>JAHLJT010009436.1:27248528-27848528 GCA_031308135.1 Acheta domesticus
AACAGAAATAAATCTTGAGATCTCCTGATACAGAAAGTGTCCCCCAACCCCTAAAAAAATTCCATCCGTGTGTCATATGTGAACAACACTTGTGCCTAAATTAAGTTTAGAATTTTTCCCTAACTGAATACCCTCTAATGAATCTGGCCCACTCGAGACTTGAGATTTTTAATTACGTTCGTTAATTTTGGAGGTAGACTACACTTCAGGTACTTTACATGAAGCCCCAGAGACATTTTCAAAATTTTCTCAAAAGTGGCTCCAAATTTTTTTTCTAATTTTGTTTGTAAGAAGAGAGCACAATAAAGATAGCATAGGTCCAATTTTCACTTAACTCTATATTTTTGAAAATTGCAAAAGTTTAAAATTTTTTCAGACTTCCTACAACTAGAAAGGTAGACATAGAGTATTTTCCATCAAATGAAATTTGTTTTTCATTAGTATTTTTTTCATGATGGTCATGAACATCCTTTTTTTTTTAGTAGTAAACAGGAATTTCTCAAAAGTGGCTCCAAAATTTTTGCTTTAAACTTTTGGAAGGGATAGTGCTAAATGTGCTAGTGTAAGATGGCATAAATGCCATTTTGCTGTATTATTTTGTGCTTTTGAAAACTGACATAAATGAAATTTTTTTGATATGTTGTTAATATTGACTTCAACGGCAATTTGCGCACATTATTGCATTTGAGTGCATGTGCTTCAAAATGAGTGCATGTGTCTTATAAAGTTTCTCAATGACTCTAAAGTTTTCTGTGAAAATGAACAAAAAAATACAGCAATTTCAGGAATGCTCAAATGCCATATTCTTGAAAACTGCTCCACCTTTTTTCTGTAAATTTTTTGAACAGATAATGCTGAAAGGACTAAACAACACGAATTCAAAGACACTTTTATTTATTCTTTTGATTTTTCAAAAATTACACTGCAATGGTTTTGCAATATCTCTCACACCATTAAAATTTATATTACCAGTGACAAGTATCATCTACATTATTTCATTTGTCAGAATGAGTGTTTCAAATGATTTTTAATGAAGTTTTTCGAAAGCACAAACATTTTCTGTGGAAAAGAGCATCAAATTTGGTGTCTACAGAAATGTTTAAATGACATTTTTCTCAAAATCTGCCCCAAATTTTTCAGTGAAAATTTCCATATGGGAGAAGAGTTTTACTCTTGTTGTTAAAGTCAGTCTTACTATTCTTAAAATCAGGTTCCAGTTCTGCCATTAGAGGATTGAAATATTGGAAAACTGTAGAATGGGTGGCAGTAGAAGGCAGCTGGGAAGAGGAAGGTGCAAAACCAAAAAGCTTGCCCATACCAAAGAAATTAGAAAACTAACGAGTGTGAGAAAGTTTCAGAAAGTCTCTGTAAAGTAGTTTGATCGCTGTCCACTCTCAGCCCGTGGGGTGACTTCCTAATATCTCAAACTAGCTTTGGCAATATTTGCATGTTTTGTGACAATCATGATTGGTTGGGGATTATTGAGATTGCCATGCATGAATTAACTCAGCCTAATGATTTGCCAGATCTTGTTGTATATATATCAAATCAAGCGTGAGTTTGACCCAAGACTTTTGTACTTTTTGATACTCTTGTAATTAGAATTTTTTGCCTGTTGTGATCAGTTACTTAATGTTGTATTATCTGTGGCTCTGAGTGACAGTAAGTGGTGTCTATTGTATATTCGAAGGAATTAATTTTCATGTTCCCCCCACTTTATTCTTACATCCATGGTCGCAAGAATGACAAGCCAAATATTTTTGAAGTAGTTTCAACATGGCCTCTTGGGGATTTAGGAGATATATTGAAAAAATATGGACAAATAATTGTAGCAACCAAACATGTTTTTGAGTGCTTAAAAGGCATAGCACCATTCAATATTGTGACCTTTCCTCCCTCCTTCCTGTGGCGCTACAGAAAGTTAGACCCGGACTCTATTAATCTGACAATGACCACACACAAATACCACTCCTCACTACTTGCATTTGCCCATGTTCCTTCCTTTGTTTGTTCAGCCTCAAATTTCAACGTTGCCTCCCTCAAATCGAATCTCAAAAATTGTATAGAGTGATTGTGGGGAATGATTTGAGGATTGAGCGAAAGTGTTGCCTGGAATATAGCAAAAGCACTATATTTGTAAATAGGATGATGTTGAGATATGAGAATATTATGCATTTTTATTGAATCTCTTCTTTTTAGGAGTAGTGCCATCTCTACCAATTCTCTTCCTAATGGTATTCAACCAGCAGATGTGCAACAAGCACAGCAAGAAATGAACAACCTCCTAACTCCTGAAGAAGTCCTGAAGCGATATCGAGAAGCTATCATCCACTATAGCAAGGTGACACGGTTACATGAGGATTTGGAGAATGATGTTGTGTGCCTCCTAGAACATAGTGCTCAACCTTTTGGGTGAATGTTACAGTATCAAAATGCTGGTATTATCGAGACAGAGGCTAGTTTCAAAGCTGCTCGCATAGCTGTTGAGCAGAGCTGTACACTACAGGCTGCATCTTTCCTACAAAATGTCATTTTCATCAACTTACCATTAAGTGAACAAGAGAAGGTGAGATGCTAGTAGCTACAGTATATTTTAACTTTGTTGTAATGAGGCAGAAAAGCATACATAATTTCTTCATTAGAAGTTGGAAAAAGAATTAATAATTTCAGCAAAGTTAATTTTCAACTTACGGTAGATCTCTCTTGAGAATTTTATGGTATATTAGCCATTTTTTTTATTTCTAAATCAATTCAGGTAATTTAAAGAATGTTTGCATTGGCATTTATTTAAATATATTTTATCTTGCAAAATTTATTCTTTGCTGCCAAATTCTGTAGCTATTCCTTTCCTAAACAATCTTCAAATTTCCTAATTGAATGTGTTTCTATCAATATTAATAGTCTATACCAGGAGTGACCATTCTGTTACAAATGCACTTTAATGGCACATTGGATGACCACAAGTGACTTATTGCATCCTTGCACTTCTTTAGGTGCCATTAGCATAACTGGATCCATCTTCATATTTTCAACACCAGACGGCACTCGTTTCCTTATTATATCCAGAGTTACCTTCATCAAACAAACCTCTTCAGCAGACATAGAAATGTCAGCAATTACCCTCTCGTTCAAGAGATCATCTCACACTATTGTTATTGGTGCTCCAGTATGTGTGTGTTGTTTGAATTGATGTACATGTTTAAATCGGTTGCATGATTGAGTTAAGTCTTTTCCTATCCTAAATGAAGCAGGTCCTACTCCTTTCCCTTTTTCCAACCATTAACATAAGAAGGTGGAAA
Organism: Acheta domesticus; assembly: GCA_031308135.1. Classification (NCBI taxonomy): domain Eukaryota; kingdom Metazoa; phylum Arthropoda; class Insecta; order Orthoptera; family Gryllidae; genus Acheta; species Acheta domesticus. Next base: position 27,251,828 of record JAHLJT010009436.1, read on the forward strand.
TGGTGCTCAAGTTGCATGGCACATTTGAACTCATATGTAAACAAATTATGCCAAGTGTTATGTAAAAGGCTGGCCATTCCTGGTTGATGCTATTTCTTTACATTCCAACCAACAAAGGATTTTTATTTTTCAGATCCAGCGATTTACAAGTTTATCAGACTTGTACTGTCAAATTGGTTTCCTACGCAAGGCATCGTTTTGCAGGCGTTTAGCAGCCACCCGCCATGTATCTACTCAGAATCCTCAGCCCAATTGGGCCCATTGCTATCAGCTGATGTTACAAGCATTGAGAGGTCATCGCCTTTCCTTGGACCCAGCTGAATTGCCTGCTGGTACGTTGATGGAAATCCTTATATATTGAGGCTCTGCAAATAAAAATTCTTTGATCATGCATTTAGGTGCTCCATTTTAATAATAAACATTTAATTTAGCATTTTTAAATCAATGGTTTGATAATCTTATCTTGAATTTGTTGCTTACATGTGAATCAAATATCTCACCTTTCCAAGAATTTCTCTCATATGCAATTTGATTTGGTAGTTTCCTTTAATGTATTATCCAGATGGTGTCCAAGGATGGCCAGTTCTGCAAGTTCAGTTACTCCAAGAACTTGTAGTGGCTGCAAAACGTGCTGGGCTCCCAGCATTGGCTACAAGGCATATGACCTTTTTATTACAGAGTATGTGGGGTCACTTGTCACTTGTTGAAAGACGTGACCTTGCAATGCAACTTCAGGCACTTGCAGCTCAATGTGAAGGTGCACCTGTACCCTTGGTATTAGATTCAGGACAGGTTGTGCCACCTGCCAACTTAACCAGTGTACCATCAGTTCGGTAGGTGTTACTGTATTCTTGAACCCGTGTCTGTAGTGGAAATGTGTCATTTAAAGTTTTACTTGCATAGTATTTAATATACTAAAACTGGTCTGTTTAACTGCCTTCTGGTGAGCATGCTCCTATACTCCTGAGCTGAGAGGGGAAATATCTTAGGAGATGGATGGTTGTGGTGGGAGGGCATGGAGGGACAGTAGGCAAGGCCCTCGGACAGAAGGACATGAAGAACAGTTTTGCATATGCCTTGAACTCCAGAGGCTAATGTTCCCAGTGAGGGGAAACTGTGAAGTGGGTGCAACAAGTGCATTTCGTAGTCGTTTATTATATTACACAAACATTTCAATAAAAATTTACATTTAAACAAAATACTTACCAATTTCATTATTTATTCAAGTATTGTTCAACTTAAGAAAAGGTTCTTTGCGAGACTAAAAAAGAAAATAAAGTGAAGTAGTTGAACAGTGATTTTTGCAAAAAATAATTTTCAGTTGGTTACTCTACTACACAATAACAAATGTGATTTTAATATTCTATTTTTTAATTGCTTATGCTTTATACTTTTTTTACATAAAATTCCAACATAATATTTGGCAAATTTTCATTCCAAATTCAGATAAAAAGTATTTTCTATAAATGAATATTTTCAAACTTCCCTTGAACTGTCAATCAAGCTTCTGCTTATTGTTTGTAGATGTGTGTCAGTCCACAACTATGCAGCTTCATTTTGCAATTGTGATCTGAGTTTTATGATGGTCACTACAAAAAGAGTTGCACAAAGTTCAGTATCAACACTCGAGTCCTTAAAATCGCTAAACAAATTATGTTGCTTTCGAATTCTATTATCATGCATTATAATATGTATTATCACTTTCAATACTTACAAAAGTTTGGAAAGCGAAAGAGGTGGTAAGCGATCAATCTTCCCACTGTCCCCTCCTGAAGCCTTCTTCCCTGCCATGCTCCCCTTCCTGACATAAAGCAGCTCATGGGTGAATTTCTGGACTCGCCAAATTCAAACCACTCATCGCCATTCATTAAGGGGGGACGGTCATGGAAATACCCTCTAGTACAAACAAATTTTTATTTCCTATAATTATCAATGAAAATTCATGATTTTTTAAATATATAATCTGTAGGATCTATAAATGGTATGTTGTAAAGGAAAACAAAATTTAATAGTATTTTTTTGAGTTTTTAATTTTTCAAAATTTTGAATTTGATTTTTACATTTGCACCATTTTTTACAAAACCACTGGAGATATTTGATCCATTTTTGGCACACAGACACCTGAAAAGTAAATAAACAAACGTGTCCAAGGATTGTTTGATATTTGCATAAATAAGGAAAATAAAAAAAATACATTTTAACTCCATATTTTTATGTCATAAAATGCAAGAAAAACTGTCATAAAAAAGAAACTATTAAAAAATTATAAAAAATGTTCCACAGAAATCTAGATTTTGTTAATATAAACATGTCTTGAAAGTTTCAAGGTTCTAACTGTTATAGTTTTTCATTGAAAGGTGCATTTGTCACAAAAATGCTTTTGCGGGAAATCAAGATTAAAAATAATGTTACCTTTGCTGAAGAATATAGACATCAAAATGCTCCAGGAGCATAGGCTTCCTCATCCTCATCTTCTTCTTCCTTTCTTTTACTTGTTCTCAATTTCTTTGCAAAGTCAGAGAGATTTTCTATGGCTGCATCTGCTTTTTTAATTCGCCTTTCATCGATGCCATTCAGAGTGCGTTTCATAAAAACACCTTCTTGAAAGCCCAGTTTCTCCATTACTTTAATTCTTGCTACATTTCCATCATTAAATAATAAGCAGGCATCATATGCAGCCATTCTCACAACAACTGTTGAAGCAAATGAAACTTTAGGGCACCTTTTCCAAATGAGACTATTCAAAGATTCATTTGAGTTCTGGGTCTTCCCATGTACACATTTTTTTAACAATTCAGGATCAGCTAAGCTTTTGAATACAGGCTTTATTGCCATCATGACTGTTTCTGGAAGACTGTGCTTGTGGGTGTATGTATCACCAGCTGCTATGGCTTTCTTAAATTTGCACCAAGATTCCAAACATAAATTGTGTATTGGCTTCTCATCTGTAGAAAGGAGATGGAAAAAAATTGCCCACACTGCTTTCTTCATTCTTTCTAGATCTTGAACATTATTCCTAATGGCCAAACCATAGTAACACTGAATGTCATTTATGCGTTTGGCAGTCAACCTTCCCTTTCCACTGAGTGGTTTTCCATCTTGTAATTTTTTCCCCCTTGTTGTCAGCAACTAATCGTCTAAGCCTTCCCCCCATTCTTTTTTGGATATGTCCAATGCATTCCATTTTTTCAATAGAAATTGGACCATATGGATTGCTATCACAAACACTTTTATAAGCACTGGAGTCACCGTCACCCAAATACTTGATATAACGTACTCCATAGTTTGTCTCTGATCTTTGAAATATCATGCGCATACCTGCAGCTTCCATTGCACCACTTGCACCACTGAAATTCTTACAACATTCATTTTCATGGTTCATTCTCCACTTGGTGTCTTCTTCATCTTCGTTGTCTTTATTTCTAAAGGCACATTTATGACAAAATTTGCTCATGATTTGCACATCAAGCACCTTACCCGTATCGACAGAACAGACTGTTGATATTCCATAAAGTGACTTATGACCCCTCTTCATCCAGGTGCCATCACAGGAGACAGCCAGATCAGTATTAGTCTCACAATCATTTTCTATAACTGCTTCTGTAACTGCATTTTTCATACTGGATTCACAGGTTTCCTGGAGTGCATTGTGAACAGCAGTATTGAGTGTGGCAAATTTTAGTGGTGGTGAAGGCATATTCATTATACCACAAAATAAAGAACCACTTTCTCTGCCCACACCAATACACCTCATGGCATAAACAAATCTTGTGTTTACTTCATATAGATTATCGTGTTTCTTTGAAGATTTAAAAGTTACATCCATCTTACAATATCCACACACAACATGAAAGGTACAAACAAGTCCTGAATGTTTATTATCATCAACAATTTTGAGTTCTTGCTTTCCACATTCCCGGCAACAACAAAACATATTTATAGTATCAGATAACAAACTAATGTCTATTAGCCTAAATCCACTATTTATGTCTTCACCAACTGACTCCTCTGAGAGTTCTCCCTTAATTTTTTGTCTTGAAGCACTGGGAGGTGTAATTACATTGCGAGATGATAATCCGGCTGTAGTTGGTATAACCTCATCAATTTTTTCATTGTTTCTGAAAGAAATACGGTTAATTCTCGACTTCTTTACTTTTTTATACCACAAATTACTTCTGCCCATTTCAAGAAGAAATATAAGCTGTAACGAAGTCACCACTAAACTCAGAAAAGACTCAAATCACTAATAAAACGTACGTAAACAAACCTCAGAACACAACATAAAGTACACTACGCGTTTCCACGCGTCCTATGCGAGTTTCAGAGAATAAACATACTCCAAAGCCTTCCAAACGTCAAAATAGATTTTGCCTGTTAAACTGACGTACGGACACGCCCCCTCGATGGCTGCCTGCTGGAAGTTTTTTTAAAATTTAAAGGGCTTCCGTTGCGAATTTTTAAGCGAAATTTTGCAGGAACATTCCTAACACTCTGAAATATTTTTTTACGCGAAAATAAAAAAATCGATTTTTTCATCATTCTTATGACCCTCCCCCCTTAAGCAATTGAGTTGAGAAGCCCTGAACTTAAAATATAATATTTGAATTGAATTATCCATTTGAAATTCACACTTTGATTTGTTCTTAAATGAAAAAAACCTCTTCAACTTTCAGAAAAATTGTAGTTAGATGGGGAGGAGGAGATGTTTGGTTAATGTGGTTAGCGACTTTAAATTAATTAATTTCACCAACGCAGAATTCACAACCATTATATAGAATTAGAAAATGTTGATTACGCAATTGGGTCAGAGTGAGTTGTAATATTAAAACATTGTTTTGCTGACATTTCAAAATATTTTTATTCGATTCTCAGAGCTGGTGTTAAAGCAAAGACAACAATGCTACAAATACACTGTTAACAATATGGTAGACAATAATGATTACAAGATATTTACAGCTTACTAAAGAAACGTAGATATTAGTTAAATCCTCTCAACAGCATTTTGGCTGGATTCCAACACAACTCCACATTTAGTCACTTCATGCTCCTCTATCTCTCTAATGATCCCAGAATGAGTTCTGTGATTTATTCCATGAATCTTCATATTGTGGATTCCTATATTTTGTTAACTTTGTTTTCTGTGGTTCCTTATGAAGACTCAATCATGCCACATCTTTTCCCAAATTTCTTCTGCAGATCCTTGCAAGATCAAAAATCTGTTGTAAGTTTACTCAATGCATTCGCAATTTTCTTAACATCTTTCTTGATTCTTGCTAAGTCTTCCTTTTGGTGACTTGTAAGTTTGTCTTTGAAGATAAATGAGTTTATCACTCAACACTTTAGTAGTTTTATCTCACTGTTTTCTAAGAATCAACATCAGTTGTTGATTAGCAGCCATCTTACAGCAGGACGAGCAGCAATGAAATATATCAGCAAAAGGTTTTCCTCTTACCGTTAATCATAACTAGAATGGTATGTCACAGCATGTCACACAAGTCAGGATAATCCTTTGATACTGTTTTATTGCAATATCAAAGATGCTCAATCAGTTGATTTTTATCTTCTTTCATTTGATTGCATAAACTTATGATAGAATACACAAGAATCTAAGAAAATCAATTACAAAAATTTACAGTACCTTTGCCTTTCCACTGAGGCCAAAATCACACATGAAGTTGGATTCCACTTCAAAGAGACAATATATTCTACGGCTACGATAAATTGATCTTTACAGTGTGCCCTTTGTCGAAATCCTCTGCGAAAGCAGCAGCACCACATGGTTTCAAATGAGCACTTTAGAAGAGCAAATTTGGCATCTGGGTTGCGTGTTACAATATGGTCTAAAAAGCACCAATTTGCATATGACAAAATGAGAAAGATGGAAAGGCTGACAATCATGTTTCTATAAAAGCTTGGAAGAGTTTAATTCCATTGATAGTAAGGGAATCAGTTTTAGAATAAATTTGGGAATAAATTTTCAATTTCTTTTTGCAGAAGTTTCTCTCTTCAAAATTTACCAGCACCTCTGCGACCTCAGAAACTGGAAACACAACAAGAAGATTCAGGCCCATTTCTTTTTACCCCAATCCATTTTGGTTCCCTGGAGAGGCGTTCTGGGGCTTCCAGCAAAATGGGTATGTTTTTTCATTATTTTATTTATTTACTTATGTCATACATAGGAAAGTCACTTGATAATTTTGGTACAATAAGATAATATTTGACAGAAGAGTTCAAATCAATCAACTGTGTAGATAAAGAAAACAAGCATCAAATAGATTTCTACATAAAAATAAGAAGAAAAAAATTATAGGAAGTATTAAGAACAAATATGAAGTATTACTCACAACCAGTCGATAAGTGAAAGCAAATTTAGCGGTGTCACCATAAACAAAATTCAGTATCATTGCACGAGTTGTTTGGCCTTACATACCAGCCTATTCAAGATGTAAAGGATGTCAGTTCTGCTGTACATTGGGAGAAATGGCATGTAATTTGGCCTTTGCAAAGCAGGAAATCAGAGCTCTGATAAAATGTCAGGGTATTGGATTGTTCCAGTAATTAAGACCTGGAGGAAAATTACATCATTAGATATTCTTCTGTTAATTAATTTTGGTATCTTCTTCAAAGTATCAGTGTCGTCATAATTGTTCCAGTCCTGAAATCGGAGTGCCATTCAAGAAGGTTAAATGGTGCAGAAACTTGTTCTGGACTCCACAGGGTCACTAATGGACCTCTAGTATTAGGTGTCCGCACATTCAAGGCATATTCCTGACGGGAATTCACTAGTGAGGGGAATAATAGTTTGTGGGTTAAAAAAGTTGGATGTACTATGAATCAGGAAGCCAACCCTTTTGTTAGTCTTACTACATGCTAGATCAATTTGTAAATTAAAGACCAAGCAAGTGACACAGAGATTAACAATGCTGTCCACAGCTTTCACCAGTTTGCCATCAAACAGATGATTTGATGTTTCTTTGTAGAGCTAACAATGTAGCATTTGTCAACATTCAGTGACATGTCACTGTTCACACACCAGTGAATTAGGGATGAAAGATTAAGTTGTCCCATATCAGCAACATCAATGTTTTGAATTCTCAAATAAGTTTTGACATCACCAACAAACAGCAATACGTTTCTGGGAGTTATAATGGATGGCAATTTTTTTATGAACACATTGAACAATAAGGGCCCTAGGTGTCCTCCCACTGAGGAACCTCAGATGGAGCATCAAATAAATGAGAACAACACCTGCAAACTGAGACAAATTGTTTCCTGCACTTGAAGTAATATATGATCACCAAAATTTTATTTTGTTTTATTTTTTACTGATACAGTATGAAAGTGTTTTTCAAAGTGTGTCCTAAACCATTTGCAGGATTCTGGATATGAAGGGTGGGTTGGAAAATGCAATATTCTCTGATCTATATGAACTGTGAATTTTAATAATCTTTACATTTTTGGGTTACTTTTCATGAAGCTCTCTAGAACATTTTCAAATTTTTTTCAAAAACATCTCTACATTTTTCTTTCTCACCTTGGTACATAAGAAAAGAAAGTATTGTAATCATGCACCAGAAATCAGCAATTTTTTGACAGGAATATTCTTATTGCAGGGCCGTTGTTACAAAAAAATGGGTAAATCTCATATTAAGATAGACATTAATTTTCTTAGTAAAATTAATTCTTCAAAAGTAGGTCTTTTAAATGTCATTTACAATTTTTGTTTTTTAAATTAGTAGTATTTGTGTTACATGATCCAAAACAGGACAGTTTATCTGAAATGACCCCCAACTTATTTTTTAATGTTATTTATTAATAATCCATATTCTCTAAAATTACCTCTCTTTTTTACTTGACGAGTGAAGTGCACTAATATATATATATATATATATATATTGTAACCGTAATTCTTATGATCTTACTTAATAATAATATTCCTTTATTTTGTGTGGCGGTATGCGATACAACACGGTACGACTGTGACATCTACTATGACACCGGTATTTATTTACTGTGATCTCTACTATAACTGCCACTGTAACCGTTTTATTAATAATATTTACTCGAATTATCTTACCGAGTGGCCCCGTGTTATGATGCCACCGCAACACAAACTCTTTATTTTCTATCAAATCACTACGGTAATTCTGTTACGAGGTTACAGAAATTATTTTTGTAGGTCGTAGGTCGTGGCTGGTCCCGTACGGGAAATACCTGTAAACTACGTCCGATATTGCAGCATGCAGAGGTTTTCTACTACTAAAAATAATAACACATCTTTTGTCATAAAAGAAAGAACTTTCAACTTCGTTCTCCTTTCGTTTATTTACTCATTTAAACCAGAAATTCTATCGTCCTCTGTTGCCTTCACTTAATAACAATGCAACAATGTACCATTAAATGAACACACTCATGCTTGGCAACGTCGTTATCACATAAAATACACTAACATTTAAATGTAACTAATGATCAGCTGATTTCTATTTCTTTTATTTATTCAGGAATTCCTCTTTACCAAAAATGTTATTTAATTTTTCCCTCGTACGTACGTAATTAAAATTTTGATAATAAAACGAGATTAAAATTTTGCATCACTTTGTTTAGCAATAATTGCATGCATTGTTCTTTAAAGCTTTCAGTATTTCTTCAATGAACTTGTCAAAGTTTGTATTAATTTACCCAAGTATTCTCGATATAAAAAAAAGGTAAATTTCAAGGACAGGGTTCGGCTCCTATTGACGCGCACGATTCGGTTCCGAACGAGTCACTCGCGGCGCCGCCACAGTGTGCCCGGCCACACGGCCAACGCACTTTCGTGTGGAATCGAGACGCTTCGCTACCCGTGTCCTGGTTGAGGACGAGGCTCGGGCCTTCGGCCCTCGCGTTAACATCCTTGAGTATGTCCAACGCATAATTACCAACGCATTTTATGCATTTAACATTATGCATGCAACGCATTTTATGCATTTAACCATTGTAATTCTCCATTACACATTCCCACCACATCGCACAATGCACAATACAAGCACAAAGGCATCTTCCCGCTCCCTGAGTGATCCGTTCTCGTGGTCCGCGCGAGTGAACCATGCGCAAGTGAACCGTGCGCCGTTGTTTTAGTGAGCCGAACCCTGTCCTTAAAATCAGACAAAAAAAATATTTAGTTTGATGATTACGCAACCAAATGCGGACACTTTCCTTTATTGAATTCTGCCGAGACAGCGTCGTTGCCAACTCGATCGCCAATTGCGTGCCCAGTTGCACGCGTCGATGTGTTAGCACGCACCAATTCTGCGTCCGCCGACTTTCTTCATAAAATGTCCTCCACAAAATTTAGAACTGCCCGATCACAACTTCGAAGCACAAAATCAAAAAATAAAACTTCTTCTTTCTTTGATTATTCACTGCGTCAATAACTGTGTTCACTATACGTTCGTACGTCCATTGCACTGCACCGCTTAATAACAAAAATGTTCTAAGTCCAATTTCCAAAAATCTAAAAAAATCATTCAACGTGGATTCGACGTTACCGTCGCAAGCTCTGACTCGGAAGTGTTCTCAAAATCATGGCGATTCACCACGTCACCTCGTGATTGCAAAATGCCGGCGAATTTCATTCTTGCATTTTCATTGTTGTTTTCCCAAATTTTCTGAAATGCACAATATGAGTCATTCTGACATGACTATGCGTCTATTTATTAGCGCTTTCGCTCAATGTTAGAGTTTCTTGGCCAAAACATAAATTTTTGATATTTAATGTGTCGAAAATGCTAAATTTCTCCGTCAAAATCATACGTCACTTGTTTCTGATATTATTAACATGTAATATTTCTTCAACTCATAAATTCAACGTGCTATAAGTCTTTTTGATCTGCTATAATTTTATTAAATTCAGATAACGACGATCTACAACGCCTCTCGTCGCCTAATTAAGGTTTCTTCATAAAATTTTGCTATTTATGTTATTGCATCTGACACGTCACTAAGACTTTTCCCCAAATCTTCACATTCCAAATTTAAATGAACCCGTCGTCCGATCGTGTTCAAACAAAGACTACAATGTTTATTTATTTAATTTCCAATTGACTGTACTGTCAGATTTTATTTCAAAATTACTAATCCAATGTATTTACAAAATCGTCGAAACATGGCTTTCCGCGGCGCACTGTTCTTCTGTCTTGTTACTATTGATTCACGTACACGTTGTTCTCTTAATTACAGTCTAATAAATATTTATCTTTCCTTCACAATTGTTTTTGGGGAATATGCCAGACATGAAATCATTACAATATATATATGGTATAGATCGGATTTTCATCTCTAAAATACCAAAAATTGCAAAAGATCCACTTTTTTTAAAAATTTCTCACCATTATGAATATAAGAAGAGTAAATATTGTAATCATGCTCTGAAAATGGGAATTTTCAACAGAAATTCTTATTGTCAGATCGTGGTAACAAAAAAGTGGATAAATAATGTATAGTAATATAATGTATAAAATATAGTAAATTACTTTCCTAACACATGGTGTAGCCCTAATCCATATTTGTTATGTATTAATCTACACTGATTTAATTTATTCTCAACTCATGTTATCAATTTCTTCTTAATATTTAAAACTATTTAAGGTAATGTCGTCATTATTTCTCTTTTCAGTGCCTGTGTTTGGGTAAAGACTCTCTCAAGCAAGCACCGTATTTTCATTATTAGATTAATTAAAATAAATAGTAACGCTGGTGTAAGGGTAAATTTGTGCTTCCACAATATGTATGGTTTCTGTTCAGATTACCATTGGGTGGTAGGAGACACCTGTGAAGTGTCTTTGGAGCTAAGCAATCCCCTGCCATTTGAACTTAAGGTGTCAAACATGCGCTTATTAACAAGTGGAGCTGTGTTTGAAAGCCTTCCCACATCACTAGTACTGCCTCCTGATTCTGGGCCACATCCTGCTAAACTGTGTGGTATTCCTAAAGAAGTTGGAGAGTTAGAAGTTCTTGGTGAGTATTATCTTGTGTATTTTTATATCCAAAAAATGTATCGGTTTCGGCTTGAAATTCATCTCACAATCCTGGAAACAATAAGTTGACTTACAGAAAGAAAACAAACAGTTACAGTTTCCCATTTGTATAAAGAGATGTTTTTACAAGTGAATCAATTCCCTATTGATAAGCTATGTTACAACTGGATGGCGTTATACATAAACAGAATAAAAGTCAAATTTAAAAAATCAACTAATGTAACTTCATTATTTGTGCACGTCTTCTGAATTTCAGTGGGAAATATAGTTATTCAAATTATCGTTTTTCATATTATCGCGGCAAAAAGTATTATTCTTTCATGAAGAACATGAGGGTTCAGGGCAGGAATTTATAGCTAATTTACCTTTGAAAATAGATTTTATTATACAGGAGCGAATATTTTGTCAACAAAACGCGAAAAAAACCTCTCTTTTCTGTATTCAAAATTCGACTAAAATATGGTTTAGGATAGAGACCACAGAATTATGAAAACGTGCACAAAATTCACTTCTCCCCATAGCTCGTCATACGCAGTTTTTAACTGTTTTTTGACGTAAATAAATAAATAAATAAATAAACTATCTTATGGTTCCTAATGTGTTTGAGGATGAAGTAGACCTATCCTAAAACTCAGCAATTTTTCTTTTTAATTAGTGTTGGAATTCCAGGAAATTGTGAGCGTTATCCTGTAAAAATACATAGGATTCTTGAACCTTACAAAAGTACTTTTCTCACAAAATCGAGAATTGAGCTTTATGCTTAACACTGTGTAATTCATGGGCATTGTACAATATGTATTGTGTTTATATTTTGTTTATTACGAACCTAGTAACTCAATTTAAAAATAAAGAATGATGTAGAGTATATTAAATCATAAAGAGATGATGTGATAATTGGAAAGTGAGACTACATTCATTTTATTTTGGCTTAGGCTTCTCCACACACACATTAGGTGTGAAGTCTAACATTAGGTTGAAGCATCTGCCTGGTTTCCCGCACCCTCAGCTGCAAGTGGATGTAGTCCCTGCGTTGCCTCAACTCACTGTGACAGTGTCGCCTCCTGCTGGCACTTTGGCCCCTTCCTCAGCCAGCCCATCATGTCTGGGAACCACAGCTCATGTGGTATCATCCCTTAGCTTGGCATTGTATGCTGGTCAAAGGTAATGAGTCAGTGAAGTAAACCAAGATGATAATGCATTACATTTTTGCTAAGGAAAGAAATATTAAGAAAGCAAACATGCTAGTTTTTAAAGAAATGTGAAAATTAAATATATGCAAAAGAAATTTTGTGCAATATTTGGTATATCCCATGTAAAATGGGTATTTAATACACTTTATTAATTTTCATCATTACAAAAAAATAAAAAGATGAAAATATTGTAATTGTTCAAATCTTGATTGGGAACTAAAAAATGCCAGTAATGGAAATCCTTTTCTCCATAAAATTAATTTTAATAAAAATATTTAAAAATAAATAGAAAAAAAAAGAATGATGTGGAGCAAATGTTAATTCATGCAGAGATGACGTGTAACATTCACTCAAACCAAGCTAAAAAGAAGAGAAAAATGGTAAAAATTATTTTATAGAGTAAAAATATCATGAGTAAAGTAGAATTTGCTTCCTTCACTTTGTATGAAGCTAATGTTACATTACTAATGAAGCTAAATGAACTCTTTTATGTGAAATTATTTCTTCAAATATGAATGGAATTTCTGCTTGGAAGATTTGAAGAAGAATGAGAACTAAAAATTGATGAAATCATGACAATGTTAGATGTCAGTTACTCAGTCAAACTGTTTTTAAAACTATTTGTTTAGAAATAAACAGTAAACAATACATTCTAAATGCCTAGAAGTTTCTCTGCTCTCTAGAAATGCCCTGAAGTGTTACTCTTAATTAATAGTGAATTAATACTCTTTCAATTGCTCTGGATCTTCCCTATTATCTTTGAATACTATATTTTGACAAAGTAAGGAACCATATCAGTGATGAAGACTTTTCCCAAAATATTTGTGTAGTGTGGAGGTTGGCATCCAGTTGCGAAGCACAGGAACAGAACCAGTTCAACTCCTAGAGGCTGCTGTTTCCTCCCCACTCGACTCGCAGCTGCAAGCACAGGTTTTCCAATTCAGCGCTGAAAACTTGCAGACTCAGATTCCTTTGGCTCCTGGTAGTGCTGCAAGTTTGACACTTTATTTGCATTCAGCATCTGAATTCCTTGCTCCAGGACTTATGGATGCTGGTGAGTATCACACAAAGATATTGCAAATCCTAAATTTTTCTTGAATGATTCCAAATCAGAGTCTGAAAAGGTTATTGCATCTCTAAAATCCCTCAAATCCTTTTAATCCTTCATTAGGTTTTGTAATAAGATCAATAATTGAAGTATTAGATGCAATAAAAACATGTTAACTATGCTGTGGAGAAATACAGTCGACTCCGGTTATAGTGAACTTCTGGGGACTAAAATGTTCGGTTCACTATATCAGGGGTTCCCTATAACCAATGATGTGAACATTAAATAGAATTTCTCCACAGTGATTACTTTTATTAATATAAAAATACAGCAAAATTCATTAATGACACGAACTGAAAATTATATGAATATCTTTATTTGTCCTTAAAAATGAAATATTTTCAATTGTTTGCTTCATACATTTTTCATTAGTAATTTCTCTAGATTCTTCTCCATAGTTCATGTTCTTTCCATACTTGATTCTGCATTGTCCTCTGTCTCTTAAGTATCATAATGCAGTCTTGGCACCTTTCAATGCCTCTTGCAGAGTTGGAAAGCTCACACACCCATGCAAGGTCCAATTAATGTCAAGCATTTATTTCCTACATCCACTATAGCTGAGGCTCAGGTTCACTATAACCAAATCTTCTTATGCTTATTTCCAGGGCTTGATTTCTGGTGAAACGCAGTGGAACGCCATTTCGGTATCTTGGGAAAAATTATTAAATTAGATAATAATTTCCATTAAATTAATAATTAATTTGGGGAGCTTTCTGGGACCTAAAATTTTATAAGTCAAGCACTGCTTATTTCTAATGTAAGTGAAATGGGACCAGTGTCTTAAGTTTATTATAACCAAGGGTTCACTATAATCAAGTTGACTGTAATGAAGACTGAATATTCATCTCTGAGGAATGAAAAATATTGATGATAGAAATTTATATGTAGTATTGAATAAAACTTAGAAACGTTGTTACATTCAAAGTCACAAACATTCAATAAAGCTTGCTTGTTGACTAAACAGAATTGGAGCAAAATGTTTTTATACTCTGTTATTGCATGAAGGTTGATCTGTATTAAATAGATGCGCTTTTCAATTAAGAATCTTCCAGATATGACTTACTTAGGATATGGAAGATTGGAAAGATATTTACTTACATGAAATAGCTAGTTAACTTGAATATATTGTAATGTTTTTTAACAAATGAGAACATAAATCAACTTATACCATTATTGCATCTGATGCTTCAATTATAAATTTATTTGAATGAGATTGAACAAGGGGTTAAGACTAATCTTGACGTGCTGAATTCAACTTTGCAAACTGTTGGCATCAGTTGTTGTTGGTGGGTATTGTTGTTGTTGTTTTTAATTATGAACTGAAATTTCTTATTTATAAAATATTTTAACTATTAAATGCTTTAAAATCCCTGAAACACAACAGGACATAATTACACATTTCAATTCTACATTTATGAACATTTATAGTTATTTAAAAAAATATAAACATCAGTAGAAATATGTATGTTTACATTACTAGGGCCCATGAAAAAATTTTATAAATTTATTACTGCAATTGTAATATTTGTTGTTTTTTCGGTAACTACAACAGTGGAAAACGAACAACAGTAATTCATTCACTGTAATTTAGTTCTATGGAGCTGAAATATTAGGTAAAAAACACAATCTGTTGACTTGAGGTTTGTGGATAGCACTCTCTTAGTGGTAAACATAGATACAGCAAATTACCTTCTGATGAGATCACTGGTGTTTTTGTAACAGAAAGGAACATGTCAGCTATCATGGGCATGTGATCAGAATGCTATGGCAATAGTAAGAGACTATTGAAATCGTGATATTTTTCTTACTTTATGTATAATCTACAATGCTGTAATATTGCTTCCATCTTGCAATCATGTAATTTGCTGACAGACCATAGTTTTAGTTCTAGCCTTAAAGTCAGTAGCATGTAAATGTGGTATTCAGAAAATAAAATACTAGAAAAGATCATATGTCTGCAAGTGCTAGAATTTGCATTGTCATTGTCATCATTCATCATCATTGTCAAATGCTATTTATTGTTTATCATGTTTCTAAATGTCGGGAGTCGAAAACACTAATAATTTGTGTGTAATATATACTAAATCCAAAAGCAACTACGCAAAAGTTTGGCTCTAACTTCACCAAGAAAGAAAATAATTTTTTAATTATTTTTAATGTGTTGCTCAGTAGTAGTGCAGCTTGATGCTAACGGCCACTAATTATACATTAAAATTAAAAAATAATAAATATATGCCTCTTTTCAAAAACAAAAAAAAACAAAAAAATTCTTTGTTACAGAACTTGGCAGCCTACCTGCTAGTAGTCTTCCTATGAGTAGCCAACCTGCTAGTTTTCTCTCAGGTCCAAGTTCATTACCTTCTCGTCTTAGTTCTCCTGCTCTGCCAACTCGAAGACATGATCTTACAGCTTCCTTCAGGCAAGTTATTGCATCTCCATAGTTAACAGTTTGAAATTATGCAAAAACTATTCATATTTTAAAAAAATTGAATTCTAATCATGCGCTGCAAAATCAATTTTTTATGGCAAAATTCTTATTGCCAGGCCCTGATAATGAAAAAGTGGATAAATCTTGTTCCTGTACATAGGAAGTTACTTCCTTTAACACATTGTGAAGTCAGAATCCATGTTTTGTGGGTTCTAGATACCGAAAAATTGATTGACGCAAAACATTGGTCTGCCTGTCTGTGACCAACACAAGCACCAAAACTGTTCAGTCAATTTTCTCCAAAATTGATATTCTTCAATTGATATGAAGGAGCCCAAGGCCTTATGAATTTGAACTAGATATTTTAATTTTCACCATGTTTTACATGAAACCTCAAGTACATTTTCAGAATTTTCACAAAAATAGTTCCAATATTCTTTTATTAAAATATGTTTTTGGATAGTATGAAAGGCAAAAAGTTAAAAAAACTGGCACTGACCTCATTGTCTTTGAAGTCCCTGGATTTTTAAAAACTGCAACTAGTGGAGCTACCAAAGCACATACTTTCTCGCCCTGTTCCTAAATGGTCCTAAATGCTATTACACTACTACATAAACCAGCAAAAGTGTTTACTGCCAGCAAATTATTTTTACGTTCCGCGACCCGAACTCAGAACCTCGAAGCCAACGTGCTGGCACTCATACCACTACGACAAATAAGTGCCCTATGGGTTGAACTCAGGCAGCTGCATAAAAGGGTAAACAACAAATTCATTTAAAAAAATAATTTGGGTAAGGTATAAAAAATTCCAGCATGTATATTTTTTGCTTTCTCATTGAAATTCAAATTCAACTAATGGTGCTTCCCAAGCACATGCTTCATTGCATTGTTTCTAAATGCCCTGAAATATTATACTTCTACATAAAACAGTAAAAATGTTTTCAACCAGCAAATTTTTTTCGTTCCGAGACTCGAAATCAGATCCCTTAAGATAATGTGCCAGCATTTATACCTCTACACCACACAAGCCCTGTATGGGACGAACAGAGCCATAAAATAGTAAATGCATGATAGGAAAACAAATGATTTGATGGTATATAGGCTTTACAAATCCAAGAAGAGACGTGAAAAATTGAAAAAGTTAAAAATTCGAAAATTACACAAAGCCACTTCTTGTAAATTTATCATAATTATCAATATCACACATCACTACACACATCACTACACACATCTTAGAGGCTCCTTCATCTTCTCCCTTAGCACCATCTCCTCCCCTCTCCACGCCTTCATCAACCCCTGCTCCCTCCTCACCAGCCCCTTCTCCTACTCCCCCAAACTCAGACTCATCCCCTATTCCTGTAACTCCCACCTATGCTGTTGTAGCAGCTACTCCTGTATTCTCCCAAAACTCTCCCACAAAACCCTCTCGATCCACATCCTACAACCTACGGGCTGGTCCAAAACCTATCCAGCACCTGAACCTGTAGCAAACAACCACTCCTACACCAGTCACTGAAAAAAACAGCACCTTTAAGATTCTACATCAGAACATTCGATCTTTAAAAAACAAAATAGCTGAAATAGAAATTATGTTAAAATACCACTCCAAACACACAAGTGCACTCTGTATAACTGAACACTGGCTTACGGAGGATCAAATAAAAATGACACAAATTCCAGGGTTCTATTTAGCTGGTTACTTCTGTCGTAAGGTCAAACACACCAACAGTAGTCATACGTATGGAGGCACATGCATATACCTGGCCAATAACATAAATTCTAAAGAAGTAACTGAATTCAAACAGATAACATGCGACTCTGACATGGAATGTTCAATTGTAGAAATTCCAAATCTAAACATCTTCCTCATAAGCATCTACCGAGCTCCTAATGGAGATCTGCATATATTCTTAAAAAACTTAGAAATAATCTTGGATAAATTATCAAAGCGGACACATTACTCTATCATAATCTGTGGTGATATAAACATAAACTTCCTATCTACAGCTTACAACATTCATGAAAAGGACAGAAACAAACTAATAAACTTAGTACGCTCCTATAATCTTGATGCAATAATTGACACACCAACCAGGCAATCCAAGAACACGCAAACAGCAATAGACCAAATCTTCTTAGACAAAACAAAACACACATATACAATCACCACTAATGATACGGGGCTCAGTGACCATAATGCACAAATACTCACTCTTCAAATAAATTCCACCTCAATAAAAGTAAACCCAATAAAGGAGACTAGGAAATTTAATGCAAAAAACTTGAACAAACTCATCACGATGTTAACTAATGAATCATGGTCAGGGATATATGAAATATCTGACATCAATCTAAAGTTCAACACCTTCTTTAATACAATCAAACATCATTTCAACATCTCACATCCACTACAGTATCACAAAACAAACAATACACAAAACAGTAAAGCATGGATAACCAAAGGTATAAAAATTTCTTGTGAAAGAAAAAGAGAGCTTCATACACTCACAAAACAACACTCTTGCAATCAACAAATAGTCAGCTACTATAAGCGATACTCAGCCATACTTAAAAAAGTTATAATAAAGGCCAAACAACTGTCAAATGATGAGTACATAAAAAAATCTAAAAATAAAACAAAAGCCATGTGGAACATTGTAAAAAAAACCTTAACAGCAAATGACAAAACAACACAAAATATTGAACTAGTTCATGAACACAAAAGAATAACAAACCCTAATGAAACAGCGAATATATTCAATAAACATTTCACTGAAATAGCTGGCAAACTTCTGCAAACAAGCAAACCAAAAACTACATCTCAACAATCACCTCCTTTCTTTAAAAACTCGATTTCTAGTATGTATATCACAGAAACAACAGAAAAGGAAATACTTCAAATTATAAATAAAATGCAAAATAAACAATCTGCTGGGATAGACAACATTCCAGATTCCTTAATAAAAAAGATTGCTCCATACATCATCAAACCACTAACATATTTATACAACCAATCACTAACTCAGGGCTCCTTCCCAAACATATTCAAAACTGCAGTAATTAAACCTATTCACAAGAAAGGTAACAAACAAGATGTAATGAATTATAGACCAATTTCACTCTTGTCAGGATTTTCAAAAATATTAGAAAAACTCTTCTATGAAAGATTAAAAAGCTACCTGATACACTGTAACATTATCACTGACTCACAACATGGATTCAGGGAAAATCGATCAACTGAAACTGCTATATTCGCCTTTATTAATGAAATCCTTATGGCACTAGAAAAAAAAGAAATTCCTGTTGGTCTTTTCCTTGACTTGTCAAAAGCTTTTGACACAATAGACCATAAAATTCTATTGTCAAAATTAGAATCTTATGGAATCCGGGGAATTGCTTATAACTGGATAAAATCGTATTTAACAGACAGAAAACAAATAGTAGTGTTACCTTACCTAAAAGATAACAAAATAAACAATCATCACTCAGAACCAAGAGATGTGACCTATGGGGTCCCGCAAGGATCTACACTAGGCCCAATTTTATTTCTCATATTTGTAAATGACCTGCCATTAATAATGGAAAACAACAAAACAGTACTTTTTGCTGATGACACGAATATAATATTCAAAGAAAGAACAACAATATCCCTACAAGACAAAGCCAATTCTGCCATTGACAAACTAACTCAATGGATCCACCAAAACAAACTAGTACTAAACAAAGACAAAACAATCACAATGCATTTCCGCAACACTCACTCCCAACAATACTCACCAAATTTAATATTAGAGGGCAACAGCATAACACAAGCACAGAATACAAAATTTCTTGGAATCACCATACAATCCAACCTCAAATGGAATTCACACCTACAAGATATTAATTTAAAATTGAGCAAACTTAATTATGCTCTTAGAATAATAACTAGAAACAGCACCATCGAAACAGCCCGAACAGTGTACTTTGCGAATGTGCACTCTGTTCTCAAATATGGAATAATAATGTGGGGCCAAGCACCAGAGGCTAAGCAGACATTCAAATTACAAAAGAGAATCATCCGAACAATAACAAATACAAAAAGAACAGAGTCCTGTAGACCTCAATTCAAGAAACTTAACATACTTCCACTGCCTTGTATATACATTTACGAAGTTCTCATGTTTGTAAAGAAAAATCTAATAAACAATAACACACCTTACAAATTTAACTCAAACTTACACTCATACAACACAAGACAAGCATATAACCTTCATCAACCATTGTGCACAAGTACACTATGCCAAAAGGGTACATTCTCTACAGGAATACAATTCTTCAATAAATTACCTATAGATCTGAGAAACATAACAGGAATACACAACTTCAAGAATAAACTTAAACACTTCCTTGGCCAAAAACTTTTTTATAATGTTCAGGAATACATCAGTAACTAATATGTACAAACTGATTTCAGGTGCTGCAGTAGGACTAGGTGTAGGAATAGAAAAAACCTGGCCAAAACCTGCCTCCTGCTCCTTACCATTTCAAGATTGGACAATTATATGCTAACATTATTACTTATATGTAGCTGTTATGATAATTAATATTATGTACTATTTTATGTGTTATTTTTACTATTATTACTATTACTATTATTATATTATAGTTATTATATTATAGTAGCAGTAGAATGACAGTAACAAGTAAATTTTAATTTTACATTAAACATAAAACTACAATTCTAAAATGTTAAATATTTTGATACTGAAAATAATTGTATACTGTATAATATCTTAATCTACCTGCAAAAAGTATTGTAGTATAATTTTTAGGGCAATGACTCCATCTCGATCAGGTTTTCTGTCCAGTTTCCCTGGTCCTTTGAGCAAATGCTGAGATGGCCCCTTGCTTTGCTTCTAGACAGTAAATGTAACTTCCCTCTCTCCACCCAATATACATTGACTCGTCATACACGATTGTAATTGTATATGTGACTCAATAAATTATTATTATTATTATTATTATTATTATTATTATTATTATTATTATTATTATTATTAATATTTGTGATTCAAATACTTCAAATGGTTTTCAATAAATTTTCTAGAATTCTCAATTATTTCCTGCGACAACAGAGAACTTTGACAAATAATATTCCCTGACCGGGATTCTAACTTGTGAAGCTTCTCTTAGAAGAGCTGAGTTTGTGCTCACCATTTAGTGACCACAACCACCCTCGCAATGCATGGCATTTACACTTATATAATAGTAATAAGTGTAAGATGGTTTTATTTCTAGCATTAAGAAGCTGAAAAATCCCGAGAATGTGAGAAAAAATGTCCTTAGGGCACCAAAAGAAGATATCTGGGAAGATAATAATTCATAACCAAAATCCCAGTTCAAAATAAAGAGTTTAGAAAAGTAAGTTCTGCAAGAAAGCCTTTGCCATTCTATAGCACCACTAGTTCATTTCTTTATTTGCTGTCTGTTATTACACATATGGAGAAAATTTAAAGAAAAAATTTGGAGTGGTTTTTGGGAAAATTTGTTTTCGTAAATTTCAAGTACAAATTACGCAAAACTTTTTAATCGTACATAACATTTTTTAAAGAGCTGATTTTGTACAACAGACTTTGTCTGAGGGAAAAATCTCTATCTACAATTGGGTAGTTTTAAAAATATTTTTTTGCAATTTTCAAGAAACCAAGTATTTCCCAGAAGTAGGACAATGACCATATTTTTTATCGTCCCTCATTACATAAGTGAAGATAATTTAAAGGAAAAATGTTGAGCGGTTTTTGAGAAATAAAATTTTGGTAAATTTGAAGCGCAATATACGCAAAAACTACTTGTTTTATAAAAAAAATTGTACATGACCTTATTTAAAGTGCTAATTTTGTAAAACCAACTTTGTTGGGGGTAAAGATCTCTATTTTCAATTTTGCAGGTTTAAAATTGTTTTTTGTAATTTTAAAAAAATTGGGAATATCAACGAAAATGATACCTGCATCATTCTCTTAAATGTTCTTCGCACTATTCAACAACAAAATTTAGGCAAAAACTTTGAAGCCATTATTTTGAAAACTTTGAAAAGTGGCTTAATGTAAAGTACCCCCCAAAGTTGAAATATCAGTTTGAAATTCCAGGAGCTTTGACATCAGCCAAATTGATTAGGGAATATCAGTTTTGAAGAAAATCGGCTGAATGGTTTAGGCGCTAGCATTGACCACAAATGGACAGACAGACAGAAGTTTTGCTGTCAATCGAGTTTTCGGGATCAAGTATCAACAAAACATGGATTTTGGCTACACAACGAGTTGGAGGATTTTTTTCTAAATTTAACAACAAGGTATCCACTTTTTCATTACCAGACCCCAGCTACAAGAGTTTTTTTGGCAAAAACATATCTTTCTTTTCTTACGAAATATTCATAAGGCAAGAAAGTAAAAAGACAAAATTTTTACATTATCTACCTAAAATTTGCAAATAGAGATTTTTTTTCTTCATTGGTAAAAGTTAGAGATAACATGAGGAAATATGTGCTGTTGTAGCTTCTAATTTTCTGCAAATTACAATACTTTCTGTATTCTGCGTAAGCCATATAAGAAAGAAAGTAAACAATTCTGTATTCTGCGTAAGTTGTAAGAAAGTAAGTAAAAATTTGGTGAGAAAATTTTGAAAAATGTTTCTATGTGGTCAAGAAATGTGCCACCAAAACTCAAAATATTATTTTCAAGATCATTAAGCCTTGATTTCATTTAAATCAATCAGAGATTATAAAGTTTTTGGAAAAAATTGTCTGAACAGGTTAGGTGCTAGCAATGAACAGGAGATCGACACATGGAAGGTCGGGCAAGGCTGGCCTGCTGTCAGTCATGTTTTTGGCATTAAGGTCTGTTGCAGTGACCAATGTGTTCGGTATCAAAGACCAAGAAACGTGGATTCTGACTACACGTATTCGAGGAAGTAATTTATTATAGATACAAGTAAATACAGTAAAAAGCTATCAACCTCCTTACTCATGTTTAGGGAGTAATTCTTATTTTAAAAATCAGTTTTGTGTGTTATATATTGGAAAAGTCTTTGGTAGTTAAATGTTATAAAAAGTTGATTTCATTGTGAAGCTAGCATTACAAATTTTATTTGTGTCTACTAGTGTTGTAATTATTGTTAAGAATTTGAGAAATGCCCACATATTCCTATTTTACCGGTAATGAAATAGGTTTAATAAACAAATGATTAATTGTAATGTTGAATTTTCAGATCCCAGAGTAGCAGTCGTTCTGGAAGCAGCTTAGGATCATCTCGTTTCCCTGGTTCCAAAGTTAGCTCTCCCAACACCCCTAAGGTAATTGTTTTGGATAAAGAAATTTGTGTTTGAAGTTAAATAGAATTGTAATGTTTTCTAATTTTTTTTTTTAGTTTAAAGTAAGTTTTTGAATAAAGTTATCAAGACTTCATAATAAAAAATTAAGTAATTAAAAAATAAATGAAAAATAATTTCTAATAATTAATTAAATAAGTTATTTATTCAGTTTTCATAAAAAAGGAAAAAAATATTTTTCTGTAATATGTAATTCTATTATTTAAAGACCGGCCTTTCGGAGAGAACACCAGGCAGTGAATAAATGGGAATTGATTTTATTGTAAATATTATTTTTTCTTGTAGAAGATACTTGTATTATTATTTTTTTAAATGAATTTGCATCGCATTTTGAATCCATTAAAATCATTTTTATTTTACTTATTTTCTCATATTTTGATATAATTACATTTTTGATCTAGTACTTCATATTTTGTTACATTTTAACACATTTACTGGTTGGAATGAGATATTTCAAATAATATTTGCAAATAAATATTTCTAGAACCATCTTTTTTACCAGAGTAATACTCCACTTTCATGAGCTCTGGACGTGAATTGTCAAATTTACCCCCTTGCATTTTGGAAATTGCATATTCAGAATGAAGAAAGAACTAAAATTTTCAAAGCAGAAGTAATCACAACCACATGCTTGGTCATAGTTCGTAGAGCCCATGTGTATGTTGTATGTTTCTTTACATATTTTTGAAAAAATAACATGTATGTACGTATTTTGCATTTTTATTACAACAAATTCTTTTCCGTAGAAATAATTAAAATATCCACTAGCATGTGCATTGTACATAATTGTGATAGTTTCAGTTATGTAATTTTAAGATTAAGGAAATTGAGAAGATCCATGTTGAAGTTTTTGGTACTCTGTGCCAGGTATTAGAAGGACAGTTGAAACTTCGATATTCTGGTGGCCCAGGACTGACGGCTGGACACTGCCGGATGTGTTCTGTTTCCATTACTCTCGAGATGCTTCCATCAATACTTATTACAGGATGGGATGTATTACCAGCTGAAACGTGAGTAGATTGTTAATCCACCAACACCCTCAATTAAAAGAGGTTGACTCCTCAACCTTTCTTTTTCACATTAAAAATAGTGGAATAAATTATGTCTCTAATGACATTTTAACAGAATCTTAATACATTGCAGACCAGCAACATAGGACATTGTCCTACCATGAAGGATTATTTAATTGATTATGAATTGTAAATTAAGGTAACTATATCGTAAAGAGTGATAACAGTAAATAAGCAAGGGGAAATTATGTAATTTATGGTTTAATAGATTTTTAAGCCCTGATAAAGGCCCAATAGAGGGCCAAAACATCAGCAACCAACAAAAGAAATTATGTAGGTTGCTTTTTCTTTCTGCTGACCTGAACTGAAGAAGAACTAGTATTTTATTTTGAAAGGTGTCAAGGAAAAATAATATTTGAGAATCTTAAAATCAAATTAACCATGCAGTGATGTAGATTGTTTCAACACTGTCGTGTCAATCTTCAGAAGAAAACTTAAAATTGCTTTGTCAGTAGTCACCAAATTTACGAAGCTTCGGAGAAAAAGTATTATTTTTGAATCTTACTGCAATCTTCCAAAAGAAACCGAGACAGAAATAAAAACTTTCATCAAACCGTCCACATTAGCAAAAGCATGATGTGCACACACAAAATCTAATAGATATAGCAGAGGAGTTTCACAAATTGTAACTAAAAAGCATGAAAACAAATAAAGGTAGCACCAAGCAAAGATTCGCCATAAATGTCAACATTATGTATACAAATATCTTGTCTGTAGTGGTTAAACATAATCCGTTTCTTTTAGAAATGCTAGTCAATCCTGATATTGTGATTATCATGGAATCTTGGTTACAAGAAGACATTCCAACCTTCTTTTTACTGATTGCAGGTTACACTGTCTTCCAAAGAGATCATGAACAAAAAAGTGGTGGGGGTCATGATATATATAGCTAATGAAGTCTTAGTTGTGCCTCCAAATTGCATGTTTAGAGGAGTTTGCAGGTCTGGAGATGGAAACATTGTAGCTTAGATTTACTCTTGGGAATGTTAATTTCATCATCAGTGGCATCAACAGACCACACACCTTGGATACAAGGCACCTCAAAAGGTGGAGCGTTCTCATACAATCACTGCGGAAAAAAAAAATAGGATCTTCTGGCTATGTTTCTTTTCATTGATGAAAAATATAAGTTTTACAAAAGTATTTGTCAGTGAAACACAAAATTGTGCACCTTAATGCAACAGTGTGTTCTACTATAAATTTTGCAAGTGGATGGAGTGCGCATTTCATTTTCAACGTTTACCCACGGCACTTGCATCTTTACCTGTGAAACTCACAATGGCACTTATATCTTTTACTGAAATGCAAACTGTGATTATCTGTAAACCAGCAGAAACTCCTGAAATAGTTACTTTTTTATTTCTACCAGATGTTAAATTATTGGAAAATTTGTATTATTTTTACATCAAATAAATAATTTGCATTCTATTATGTTTTTACAAGTTTCTGGAAAAAGTAAAATTTGGCACTTATAATTTACCATAATCACTCCTCGTATTCATATTGCTATGAAAAAAACTGTACTATCATAGAGTTTATAGTAGAACTAATTTCATTTGTTCTTTTGAGATATTGAAAACAGATTTTCTGTTTTTTGGAGATTTGTGTTTTTTCATCGTTTTCTTTTCTCCCTTCACAAAATGAAAGTGAGCTTTCTCTGCCACTTATGATTGTAAAATATCTTCAGGAGTTCCCAATTCTACCTTGTACTGGATGCAGCGAATGCCAGTTCTGTGGAAATGGAACTGCAGTATGCCCCTGGCAAAAGTGTATTGATGGAGGGTGGAGAGTCATGTCGTGTACCTGTGCCTGTTCCCCGCTGTCCTCTGGCTAAATTAGCAAAGGTAATTGAAATGTGCAAGTAATTGATGTATTTATTTATTTTCTGGTACAGCAAACAGGAAGGGGGGTTTTCCACACAGCTTTGTGGTAATAATATTCAACTTGGTTATAGTTAACTTCTGCTAAATCAACAATGTTTCAAATTGGTATAATTTATGTAATTTTCCATGATTAAAAGGTTGCTTTGGTAAAGGGGAAAGTTAAAGATTAAGAAATACATTTTTCAGGTTGTAATTTTGGAATAAAAGTTTTTACATGTTGTATTTACACCTCAAATGTTGAAAAACTACTGTTAATACTTCCAAAGAAATTGACAGTACTAAATAAAGCTCAAACCACTTGTCAGACTTTATTATTCAAACAACCAAAAACAAATCAAATTGAAATTAATATATTTTAAAAAATTGTTTTAAAATAAAAAAAATGATAAAATTAATAAATAAAATGTGCATTCTTTTATCCATCAATTATTATATATGGAATTATGTTTGTACAAGTAGCGTAAGTTCTGCAATACCTCAGTTGACCTCATTTTGTCATAAGTGAGAGAAAAAATATATATACGATTATACAAAGGGCATTCAAAAAGTTCCCAGAACGATGGTTCAGTTTGTTAATGTTGTAACCCATGGCAATGGTAACCTAATCACCTTCAAAGTAGCACCCATACACTTGCTCCTTTGCCCCTGCCATTGTTTGGAATCAGTGGTAGAAGGGGCTACTTTTGCAACCTGTCAGCACAGAGCCGTTGCATTCAATTTCATGTTCTCCACAGTTGCAAAACATCTCAATTTGTGGCCCATTTTCAAAGTAGGAAACAGCCAATAGTATCTGGGAGCAAAATTCAGAGAGAGCGAGGATTGAGGGAAAACAGGAATGTTCTCAGGGAGAAATTTCTGCATAACAAGCCACATGTGGCTTGGCACGTTATCGTGATTCAAACACCATTTCCTTGTCACTTGGCTAGTCGCATCCTTCAAACAGCATCACACAAACTGTGCAAAACCTGCTCATAGAAATTTCCAGTTACAGACTGTCCAGGCCACAGTGTAGCCAAGCGAATAACATCTCTGAAGCAGTTTCCTTAGTTTACACATGAACTTGATGTACACACACTGTTTGAACTGCGACATTATGCAACGGACCTCCACTCACCTCCACATAACACAGAACAATGACCTCACTGCGCACTGAAACATGTCCCGACCAATTTTACTCATGTGTGAATGTACCCAGCCCCGTACTAGAAGTACGTGAACCCTGTCTTATTGTTAGTTTGGTGACAGCAAGGCAATTCCAGGAACTTTTGGAATGCCCTTCATGTTGAAAAGGAAATCGTTTTTGGAACTGCTTTGCAAGCATACATTTCACATGTAATTGCATGTACATTTAATCTGTTACTTCACCTTGACTCCACAGACGTGGAGGATTCAGTCTCCACAGAATCATCTCTGTAAGCCTTCCTGTTGGCCTCCTTCCTGTAGATTTATAAGTAAGTGCAGCTCCAGGAAGAATTGTCATCTGTTCTGTTAAGGTGCTGCAGTTATTTGTTCTTGTATTTACATGCTGTCTACATTTAGATCTTTTCTTACGTGAACATTCCTTATTTGATCTTCTAACATGCTGCCTTTTGTTCTTTTTTCAAGTTCATTTTAGAACTTTGTATGATAACTAGAGTTTTTGATGTTTGTATTCAGTTCTCACTGCCGTAGAGAAAAAAAATCTGAGAATGCCTTTGTTTTATAAATTTTGATTCTGTGTGTGTTTTATTTTTAAAGTTCCAGTTCAGCTGAAAATAGATCATTCACTTGGATTCCTCAGTTCTTTGATTTAAGTAATTACATTTAACATCTCACATACCTGATTTAGGTGTTTGAAAGGCATATTAAAAAACTATTTCCATTTTCTTGATTTATGACAGTTCTCTGGTTAAAGTAATGTCGTCTTCATGATATTTTCTGGTAATTTAAAACCTCTCCTTACATATTTTTCCATGTCTGGAAAGTGTTCTTAACAGTATACAGAAAACGAGTCATTTCAGGAGTAAAATTAGCATACCACCATCATCTCTGTTACATGAACCATTGTTTCTTTCATGTTGATGAGAAATACTTCACTACTGCCCAGCAATTTTTCAGTGTTTCTTAATGTTCTTACTGCACTTGTCAGTTTGCTGTTTGGGTCAATCCATTTTAAGTGGTCCAGAATTTAATAAATTGGTTGCTCGACCATTTTGAAAAAATTATTATTCTGTACATACATGTACAGAGTACAATGGCGTACAATGGCTAATAATTGTTATTTAACTTGTCATTTCAGGAGTAAATGTGTAGTCCATGCAATCATTTGTGTTACGGAATGGGTTGTAAGTATTGCAGAGTTAAAGCCCTTTGTTTAAAACAATCATAATATACTCACTTTGTGTCCTTCTTTTAACATTTGTAAATGTAATCTCCTATGAATTTTGAGAGATTTTTACCGTTTCCTTTCTTGATTATAGAAACAACTTCTCCTGAATCTTATTGGTTACATGAATTCAGTAGGTGTCGCGATTTCTAATGCAAATGCAGGCATCCATATTTTAATAATTTGGAACTAATTGTATCCATTTTAGCTGCTTTTCTGTTCTTCAAATCTTTTATTGTTGCTAATATCACAGTTATTTATATAGAAGGCCCAGGTTCAAATCCTGGTCGAGACTTCCAATTCTTTGAACAAATTTAACTGTTACAGTTATTGGTTCTCATGTTTTTACAATAAGGCAAAGCCTTACTGAGCGATGTAATGCATCTGATCAGCATGGGGTCATATCTGAAAGCCAGAGGGGGTAATGAGTTTGTATTCCAGACATACAATGGAAAGCATTTGACTTCCATTGAAAACAAATGGAAAAAAAGAACCATTCTTCCTGGTTTCCCATGACAGTAGGGATGTGTTTTATGTCTACTATATGGGAGACTGCACGACTGAGGTGTAGGGCAGGTTGTGAGCTGAACAGAGAACATTCCTTTGTATTTTATGAGGAGTTGACAGTTGATGACACTTGTAGGAAGTTCTGCACATCCTTGTGTCATCACAGGTCATTCAGGCAAGGTAAATGATGGGTCACCTAACCTAAAGCCATCCTTTATACATAATTGCAAAAAATATACATATGTTATGAGATCCTTACATTGTCCACCACAATGCTACATTTCCTTTGTTCTGTCTATAATCTCTAGGATCCACACTCTTTGCATATCTTTCTCCAATTTATTGAGATGTTTCATTATTTTTGACAATATTCTAATTTTTTCAATTTTATGTATGATCTGTTTTCCCTAAATTTTTATGCTTTTCTGACTAATTGTTTAGCTTAATTTTGTGCTTCTTTACAACACTGGAGATCCTGGTTGTCTTGTTAAAGCACTTTTTTGTATGCCTTTTGTTTTTCATTTATTGCCTCATCCCTTCTTTTCAAGCCCTTCTTTTTCCTGATTTTCCTTTTTATGCCAATGCTGCTCTCTCTTAATACTATGTAGACTTAAGACTTGCATAAGAGAAAATAAAATATTGCCCTTGGTGGTAATGAACATGTTCCTTCCACAGTTGTATGAGGGGGAACACCTTCAAACAGAAGAGCGCCGTGCATTAGATCAAGTATGTGCTGAGCATGTGGTGAATCATGTTGATTTGCGATGGCGAATGCCATCTCAAAGTCTGCAAGGACGTGTTTCCTTAAAGGGTCTCTCTCTGACGCCTGATATGCTGGATGTTGTGCGCATGTCACCTTTGCAGTGGGGTAAGATCTAATTATTATTGTGAGATTTATTCAGTAAATGAAATATTTCTTTATTTGTAATGGTTGGGGGAATTTCTTGATAATGCATCTTGAATCTCATTAGCAGGTTCCTCGTTACCACATTTTTTCCACATAGCTGGACCATATTTTTAAGTCCCAGGCCCAGATCTATTAAATTTATTTCTTGTTTATGTGTTTAACAAACCTGCTTAGCATGTTGTAGGTATCATGTTCCACAATTCATGCATTTTCTGCTGTAACATCACGGTTTTCAGTATGTTGTTTACAGGGCACTATGGGCTACTTGAGGATTCCAAAACGTATGCAGGGGTACTTTCAGAGAACATTCAGAGTATTTTCAATTTGATATTGAACTCAGAGCCAGAGAAACAGATAATACATTATTATTAATTTACTTATTATTTCTTTATTTACTGTAGTAACATTAAATTGACCAATTTACAAATACATTTCAACTGAAGAATAGGATGGCATTTACAGAAAATATTTGTTACAAGAACTATTTTTTTTTTAATAACGTAGTTAACTATTATTCAGCTAAACAAAATAAAATATCATTTTATTTTATAATCCCCCAGCATGTAATCAAGAACAAATGATTTTAGATATTTTGTCAATTCACTCATACTGAGATCCATTATGTCTAAATATTGATTGTGTACAATCCTTTAAGTTCTGGAGATAAAATTATTTGGTATAAAAAATCTTAGAATAATTACTTCAGAAAAATTCTCAGAATTTCTAGTATGCCTATTGGGGTCACAAAACAACAGTTCATTGAGTAATGATAGCTCCATGTAATAGTTAATTTAATCTAATTAATGTATTATTTGCAAGTAAATTAATCACTAAAATAATAAATTAGTTTCTCTTCACTATTATAATGTTCTCAAGAAGGACATATGAAAATTATGAATTCAGCATTGTTAATAACACACTTTCTCTCTTACAATGTTCACAATTTTGTCCACAGTCCCATGAAAAATGTGCTTTTGAGATTTCACTGTACTTGCAGTTTGCAGTACTTGCAAACTGTAGTTTGCAGTACTTGCAGTACTTACTGTTTTTTCTCTCCCAATCTGTCTCTTCCTACCTCCAACATTACCTACTAACTTTGCTCCCTTCAACTCTTCCCCTCCCTCTCTCTCTCTCTCTCTCTTCCCCTCCCTCGCTCTCTCTTCCCCTCCCCCAATCTCTTCCCCTCCTCCCCTCTTTTTCTCTTCCCCCCTCTCTCTCTTCCCCCCTCTCTTTTTCCTACCTCCCTTTGTCCCTACCTCTTCTTCCTCCTTTCATCTCCTTATTCCATCTCTATCCCTCCCTCTGTCATTCTCCATTTCTCCTTCCACACCACTCTCCTTCCTTGGTATTTTCTGTGCATGAATTAATTGCATTGTGTGTTTTGTTAATGTGTTGTTTCTGAGCTTGTCTTAATTACTTCGTTCCATTGTGTAGATGTGACGGTGGATGGTCAACCTGTTAAACCACAACCACAGGAGGAGTTAAGTGCAGTTGCAGGGCAGTTGTTGACTTTAGGAGTTAATGTCACAAATACACTGGAAAGGCCTTTAAGTCGCTTAGCACTGGCTCTTCAGTTTTACCAAGATCATCAAAATGGGGCTATGAACTACCGACTGGATACTAGACTTGCATCAGCTGGTGCAACAAAAGTTATTCTGCCAAAAGTAAGCTTGGCAATGTTTTTTGTTTTTTCTAATCTTACTTTTTTTATTGTAAATATAGGAAAGTGGTAAACTTGCATTTTATAGTAGATTACTATTAACTTACAGTAATTCATTGTTACTTCAATTGGAAGAACAAAAAAGGGCCGGATCTGTGTGTGCATTCATGGGCTTTCATTACAGCAAATCAGAAATTCCTCATTATTATGAATCTTCACTTAATATTAATGATGTGAGAAACAAGGTGTCATGTGGGGAATTAATTCTGAGTGATCCAGAGTTTGCTAAATCCCCCCCCCACACACACACACCTGTGTGTTTTAAACAAATTTAAAAAAAGCTTCAAAAACATATGTAAATATGCAACATTGCTTTAATAATATAGTGCAAATTTTGCAACATTGCTGTATTAATATCGTAATTGGAGCCTGGAAGTTCAAGCATTTATTTTACCTAAAATATGCAGGCAAAAAGGTATTCATTTTTATTAAAATAGGCGTGAAAAAAGACATTTATTTTATCTAAAGTAGGGGTGAAGGAAGATGAATAAGCAAAGAAAAATCATTTTTTTTATTCAAATTTTAAAATTTACATTAGCAATTTGCACTTAAGAAAATTATCTTTTTTTGGTAATCTCGATTCCAAATAAACACATAGTATGATTGCTGTGAATTTGTTTTATTCACAATGCTCTCTCTTTGAAATGATATTGTGGACTCCCTTTGGAATCTTGAAATTCATCACTGAAAATGGAATTATATTTCTCGTTCTTCGCCAGCCCTGACAACGGTGTACAATACACAGAGCTGTCCTCAGAAGGATCAGTGAAAAAATAAAAAATTTTTACAACGGTGCCTGGGATGTGGCGCATTGTCATGGTTATCTTTTAAAGCAGTTGAAAGTCTGTTCAAAGAGAAAATTAATTTCTTTCTCTTTGTAAGGTAATTGGCAGTTTTTGAGGGAACATTTTATCTATCTCAGGCGCGGTAAGTTTGAAACCTATGCCCTTTGCTATTAATTCACCCCAAAGAATGGTTATAATTTCAGATATTACGACTCAAAAAGATCTGTGAGGGAACTACAAAATGTCATGCTATTTGAAGAAGTTACATTAGAAGATATATGTATTGTAAATGACTTTGCTAAATATTTTCAGTAATTCTATTAACCATCAAATAGAGTAAATATTACTAATATCAACCTTCCTGAATAGTCACCATACAATAAAGCTTCATTAGAAATAACTGTAAATGAAATCTTTCAAAAAATTAATAAACTTAACGCCAATAAGGGTGCAGGTTCTGATGGAATATCTCCAATTATTTTGGTTAAATGTAATTTTATCTTCTTGTTCATTTTACAAGTCTTATTTGTAAAATCGCTAAATGAGGATATATTTCCATCAAATTGGAAATCTACATATATCATATCGATTCATTAGTCTCGCTCTAAGAATGAAATATCCAATTATATATCAATCTCTATTCTTAGCGTTATACAAACTCTTTGAATCAATAGTTACAGGTAAATTAAAATCTAAAATCACTCCATGTATATCAGCTAATCAACATGGATTTATGTCAGGATGTAATATTGAAAGTAACTTAGTTATTTAGAGCCAGTACATTCTGAACTCTGGAAATGGAAATGAATATCCAAGTTGATACATTTTGCAGGGTGTTCAATTCTGTAAACCATAAATTGTTAATTTTAAAACTTAAATGCTTTGTTTTATCTGGAATGCTTCTGAATTGGTTGGCTGATTACTTGCATAGTAGAGTCCAATATATCAAACACAGAGGCCTCATCTCTAACGAAATTAATGTATCTTCGATGGTATCCCAAAGTTTACATTTAGGTCCTTTATTATTTGTTGTATTTATCAGTGATGTTTGCTCACTTCTGGGGAGTGTTAAATTCCGTATATTTGCTGATGATGTAAAACTATTTAAGAGTATAAAATTCACTGAAGACATCAAAGATTTACAATCAGCTATCTATCAGTGGTGTTTATAAAACAAATTATATCTTCATCCTAAAAGATGCAAATTCATAACTTCCTCTACAGGTAGAAATATCAGTGACAGTTCTTACAAAGTTAATGATATATACCTCTCTTGTATCTTCTCAATAAAGGATCTTGGTGTAATATATAATCCAAAAATGAATTTCAGTATACATATTGATATGAAGATAAATAAATCCTTACAACAACTTGAACTGATCAAGAGAACATGTACAGAGACCCGAAGCACTGCAGCCTTGTGAAACTTTGTATTATTCACTAATTAGATCTCACCTACTTTTTACCTCTATTGTTTCGACACCATATTTTGATTTTCACATCAATAGGCTTGAAAGAGTACAGCATTGATTTTTTCGATTTTTCTCCCCAAGACTTGGCTGTACAGATCCAATTTTAAATCATAATTACGCAAGAATCTTGCAGATGTCGAGTATTTCTACTCTTAAATCATCTAAGACCTACAATGACGTTGTTTTCCTATATAAACTATTACATGGTACCATATTGAAATATATTTAACTTATTTAGTTTGTACTCTGTCATTATGTTATACTTGTAAACTGTTTCTTTCTTAGAAATTTTATTTTTGTTATAAATAATTCTTGTAAATGCCATCCTATTTTTCGATTGTGATATATTTGTAAATCGGTATTATTAATGTCCATACAGTAAATAAATAAATAATCGATTACGGTGCCAAATTTGAAATAATTTGGCCACCTATGTGCCAACATACTCTTTCTTTCTTTTTCTTTCATTTCATTTATGAAAATAAGTGTTCCTTAAATATAGTAGGGACTGTAGCATTATGTGTATGATCAGTACTTTATTGTCTAAATTACAGACAACTGTGATTTTGTATAATGGGAAACTAGAAACAGCTTTCTTGTTGAAAGTGATGCAATTGATTGTAAGAGGTGCTAATGCCTCAAGAAAAGCAAACTCTCCTCTGAATTTATTCAGACTTGAAGAGTGTATTGCACTTGTGTTAATCAATTTTTGATCTACAATTTCTAATTTAATTCTTTGATGTATGTTTTTCACAGTTGGCAGAACAAGGTACTGCATACCATGAATGCAGTGTCGTATTTTTTACTCCTGGGCAATACAAAGCAGACATTCAATGTACAACTCAGTTGGAAGGAGAAGATGGAGATGGAAGTCATGTGTGGAAATTTACACCTGCAGTTTGCATTTCAGTTTTAGATGCTCATCCAAACTGATGTGTTCCATAAGGTGATTTGGAGTGTTTAGGAAGTGGGAAATAAACAAAAAAATAGTTCTATTTCTTATATACAGTGATATTCACATACTTACATTTGCTTACATTTATTTATACATATTTGAAATTATTCTTTATTCTTGCCAAAATAATAGCAACAAAAATGTCTATGGACTTTCATGAAAATTTTCAAAATATTTTCTGGATTATGGTTGATGAAGATCTGACATGTCTCACAGCTTCTCATGTTATTGTTAATTATTTAATTGGTGTGAGAGTTTGTATACTGATGTAAATAGAAAAGTTTTTGTTTATATACAGTTGTATTCAATGTACACCAAACATTACCTAATTTAACAGTACATTTTTATTCTCTATTAACACTAGTATGAACTTGGTGTTTGAACATTTTATTTATAATTTTTATATATTCATCATTTCGAAAACCATAATTTGCAAAAGAAAAATAATTGAAGACACTACCCAATTGATACATATTTATTCATTTTTTGTCTTGATCAGAATCTTGAAACTGAATGAGGATAACCAAATAAGTCGTGACTGATCCAGCTATCTGGGGATAAAAACCAAAAAAAAAACCAACATCAGGCATGAAAGATTAATGAAGAGATATTTGTAAAACACAAGTAAAATTAGTAAAATTCTTACACCATGAATTACAATAATGAATCATTACATTATTCCACGACATTGTGGCATTAGGTAAAAATTATTGAATAATACAGTTGTGTACTGCAACACTGCTGAACTCCACAACTCACAATTTTAATCAGTACAGTCTTGCTTTCTCTTCTAACATCTTATTATTCTGCCTTAATATATTCTTTTCATTATTAAGTGTCTTAACTAATCTTTTCACCTTTTCTGCATTATTTATTAAAATATTACGCTTTGTGTTAAATCAAATGCCTTTACATAGAATACAAAAAGAATGAGGAAATGAATGAGCTATTGCATTCTTACCGCCTGCCTAATTATGTTTTACCACTATTAGCCTGTGAAATTGTGACTACACAATGAGGCATTGATTGAATGAAGTTGCAGATGTTCTGGAGTATCTGATATCACAAGTATAGTAAGATGTTCGGTTGGTACAGTGTGGGGAGGTAGTGATGTATCACGAACCTGACAGACCACGAATGTTCAATAAGGTTCACAAACTGGATACTTTAGGCCAAGACAATGAAAATTTATTTAATGTTCCTCGAACCAATCCTTCACAATCTTGGCAGTGTAGCATAATGCATCGTGTGATGTGTATTCATTACAGCAACCATTCAACAAAACAAGCTGTTTTAGATATCCTAGGAGCCATATCATTCTAACCTTAGTCAATCTCTGGGTAGGTCGACTGCTTTTCTCTATTTTGACTCTTAGATACTACCAATAATGAGCCTGTGAAGCTGCGTAATGCCAGCACATTGTATGTAACTTTTTGTTCTAGGCATAAAAAATGTTCTCAGGTCAAGGTGTTTGTAATATAATGACTCATTTGTGTATAAGAGGAAGAAGTAACTTCTAATATCATAGGCTAATAGTATCACATACTTTCCTTTCAAATAACTTATAAGTCAAAGCAAAACAACTTACTGAGGCAATGAGAGGAAAATCAACTGTGCAGAAGCCACAGGCAGAGATCTCTACTCGCCTGTGCACCAGTTGCAATGCAAATAGCTCAAGCTGCAACAAAAAAGCCGTCTATAAATTCACATTGATCGTATGTCTATGAAACATTCAAAACAAAAAATAGAACGTATTTTCAGGCAGTGTTTGCAAACAAAGATGTAAATAAGTATGGGTATTTCTCCCATTCAATCACATTTAAGGCTTCAATATTTGAAGACACTTCATTTATTTACACATCAATTACTCCTATACGTATTAGTCTTTGCAAAACAGCATCTCTTGCCTTACCAATGTTTTGGGGAACCTCTTGTCTCCATCTTAAGGCTACATTGCATTTTTCTCCCATTGTAGTTACAGAAATAGTCATATAATTCACTAAATATTTTGGTGTGAAAATTTTGAAGATGGATTGAAATTTAAAATGCAGTTTCAATAAACGTGTTTAGTGTAACTCTGGTAAAGTGTCTAATCCAGTGAGGTAATTTAATTTACCCATAATTTCATTTACTTCCCAATAATTGATGATAAGTAGTATCATCTAGCATGTTATTTCAAAAAATGTTGCATGTCTCTTGGTTTATTAATTTTTTTTAGTGGATTTTCTAAAATTCTGGCAATTTCCATGCATAAAACAGCTTTGCCATGCTTTGCCACCATGTGGCAATTGCTACAATGTCATAGAGAAAGATTTATTCCACATAAAAAATTATTTTTTTTAACCAATTCACCTTCCTTGTTTGAATTTCAACAGTATTCCAGAAAAGCATTAATTAATATGCCAGAGTCAATTTTTTAAATTTCTCTGAACTAACTCTTCAAAATATCTTAATATTATCATTACGTTTTTTGAAAATTGAGAAGTTTAGTTAAATCTTTTTTCCTCTGGGGTCATCCACAAATTACGTAATGCAAATTTGAAACATTTTGAATACCCCTTCTAACTCCTGTAACATGCGCTTGAATAGACCCCTAAATAATTATGTAAAGCTTGCGAACCACCTTGTGCCTACCATTTACAAAAAGTAAAAGTAAATTGTATCACAATGAAAACAATTTGTATTAATTTTATTGTCTTATATTTTAAAATTACTGAATTATTAGAATCTGAATTAATTGATGATACTGACTGCACCTCACAATAAGACTGGCGAACAATTTTAACCTGAAGGAAGGAAGCATTGACGAGAAAATTTCTGACTAGTGCTTATGTTGTGGAAGACGCATGGGTGTGAATCTACTATGTCAATTTAATTTTGTTCTAGAATATGCGATAAGCGACTTTCGAATATTTCCTTCATGATCTAAGATTTAATCAGTATACCATTGTTTAAAATATGTCAATTATTGTAAACAATTATACATCATAACTTTTTAATTTATTTATATTTTTAAATTTAATTTGTAATGCTCCCTCAACCACTTTTCAGCATTACATAATTTATGGATGACCCTTCTCAACTTTTATTTTTTGCAAATTTTTTATGACTTCTTACAAATGTAACTTTCATGTTGTTTTTGGGTGGAACATAATTCCACAATAATAACCATTAACTTATTCTGTACATTGAAGAAGGAGAAAAATATGCGTTTACAGAAATCTTTAAAGCAGGTACTGTTCAAGGTTGTTTAGAAGTAGAAAAACATTCTGTTTAATGATTTTTAATAAAACTTTATACAAACCTTGTTAGTACTGTTGGGTTAAATGTTATTACAGGTTTTTAAACATTTTCTGCTGTCCATAACATTCAAAAAACAAAACAAAACAAAAAACAAAATAAACAAAAAAAAAAGAAGAGGAAATCTAATTGTTGCGAGATAATGTAACATCTACATATGTGAAGATATTGAATAGTTTACATAATTATTATGCTTTATTGATCATTTACTTTATCTTCATCATAACATAATCATATATCCCTAATCTTTATTTCATTTTATCTGTAATATCTATTTTAAAAATAATACCTCACCTGCTTCTTGACTTCAGAGTCGAAGCCAGTACTGAGTAATTGAGAGACCAGAACTCCTGTTTTACTGGCCTGAGAACAAGTGATAAAATCAATAAGCATGTGAAGAATTTAGTGGTGGCATGAGAAATCTCATAATCCACAATTAGAAGAAAAGGGAATTACAGTAAAACTTAACTTATATGTTTTTCAGGGGACTGAAGGGAAGAAATATAGAAGTGTGAAAAAAAATTGAGTATTATAAGGAAAACAAAAACTGAAATGTTTATGTTGGCACACTTCACTCTTGGACCTGCTTGCAGGAATTGCTACCAACCTTACTTTTGACATATTTGGTCAAAGAACAGTAAAAACGTTATGTGATGAATGTGAGAAGTGCTATCTGCGCACATTTTCTTGAGTTTCAGAATCTCTTCCCCACCTTTTTACTAACTCTTTTACATAATGAAAAAATGCCTTCCACGTGATCCCTGCAAGCCTATTTTCATTGATCTTGAAATCTTACCATTGCCTTGTCTATTTATTTACGAATCTGTAATATTTGTCAAAAACGACCTACTTAACAGAGGAAACATATTTTCATGCAATATTGACGTTTATAATTACAACACATGCCGTAGAAATCAAGTGCATCAAGTGTCAGTATCAACAGCTCAGTATACGAAATCAACATACAATACATGTACGTTACTTTACAACGCATTGCCAGATGACATTAAACCATTAAAGTCGGTACACAAATTTAAGTTAAAAGTAAAATCTTTTCTGCTGCAAAACTATTTCTATACAATTGGAGACTATACTGATCGTCAAAAAGAAAAATAATGTTTATTGTAACAAAACAATGTTATATAATGAATTAGTTTACGTTTGTATTGTATAAATTTTTAACTAGTGGTGCTACAGAATGGCACAGACTTTCCCGTATTAGTTTTCTATTTCCTTGGATCTTCGCTAGCTATTCAGAATTGCCACAAACTCTTTCTTGCCAGCTGTCATCTATCACCGCCAAAAGTACATTTTTTGTCATTTTCTTAATTTTTCAGTTTCCTATTGGTAGAACGGAAACATTAATTTTATAATATTAAAGAACACAAAAACCTAGTCATAAATTGCGACTTTCTTTTAAAAATTATGTGCCATTTAAGAGAAAATGGCGTTTTAGCACTACTAAAAATGCGAAATTTGAAGCTCATTTTCATTGAAAATGTTTGAGTTTTCAAATAAATTGAGGTTTTATTTGATAATATATAATATAAGTTATTTGAAGCACTTACACTCACAAATATAATAATGTTTACAAATTGCTCATAATGTGCATATTAAAGATGTGAGAGATCTTTCAAAAAAATTACAATTATGTAATTTTTGAAAAAACAAAAAAATAACTCAAAATAAAGTTTACGCTATACTAAAGAGTGTAATTAACACTATCCATTACAAAAGTTTCAAGAAAGAATGTGCAGCCGTATATGAGAAAATGGCGTTTGAGCGTTTCTGAAAATGCGAAATTTTGAGCTACTTTTTACAGAAAACAGTTGTGTTTTTGAGAAACTTTACATGACATTATTTGAAGCACATGTACTCATAGATATAATAATGTGAAAAAATCGCCGCTAATGTAAATATTGTTGATGTGAGAAACATGTGAAAAAATTTACATTTTTGTAGTTTTTGAAAAAAACAACCTATAGAGCAATATGGCTTTGATGTTATCTGATAGAGTCCATTTACCACTATCCCTACCAAAAGTTTAAAGAAAAAATTGTGAGCCGTTTTTGAGAAAATTTTGTTTTTGTAATTTTTGAAAATTGCACATATTGCACGAAAACTACTAAAATTTTGAAAATCATTTACATTACCTTTATAAAAGAAATCAATATGCAGAACAAATTTTATTTGAAGAAAAATTCTCTATTTTCAATTTTGTAGTTGGAGAAAGACGCCGAAAAAAATTCAAACTTTCACAATTTTCGAAAATTCAGAGTTATCCGTGAAAATCGGACCTATGTCATGTTAATAAGTGTATTTTACTATATTCATACAAGAAATTTAAAGAAAAAATTTGGAGCCGGTTTTGAGAAAATTTTGAAAATACCCGGGGGGCTTCATATAAAGTACCCCCAAATTTTGAAGAATCTTTTTCAAAATCTCAAAGCTTTGACTAGAATCAGATCGACCGGGGAATATCTATGTTGGA
Organism: Acheta domesticus; assembly: GCA_031308135.1. Lineage (NCBI taxonomy): Eukaryota > Metazoa > Arthropoda > Insecta > Orthoptera > Gryllidae > Acheta > Acheta domesticus. Next base: position 27,292,390 of record JAHLJT010009436.1, read on the forward strand.
AGAAATCGTACGTATAGTTTAGGCGCTATCAGTGTTCACAGACGGACGGACAGGCAGACGGACGTTTTCCTTTCAATTGGTTTTTCGGTATCAAGGACCCACAAAAAAGGGTTTCTGGCTACATCACGTGTTAGGGGATTTTTTTCTTAATTTAGCAACTGGTTTTATCCACTTTCGTTTCACGGCCTGGCAATTAATTTTTTTCCGCCGAAAATTGGCCATTTTCGCGCAGCATTACATAACTTTCCCTATACTACGTATATCACTCCGTGTATACGTACGTATACGGGAAAGTAAAAAATATTTAATACGCCTGTAACAAGTAATATTCTTCAGCTTCCTGTCAATGACCCCCATCTCGATCAGGTTTTTGTTCAGTTTCCCTGAGCCATTGAGCAAATGCTGAGATGGCCCCTTGTTTTGCTTCTGGATGTAAACGTAGCTTCACTGTGCGCACCTTTTGTTGAGCACTCCTTTTGCTTGTAGTGGTAGGAGTAGAACTATTTTGTTAGCAAAGCAGAAAAATCAAATCAGCAGTTCATTTACCGTTGAAATTGATTTTCTATAACTCGGGAACAAACATTTTTCAAATTTTTATTTTTCTAAAATAATAATTATTTGCTAAATTTTTGCATCTAGTTTTTCAAATGTTGCTTTTTTAAATTTTTATTATTATTATTATTATTATTATTATTATTATTATTATTATTATTATGGGCCTCAAGAAAATGTGTGCAGATAATCTCTTTCCCCACATGTCATATACAGGTTTTACTGTTTTTGACCAAATAAACAAACAAGCAAGATAAAAGTTTTTAAAAAAGCGAAGTTAGCTACTATTGAAAACTAGACATGTTTGTTCTCAAGTTACAGAAAACTTATTTACACCTGTAAATAAACTGCAGATTTGATCTTATTTTTGTATTGCTAACAAAATAGTAACATACCCACAGCTTTACTCCTTCCACTACAAGTAAAATGTGAGGTCTACAAAACGTGCTCATAGTGAAGCTATGATTTATGTCCAGAAGCAAAACAAGGAGCCGTCTCAGCATTTGCTGTTTATGGATCAGGGAAACTGGACAAAAACCTGACCGAGTCTGGAAGTTTAAGTTCATTATTTGTCACTTAGAAATCACTCGGGCTTTGCATAGACACGCCCGGTGGAAGGGCACTAATATTCTCACTTTAAGCAGCCATGTTAGACGAACGATGTGTTGACGCTCGTCACCTAACGCTGACGTCAGCTGCGTCGACGTGCGTCAATGCCTGCGCCTCCGAGTCGCTTAACGCGCGTCGTAGATTAACATTGTATCTTATGAGAGACCGCACATGAGCGCTCCTTGCGAGGTGCGTTGTGGCCACAGCTCAAACTAGACGTTCAAGCTATGAAGTAAGTCAAAATACCGCGTGTTTTATAGCTTACAGCGCACGTCACCAAGAGCGCTCATGTGCCGCTTCGCATAAGATACAGTGTCAATCTACAACACGTGGCTCGTGTGCGCATGTTCCGACGCATTTGGATGTCATTAGAGTTGGATGACGCGCGTCATCGCAACTCTCCTATGACACAGGTCTAAATGTCATTACAAATCTTTGATTCCCTCGATTTTCAATATTTTTTTTAATGCGTCGAATATTTATCGTGCAATGTTGGTGATACTTATGCAAAGCGGCACCACCATTAAAAAAAATTGCGCCCCTATTTTTTAATCCGACATGGAGAGTTTAAGTGCCCTGCGGAACGACGAAATTAAACAACTTGAATAGTGAATTCAACACACATACACACTCATCAAAAAAAATCCATGGACTCCTCTACAATAACGTAAACGTTCTCACACATACACACTCATCAAAAAAAATCCATGGACTCCTCTACAATAACGTAAACGTTCTCACTTACTGGTCATCTATGTCGCCATTTGGACGTTGTTTGGTGGTAAAGGTACTTTCATTTTGAAGGTATCTGAAATAATATAGCATGGGAATTGAGCATATCTGAAATAATTTAGCGCGGGAATTGTACAGGAATTTATCCGGGACTTGGAAAGAAAACGTATAAACATGTAAAACTTACAAGTTCAAAACGTATAAACAGAATTCCATTGTAACCAAACCTTTATTTTGAACATTTTGCACTTTTGGAAGACCAACAATAATTCTCAGGTATTGTAGTTGGTTTTGACTGATGTTTGGGGGGGGGCATCAACTTCCACAGCATCCAATAGATTCAAATGACATTCTGATTTATAAAATTGGTTGGGATGTCGTGTTGTTGTATAAATAAAAACATTATATTTATAAAACGGTTCCTAACAGTTTTCTTATTTTATTTAAACCTATTTTCTCCAGAGATGTAGTCTGCTACCTGACTCATGCAAACTTTTTAAATTGATTGATGTCTTGGCTGTTGGGATTGCGTGTTCCATCTGGATCAGAACAAATTTTGTTTGTTCGGCACAGCGACCATCATTATACACAGTGCTTTACACGCGGTAATTTTAGTTACAAAAATAGGAATGCAGGAATATCACTCCTTTTTTTAATGTAAAGAACATTAACTAATAATTAGAAAATATCAACCATTTTGTTAAGCCTTTTGTTGGATTATGAAGATTTGAGGAGGTCTACTTCACCTTTGCATTTAGATATGCAATTTTGTAAATGTATTTTACTTTTTTCCTCCTCCTCTCCGCTTTTCACCGCTTTCTTCCCTTCTCTTCCCCTTCCTGTGTCACAAAAATCTAACAATGATAATATCAGATAAATAGTTAATAACTTTTAAAACCATAACCATTTCTTTCAAATACGTTTCCAGCAATTTATTTAATCCAAAAAATGTAGGGGTTTTCTCTCGCTTTTGAAACTATTTTAGTTGATACCTTGTCCACTTCCCATAACCCAGTGCCAGAGCTAGACAATTTTGGGCCCAGGGCAATGCTGAAACGTCCCCCCCCCCGGAAAAAAATAAAAAAATGTGAAACTTTTATCAAGACTGAAAGATTTATTTTATTTATTTCAACAAATAAAAATTACTACGTGTAAGCTAGAAAAAGTGTTTAGAAACATACAGTAGTCCCTCAACATTTGCGAGAGTTAGGTTCCCAAAAAACCTCGCGAATGTTAAGTCTATCTTTTAATGAAGAAAGGTGGGTTATGTTCCTGGATATCGAAAAACTGTTTAAAAAAGAACGGAAAAAATCTGACAATCAATTACAGTAAAACTGATTAAGCGCTACTACAAACAGAATTCACAATTAACACAAAATGAAGAAATAAAATAATGATTGAAAATTATTTCAAAGTTGATAATGATTGGATGTGGGATTTGCTACTTTTTTTGTTTCATCACCTTTCTCGCTATTCTAATATCCAAATATGGAAGAGTTCCTGATTCTATTCTCACTTATATTTCGAAGTTATTTCCATGTTTCACATTCGAATGCCAGTTCCACCAGAGCTTGTTGATTTTAGAACGCCATCAACAGTTTTGACATTGAAGTTGCTCCAAGACGCAGTTTCGCTTCCTTTACTTCATTACCACCGAGGAGGTTTTCTTCACTGATGATTTCCCGAAGCTTCTCCACAATAATGAGAGTTGCACAGATCCTGAATGGCTTTTCTGTTCATTTGACCAAAGCCCTTACCTCCAATGATAAAGGAAATGAAATGTGCTCTCTTTCAAAGAAAATGTAGTACGACCAAAAGACGCACTCGCGAATGTTAAAACCGGTAGCATTTCTCTAATCGCGAAAGTTCGGAACTCGCGGATAGCGAATCCGCGAATGTCGAGGGATTACTGTATTTTAAATAAGAGTTTTAAGTAAAAGTATTTAGTTATCAAATATTACAATTTCCACGGTGAGCTTAAATCACTAAAAAAATTGTTTTTAATAAAATCACTCGTTATTAATTACACGAAATAATAAATATGAATTTAAGTAGAACCTGTTTTAATATTAGCGTCATTTAATTCATTTCATTATAAGCAATGACTATTTAAGGTAGAGTTGTCCAATTGGCGACCCACGATACCATTTATTGTGGCCCGCGAAAGGTTAGTCAAAAGTCCCTTGGATCCACGTCCGGCGAGAACTTCGCGCTTAGCGCACGCGCCGTCGTGATCAACATCGCCTTAATGTAAAAATAAGTTAGTTTAGATTTAAGAACTTCTTTTCAAGTAGATTCGGAAATTCAAAATCATACCAATGCGTTTCCCTCCGATATCTGATATATATATGGATGGCCCCTTGTTTTGCTTCTGGACGTAAATGTAGCTTCACTGTCCGCACGTTTTCTTGAGCACTCCTTTTGCTTGTAATGCTAGGAGTAGAATTGATGTTCATTACTATTTTGTTAGCAATGCAGAAAAATCAAATCAGCTCATTCACCGTTGAAATTGATTTTCTGTAACTCGGGAACAAACATTTTTTAAATTTTAATTTTTCTAAAATAATAATTATTTTCTAAATTCTTTTTACTGGTTTTTCAAATGTTGCTTTTTTCCTGCCTCAAGAAAATGTGCGCAGATAATCTCTTTCCTCACACGTCAAATACAGTTTTTACTGTTTTTGACCAAATAAATAAATAATAAATAAATAAATATATCTATGGTACGGTCTGATATCACGCAAGGTTTCACCCCCCCCCCCTCACGTTTCAAGGTTTCACCCCCTGGGCAAACTGCCGCGATCAGCAATACGGGTTAGTCAGGTATGGGTCGCGCAAGATAACATAAATATGGCCTGCAACGATATTGAAGGTTTTTGTTGTGGTCCTTGATGCCTTGTAAGTTGGACAGCCCTGATTTAAGCCAAAAATTTAATTGAAAATTGTATGACAGATCAGACTACTGTACCAGGAGTTATTGAATTACGATAATGATTTTCTCGAGTTCTAATTTCTTTTTCAATTTTTTCACTAAGTTTTTCCTCTCATTCCCCTCATCTGGCCCCTTGACTTACGAGACCCTAGGCGATCGCTAGATCTGCCCACGCCTAGCGCCGGCACTGCCTTAACACTATGTCCAGGTCCCTAGTCTAGAGATGCGACATCGATGTCGAAGTTTTCAAAACATTGATGTTTTATACATCGATTTGTTGAATTCGATGTTTTTTTAACATCGATGTTTGGTGTTCGATGTTTTGTTCATGAATGACACATTTTTCTATTCAAAATTTTGTAAAAGTTAAAATAAATAATAACTGATGGAACCACTGTCTATGTATCCGAACCAAACGAACACTGACTACTTTCATCGATCACACTATCACGCGTGCGAGATGAATCTGATGGTCTAGTATTTCCTTTGTCTTTCTTTGTATTTTGCAAACAGAGAGGCGTTTTATAACTTTATTTTGAGTTAAATTTTAATTACAAATTAATGTTCCGGACACTGTCAAATTAAATTTTGTTGCGCACGAATTTAATATTAGAGATTACTAAACAAGCTTTAAAACATCGATGGTTTTCGTTCAATGTATTATGAACACCTATGTTTTACTTTTGAACAGTGATGTTTTGTTGTCGATGTCACATCACTGCCCGGGTAGCGTACCTCCTCGCAGGCCGCGGCGCAGGGCTGCACCGCCAGGAAGAGCTTGGCGATGTGCGTCACGATCCAGCACATCTGCAGGAACAGGAAGGCCGGGTCGGTGCTGCCGTAGGTGACCGGGTACAGGAGGTCGAGCAGGAAGAAGTAGGGCGTGATGATGAGGTGCAGGAAGAGGGACAGCACGTGCACCAGCAGCGGCAGGCCGAAAGCGGAGTTGAGGTCGGCGACGGCGGCGCACAGGCGCGCGTGCAGCTCGCTGAGGGCGCCCAGGCGGCGCAGGGCGGCGCTGCGCGGGCGCCCGGCCCCCACCACCGCCCCCGGCCCCGCCCCCGCCACCGCCCCCGCCGCCGAGCACCGGCCGACCTCGCCGACAGGCCTGCGGGCACAGCAAGCGCTCTCATCAGGGCTTTGCTAAGACATTTGCAACAGAAAATTCAGGGGCGGGATAACATTTCATGGCTTTTCATTCGTTAGGTATATTAGTATAAGTCCATTCTTGGAAAGACGCCATTAAAAAACATACAGTAGTGTGCAAATCAATTGGGACAAGACGATTAAACTTAAACTGAGCATGTTTATTACTATTCCATGTAATCCCTCATTATCACGAATTACAAGGGACCGAAACAATCGGAGTTTTTGTTATAAAAATTCGTGTTAACCGAGTATTACAAATGTCCGTATTACCGTAATCCCTTGCCGGGACCGAAGTTTTATTCGTATTACGTGTTACGAAATTCGTGTTAAGCGAGTTCGCGGCGCTGTGGGGTCGACCAGCCCCGAGCACCAGGCCTGCGGGCACAGCAAGCGCTCTTCTCAGGGTTTTGCTAAGACATTTGCAACAGGGATGTAATCAGAAAATTCAGGGGCGGGATAAATGTTCATGGCTTTTCATTCTTTAGGTACACTCGTATAATCCCATTCTTGGAAAGACGTTACTCAAATAATACTGTAGTTAGCAAATCAATTGGGACAAGACGATTAAACTTTAACTGAGCACGTTTATTACTCTACTACAGTAAACCCTCATTAACACGAATTCCAAGGGACCGAAATTATCGGAGTTCGTGTAATAAAAATTCGTATTAACCGAGTATTATAAATGTCCGTATTACCGAAATCCCCTGCCGACGCCGAAGTTTTGTTCGTGTTCCAGGAAATTCGTGTTAAGCGAGTCCACCACCACCGTCCCTAAGCCCCCACCTCCGGCCCCAACCCCCGCCGAGCACCGTGCCCGAGAGGCCTGGGGCCCAGCAGGCGCTCACCTCAGGGTTTTACTTCGTTAAAGTGGCCGATGATATTATGTCATTGTTACACTTCCTGTCTTATACAATGAATCTTTTTAATTAATTCGGAAACGTCCTTCTCAACGGGGCTTGTGGTCTCAGAAATGTGCTTACCACTGTTAACAAGATTAATTTTATAAGGCAGAAGGTGTAGCAATGACCTAAACACATCGGCCACTTTAAAAAAGCGAAGTATAAGACATTTGGAAAAGGAATGTGGTCAGAGAATTCAAGGGCGTGGTAAATTTTCACCGCTTGTCATTCTTTAAGTATCCTCGTATAATTCTATTCTTGGAAAGATGCCATTCAAATAATACAGTAATGTGCAAATCAATTGGGACAAAATTATTAAACTTTAACTGAGTACATTTATATAATATTACACCGTTACTGTATATTAGTAACTAATATATTCTCTTTTTGCTTAAATAAGCTTCTGAACACGTTTCGGCATAGGTTCAACCAGGTTGGAGCAAATATTTCGTAGTTCGTTATGAAACAACACGTCTATCACATTTACAAACAAGCATTCTTGTCTTGAACAATCCCTTTTGCCAAGACGCCTTTTCACAACACTTCACAAATTCCCGATGGGGTTTAATTCTGGTGAATTACCAGGCCAGTGAATTACCAGCACATTGTTTTTTTTTCCTGACAGTGCTGACTGCTTTAGAAGTATGTATCAGAACCAGAACATGCTGAAATGTACTTCCACCATCTGCAAAGGTCTGAACCAACTGAATGGCATATTCCCGCACCTAGTTTTCCTTGAATTTGGGTAGAGTGATGAAGATTCTCATATGTAGATAGGAACGGTAAAATGGCTCTTGTCGCATTTTCGTGGAACTCTGAATTTTCGAAAATTGTAAAAGTTTAAAATTTGTTCGAGTCTTCATATAACTACAAAAATCAACTCTTACTGTCGGGCCCTTGAAACGAAGAAAACAACAGTTTTTCTGTGTTAAGGTACCCCGAAACGTGGATTCTAACTACACTACATATTAGAGAAAGTAATTTATTACATATAGGAGCAAGAAAAATTTTCATCATGGCATCAAGGAGCCACAAAAATTTTCTTTCGAAACTAGTGTTGATACAGCAGCGCATACTTTCTTGAATTATTGGCAATAGTTACTATATACCAGGAGAGATGGCTCATGGTATCAACTGATGTCACTGCAGTCCCTCTGACTGGGAGATCCTAGGTTCGTGTCCCGACAGTGACAGGTTTTTCGACACTAGCTTGTCAGCTAGGTCGAGTTCAGTCGCTGTCTGGAGGAGAATTCTAGCAGCCGGATGTTGGTAGCGTATTGCCGATCGGTAGTATTCTGTGGTTTCTTCGATCAACACCAGGCGAATGCCGGAGCAGTGCCCTAACAAACGGGCACTGCACGGACCGCGCGCGATCTTTCCTATTAATCGTGCAACTTTTCTTGATCGATGGATTGAAGAAATGCGGGCGGAGTGGGGGTACTACTTACAAGGTCGGCCAATAGAGTATTTTAAGTAACGCCAACCTCTGGAAACCGGGCGTTTCTGAAGGTTGTGAAGGACCATTGGCTCTTTTTATCTTTATTCTACGTACAGTGAAAATACCAACTCCAATATACGTAGAAGCCCGATCTAAAACATGACTGTGGTTGTTCCTCCATAAACCTTGTTCCTCTTTTCCACTTCACAAGCATTTACAACCTTTTCGACAAGTTTCATTTCGAAGAGACAGCGCCGCGAATAAAACCAATTCGTAGCCATGATACGTGATGGTCACTTGGAATCAAGATTGCATAGAAATGTTTTTTAGAGGTAGAAAAAATGTGAATCATGTTAATTGTTGATATTTTACAATATTCCTTTTGAATGCGAGTTTTCATTGTGTACACGCCGTTTTGCACCCCTACATTAGCCGAGAATAAATTAGGAAAAATGAATTTCATGCTTATTTTTATTTACATTTTTTATTAATATATTTTAATAAAAATAAATGCCTTTTTCCTACCTATTTTAGGTATACTGCCTAAACTTCTGAGCCCTGCATTTAAGACATTTGCCCCTGATCGGTAGGCAACCCATCATGAATACGTATTTAGGGGGTCTACGAAATCTCTTTGACTGGCCAAAATGTTCGTTTTTACAATAAAAATGCTTGTTTAATGCTTGCGGGTGAACAATTCAGGTATTCTGAGCTGCACAGTTCGGACCCTCTCGCTGCAACCGCGGTTTGTTGAGTGGTTGGGTAGATGGTGACGTCAATAGCGGCTTTCGGCGCGGAGGCTGCGACCAGCAACGGCGGATTTAGCATTTTCGAGACCCCAAGCTATAGTTTTGAGCCCCCCCTTTTTTACTGGCAATAATAACATTTTTGAGGTTGGAGATTTTAACTTTTTTACTCAAAATTAATTAAACAACTAAAACATGCCTTTAAATAATAATTGTATTCAAATTTTCAATTTGAAAATTGATAAGAATCACTTATAACATAATATCTTTATGACGAACTAGTTACAATATAACACAACATTATATTAATCAGTAATAAAAGCATAACTAAAAATGTCGTTTACCCATTTTTTTATTCACAAAATCAGAAATATCGTCAAAAGAGAAAACCTTAGAGCTTATAATTTTGACTAAGCATTTTTGTTAGTGAATTCAGTTTTTCTCCCATAGGTGCTTGATATTAGTTTTTAACCCTTTTGTATTTGTTAAATGATCTTTAACCTGTAGAATTTGTTATCCTTAAAGTTAAAAATATTCAAATATTCAACCTCAACGTTTCACTGAAACCTTGTGCTCGAATACACCAAACGCCGGGTATATGAAAAGAGACTGTTTCAATCAGCCAATCAGACCACTGTGACGAATTTTTTTCATGCACTCGACAAATTCGAAACGGAATACATTCAAAACGATACATACATGCGAATGAAAATGCTGAATAGAAAAAATCTATGTTTAATTCTAATAGCATTTTCATGTAATTTATTTATTTTTTATTTCTTCACGGGAACTAATTATAAATGTGTGTAAGTATATTTTCATAACATTTTGGCAAATTTGCAATTTTGTTCAATGATTTTTGAAGCTCCTTGGGGTCTGAGGCCCCAAGCTGTACTTTATTTAGCTTAACGGTAAATCCGCCACTGGCTGGCACATCTAGGCGAGGTGGACCTGCGCGTTTCGAAGCCGGACAATAGCGCCGCCGCGCCGGGACGCATCGCTGCCAACCAAATCGCTTTCCTCAACAGTAGCGCCAAATACTATAGAGACTCTATAGTATTTGGTATAGCAAATACTTTAGGGTCTCTGTAGTATTTGGTAGCACAGCTGTAGCGAATGAGGCGGTGCGGTACAACCGTTGTTCAAGCAGAATTTTCAATTGCGCGCCTGGAAGCAACAAAAGAAGTAGATTTTTCTTGGAAAGATGGGAAGTCGATAGCATGCTTTTTTTAAAATAACTATAAGAGTTACTGAAATAGATTTGAGGCGTTGTTTTGTCGTAAGTGTTTATTTTTCCATAAAGCGTTTCGGGTCGCATTGCGGCCATCTTGAGTGCTACGAAAATTACAAAATGTGTAATTATAATTAAAAAAATTTATTATCAAATATTATTTATTAATTTTATTGAAAAATAGAATCTAGGCACAGTAGAACAAAATGGAGATATAAAATGTAAAAATAGAAACAATTTTGAGGAAATAATACATGAAATAACAAATATACAAAGAAAGATACTTCTTGAAGAAGGTTAAATGAAAAAATTTAATTTTGAATGGCATCAATTATTATTCTACCAAACAATGCCTCATATCTATTTCTATAACGATGCCAGACCATTTCCTATCAACTACAAGAGTCTACACGATATTTTTGTCAGTATAGTTAGGGTCATTCAGCACATTTTATATTTGCTTGGAGACAGTTGGTGCGTTGTTCTCATTAGTGCAACGTGCGTCCGTTAAGTTGTTCCGCCTGCCTGCCGGGCAGCGCGCCATCTCACGTTGCGGCGGCGTGGACGGCCCGTGCCTTCGCACAGCGCGGGCTGTGAGCGCAGGTCGTGGCGCGGAGGCGGCGGGGGCGGGGCTGCTGGGCGCATGCGCGGCGGAGCTCACATTGGCGAGGTGGCGAATCGTCGCATGCTCTAGCAGCGATAAGTAGAGATGGTAGATTATAGCAACTGCTAAAAACGCGAAAAGTTACCAAACGCTGAAAAAATTAGTAATTGTGTGTTTGACGGTCGGTTTGGCATTTCTGAGGGTTGCAATCTACGATAGAATGCGAAATCGACCGCAAAATGCGAAATCACGTAGAAAGTGCATCACGCATCGATGTCTGAAAACATTTAATTTGAGTGTGGCCGTTTTTATTAATTAATAATTAAGATTTAGCTGACAAAACAAAGTAAAAAATAAAAAGAACAATTAAAAAACTGATATTGAAAACCAGAGCGCTCACGATCATCTCAAGGGGTCTCAGCTTTCCTGCAGTACGGCGCACGCGTTACATCTTATAGTTTTATATTTGTTGAATTTCACAAATGGGGAAATATTCAATTCGTTTCGCTTATTTCTTGATTTTAATGGGAAAACCTAAAAAGTAACAAAATATTTTTTTTTATCTGAGTCGTCTCGTAATAATAATTTTCTCAACAAATGCTACAAAATGCTAAATCTTAATTTTTATAATGATATAAAATGCTACAGCCTTTTTTTCAAAATGCGATTTTTAAAATTGTTTTAAACCGCTAAATTTGTATCATCACTAACGATCATATACGGCTGCCTAATGCGCCTTTTCGGCACCAAGTAGAATGCGTGAGCTTGAAAGACGCACGTGCAACTTCACGCATTGGCGATACTCTGACCATACTGCACCTCCGTGCCGTTTATTGTATCTGATAACAAGTTCTGCGAAGAACTTGAAAGACGAAAGAACAATAGTAGAAAAGCACTTGTAAGAAGGAAAATTTTACAGCATCTAGGCTTGAGGGAAGATTACTTTACTTGGAACTGTAACATCTATATTATATTTCGTGCTAAAGTAGCGTTATACACGTCAATCAATACGGTTGTCTTTGAAATAAACATCGTCACTCTCTAGCAGTCTTGAATAAGCTACAACTTGTTCTCATTCCTGTTCAGATTTTGTAGTAAAGACAGTAGTATTAATTTCCACAAGACTCACATCTGGCAAAGAAAAAACAACAAATAAACAAACAAGATAAGGCTTAAGTAGTGCTAGAAATGCGCATTCATTATTTTAAAGGATACACACTATTTTGCTCTTTGGAAAACACGCATGGTCAGGACGCACGAGACTCCCGTCTCCTGCGAGAGGCCGTGCGCTATTGCACGCGCCCTTCCTTTCCGAGAAAAGGCGCATGCGATATGGGTGCTACTGCTGGTCTTGGACGAGCAGTACTGCAGAAGATAGAACGAAAACGTCTGGACTAGGTCTGTCCCTTTCGGAACTGGCACATTTCACAAAAATGTGGTCTAAAATAAGGGCCATAATCATAAATAATTTAAACATGATAATTATCAATTATTATGCATGTGGTCGAATTATATTCTTATTAAAAGCAATTTTCTTCACTGAGAATGCAAATTTATATATAAAAAATGTTTAATTAGGCAAAGGGCCAATTAAAAAATATTTTTTCTAAGTGAACTGGGAATTTAATCTTCCTGGATTTAAAATTTCAGAATCATATTTGATTGTTGTGTGGAATTCTTTGCAAGTCATGTTCATTTAAAGATTCATTTTATACTGTACGTTGAACCAGACTTCTTTGTGTTGGACAGTTGAGAGACATGTGATGACTTCGACATTGGTTTCGTAGTCACATGCAGCAGCAACAGCTTTTCTAGCGACGTAGTGTACATGTTCACAATATTTACAACATTAATATTTTAATTTGTGAAATTATGTTTTATGGGGAATTGTATGCATTGCTGCGTTTGTCAGTAAAATTCCATCAAATGATTTTTAATAAAGTTTCTCTCAAACTCAAAACTATATTTTTGAATATTGCAAAAATGTAACATTTCAAAACTACAAAATCGAAGATGGAGATTTTTGCTCTAAATGAAGTACGTTTGAAAAACAGCTCTTTCAAAAAGGTCATGTACAATGTTTTAAAGAAGCTAGGTTTTTTGCAAAATGTTTGAAATTTATGCAATTTATAAAAACGATTTTTCAAAAACTCCTGCAATTTTTTTCATGGGTAGAACAAGAAACGCTTAAAAGAATGACGCAAATGTCATTTTTGTTGATATATCTGAATTTTCGAAAATTGCAAATTTAGAAATAAAGCCACAAAGTATTTTCTGTTGTAGCTCCTCTAGTTCGATTCGTATCATAACAATCTGTAACCCTCAAAGAACGGAGTATGCGTGGATTACCAAAAATGTTATTTCTATTTGATGTTATTCTTTATTTTTAATATTATTCCGTATTATTCAGCAACTACTCATATTAAACTAGACGTGCTAAACAGCCCACACTTTCTCGCATTATTGGGGAAGGCTACGAGAAATTATAATATTGCCGTCTCTCCGTCGCATTATTGGAAACGGTTTCAAAATACCATAATATTGCCGCGCCGCGCAGCGCGCCTGCGGACTTATCGCTGCGCGCCGTGGTCGCGAGGTCGCTGCGCCGCCAGCCCCGCGGCGCGCCGCGCCGGAGCGGAGCCCGTGCACGGATCGCGTGCGCTGGGCGTGAACGCGCGCGGGGCGGAGATCGGCAGCCGGCTGGGCGCGCTGCGCGGGTTCTCGCTTCGGGAAACTTTTGATTTCTCTTCACCGCACATGCAAAGCATCATTCGTCGGCATCAGTCGAACGGCTTAGGTGGCTTAGGTGGCTTAATTGATGTCACTGCAGTGCCTCTGACCGGTAGGTCCTAGGGTTCGAAGGTGGCAGGATTTTCGACACTAGCTTGTCAGATAAGTCGAATTCAGTCGCTGTCCGAAGGAGAATTCTAGCGATCGGCTGTTCTGATCGGTATATAGTTTTTCGTGGTTTCTCCAATCAGCATCAGGCGAATGCCAGAGCAGTACCCTAACAAACGAGCCACGGACCGCGCGTTGTCTTTCCTTCCTCTTCCTTTCTTATTCTCATCCTTTACTTACAACCACACTTGCAGTTACATCCACAACACTACAACACATGCCCAGAGACAAGTCGGAAGCTTAGAGCTTGTGCTGACTGGGACGATGCTCCGCTGGTAGGAGATAATTGATTGAGGAAGAAAACGGAAGCCGACGGGTAGATCGGCGTCGGATCTCTCCATCCAGAGGGTGAAAATCACCCGATAAACATATATAATATATTTACGGGACTAATGCGATAAAATGTCCACTCCACTTATGAGACTAATGACCTTAGCAGTTGACGCGCCCGGAATCATTAATCAATCGCCGGCATCAATAAACAATTTAAGACGTGTGTATGTTTACAAAGGCTGTTGACGCATAATGTTTACTCTGATGAGTAACCAGAGAGCAATTGCAGTTTTGCTTTTGTTTTGATTTTTACATTAGAATTCTTTATGTTCACGAATTAATGTAATTTTCTATTTAATTGTTCGATAATAAAGCTAGGAAATGCCATTTTTGGCTGTGAAGGCTTAATGAAGGCCGTTGTGCAAGAAATGTCTGGGAAGTAAGGAAGTCCGCAGGAACAGAAGTAACGAATCTTCAACGTGACGAACTGTAGGACACACTGACAATGAAGAATGAATGCAAATACGTGGATGAATGCAAAATGATACAAAACTTTTATTTAACGTTAATAGTTTTCTAGCATATGTAAATTTGCGTAGAAACTGTTATTTATTTATTTTTTTAATTTTTGGCTAGTTTTGTAATGACAAACCTCGAATGTCTTGGAATAGGAACCAACAGGACTTGAGTTAAACGGATTATTTATTTGCAACAATCTGTGTTTTTGAGAACAAATAAATACCACGTTTTTTCCGTTTCGAATACATCCTCTGCATAGGCGTGAGCAGCCGAAGACAGCGGGGCAGGGAGCCAGTATCATTTATTTTTGCTTATACACTAAAATTTTAAATTTATGTATGACTTTTACTTTACAAGAATTTTCAGTCTATTTTTGAAATGCATTTTGAGGCTGTCGTAGAATGGATCGACACGCACCAATGGAACCACGACTTAGCACTTTTTTGGGATAGTTTAGTACATTTTTCGACATTTTTAGCCGTTTTTGGCCAATTTTGGGTTTTAGACGAATTTTAAGGGATTTCAGAAGGGAATCAAGCCTAAATTGGTCACCTTTCAAGGGTAAATTTGAATTTTTGTCAACTTTTTGCCCCTAATGTTACACTGTAGGTTTTAGTATATAATAAAAAATTCCAATTTTTTTCGTAGTTTTGGGAAAATTTAATGATTTTTCACATATTTTATTTAGCCCTTCGTTACTGTGGTACAATGTAGAAACGTCGCTGCTGTGTTGGGGTCTGAGAGACCCCAAAGGAATTAAAATATATAATTGGGCTAAAACTCACTATTTATTTCAGTTCATAGTTTTTATATTTCTTAAGATACTTATTCTCATTGTTAAGCAAAGTAATTGAAATTTATTCATATTAAATTCAAACTTTTAGATCAATGCGTGACATGGTGTGTTGATAATCCTGGTTCTATTATGAAGAAAATTTGTTTATTACTGAACACGCCGAACTTTACATCACATATTACTAAGCCACAAATGTAAACAAGAAATAAACATTATTTATAAACACTATAAAAATAATGAGTAGCTCTAATTACAATGTTACAACGTATACCAATACAAAATGACTAAGTACGAACTACAAATGTTACAACAAACAAAATAATTTATAACAAACGATTTTTATTTTTTTGCACAATAAGAACAAAATGTAATGATATGATTCATACAAATAAATTTATTACATGTTTGGCACTGCTGTTGGGTTTTTCTGTCTTTAATTCTTGGACATAGATCACATCTAGATTTTTTGCTTTCTTTGATGATGTTGAACAATCTGATGCATGGCTATTTTTTGGCATTAACTTTTCTTGAAGATCCCTAGGTAGTCTTTGTACAATTGTTTGCCTTTTTTCACGTACTCTTCCAAAAGGCTCAATTCTAAGGTCTTCATAAATTGCCTGCGACGCATCGAAGTTTTTGTATTTGATTGAAATACAACATATGCATTGATAGCTGCAACGTTCATAGTCGCAAAGAAAACTGTCAGTGGCCACCTTCTTGAATTTCTTGAAACATCATATGATGAACACATTTGGTCAACAGTGTCTACCCCTCCTTTAGTCTTATTGTAGAATGTAACGATGTCAGGTTTCTTTTCTTCACCTGTACATTCATCTATCCTGTCATCATTGTGCATTGTTGATACGACATTCACTACTTTTCCTTTTTTAGGCAAGGAAACAAGTAGGAAACAAGTGTTATCCCATTCATAAATCCAAATGTGCTTGTATGGAGAGATTCATTTGATGTTGACACAAAATCTATAGGAATTTCTTTCTTGTTTTTACGAATCCTTCCTACAGTTGATAATTTATGTTTGGTCATCAAACAAGACGCTAGAGGAACACTCGTATACCAATTGTCAGTGATCAAATTTCTTCCAGATCCAGCAATTGGAGCAATCATTCTTTCCACAACATCCAAGGGGCTAAAACTGAACTTGTAAGGACCCTCAGGTTGTTTTCCGGGGTATATATCTAAATTTCCAGAGTAATATGTTCTGGAGTCAACAAGAGCAAATATCTTTATTCCATATTTCGCAGGTTTATTAGGCATATACTGTCTAAAAGGACAGCGGCCACGAAATTTCTCTAATTTCTCATCTAATGTAACATACTCCCCCATTGAATGGTGCAAGTATTAGAAAAACTTACTTTAGTTTACTGTAGCAGTGAAGAAATACATACCACCAAGAGAGGAAATACAAAACGTCACTGCTGTGGTGGGGTCTATTACACCCCAGATTCAAAACCACGTGTTTTCTGGCACACAAACTCACTTGAAATGAACAAGATCGTTGTCATACACTCTGACGGATAAAATATGAAACTACACGAAGATTCGTTGCGTCATCACCCGCCGTTTAGATTCAAATTATAAAAATGTGTCATCTGGGGTCTCACAGACCCCAGCACAGTAACGAAGGGTTAAACTTCTTATATAATCTATTTAACGTCTTTTCATAAAGTTTATATGATTACATGTCAAAAAGTGTTCAGTGTAACAAGTCCGTTTGGGAAGGGGACTGGAATTAACTCGTTGGGTGTGCATCATCAAACCATAAATATCTCGATACAGTTTCAGGTAAAACCGTTCCAAAAATAAAATTTAAAGAATCGAAAATATAAAATACATTTAAAGTGTTCAATTATTCTTCAATTTGTGCTATATAGTTCTTTAGCAAACAATTAAGAAGTTTAAACATTAAAGTTAATTCCAATGAGATGGAAAATAGGGAATCAAAGAGTTAATGACTACAGCACAACACTTTTAACTTTCACAACTAAGTAAAAAAAATTCAAATTTTATAACTCTAGAAAATAACGCATACTATTTTCTCAAATATATACAATAAAAATAAACCGATGGACTAATAAGTTCATTCATTTGTCATAATACTTAAACGTTTTGAAATGTATCTTTACATTAAGTACATAATTTTAACCAGGAATTTAATGAGCATAAAGAAATAAACTATTTTATCACGTTAGGCTACAGTATCCCTTCCCCTTCCAAACTAATAGGGATCACGGCCCTCATTAGTCCCCCCTCTTCGCATGTCTGAGATTTGCTTTGTAGCAAGTTTGTAGCACACTCGCTCCACTCACAAGTTATTTATTAGCTACATCTCGTCATGAATAGGTTAGCAGCATCAATGTGTGGTAAGAATTGATTGGATAAAGGTAAAGACGCGGTATCTCTACAATTTATTAGCTTTTCGGTTGTATGTTTCGAATGAATCACATTGTTATGTAATAAATCATGTGCATAAATGCATTTGAATGAGATTGTTCTAGGAAAAACAATCAGTTTTTAATTAAAATCCAAACCAATTCGTATTTCGTTTTGAAATCATTTAAGGGGCCTCAAGCTCACGCCGTATGAGGTAACCTCTGTCATCCGCAATAGAACCAATTGGATGCTCCGTGACGTCATCGCTGATTGCCTTTATGTCTTTATTGATATGGCGAGGCTCGGGCCATCAGGCCCGCTCTTCCGCCTAACCACATATTACATGTTAACAATTTAGTTCATACAATGCAATTTACAAAAGTACAAGTATGATAGTTTATATTAGGTAAGTTATAAAATCGCTTATCGCTGATTGCCCGCGCGCTCCTTCAGAATAGAGACAGGTCTCTGTCGTCCCAATAACAATCTGCGAACTACAGAATGTCGCTCGGTCGGCATAACCGTGTGGGCGAACGGTATCATCTTGAACCTTTTGGAGGCTGGGAGTATTCATGTTTCCGGGAGCGGCAGTTACTTTTGTCATTAACTCCCGTGCATTTTAAGGTCGGAAAGTGATGGTTTTCCTTCCTGCTGGACCGTGAGATCTGGCACCGATCTACACGTCTGCTCGCGAGGTTTCACTCTATCGGTATCTCCCCCAAATGGCCACCGCCCCTAGCGGGATAAACCCTAAGCTGCTGATCACACTCCCGACATGTATAGTACTGCAGTCCATGCAAATGTATTTGTGTGCAGATAAGGGGAGAGGATGAAACAAAGATAAGGAAAGGAAGGTCCCAACAAAGAAAGAAGGGATGATCCCAAATGTACAACACAAACTATCAAAACGTTGTATATCTCAACAAAAACTCAACGTTATGTTTGTGGGTTGGTTGATTGATCAGTAGAGACCGGAAAAATATGTAGTATGAAACATCAAAATATGTACATAAATATGTAATGAAAACAGTAAGAATATGTAATAAATATGTAAAATCTGATATAATATGTAATGCTTAAAATACTCTAATTAAAAACCAGTTACATAGCAAGAAATTACATTAAGAAAATCTGCTCACTTTACATCATACAACCTTCTCGTCAATAGTAAAAGATTAATCTATTGTAATCCAGGACCGTAGTTTAGCAGCCGGACTAATCGCAAAAGAAGCCATCGCACAAACTGGCGAGATCTACGACCAGCAAACATACACTGTAGCATCTTCATCCAAAATGTTACACGTCGGCTATCGCAATTTTTTTTCTCGGAAATTAAAGTTACAGATCATAAAACGCAGTGTCAATGATACTTCGGATACCTAGATTCTCCCAATAATGTACGGAAAATGCTGATTTAAAAAACAAGAACATCTTTTCATAAAAAATATTGAATTGAATTGAAGAAAATCGATAATATAAGAAAATATATTGTGAAAACAGCAAAATATGTAAAATATGTAATATAGTACTAAATATGTAAAAATATGTAACGAAGGAATTGGATATTGTGTTGGGAGGGTGATGATTCACCAAGATTACAATTTTGAGAACGGTAAGTAGAAAGACAAAAAATATGTAATTACATAAAACTCCGGTATCTATTGATCAGTGTTTCCGGGCGAACCGACTGCTGTGATTGATTTAAACATCCCCCACAGCAGCAAGCGCCATCCGCGAAGCTGAAGCGCAGACGAGTGAACGGCATGGAGGCGGATGCCACAGGATTTTTTCTGCTCGCGAGCATTTTAACGGCCGTTGCAATGGACGTTAAAGCGTTGTTTAGATGGTTTGTTCTAAGGAGCTAAGCGTTTACAGTACTTCCTCAGCATCCGCGAATTCGCTATTCGCGAGTTTCTGACATTCGCGATTAGAGAAATGATACCGGTTTTGACATTCGCGACATCAACACGCTAGTGCGTCATTTGTTCGTAATATATTTTTCTTGGAGGGGAGGGGGAAGCTGATTTCAATATCTTCAAAAGCGTAATCTGGGAATCCGATTCAAAGCATTACGTTCTGCAAAAATGTCAATTTGGAATTTCAGTTCTGATTACGAGAATATCAAAACTATAAAGTAACTATAAAGTTCTATTCAGTTGCACCATATTGGAGGTATGGCCTTTGACGGCGTGAACAGAAAATACATTCAGCATCTATGCAACTCTCTTTACTCACTGGAGAGAAAGATCTGCAAAATCATCAGTTAAGATAATCTTCTCCAACATGGTGAAAAAGTAAAGGAAGCGAAACTGCGTTCTGGAGCAACTTCAGTGTCAAGACTGTCAATGACGTTCTCGAACTTGAACACACTCCTCTGTCCATGCCGTCAAAGGCCATACCTCCAATATGGTGCAACTGAATAAAACTTTATAGTTACTTTATAGTTTTGATATTCTCGTAATCAGAACTGAAATTCCAAACTGACATTTTTGCAGAACGTAATGCTTTGAATCGGATTCCCAGATTACGCTTTTGAAGATATTGAAATCAGCTTCCCCCTCTCCTCTAAGAAAAATATATTACGAACAAATGACGCACTAGCCTGTTGATGTCGCGAATGTCAAAAAAACTGGTCGAATGTCAAACACACGAACACAATCGCCAATCGCGAAATAAATTCGCAAGCAGAGGGCACGCACCCGTGTCGGAGACGCGCCGCCGCCGGAAGAGCAGAGAGCGCTGCTGCGCGGAGAAGAGCCTCTTGAGCAGCGCGACGCGCGCGGCGGGCGAGGGCGAGAGCGCCGCCGAGGGCGGGGGCGACGGCGCGGGGGCGACCCCCGTGCGCGCCAGCATCTCGTTGAGCACGGCGAAGCGCTGGCGCACGCACCACAGCGCCGCCACGAACTGCATCTCGAACGTCACCACGAGCAGGTACAGGCCGTAGGTGGGCAGGTAGATGCAGGGCATGTGGCCCGTCACGCTCTCCCACACCAGCACGTCGAACAGGAACATGAGCGCGAGGTGCGCGAACGCGCCGCCCAGCAGCAGGCGCGCGCGCCGACGCAGCCCCCGGTTGCGCGCCTCCAGCGACGCCGCGCCTGCGCACGCGCCGCGCACCAACCGCGCTCAGCCGGGGCTCCTGGAGGGGGAGGCAGGGTCACCTGGGTAGGAATGCAGCTAAGGGGATCAGCCTTGGAAGTACTGGTTCATCGCCTGCCCTCCACGCGCTCGGAAACGCCCCTGGAGGTGGGAAAATCGGGGGCGCCTGGGTCGCAATGGGGATGAGCCTTGGAAGTCTTGGTTCATCACCTGCCCTCCACGCGCTCGGCAAACGCCCCTGGAGGTGGGAAAACCGGGAACACCTGGGTAGCAATGGGGATGAGCCTTGGAAGTCTTGGTTTATCACCTGCCCTCCACGCGCTCGGCAAACGTCCCTGGAGGTGGGAAAACCGGGAACACCTGGGTAGCAATGGGGATGAGCCTTGGAAGTCTTGGTTTATCACCTGCCCTCCACGCGCTCGGCAAACGTCCCTGGAGGTAGGAAAATCGGGAACACCTGGGTAGCAATGGGGATGAGCCTTGGAAGTCTTGGTTGATCACCTGCCCTCCACGCGCTCGGCAAACGTCCCTGGAGGTGGGAAAACCGGGAACACCTGGGTAGCAACGGGGATGAGCCTTGGAAGTCTTGGTTTATCACCTGCCCTCCACGCGCTCGGCAAACGTCCCTGGAGGTAGGAAAATCGGGAACACCTGGGTAGCAATGGGGATGAGCCTTGGAAGTCTTGGTTGATCACCTGCCCTCCACGCGCTGGGCAAACGCCCCTGGAGGTAGGAAAATCGGGGACGCCTGGGTCGCAATGGGGATGAGCCTTGGAAGTCTTGGTTTATCACCTGCCGTCCACGCGCTGGGCAAACGCCCCTGGAGGTAGGAAAATCGGGAACACCTGGGTAGCAATGGGGATGAGCCTTGGAAGTCTTGGTTTATCACCTGCCGTCCACGCGCTGGGCAAACGCCCCTGGAGGTAGGAAAATCGGGAACACCTGGGTAGCAATGGGGATGAGCCTTGGAAGTCTTGGTTGATCACCTGCCCTCCACGCGCTCGGCAAACGTCCCTGGAGGTGGGAAAACCGGGAACACCTGGGTAGCAATGGGGATGAGCCTTGGAAGTCTTGGTTTATCACCTGCCGTCCACGCGCTGGGCAAACGCCCCTGGAGGTAGGAAAATCGGGGACGCCTGGGTCGCAATGGGGATGAGCCTTGGAAGTCTTGGTTCATCACCTGCCCTCCACGCGCTCGGCAAACGCCCCTGGAGGTGGGAATATCGGGAACACCTGGATAGCAATGCCTCTGTTGGATGTGCCTTGAAAGTCTCATTTCGACCACGACGCTTCGGCCAACGCCCCCTGCAAGCCAGGCACGCCTGGGTGTCATTGCCGCTGTAGGGATGAGCCTTAGAAGTCTTCTTTAGAAGTCACTCCTCCACGCGCCCAGCCAGAGTCCCAGGAGGTAGGAAGTCTGGGACACCTGGGTTGGAAAGCATCTAGGAGATGAGCCTTAGAAGTCTCGGTTCGACACCTCCCCTCCACGCCCTCAATGGAAATGGCATGGCAGGGGCACCTGGGTAGCAATGCCGCTAAGGGATGAGCCTTAAACGTGTCGGTTCGAAGCCTCCCCTCCACGCGCTCAGCCGGCACACCTGGAAATAGAAATCCAGGGACACCTGGGTTGCAAATACCTGGATGCGGATTAGAAGCGTGGGGTCGACATTGCCCCTGCCACACCCCGCACCCCACGCGCTCAGCCGGGGCTCCTGGAGGGGGGAGGCAGGGACACCTGGGTAGGCATGCAGCTAAGGAGATGAGCCTTGGAAGTCTTGGTTCAACGCCTGCCCTCCACGCGCTCGGAAACGCCCCTGGAGGTGGGATGCCGGGGACACCTGAGGATGAACCTTAAAATTCTCATTTCGACGACGCCGCTTCACGCGCTCGGACAACACCCCCTGGAAGCCAGGCACACCTGAGTGGCAATGCCGCTGTGAGGATGAGTCTTAGAAGTCTTGGTTATAAGCCTCCCCTCCACGCTAAGCCAGCGCCCCAGGAGGTAGGAAGCCTGTGACACCTAGGAGGAGATGAGCAGATAGGGGATGAGCCTTAGAAGTCTCGGTTCGACACCTCCTCTCGACGCATTTGTCCAACGCTCCATGAAGATGGGAAGGCAGGGGCACTTGGGTAGCAAAGCAGCTAAGTGGATGTGCCTTAGAAGACTCGGTTCGACATCTTCCCTTGCGTTCGTCAAACGCCCCCGGAAATGGGAAGCCAGGGTCACCTGGATAGCAATGCCGCCAAGGGATGAGCCTTAGAAGTCTCGGCTCGAGGACTCCCCCCCCCCCCACGCGCTCAGCCAGCGCCCCAGAAGATGGGAAGCCAAGGACATGAGTTGCAAAGCACCTAAGGGATGCGCATTAGAAGTCTTGGCTGAAAACCTCCCATGCACGCGGCAAACGCCTGTGGAGGTGGGAAACCGGAGACATCTGGGTAGTCCAGACCACTAAAGAAATGCGCCTTAAAGTCTTGTTTGGACGCTGTTCCGTCCACACCCCGCACCCGCCCGCCTCCATCATCCCCCGGAGATGAGAAGCCAGAGACCTCTGGAGAGGGAAATCCCCTCAAGCTGTCGTGAAGGATCAAGCCGGATTTCCTTCCTCACCAATGAGGAAGGAACTCCGCCACCTCCAGAACAAAACATTCACTACATTAAGAGGACTAGTTTCCCTACAACCCTTCGCGGTTTGCGATGGTGTAGCGGTTAGCGTAACGGACTGCTGTTCGCGGGTTCACACCCAATCGAAGCCGTGGATTTTTAAGGGCGAAAAAATCCTTCGTACGCCTTCCTTTGGAGGGGAAGTAAAGCCGGCCATGTTAGTAGATTTACTTGCATATCATCCTCAAGCCTAAATGACACCTCTGAGCTAAATTCAAATCGCCTGTTTCGTCGCCCGAGATAATACCTTCTTTCTCCGCTAGTTGGTGAAAGGAGCATAGTGAAATTTGCGTGGTCAGACGGAAGTCTCGCCACATAAAATAAGGCATTAACTAACTAACATTAACTAAGTTGAGTAAGGTGTCTCCTCAGCGGAGCAGTGCTTGAGCCCGGGCAAGCCCTACGCTCGGGACTAGTGTCATGGTGTACGGATGTGGTATTGTAGAGCATGTAAGTATGTAAATTTAAAGGGAAGGAGAGGGTAAGGATAATGAATGAAAGATCGCGAGCGGGACACGGCATAAGTGCTAAGGTTCTTCGCTTCGGTTACTGCTTCGGCATTCGACTGGAATGGTTGCATAATCCCGTGTAGAGAACACTCATATAATTAAGGGTGTAGCCAAATAAGGGGTTGGAAAGTGTCCCCAAACCAAATCGATAACTGCAATACTCATATGAAAGAGAATAAAAAATGTGGAAGATTCCCAAAAACCAGCCTCCTATCTGTTGTAGAGTTTGTTGCAGAGAATGAGAAAGGTGTTTTTCAAGTTTTATTTTTTCTCAGCTTCTATTGCTTATAACAGCCTGAAAAAGTGCCGAGACGGAGAAAATATGTGAATTTGAAGGTTTTTTCAACCAATTTTGGTGCCAAAATCAAATAGAATTTTTAAAAATTGATTTTCGACCTGATAACATTGGAGTACTGTCTCAGTTTTTCCCCTAGAATGTGTTTTACATCATCCTAAAACATATTTTCTCCAGATTTTTAAACAATGTAGACAATAGTGAAAAATAATTAAAACCAATTTTATCATTTAAAAATTTGAAATTCACTCGGGGTGTTTTAAATACACCATAGCTTTCCAGTTTCGGTTAAATATTGAATTGATGGTAAATAAATAACAATTTATTGCAAAAAACATGAATAAATATTCTATTTTAATGTCTCAAACATTCTGAATCCATTATACTAGTAATTCATTAAAGGTATTATTAATTTTGAGGCTCAGGTAATGACAAAAGATTTTATCACAAATAAAAATAGTAAATGTGAATTATTAATATTTTAACGAATTGTGAAATATATAGAATGAATGAAAGGACCCAAGATATATAATGTATATTTTGTATGGCTATTAATTATGGAGCTTTTTCGCCAAACACCATTGAAAAAATAAAAGTAATCCGCCATATGGATATTTTTCAACTCCAAATTTTCCCTGCTGAAATAGAGAACTTACGATATTAATCTTCTTGAGAGGCTGCATTGTGAAATTGATTAAACGCGAAGAAAAGAAAGAACGTAAAGAAATTGACTGCTTGTTCATTTCATAGAGGCTTTCCGCCTCATTGGACTTTGTTTTCTCAGCTGCTAAGGGGACAAGGGAAATATGAAAACAATTAAATGATGCTGCATGTTCTCTCGTGGAGGGAATTGTGAAAGAGAATTATGGGAGAGAAATATGAAAATACAAGTCCAGTCAAGTTAATATCTAGTTAATTAGTAAATATGTCAATCTTAATCAATAGTATTAGGCAAAAAATAAAATATTGTATCTACCACGGACGTTATCTGGTTCTAGATTAGATTAGAATCATCGTATATGCCATTGGTGCAGAAATAAGTATTCTATTTTTTTGTATAAATTACTGTTATATTAAATCCATTAAATAAGGGAATATCTAAGTTCTCGAAAGTGAGAAACTATATTTTTCGTTATTTGTATAAATTACGTTGTGTAAGTTATGTTGAAGGACCCAGGTTCGAATTCCGGCGTAGGCTGGGATTTTTAACTGGTGCTTTCCCTTCAGGGCGGCTCTGGGGTCGACTCAGCCTCCTTTCCAAGTGAGAACCAGGATCTTTCCTGGGGTAAAGGCGGCCGGAGCGTTGTGCTCGCCACATAACCTCCTCCTTGTGCCGATGGCGACGAAAAGGTGAAGCCCTGCCTTCACCTCCCCTTAGGGCCACATCGGCCTGTGTGCAATGCACAGGGGATACCTTCACCTTTATGTTGTGTATTAAATAATTTTATGTAGCACAATTTTCCATGAAGGCGCGATGAGGGATGAGAGCTAAGCTCACGTCCCGCTAAAGAAGATAGAGCCTTAAAGAAGATAGAGCAAAACATGATTAAGTAGAAACACGTAATACGGTATCATGTTGATCGAAATTTATATTGCAATTTACCGATACATTAAGCAGGGTAGCGCAAGGATAGTAGACAAAATGAAGATGAAAGCAAGGATAGTAGACAAAATGTAGATAAAATATGTATTTCAAATACAAGCATTTAAATACTGATATATCGGCAGGTAAATTATCAGACTACATCGAGTTTCGTCGAGTTATATCGAGCTGACAAAGGAATTTACTAAGGAGATTTTGCCACCTCGCACGGTAAGTACTATCAATCTTCTGCTCATGCGCAGCTCAAGTTTCGCATCAGTTTTATGCTCCTGCGCATGCGCAGAAGATCGATAGTGCTCAACGTTCGAGGTGGCAAAAACTTCCTGCTAGCGATAGAGAGTTTTTGCACCCTCGAACGTGAAGCACTATCGATCTTATGCGCACGCACAGATGCACTAAAGTGATGCAAAATTTGAACTGCGCGTGAGCGTAAGATCGATAGTGCTTACCATTCGAGGTGGCAAAAACTCCGTAGTAGAGAGTTTTGCACCCTCGAACGCGAAGCACTATCGATCTTATGCGCACGCGCTGATACGCTAAAGTGATGCGAAACTGGAACTGCGCAGGAGCAGAAGATCAACAATGCTTCCCGTTCGACGGTGCAAAAACTTAATTGACGTATCATCAAAAACTAAAATAACGCGTGAGTATGTGTGCGTGTGAGTGCGTGACTATGTGTGCGTGAGTGCGTGTGTTAAGTTGATTACATATGTCTCTTCATATTTCCCTTGTAAACTTCCCTTCATAACATTTTATGTAGCATGATTCAACTGTTTTCATATTTCCCTCGTAACCGCGATCTTCTCGATCCAGGTAGCAGGGGCAAAATAATACGTATTTAAAATACTTCAAATACTCAAAATTCCGGAAATATAATCATTTCGTTTTATATTGTTTTTTATTGCAACAATACAGGGTGAGTCACGTAACTTAAAACTGCCTTGCAATATCTTCAACCGTTCAAAAGTTACAGGAGGTGCTAAAGTTATGTGACTCACCCTGTATATTGTAATTGTCAAGTACAATAAATAATTCAGTCATACAAATTTCTGAACAATGTTTCTGAACTGCGTGTGTGCGTGCGCGTGCGTGCGCGTGCGCGTGCGTGTGTGCACGCGTGCTGACCTTCGGGCAGGCGCGCCAGCAGCAGCGCGTCGACGTCGTGCAGCGCGGCGACGAGCGCGGCGAGGCGGCTGCCCCGCGCCGACGCGTGCAGCACGCCCACCGCCGCCACCGCCAGCAGCGACAGCAGGTCCGCCAGCGTCGCCACCACCGACGTCATGTTCTTCATGCGCAGCTGCCCACACACCACGCGTTCATTCACTGATGGTTCCCTAAGGCCGCGGCAGCTGTTCGAATCGAAACTTGACTGCGATTCCGTAGGCTTCCGCTGTCGGAGTTTGTGTTTATCTAGGCTATCCGGGACGTCTCTGTCGTGGGGGCTGACGTTGCGGTCAACATGAGCAATTTGCTCTAAGGAAGGCCAAAATTTCTTGACCGAAACGTCAGTCACCGCGACAGAGACGAGATCATTCGATACTTCGCGTTCAGCAGCACTCGTATTACGTATCGTCTTACAGTGCGTGACGTGGTCGTACTGGTGGAAGAAGAGACATTCGAACAGCATGCAAACTGCGAACTATTTTCTCCTGCTTGGCATGGTCGTCAAGGTAGATGGATATGCATTGAACTACGTATCATATTCTGGTGCGTGGTGTAGATGTAAGAGGTCGATGGAACTGCAAGTGCGTTACCTACCATCTTCTGGTGCGTGACGTATAAGTGAAGGTCAATGGAGAGGCCGTCCAGCTGCACGCGCATTGCGCATCGTCATCTGCTGCGTGGGGTAGTTGTGGAGATCGATGGAAAGGCCGTTTAGATGCACGCACTTTACGTACCGTCTTCTCGTTCGTGGCATAGTTGCGTAGGTCGATGGAAAGGCTGTCCATCTGCACGCGCATCACGTTCCGCCGCGTCGTCTGGTGCTAGGCGCAGTGGTTGAGGTCAAAGGCAAGGCCATTGAGCTGCACGCACATTCTGGTGCGTGGCATAGTTGTATAGGTCGATGGGAACGCCGTCCAGCTGCACGCGCATTACAAACCGTCTTTTGGTGAGTGGCCTAGTGGTAAGAGGTCAGTGGAACTGCACGTGTGAACCGTCTTCTGGTACGTGGCGTAGTTGTAGAGATCGAAGGTCAATGGAGAGGCCGTCCAGGTACACACACATTGCGCACCGTCGTCTGGTGCGTGACGTAGTTGTAGAGGTCGATGGAAAGGCCTTTCAACTGCACGCGCATTACCTACCGTCTTCTGGTACGTGGCGTAGTTGTAGGGATCGATGGAAAGGCCGCTCAGCTGCACGCGCATTACGTACCGTCTTCTGGTGCGTGGCGTAGTTGTAGAGGTCGATGGGAATGCCTTTCAACTGCACGCGCATTACCTACCGTCTTCTGGTACGTGGCGTAGTTGTAGAGATCGAAGGTCAATGGAGAGGCCGTCCAGGTACACACACATTGCGCACCGTCGTCTGGTGCGTGACGTAGTTGTAGAGGTCGATGGAAAGGCCTTTCAACTGCACGCGCATTACCTACCGTCTTCTGGTACGTGGCGTAGTTGTAGGGATCGATGGAAAGGCCGCTCAGCTGCACGCGCATTACGTACCGTCTTCTGGTGCGTGGCGTAGTTGTAGAGGTCGATGGAGAGGCCGGCCAGCATGGGCGGGACGGTGGCCAGCAGCACGAGCAGGCCGTAGAGGAAGGCGGGCGGCGAGAACTCGAGGCGGCGCCTCAGGGCGGGGCGGCGCGCCACGCGCAGGGGCGCCATGCCGAAGAGGCGCGACGCCACATACACGGGGCGCAGCGCGGCGAACAGGTCCACGCGTGGGGCCGCCCTGGCCTCCGCCCCCGCCCCAGCCTCCGCCTCCGCCCTCCTCGACGCCGCCACCGCCGACACCTCCGCCATCGGCACCGTCACGTGCGGTCCAAAGGCCGCCGCCAACGGCGCCATCCGCCCGCACGCCGCACCGCCTCTGTGCAAATCGGGACGCTCGAACCGAAGCCGCTGAAATGCGAGATTGCGGCCGGGAGAGGTGGCTCAGGGTAATTTACTGATGTCAGTAATGTGCTTCTGACCGGGATGTCCTGGGTTCGAATTCCGACGGAGGCTCGATTTTCGAAACTAGCTGGATAGCTAGGTCGAGTTCGGTCGCTGTCTGGAGGTGAATTCTAGCGGCCAGCTGCTCTGATTGTTCAGGGTTTCGCCGATCAATACTAGGTGAATGCCGGGACGGTACCGTAAAAAACGGGCCTGGGCCACACGCGTTCTTTCCTTCCTCATTCTTGTCGTATGCTCTCCCTTTACTCACACGTACTGACACTAACATGCACTACACTACCACATATGCTGGGAGGCCGGTCGGGTGCTCACAATCTAGCAGGGGAATAAATCCGCCACCTCTCTTGTGAAAAGTATAGACTATACTTACGGGCCTAATGACCTTAACAGTTGACACGCCCGGAATCACTAATCAGTTAATTAAAAGCAAGATTTCGGGCTACATTTCCCATGGTCGATCCTTGCTATGATTTGTATTGTTACCACAATGTTTCGTATTATATTTAAAATTGTCGCCTAGCCTGTAATAAACAATTATAAGTTCTGCTGACCTGGTGGTCGAGATCGCTAAGAATGTAGTGCCGTAACGAACTCGGACCGAACGTTTGTGGAGTCGAGTCCCGCCTCGGTTATGGTTGTATTTGTCCTTTCACACCCTATCATCACCATATCGTTTCATCCTCATGGACACCATAACCTTAAAATCCAATAGTAATGACCTAGAAGTTGATACGGCCTTAAATAACTAAAAAAATTATAAGCTCTCATTGGTACAACTTCAGGCTAAGATTGTTTATTTTCAAATATCATCATTTTAACACAGTATGTTTTCGCAAACCCCAATTTCAGAATGTAAAAAATACGCAAGTAATATTTACATTTAAAATACATTACTCACGCCGCGTTGCTGACAGGGAGTAGCACTGCCCGGGCCAGCGCGCTAAAATATTGCAAGAAAACAAAAATTCACAAGAAGACGCCGTCCGCTGGCAATGTTGAATCGTTGAATCGTGAACAGAGCATCGCCTGATCGCCCATTGCCTATTGCCTGATTGTCTATTGTCGCGTCTACGAAGCCGAGGGTATTTTCGCATAGGTAGGAGATGTTGGTTACCATTTTAATATTCGTGCATTATTGGCGATTTTTGCCGACCACGTAATTTAAGCGCCTTGAACAAAAACACACGCCCACACGGTGTGGAAGCCAGCTCACTTGAACTACTGTACTGTACTGTAGGGATTTAGTAAAAAAAATATGAAAATATCCAAGACAGGTGACACATAATATCGCCCCTAAAACATTTAGTATTGGCAAACAGATTTTAACGCTTGCGTATTGCATAATTGCTCCATTTTCAGGAGTTAGAATCAGTGGATGCTGTCCGAATGCACCAGCCAATATTGCCAGTTTTCATTTAATTTTGTTCTCCCACTACATGTTCCCACAACCGAATATTTTGATACCTTAACACTAAGGTGACCAATTTTTTGCAATGAAAAGGAGGACGAAAAAATTGAGGAAAAAGTGCAACGTAACCAAATGAATCATTTTATTAATTCAAACAAAATACACTAATTGTGCTTTCATCCCTTTTAATTATTTAATTAAACGAATATTTTTCTATTTAATTAATATTTTTGTCGTATCATTTTCTAACAATTTATTGGAAATATCGGAGCAGGTATCCTTCATATCCTAGAGTATTAACATTCAATCTTGATTTCTATTTTCTCCAAAAATCTGAAATAATGAAGCTGAAACTGCTGAAAACAGGGTAAATTGTCTGATCTGTCAAATACTAATCGCGTCTTTTCGAACTGTTCCGTTACGTGAAGCGTAATGGTTCGGGACGGCATCTCTGAATTCAGATATCAACAGATTAGTTTTAAATATCGAAAAGGATGACAGGAAGAAGGACACTTTTCGAGGAAGGATAGAACATACTGCAACTACCCTCGGGTCTTCGGTTGGGCGCCTCAGACGGGTAGCCGGCCCGCTCAGTCGACAGATTACCTGAAACGGCGAAGATGGAGGAAGCCGGTGGCCTAGGTTGAATGAGAAGTCAAACATGTGAATTTAGAACAAGTTGAATTTATTCATTAAAAAAAAGAAAACGCTAATGGTCTGGTGATGATAACTCTGGCGAGCATGCCCCCAAAATCGAAATAAAACAAAAAAATGAAATGTCATGCACATAAGAGAACAAAAAATTACAAAGTGATTACAATCAGATGAAACTCTTCTTCGCGCGCGAATTCCCGCTTGACGGCCATGCGCGGCCGGGAACTCCTCTTCGTCGCCCGGTCGAGAGGTAGTTAACACTGATTGTCTGATGTACTGTTCACACCTCTCGATCGCGGGTACGACATAAGACACTCGAACAGAAAATACCTCTGTTAGGCGGCCTGCGCCACCCACTGAAGTTGAACGACCTCAGGTCAGCTGGCTGCGAGGTTCGTGGCGAGCGAGGGGCGCCGCTCGGAAAATGTAGGTCAGATCAGGTACTTGCGAGGGTAGCGGCCAAGGCGGCCGGAACACAAAAGCGCCGTCTGCTCGCTGCGGTGAATGGGTCAGCACAGTTCATTCACTGACACGGTCGGTTCATTCCCGGTCGATCTCACAATACTTTGATACTAATGAGCCCGTGAATTATCGCACAAATTCACTAAGGAAAGGAGAGTCTCGAGTTCGCACGTAAATCGGACGTAATATAATACGAATTGCTGTCAAATGTTCATAATACTGTTCTGCGGCCTGCGTTCGTCACAGAAGTCTTGTACCCAAACTCTACAAGAAACTTAATAATTTTTCTAAGTCCATCGAACCGAACGCCACAACAGAATATAACAGGTTCCCCCCTGCGGCCGCCACTTGCGTCCGATTCTGAACACAGCTCCCCAGCTTCTCCTTTGTGCCTCGTCGCTCCAAGTTTTAGGAAACCTCGTTCCCCCTACCAAAATTATCCCTGTGACTCTGGAATATTCTAGAACAAACCCGAATTCTGGTTGCTATTGGCGAGAGGGTACTGCGCATTAGATATTTTCTGCCCAATCAGAGGATGTTTTCGAGGCCGAGAAAAGAGTGAGAGAGGGGCTGGTTATCGCTCCCTCTCGCTTTAATTTTGCGTCGAAAAAGGGGCAGTTATTAACGACCGGGGGGGTGTGAGGGGCTAGGAATCTCTAGGGAGGTTGACGGAAGAGTTCCAGGCGTCGTGGAAAAATACTGAAGGGGTCGTGTGCAGAGCGGCTACCCAGAGTTGGGGCACACGTGTCCGCGACGAATTATGGAGCGAAGGGTGCCGACACCGTGGCGCCTCGCCTGGCCCTCGGGTCGCCCCCGTGGCGCCTCGCATCTCTCGCGTCGCCGCCTGCGTGGAGTTATTTTGCGGCAGAATAAACTTGAATCTATTCGGTATCACTACATTGGCCTCCCTTCCCGCAGTAGAGATATGCATCGTGTTTTAAAATTCGTAAGGCGTGGTGAGAAGTTTTGAAACCTGAGATGCTTATCTCGTCAAAAAAAAAATTTAAAAAAGTGGTACCGAATTCTAACGACTAATTTCTGTGATAACAATTACATAAAAGGTCTTATTCAAATAATTACCCTTAAATTAAACTCATTAACCCTAATAATGGTGGAGTAATAAAATAAACTAATAAACTACAAGAAAATCTGAATTCCCTAATCTACGGTTACAAATATTATTTCTTAAACAGTGAAGGCACGGCTATCACGAACTACTCGGTAAGCTGTACGGTTCTGGCGAGTTTATTTTAGAGATTAATAAAGTTTGGAATTACGTTTTCATTCTTTCATTTGATTGGTAGAAAGGCATTCTAACAGTCGCCTTAAATGACAAAGATGTTCCTGAAAATTTCGAGATGAAATCACAAGGTCGTCAATATAAGGCGTAACGAAGAGTTTGAGTTCGTCACCTAATTTTCCATCTAAGCATCGAATGAAGGCTGCGCCACTGTTCTTTAGGCCGAAAGGCATCCGCTTCCAGACATAAGTGAGGCCGTTGTAAAAGAATCCTGTAAATTTTCTGTCGTCTGGGTGAATAGCAATTTGCCAGTACGAACTAGAAAAATCCAAAGCTGAGAAAATTTTTGTTTGGTTAAACTTCCAAAGAATATCATCAATATTCTGCGGCGCCTCATTTTCTGGAACGGTCACTTCATTAATTCTGCGAGCGTCTAAACAAATTCTGACCCCTCCGTCTTTCTTTTTTACAACGACAATCGGATTTAGATAGGCGGTCACTGATCTCTCGATGATGCCCTCGTCAATCATTTTTCTGACGGTCTCATCAACTTCCCCCCTTAAAGCTTGTGGAATAGGATAGTTTTTCATCTTAAACGGCGAGTCATCGGTAACCCTAATTCGAAAACAAAAGTCTTTAATTGGATGAACGGGGCGACCGAAGACATGTAAATAATCAAGTAGCACTGTCTGCAACTGGGAGCGTTCATCATAGTTCAAAAATCACATTTTTGCACATTTTGGCAAATAATCCCCTTCGTCGTTTCCCCCCCTTCCCAAGTTGCACTAGAAATGCTAAGATCAATCCTATCTTCCCCGTCATCTTGAATAATAATTTCTTTACCGGCACCGAAGCTCATAACATTTCTGGAAAAATCTATTATTCCACCGTTTTCTCTTAAAAAATCAACCCCCAAAATAACATCATGATTAAGATCTTCAATTACTAGACAGGGCACATCAAACAACATATCTCCTATATTAATTGAAATCAGGACCTGCATTGAAATTGGCTTGCTTCGTTTTCTCCCAACCCCTATGACATAGCATCTGACGGTAGGTAATGTCGGTACTGGAATCCGCTCGCTTATAAGTCGCGCATAAATTTCTTTGACACAGCACTAATTTCACTACCAGTATCAATAAGAGCTTGGACACATAAATTTCCCATAAAGGATTCAATAATAGGGCATTTTTCTGGCACGTTCTTTGATAGTCACATCCTCGTCTTCGTTAAAATCAAAAAAGGCATAATTCACTGATATGATCGCATGAAATGGTATCTCTAAAGAAACTCGTCCGTCACCCAGATACCGAGACAGCTGGGACGTTTCTAATTTGTTGAAGCCGGCCGGGATGAATTTTGCCGTCCATCTCTCTCATCGCGATGTCCACGGTTCTCACGGGATTCGGGCGGCGCTCGCCGATCATCTGCCTCGTTCCCTCCGGCCCTATTATCTCTATGCCACTGCGGCCTGCCTTGGTAGTTTCCGTCGGGCCTGCGATTTCTGTCGCGGTTCTCATTGTGATAGTTGTCCCGCGTTCTATCAAATTGTGCCAACAGTTCTTGGAAACGTTCTAAATCTCTACACTCCACGCTGTTGACAATATTCTGTACATACGTTGGGAAATGAGCTGTCAGTAACCAGATGATTTTTCGGTCGTTTGCCTGCGGGTCACACAGCTTGATGGCGGAGATTTTCTCCATGGCGTAGTCTAAATAGGACTGCCCGTGGCGGTTTTCCCATCGCGATTCTAAAATCTTCCGCTCGAACTCATATCTCCGTTGTTCGCCCCAGTATCGATTCAGAAACTTCTCCCGAAACTCTTCATAATTTTGAGGGAAAGGGTTTAAAGTGGAAATCCAATAAGATGCATTGCCTTTCAACAATTCTTGCATAAATTTAGCCTTCAAGTGTGAAGGTACCGCCTTCGTGAGATTCATGTAATTTTCCGCCCGGTCAAGGAAAACTTTGGGATTTTCATCGGGTTTTCCGGAAAAATACAGGTTTTGCGGTGGAGCCCACGAGAAGCGAAGGCCTGAGCCACCAGAATTCGGATTTGGGTAATTCTCGCGTTCCTTTTCAATTTCCTCCTTTACCAATTCTAGGACAGTACGATCAATTTCCCTTTTTAATTTGGCTTCTCTCTCCCTGATGTTTTCCTCACTAATATTGCCTACTTGCGCGAACTTTTCGTGGATATGCGACACTTCTGAATGGAGTTTCTGTCCGATTTTATTAAATTTTTCGCCCATTTCCTGCTTAACTTCAATGATCTTTTCAGTAACCGACTCACAGCACGCTTCTACTTTGTCGTCGCATGCCTGTAATTTGGTCTGAATTTCGATTTTAAAAATTTTGAAATTTTCGGTAGTTTCCGCTTGTGCCCTTCCCAACTCCTGACTGAGTTTTTCTACGTTCCCCTCTATTTCCCCGCATCTGCCTTCGACCTGATTCTTTTAAAATCCCTATTTCATGGTTAAGTTTTTGCTCGAGACTTTCTAATTTATTTGCTTGGGCTTCCAAATGACTTTCGATTCGGTTAAATCTGTCCTCACACTTGCTCTCATGTGCTGTGAACCGTTCATCTAACATTTCCTGTAATTTGGCAGCGTTATTTGAGATTTTCTCCTCTAATTTCGCGGCATTATTTGAGATTTTCTCCTCTAATTTCGCGGCATTATTTGAGATTTTCTCCTCTAATTTCGCGGCATTATTTGCAATTTTCTCCTCTAATTTTGCGACATTGCTATCTGACTGGTCTTTAATTTCTTTCAATTTAGCGGCGTTGTCTGAAAATTTCTCCTCAAATTTGGCAACAGTGTTATCTGAAATTTCTCTCATAACGCGCAAGATTTCACTTAAGGTGGGACCTTGCGTCGACGGCTCCTCAAAACTGTCTTCACCCGTCACGTCAATACCTGATTCGTCCTGCATTTTTACAATGTTACGCGGTTTCACTTGTTTTAGTACGCGCACACGGTATTCACACAACACAACACAACACAAGACAATGACACTTACAAGGAAAACACAGTACAAAATGACATCCTCAACAGACCATAAGTTATTAACTTCTCTACACCGTGCTTCCATCCATCATCTTAATAATTTAAACAATTTAATAATTTAGGCAGAGAAATCTCAGGGCGCTTATCTGGGATATTAAAAAATGAAAATTACGATTATTTCGCGTTAATCGAGCCCCACGGTGGGAAAGCCAATTGCAACTACCCTCGGGTCTTCGGTTGGGCGCCTCAGACGGGTAGCCGGCCCGCTCAGTCGACAGATTACCTGAAACGGCGAAGATGGAGGAAGCCGGTGGCCTAGGTTGAATGAGAAGTCAAACATGTGAATTTAGAACAAGTTGAATTTATTCATTAAAAAAAAGAAAACGCTAATGGTCTGGTGATGATAACTCTGGCGAGCATGCCCCCAAAATCGAAATAAAACAAAAAAAATGAAATGTCATGCACATAAGAGAACAAAAATTACAAAGTGATTACAATCAGATGAAACTCTTCTTCGCGCGCGAATTCCCGCTTGACGGCCATGCGCGGCCGGGAACTCCTCTTCGTCGCCCGGTCGAGAGGTAGTTAACACTGATTGTCTGATGTACTGTTCACACCTCTCGATCGCGGGTACGACATAAGACACTCGAACAGAAAATACCTCTGTTAGGCGGCCTGCGCCACCCACTGAAGTTGAACGACCTCAGGTCAGCTGGCTGCGAGGTTCGTGGCGAGCGAGGGGCGCCGCTCGGAAAATGTAGGTCAGATCAGGTACTTGCGAGGGTAGCGGCCAAGGCGGCCGGAACACAAAAGCGCCGTCTGCTCGCTGCGGTGAATGGGTCAGCACAGTTCATTCACTGACACGGTCGGTTCATTCCCGGTCGATCTCACAATACTTTGATACTAATGAGCCCGTGAATTATCGCACAAATTCACTAAGGAAAGGAGAGTCTCGAGTTCGCACGTAAATCGGACGTAATATAATACGAATTGCTGTCAAATGTTCATAATACTGTTCTGCGGCCTGCGTTCGTCACAGAAGTCTTGTACCCAAACTCTACAAGAAACTTAATAATTTTTCTAAGTCCATCGAACCGAACGCCACAACAGAATATAACAGGTTCCCCCCTGCGGCCGCCACTTGCGTCCGATTCTGAACACAGCTCCCCAGCTTCTCCTTTGTGCCTCGTCGCTCCAAGTTTTAGGAAACCTCGTTCCCCCTACCAAAATTATCCCTGTGACTCTGGAATATTCTAGAACAAACCCGAATTCTGGTTGCTATTGGCGAGAGGGTACTGCGCATTAGATATTTTCTGCCCAATCAGAGGATGTTTTCGAGGCCGAGAAAAGAGTGAGAGAGGGGCTGGTTATCGCTCCCTCTCGCTTTAATTTTGCGTCGAAAAGGGGCAGTTATTAACGACCGGGGGGGTGTGAGGGGCTAGGAATCTCTAGGGAGGTTGACGGAAGAGTTCCAGGCGTCGTGGAAAAATACTGAAGGGGTCGTGTGCAGAGCGGCTACCCAGAGTTGGGGCACACGTGTCCGCGACGAATTATGGAGCGAAGGGTGCCGACACCGTGGCGCCTCGCCTGGCCCTCGGGTCGCCCCCGTGGCGCCTCGCATCTCTCGCGTCGCCGCCTGCGTGGAGTTATTTTGCGGCAGAATAAACTTGAATCTATTCGGTATCACTACAATACAAAAGAAGGGCTGTCCTCCCTAAAGGAGGGCGATTGAACTTATTAACACGCATGTTACTCCCTTTCATTCTCACGCGAAAATCTCTTCTTGCTCTACCTCTCATTATTTCTCCTTCAGCAATGCAAACATCGCCTTCTCTCCCATCTGTTTCTCTACATTCGGAGTGAGTCTACAACCAGCGGGCCACGCCGGTTGCTCTGCTCTAAATCAATGTTTTCAAAGGGGTGTAATCGCTTCTAATGCCTTCTAAGGGTCCCGCAAGAACAATTAAGTATAAACGTCTATTTTCGTATAAATACGTCATTTCATACGCAACTCGTACTGTGAAATGTCTCTACCTAGGGGGGGGGGATTGTAATATGGTATGTGAACTGCAGTGATCGTTATTTTGCGTGCTTTAAGTTTTGAACCTCCCCCTAATTATAAAAGGTGTAACAAATCTCAACAGCAAAATTCAAGAATGGATTCTTCTTACTTAGAGAAGATAAATGTTACAGAAGATGTTCATTAAAATGTCATTCTCTGAATGCATGAGTACTGAGTTGTCAGACTTACTAGTTTGTGCGCTGTGTATACGTATGTAAGTAATGTTCAAGTATGTTACAAGTAATGTTCTATTGACCGCCACTTGCATGCATACAGGCTTCTATTCGTCTCTGCAATGACTGCTGAGCATGTTCAAAATTGTTTGGTGTAGTACTGTTCAAAATTGTTTAGGTGTTGTGGTGACTGCTGACCATGTTCAAAATTGTTTGCTGACAGGCTACAAACAATGCATACGTATTTGTTCATCATTTACAACGGTCGAATGCATCAAAGAAAGGTTTCTTGGACTTGTAAAAATCCCGTGTTCGCGCAGGCTCTTTCGGTCAGGCAATCTGCGAGTTGTAAATCGTTCCTGATACAAGCAATGTGGTATCAAAGCATTGGCAAACGCCATCACAACACGTGAGATCCATGCACGCAAGTTCTTCGTTATTTCAGTGCACAATGTAATGACCGCCTTCGTGTGTACTACATAACGAGCTTCGTTATCTGAAGTGAATAATACGAATGATTAGGCATCTGAGACGAAATTTCCCTTTTGGAGAAGCTTTCTACCGTTTGCTTCTAAATATACACACATAATTAATTCAACTCAAATGTTGTTTGAACATTCACAATTAAATTAAAAATAGTATTCTTACAAAACTTCAGGACGTGAACAAATTCCTGTGAGTATAACGCAGGGCATCCTCACACGAATGGTGTCTTTTTCATTTCCAACAGGCGACAACGTTTCCCTTTTTTGTGTTTTTGTTTGCTGTGGGAAATGAAAAACGAGTCTTAGGGCACTGCACGAAAAGATTGGCCACAAAGACCTCAGTAGTAATAGTGTCACACGCGTAGGTATATATTTAAATTTTTTCTCGATTCCAGCAAATCAAAAACTTGTTGATTCACAAAGTCATTTTTTCTGTAGTTTTGAAAAAAAAGTTGTTGTTATTCTTTTCGGGTATAAGAATGTTTAAATTGATTATACGCAAACTATTTTGTCGCTCTGTAATTCTGATACCAGTTTGTGAATTGTGAACCTATTGAATATTTATCTTTATATTTCATTTCATCAGTTTAAAAATCGTTCTTATATCGTTTTCGAAAACACTGAGAGATAAGAAAGACACACAACCGACAAATTAGTCGGTTATATTAATATAGTTACAATAGTTGAAATCCTTGCATATTTGGATATATAAATGTTATCGTTCCTTATTTTTTAGACAGTACGGAAATATTTAATTGTGGGTAAAAACAACGTTTTTTTGCATGTTCACTCGCATTCGCAGTATTAATTTGCAACCCTAAATCACACGTGATTTTTTTTTGTCATTCGGAACTTCAAACTCACTTGGAGGTTTGCATCCAAACCCTATTCGAACCCCCCAAAATACATTCCAAACATACAAAAATAATCTGAAAATTGTTGTGTACGTAAAATATGGCATGTGAAAAAAGTTAATTGAAAAGGGGGCCCAAAGATGCAGTTGTTTTAGGCTGCACACCCCTATAGGGTTCTCCAAAATGTCATACACACGAGTTAAGCGTCAATCCGCGGAGTTAGATAAAAGTAAAATGGCAACCATGAGTTCCGTTTGAATAATCCCAGATATTCAACATAATCAAATCTACGTAAACCAGCAATATTAGTATATTAAGTATGAGGACGAATACTTAAACTTAGCGTTGATTTCCTTGGACCCAATATGACAGGGTGTAGTTTAATGAACGGTATAATATTTAAATCGCTAATATTACTACAAAATATGAGTAAAAACATAATAATAATTTATGATTCCGTGAGCTCTCTTGATGTGAATCTTGACGGGACGAAGTCTTACAAAATTAAATAAAATTTAAAAAATTAAAAATTAAAAACATAAATAAAATAAACTACTGTGTGTGAACATGTGAGAATGACTTTAAAGATACGTTTAAATCGGCACGTTGCTTTAAAAAATATTGTAAATTTTTAGTTTCGAATGAAAGGATCGTAAACGTCAATATGGACAACCTCTGTTTATTAGTTTTATTAAACCAGAGGAGGTATTAGTTACTCCGTTAAGCACGAGACGAACTAACACCCGGACGGGTAAAACCGTGTCTGTGGGCGCCTTCGGTACAAGGAACACTAGACACACAATTGCGAAATAGTGAAAGTAACGCGAACGAGTATCCGAAACATACACTCCTTGAAAAAAATCGTGCTTACTCTGTTCAATGGATTATCCACCGAAACATTGTGTCTCCAGTTGTCACCCAGTCACCAGCTTCGCTTCCACCTCCACCACTGCAGGCTGATCACCAACTGCCACTGGTGTCGTCGCCGGCAGCCGCCCCGTCCCCGTCCCCGCCCCACCCCCGCTCCACCCCCGTCCCCGCCCACGCCACCCCTGTTAAAGATCCCCCCTCTACCTGGCCCGGACGCTGCTGTTCCGTTCGCAAGGCTACGGCAGACATCGCGCGTGCGCAGAGCATAGTGTTTCAGATCGGATCCAGATTAGGACGTGTTTTTGTTATTTGAAAATTCTGAAAAGATTTCCTGATACATTCTCTCTGTGAGTCATTTTGATGGATGAGATAATAGTGTCGCAATATAACTTAGGGGTAACTACTATTGAAATACTCCCTTGTCATTCGGAAATGAAACGATTGGAGATCGGGAAATGATTGTACTGCTTTGTTGGAAAGAAGCAACGGAAGAGTACTGGTTGCTAGATATTACATGAGATTTTAGCACACTGTCGTCAATAATACAACATTTTTCGATATATTCATACGATAAGTGTTCTAGCTAAAAAATAAAACTTTATTTATTTCGATTATATTCATGAAATTCCCAATTATTCTTCGCATTGCATACTTTTATTAACTTTATATTAATAATATTCGTTAATACACTAATAGAGTAATTATATATATATATATATATATATATATATATATATATATTTAATAAATTGTTCATTTTCAAACCACTACCAGTGTAATTTCTTTCAAGAAAACTATTCAAAGGGTTTGAACAATTTCACTGATCTTAGAGTATATTAATTTTAATCTTGTAAGTGGAAATAATTTCGACTTTGAGTTTATTTTCAGCGTGGCATTATTTTGACTAAGTATTATAATTTTGATTGTTATCATTTCGGTGATACGCGGTTTGTACTAACGCAGGACGAGAAGAAGCTGTCTTAAATATTGCTTGAACATTTAGAGGTTTTATTAATCCTAAAAACTCTCATTTAGATACAAACTTTAAAAGTATACATCACTTTTAGTCTTCATGCATTTTTCAATTAATTTTGAATTTTTAGCTAGCTTCTGATGATTGACAGGAAATTATGGGTACGCATTTGCTCATTTGTTCGATTCCCTGATTTAAATTGAGACAAGCTAAAGCCAGCAATACAAGCTAGAACCTCAAAAGATAAATCTTGAATCCTTGCCGGCTAGAGCGTGATATGTAAATGGCATTTTCATAGGTTTCTCGCATGATTGAAGAATCGGAATGTTACTTTCTTATTTTTCAAACATTTCACTTAAAAATTGGTTAACGTGTAACTGTGGTATCCCAAATACGAATACAGTATCAAACCATTATTTGGATAGTTGTAATAGGTACTGTAATAGGTAGTTACTAGGTATTCCTCATGGCTTGTTACCGCGTGACACCGAATCATCATTCATTAGAATATAATATTGCACATTAGACAATATTTTGTACGTAAACTATAGAAGATACTTTAGGAGTCTTTCTGACTTCGTCCTTTTAATTTAAATGCGTCCTTAATAATTTTACGAAAGTATTATTGAGTACTGAAAACAATTTTTTTTCTGCCTTAATCAGACAGACTGGGTCTACATTATAAAGACTTCCTAACTGCGTAATATTGCATTTTCTGTTTTGGTCTCGGCTATTTTTGGTGTTTTTCATCTGTAAGGGCAGAGAGATACGACTATGCGATGTTCTTAAATCGGAGTATTGCCTGATACTTCGCCCCAAAACGTGGCTCAATGGTGATCTCATACGACCTAGCTTCTTTCGTACAGAAGAAGACCCCGTCTTACCCTTCCAATTTCTGACAAATCAGCATTGCCCTAAAGGTCTCCTACTCCTCGTTATTTCTGATTTTCCCAAAAAAGTAACAATCGTTTCATTTTTCTACGGAGAATGGATAGATCTCTTATATTCATTTGAAGAAAAGCAGCAATTGCTGGCCATTTACATTTTTCATTTATACTCTGGATCAATGTGGTTTATCTACGTATTATATAATTTGG
Organism: Acheta domesticus; assembly: GCA_031308135.1. Taxonomy (NCBI): domain Eukaryota; kingdom Metazoa; phylum Arthropoda; class Insecta; order Orthoptera; family Gryllidae; genus Acheta; species Acheta domesticus. The sequence goes on from JAHLJT010009436.1 coordinate 27,334,733, forward strand.
AGAAACCTCGACAGGGTAAGCACCGATTGATTGATTGATTGTTTGTGATTCCGGATGCATCAGCTACTTAGGCCATTAGTCCCATAAGTGTAGTGCATGTTTTCCCTCGGGAGGTGGCGGTGGTATTTCCTCGCTGGTTGGCGAGGTCCGGCGCCGACTTACTGTCGACTAGCGGGGTTTACCCCTAACCAGGTATTTCCCACCAGTGGGGTACCGCCCCAGCCGGGACAAGCTCTAAGCTCCCGACCGGTCTCCCTGCATGTGTGGTCGTGTAGTGCATGATAGTGTAAATGTGTGTGTAAGGTGTGAGGAAAGGACTAGGAAGAGAAAGGAACCGCGCTCGATCTTTCCTTCCTCTTCCTTATCCCATCTTCTCCCTACTTACTTATACACACTTTCATGCACTACACTACCCACATGTCGGGAGATCAGTCGGGAACTTAGAGCTTGTCCCGGCTTGGGCGGGACCCTGCTGGTGGGAGATACCTGGATGGAGAAACCCCACAAGCTGACGTGTAGGCAGCACAGAAAGAACACGGCCAACTTCCGAGAAAAAAACATGCACACATGTGCCTAATGACTACAGCAATTGACGCGCACGGAAACACTAAATTATCAATTAATCAATACTAAATAGAATTCAAGAAAACGAGAAATCAAAGGATATAGTTTGTCCGTTGACTGTAAGAAAACAAATTCAATCACGAACCGTACGTTATTGGCAAAGAAGCAGTTTTCTCGTCTCAGAAAATCGAAGTGAATATTAAAAAAGATGATATTTATGACTGTAAAAAAATAAATTTCAAATTCAAATGTGTAATTTTGCAATGAACACATCAAATTAAACAATGAGTGAGAGATGTACATTAAAAGTAAAAATGTTTTAAAACAACTGCTTAGAATTTTTTAAAGTAAGCAATTGACTTTGTGGGTTCTGTTTCATTTTTCACATCTAAGAAATATTTCTAAGTATGATTCCAGAATATGTTCTTCTGGGCCCTTTGGTTCCAATTTGTACGGTTGCATCATGCAGATGTGTTCCTCAGCAGGGAAATCTCGAAATGGCTCTATTGCAAAAGATGTCCACATTCAAAGTGCCCAAAACAAAAATGTCCCATAATAATCCAAGTAGTCAAAATAATATAATGTCGAGGATGACATTTAATAATGACCTCAAAAATATTTCACATATAAATATGTCTCGCTAGATTTTGAGCAAAGACATACAACTCAGGGAGAAACAAAACATACGACAAACTCAGGGAGAATAAGACATCGGATGTAGTTTGTAATGAAATATTTGTGCGAAGATTTATCTCACGCCCAAAAACAGATTTGACTCCAATATCTCGTTATTTTGCGTAATACTTCAGTGCGCTTGTGGAAATTGCTCGCGGGATAACGAAAGCCTTCCTTACAGGGAAGAGAAGATGTATCTGTTTTTCTTGTTATCATCCCTAGAAGTAAACGTATCGATTTTCTCCCCATGCTATTCCGAACATAATTCATTATTCATCTACGCAAACGTTTATCTTGAAGTTCACTGCCGTTTTCTCGCCTTGTTTCGAAGTTCGCCGAATCAGATATGTGACTTCTCTTTCCTCGGTGGTTCTGAGTAGGAAACTTTTTTTTTTGATGTAGCTTCCGACGTATTTCCGATCTATTATTGTTTTTTTTTCGTAAAGTGAAATGGCGGTGTGCAGCAATTAGCAGAAAATCATTTTGGATGCACATTCGCAAGTAAACAAATTATGAATTTAACATGTTAACTTCATTGAATGTTAATGCTACTCTTTACATTATACTATTTTTAATGAATATTGTTTGTTATTTCATTATTGAAGTAATTTATATTATTTGCATATTAAGTAGAATCATATCTTTCATTCATTCTTTTTGAAAAAAGTGTAAATCTCTGGCCGAATTTTTTCCTGCTGGTGAAGTAATGAAGTCCCTGCGGTAGTGTAACTCTCTTTATGATTCTACCTAAGAATTAAGCTAGCATAGACGTCATTAACGTCACCTCTGTTCACATGTCCGACCAATTTTCATTCCCCTTGACAGACTAATTTGTCGTAGGATGCAAGTGTTGAAGTTACGACTGCACAAAAAAGCAGTTCCTCATAGACTGTACAGCCATCCCTTCCCTAAACGCTAAAAACGTGAGACCTCCAACGTCCAGTAGTATGACGAGTTTTATATTTTTTTGCTGATTTAAGTGAAATATTTATTGTATTTACTAATAATGGATTGTTTCGATCAGGAAATTCAATGTCAATATATTAACACATGCTTAATTTCAATTATTTTAACATTTTGTCTAATCGGAATACTTTAATGTTGATGCTGAGGTTTCATTTGTGATATATGTAATAAATAAATACATCCACCTTGGCTGAAGACTTGCCGTATCATCGTAAATCAGTTAAAGTATGAATAAATTAGGACGAAAATGTTTGGGGCAAAGGGCAATCAAGCGAGAGTGTAAAGATATTTGGCTCGACCTTTCCTTAAGGGTCGAATTTCATAGGAGATTAATACTAGACTTAAACACGATGAGAACAATACGATTCCAACATCATTTTATGGGCTAGATTCAACTCAAAGATTGACCATGTGCATGTGTATCCAAAATGGAACTCGAAGGCAGAACTGGTTTGACAAGGATAGTCAAGGAGTTGCTGTCTTCCTCATCAAGTAGCGAAGTTATATTATTAAAAAAATAAACGAATAATGCCGATTTCAGAATCAATCTTGAATATTACGCCAGAACACAATAGTCTCCCTCTGAGTCTTCAGTGTGAACTAAAGGAGAGGGGGGAAATACTTATTTTATAGCACTCTCAACGGCCAAGAGAGTTTGAACAGTGTTCTCTAACATTCACTAAGTCTGGCATGAAAAACAAGTGAAGGTCTGAGCGACATGCAACTTGCCAAACACAGGCATTGACGGTGTTTGTTCATTTACAATAGTAAAATTGTTAAGGATCTGTATAATTTAAATGTGATGAAAAATAAGGTAATTGCTTACGAATTAGGATAGCCGACATTTTGACAAAATTTTCATTATATTTAAATATATATCTTATTCAAAATATGAAAGAATAGAGGACCAAATTTTTTGGTTCTTATGGGTCCTTGATACCGAAAAGTTGGTTTACGGAGAAAAGTCTGTCAGTCTGTCCTTTTGTCAGTCTGAGAACACTAGCGGCCAAACTGTTGGCAGAATTTTCGCCAAAATTGATATTCTCCGATCGATCTCATTGGTGACAAGACCCCACGAATTTGAAATTTATATTTAATTTTTTGGGAGAACTGTATATAAATCCTCAAGGGTATTTTAATTTTTTTTACGAAAACTGTTCCACATTTTTGGATTATTTCTTATTGAAGTACACTTATAAAAACCGTAATATGTGGGTGTCTATGTGAAATTAAATAGTGCGTGCACGTTGAAGTGAGTTGAAACCAGCAGCGAGCAACGAACCAGAAACAAGAGCTCCAATGGTGAGTTTTTCTATTGCGGGCGAATCTCGAGCTAAAGGAGCGAGTTTCTGCCTGGGAAATGTGTAAGGTTAGGGAGATATACGGCAGGTAGCAATTGAGTGGAGAGAGCTAGTGCCTGGACCCAATTGTCAATTTGTCCTATGTTGAACAGCGCCGTGTATTATTGATTCTATCGGAATGTTTCTGAACTGTGCTGTGATTAGGGGCATCTACTTACGACGACTTCGGACTTGATCTTTTCTCCTTTATATCTTGTGAATTGGCTAGTGGTGATAGGAGCCGAATTTTGGTTATTGTAAACCCACACTAAATAAAACTAGTTATTTGTTATTCCTTTTTATTTCTGAACATAACAAAGACGGCGCTGGTCCAATTTTCTATGATTTTTCTGAATTTTCGAATATTGCAAACGTTTAAAATTAAATAACTACAATTAAAGTTTCAGAATACGTCAAATATTTTTTATGTATTAACGAGATTAATTCAACTTCCTTATGTCTCGTTAATTCAACCCGAACGTCTGCCATTCCTAAATCGATGTCTGATGTATATCAGCTTATTATTGGCAAGTAGATAAAAGTGATTAAAAAATCGTATAGAAAGTGCTATTTTTTAGCTTCACCACCCTGACTGAGCATGCACCGGATTAGGTGGTTAGGACATCAACAGATGTCACTGCGGTGTCTCTGACCGGGAGGTTCTAGAGTTCGAGTCTTGATGACAGGATTTTGGACACCAGCCTGATAGCTGAGTGGAAGTTAGCCTGGAAGAGTGTATTTGGAGGAGAATTCTAGCGGCTGGCTGCTCTAAATGGTAGTTTTCCGTAGTTTCTCCGACACCACGCGAATTTCGAAGCAGCGTCCTAACAACCCCGCGCAGCCATTACTTCTTCTACCTTGTTCTATCCTCATCCCTTACTTACACACACACTTACATGCCCTCCACTACCACATGTCGGGAGACCAGTCGAGGGTTTAGAGAATATCCCAGCTGGTGAGATGACTCACTGGTGGGAGAAACCTGATTGGGAAAAAGCCCGCAAATCGACGTGTAGGTTAACGCCGGATCTCACCATCCAGCGAGGGAAAACCACCACCATCTCACGTGGAAAAATACACTACGCTTACGGGACTAATGACCATAGCATTTGACGCCCCCAGAAGACAAATCAATTAATCAACTGAGGTACGCATGTTGCATTGTTAAACGCTATTTGTATTCATTTTATGAGGAATAGTCCCAATCATCTGTTTGGCAGCAAAAGAAATGAATTCTGCCTGTATCGTGAAATGGAAGTAATTGTTTTAACATCGCCGCCTCCCTTGTTGCTCATCCCTGCCCCTCCACTTCACCCTCACCCCGTTCCCCCACCTTTCTCCTTCTCACTTCGCGCCGCCCCACCACCTTCATGAACACCACGACCCCCATCCTCTCTTCAATTGTTATCATTACCAAGCATTACGAGTTGCATGCTTCTAGAATTTGTGATTGGAGGTTTTTTATAATTACTCTCATTGTTGAAATACCTTTTCGAATGACCATTCTAAACAACGGTAAAAAACACAATGAAATCCAATCCATAATTCTAATGTTTGTTCTGGACAAACAGTTCCAAACAAGAACTTTGTTTTATATAGGTTTCTCACAACAAATGTCACACACTTCTGTGTCATGTTGTGGCAAAAAATGATCACTTTATGCCAATGAACTTAGAGTGGAAAATTTCATAAAACGGAGCTACGCATGTGACATTTGTCCCTGTATGCAACCCCGTATGCACAGATGTTCGGCAGATACATGAAATTTCCTTGGCTGCGTCAGAACGTGGCCTGCCCAAACTGTGCATAAGGAGTTTGTTGACAATCAGGCACACATGACATATGTTTAACTCCGCTAAATGAAATGTCCCAGTAAATATGATTTGGCAAAAAGTAATCATGTTCACCCTACATGCTCTAGAAGTTAGTAACATTTATTCTGTGACACCTGTATGTTAGTACAAAGCCAAGAATTAAAATGTAATGTGGTGTCATTTGCTGCAGTGAACTGACGTGCGTCAAGCAGCTCGGCGGCACAGCGTCGCGTGCGCCTGAATGATTGATGTGTTTACCAGGCGCTGTGGGGACGGCGCCCTGACAGGGCGGAGGGGGGAAGAAGGACTCTTAATTGCGCCGCCGCTCGTGGCAATGGTTATCATGTCAACAACTGCTTATAGCTCAAGACGCCGGCGCCTTCAAAACATATTTTTTTAACGCGAGTGTAAATAAAGGGGAGGGTAAATGAAGGGCTGTAGTTACTCCAGATGGAAGGCAGTGACTGTACCTTCCCATCCCTGTGGTATGGGAAATAACAGGAATAAAAACTAGATTACAGGAAGAGGGCGTCTAATTTTAGTGTTATCTCACCTCATTCTTTTCGTACATTCAGCGTATAATGAAATATTCGCAAATGTTTGCAAAAAATCGATGTCAGTATTTTGGCAGTAATAATCGTTTTAAGGGGTCCTGCTACTCAGAAAATGTTTTTTTTTAATCTCTGTCGGTCAATGAACAACACTTAAAGCAATACACTGCACAAGATTTTCTCGAAAATGTATTGAATATGATCTACATGTCTCAACTTAAGTTCCTGCGAATTTGAAACAAATATTCCAATTTAATACTTAATATGAAAAAAAATTTCCTTTTATCAAAAAGGCTCCAAATTATTTTCAAAATATTTTGGTTGAATAGAGAAACGGTATGCTTATAAGTATAAAAGTCCGACATTCATTGAAACATTTGAATTTTCGTAAATTAAAAAAGTTCCATTTTTTCGAACCTTTCATTATCGAAGCGCAATCAATTATTCCGACGTATTTTGGAATTCTTCATTACGACGCCAGTGCCTAAATCATGCGGCCATATCTGGAATGGGCGAATCACTTGATAGGGGCTTATGAAGATACGAAATAAGTTGTTAAGGCACAGTGAAATAAGAGGCCAGGGAAGCGAGTGAACACCGAAAATCGTTAATCCGCTTTGCCCACCACAAAATCCCTCATAAATCGACAGGAATCTGAAGCAGGTCCCAGTGGAGGAAGGCGAGTGATCTGACCAATACTCCACCATTGCCTGGGATTTCGAAGTGCTGTGGTACAATTTAATTTTGAATTCATAAATAACAGAATCTATCTCTGGATTTTGTTGTATACTAAAAGAGAAAACTCACAACTTTACTTAGTACAACAATTTATTATTCCCAATACCAAAATCTCATTCTAAATACAAATGGTTTCATTTGACGACAGGCGTAGAAGTCCATCGTATACTCTAGAGCCGGCTTCTTCCGGCGGCGATGATTCCAACTCCCGGCTCCAACTCGTACTCTATCTCGAACTCCGGCTCCAACTGACTCCTGCTCGAAGTGACTCTTGTTCGTACTGACTTCCACTCGTACTGACTCATACTGACTTCTACTCGTGCGGATTCTTACACGTACTGACTTCTGCTCGTACTGACTCTTGCTCGTACTGACTTCTACTCGTACGGATTCTTGCTCGTACTGACTTCTGCTCGCGCTGACTCTTGCCCGTGCTGACTCGCTCGCGCTGACTCTTGCTCGTGCTGACTCCAACTCCAATTGCTGCTCCGGCTCGTACCCTGACTCGAACTGCGGCTTGAACTGTGACTCGAACTGTGACTCGAACTGTGACTCGAACTGTGACTCGAACTGTGACTCGAAATGTGACTCGAAATGTGACTCGAAATGTGACTCGAAATGTGACTCGAAATGTGACTCGAAATGTGACTCGAAATGTGACTCGAAATGTGACTCGAAATGTGACTCGAAATGTGACTCGAAATGTGACTCGAAATGTGACTCGAACTGTGACTCGAACTGTGACTCGAACTGTGACTCGAACTGTCGTCGTGGCGCGGCGTCCCGCTTATATAGCGCCGCTGGGTAGGGGAGAGCGCCTCCGGCCCCTCGTTTGCCCCCACTGGGGTAGTCCTGTCGTTGGCTGTGTGCGGTCGGGCGTAAACCCGTCGCTTGTCGCCGGCAGCCACCGGCGTCGCTCCCAGCGCCCCTCGTAGCGACGCGGAGATCTATCGGCGCGGCCGGCAGCGCCTGAAGTTCGTGGCATCGGCCACAGATACCACAGATTTACAGTTTAATAATCCGCAATCATTCCTAAAAAAGTGGCATAGTCACAATAGCCGGGAGAACTATTTAGTCGCCATTTTACTACTTCCTTCTCACTCATCAGTCACCACTCCCATTAGAAGCCGTCCAATATCCAAAGCACAGTTCGACTTCTTATACCGTCACTATTTCTTCGCACCATTTGTCACCAGAAAACACACTCACTATCTATCTGCCTCCACCGACTGGGAACCCCTCATTCATCCCCAGACAGTAGAAAACGTTTGGGAACCCTGGGTGCAGCCCCTAACTCGGTCGGCGGGGGCCAAGGGGTAAGCAAAATTCGATTGGTATTCACTCGAACGTAGCCGCGTGCCCTGGCTACTAGAGTCCCTAGATACAGAGAGTAGCGCATTTCTTTGCACTGTCGATTCCGCCATTTTACATCCAGTTAAACTGTATGGTGTCGTGGGTGAGTTAGAGATCACCACTCTACCAAAACCAACGGTAATGTACTCGAAACTCTCCATAAAGGCTTCGATTGTTGTCTTTTGTCCTCAGCTCCTGAATGCTGCCAGGCGGGGATATCAGGTGAAAGATAATTTAATGGCGGCGTCCGTTCAGGTTGCGCTACTCTCAGTATCTAGGGACTCTACTGGCTGCAGTAGGTCAGCGCCACCCGACCATGTCATCCCTATCTGCCCGCCTATCTGCCCGCCCCTCGCCGCTCAAGCTGCAAAGTCCGTATTCAGTCACAACTCGAAGTATAGTATGTATACTGCGATTTTTGTAGGAAGAGCTCTCAAGATAACTCAAATCCCATCTTCGCGATGGAATATGTCACGGCATTTCGTATCATTCACAGTCGTTCCGCTAGATTTCGCACGATCGCGACCGTATGAAGCAGTGCTTGCGATCATGCGACTTCTACCGGCAAGACCGAGAAAAGACGCGAAATGCCGTGACATATTCCATCGCGAAGATGGGATTTGAGTTATCTTGAGAGCTCTTCCTACAAAAATCGCAGTATAGCTTGTTAGCACATTTTTTTCTCGGCGCGGATAAAGTTGCAGTGACTTCCGCCCACTTGGGCACTCTTTGTGGTCTTCCCGCCAAATTATGGGAGTTCCATGCTGCACCAGTGTGTTATGGGGGCGCGAACACAAAATTCGCGCGTCCCACTTTTAAAAAATTAAATAAATAAATTAATTAATTAAGAAATTAATTAATCATTGTTCCCCCGCGCCTCTACGCATGGAACGTCCTCCTACGCCATGCGGCTTCAGCCACGCCGCCGCTGACGGCGTCGGGGGTCATCTTCATTGCCGCCGCCGCCCCTATCTCCCCCCACCGTCCGTCCGACCGCCCGCACGGCCGACCTCCCCTTCCACACGCCCGGTGACATTCTCGGGGCGGTGGAGAGGGCGGGCGTGGCCGGCGGAGAGTGCGCTGCGAGGACGGATCGGGGAGTGTAGAGGGCAGCTTATCGCTTGACACGGGAGTGCTCAAAAACTTTGCCGTGAAGCATACCCGTCAGCGAAGGACATTTTCTGTGTGCATTGAGACCCTCTACTAGACAGATATGTAAATAGGAGGAGCTGTGGAACTATGAGAGTAGTCTGGTTTGAAAAATCTAGGCATGTGTGCCTCGTAGGCTTCAATACATTCTGCAATGTTTATACTAATTACATTTTCTTACTGTATCTGTCAGGTGGCCTCGCCTAGTCAGTGTACCTTTCATTTTGTGTTATCATAGCAATGCAAGTGTTTTGTGAAATTTTTAAAGTTTTTTTGTATTCTTTGACAAGCTAATTAGAGAAGGGAGAATATTGGGCACCTAAAAACGACAGCTAACATAAGGGAAGGTCTGTGTAAATTTGCCCGCTTCATTGTTTCCACAACCTGCTCCGTTGAGGAATCTAATTAGCGGTGACTGAGTCAAGAGACCCATAGACCTACAAGCGGGGATTATAAACTTAGCTGATTGAAACATAGCCGCTTTAGATTGTTTCCATAGTGTAAAAACGTATGGAAACTGCTGTGTGCGCGCCGACTACTCAAACGGCGCGCGCCAGCAAAACCCAAAGACTCAGTCAAGAGGGCACAGCACAAACGCGCTGTGCACTCACCGTAGCGTAGAACTCGATTTCCCATTGGCCCACCGGCGTATAAAAGCCCGGTGGACAACGGGTCAGGGGAAGTCAGCTACGAGTCGTCAACCTGTTCAGCTACGAATCTGCCAAAAGTCTGCCAGCGAGCAAAGGAGGACCAGCGCACGCAACCGCCAGCCCGAGCCAACCGACCGAGTCTACCGACTCGTCTCGCCGAGGCAACAGCAACACACAACGCCACTGCCTCGCCTCCCCGGGCGCCGGCCCCGCCGCCGCCACGACGCTCTGCCAGTGACGCGGCCACTTCCCGGCCTCACCACGGCCGAGCGGACAGCCCCGCTGCCATCGCCACATTAGGCTAGCGACGTTTCCGCCTGGCATCGCCTGGGTGGTGCTACGGCCTCACACTGTCACGGGTGCTACCTGGCCCCCGCACTCCAGCCTCTCGGCACTTGGGCGACGGCTCCGCCGCCGCCACGTCTCTCTACCGGCGACACTACGTGCTGGCCGCGGCCGTTGTCACGGCCCCCACACTGCCACTCACCACGGCCGTCGGACGCAAAAACGGAGCAAGTGGCTCACCCAGTCCGCCTCCCGGCGACCATTGTATTTTTATGTTGTGAAAAGTAAATGTTGTGAGAAACGGAGTGTTTCTTTTGGATTGTAAAGACACAACAGAAACAATGCGGCGGCGACAGATATACAATTAGATAAATAAACAGACCACACTCGAAGGTGTTTGAGACCTTTATATCCGGCGCAAGTCAAACGTTAGAAGCGCCAGCTCGTGTACCTTAAAACAGGATGCATGAAGTGCAGTGCTTCTGAGAGCTAAGTACCCGTAATACCAGACACTGGGTTCCAGGGAGAGAATTACATTTTATGAGATTTTCCTACCCTGATGCTATAAAAATTGAATCGCTTTTTGCAGAAGCCCCTCAGATTTGCTCTCCACGATTTTTCAGTAGAAGGAAAAAATGAAAACCGATTCTGCACCAAACAAAAACTTTAGCCAGATGTTACTCCTACAGTTCGCGGTGGACATGAGGGATTTTTATACCAATCGATGCACGTGCGTGTGTGTGTGTATGTATGTGTGTGTGTGTATATATATATATATATTATATATATATATATATATATATATATATATATATATATATGTAGTCTCCTATATTGTTTCAGTAGTATACCTTGCGTTCCCGGCTCTCACACGCAACCAATATTTATAAATGAGGTCTCTAAAGAAAGAGAATTTTGCAGCAAAATGACGAATTGAATTTTGACTATAAAAATATGAAAAATTTGCTTAAAAAACGCATATAAATATATATATTAAATGTAACCCACAACACACGACAGCATTGTCAAAATCTACACATTTAAATAACTCCTAAACGAAGCGTTTTAGGACTTTAAAAATTAAAATTTTTAGGCAAGTAGCATCAAAGAAACTTTTCTCATACCGTAATCTACAGGATAAGATACTGTTATATATTTTATTACATTTTTGTTCGTTCGGGGATTATCGATAGTACTAATGCCACTTATATTTCAGCCCTTGGTGCCGGTGGTCATTTTTGTGACGTCACACTTAGAAGGCTTAGATTCCCTCCATTTAATATTTACACTTTCTGTGTTCAACGTGTTTTGCACAGACTGACGAGATATATTTACATCATCATTGATGTTTTACGTCAAAAAGATGAAAAAAAACAATATTGGCAGAGAATGGACGATTGTGTACAGTTAAGAGAGAAGACTGTGTCTTTTTAAATTTGGTTTGTGTTTTAACTGTGCCAGTATTTTCGTTATCAGCAGTGATTCAGTCAAATGTTCAAGTCAGTGTGCCCAGTCATGATATAGCACTGAAAAATCTGGGAAATAATACTTTCTCTAGAGCGATTATTAATTTCAACATGATAATTTATATCTTGGATAAAGTGAATCATTTGCACGATAACTCGGAGGACTATTCTCGTAGTAAATGCTATTTTGATCATATTAGTAAAATATCTAGATGATATGTGCAAGCAAGTTAAATTTATTATTAAATAGATCGATTTTTTAATTATTGAGCAGTGTTCTTCATACAGTGCTGATTTGTCTACTTTCTGCAGTGTTTTGTTTTCTATTACCTCTCATACACACACATTTTTGAAAAAATCGAGATATGTTGTCTCTCCACAACTACAAACAGTAAGAGCAAGCTGATGTGAATATTTTGAAGCGTGCTAAGGAGAAATTCAAAACATTGCAGGGATCAGATTGCATAGTTTCATTAATATTAGATGGAATTCATATAAAATCTTTCTTAAACAAGAAAGCTGGAAATATAGTTGGCAATGAAGAATGAAGTTGGCATAGTCCAGATGCTGCTACTTCAACTCATGTTTTATTGTTTATATAATACATATTCCCTTCCTCTATTATTTTATAAAACAGATGAGTTTTGTTTTTCTCACACGTAACCAGTTTAAGAAAGAGAATGTTACGGAGACGTGACGAATTGCACTTTGACTTTAAAAACTGAGGGATTTGTTAAAAAACGCATCTAAATATTCACGTCAAATGGAATCCGCAACATTCGGGCAGCATTGTTAAAATTTATTTAGTTAAATAACTCCTAAACGAAGAGTTTTAGGGACTTAAAATCTGAGATTTTTCGGCTTCAAAGACTCCACGTGTATAGAGGCGTGCAGAATCTCTAACAGTGCGTGTGTGAAATTAAACTTCTGATATTCGAGGCGATTGACTTGCACGGGTGTACCTCTCAGTTCGGTAATGAAGCTAAATAATATTCCAAAAAGTAGGATTGTACTTGCCTGATCTAGTATTTACCTAGCTTTCTTAAGAGTAAAAAGCTATTTTAATATTTTTGTGACAATCAAGGAAAGCGAAAAGCTAACTGTCAAGCAAGGATGTCTAATTAATTCAAATGTTGTTTTTAAGGAATTGCTGTGAATTGTCAGCAAAGATGATCTGTCAATAACACTGAATAATCCTTTATCCAAAATTTGTTTCAGACATTAATTTATAATTTGTTATTTTTATTCGATATCTTCCCATCTAACTGATGTAACTTCCAATGTATATGTCCGAATATTCCAATGAAAATGTTCATACAGTACTAGATTTTACTTTTAGATATTAATTTTAAAGTCATATTTCAATTCTACTGTTAGGTTTTCGAAAAATTGAGAAAACATAAAAAAAATCACTTTAGGCGCCAATAGATTGCAGCTTAGATGACGGTGATACAAAACAGAAATGATAATCCAGGCTGAAGAATAAGGAAACTAACTTGTACGAGAAAGTCTGGTCCATTGTCTAGCGCCAATAGAGTAAATTTCAACCAGAATATCTTAAATAGAACCGGTTAATAATTGTGCTAATTGACTTGTCGAGAGGCATTGCATAAGCTATTGATCACCTCTCATGTGCCGTAAATCACCCAGAACGTGCTTTAGTTGATTTAAAAAACACGTTTTTAAGAGAGAATTCTGAGTGGCCAAAGAATCTGCAAAAAAGTGATCAGTTCCCCACCAGGACACCGAAACGAGTCCAATAACATCTCATCTGCCTCGATTGGTAGGCTGGAAGTGGATTAACCGTCAGTGACGGACGGACGGACGCAAGGATACAGGGGCGTAGGGCACTTGATTATTACGAAATAAGGTTTACATAACTGATATCAATTACAACACAAAGAATATTCTGTTATAGTACCGTTTGTGCATTTGTTTTTGTGTCGTAAAATAAATAAATAAAAGCATATTATTGGTGTTAAATAAAGACTTTCGTGCATTCTACCTTTACCCAACCCGCATTAATTTGTTTACTTATGAATTCGTTGCACTGTATACACAAAATTAACCGTTTCTGGTCGAGTAACAGGTTCAATAACAATACAGGTCGAACAAACAAAATTTTATGTTGCTAATAATATTGTCATCTGGACTTTTTGCTAATTCAAGAATAGCAACTCAAGCTTCTTTGGCAATTTGCCAATTTTTAGCAACAAGCCCAATAGATGAAACTAGTCAGAATCTCCTCTCCGTTGTATATGAAAAAATAAAAAAGCCGATACCGCAGAATTATTATATTCTCGTATGATAATGGAAGAGCGCACAAATTTGCATTAATTACATTTTTCATGTACCGCTGGGGACTTAGTTCTTTCGGGGCACCGATGAAGTGGTATCAATCGCATTGTTTTCCACTCAGCACACATTCTGAGTGGTCGTGGAATTTTTTGTTCATAGATAGTATGTGGTGGAAGCCGTTTACTATCAATCTATTAATTGAGCTTCTCAATTTCTGGTTATTCCAGCTTCTGTTGAACATGGCATACGTAGAGTAGAAGTTTAGGTCGATTTCTATCAACTCCCGCTCTCTAGGTCTCGCCTATTGTAGTTCGATTTCTTGTTTGGTAGATGGCAGTGGTAGTTGGAGTCTTAGGACTTCTTTGAGGAAGGATTTCTGTGCCACCTTATTTACTAGTCTGAATGTTGCCGTTTTCAAATGGCCAGAACTCTTTTAATATTTAATTTCATTTTGAGTCGCTAAAAACATCATGATCATGGATAACTGACACTATAGATTAATGCAGACTACATCGTACTTTTAGATTTTTTAAAAATTTTACTCTTTTATGTTTTTATTTCACATTTACTTTATTATTTTAGAATTGTGTCTAATACTTATTTTTCCCTTACACTATTGTAATTTTACTTATGTTGTAGTATTTTTTACAGTGTAGATGTCTAAAGGACAAAGTATTAAACTGAAATGACAGGTAAAATTTCATTAATATTTACTTTTATTTCTATAATAATTACTTTTTCAAAATGAAATAACCTTTTCTTTAAATCTTGATGACTGTATTACAGTGTTAAAATCTTCTTCTCCTGGGTATACATAGATTTAGATACATCAATTTTGTTTTCTTATGATTTGGGATCACCGTAAGATTTTTCCCATATTAGTTCCAGCCTATGAGTTATTACTGAAAGGATCTCCGCGAGAAATGAATTCATTGCTGTTCTTAGAGCCAATGTGGTGAGTTCTAGTGTATCATTTTCACATGTTTCCGATGGCTGCAGTCGTTCGTTCCCTGATGTGTGGTAGGTAAAGATAAGTATTTATTGTCGTTCTTTGCCTAATGTGCAGTTGGTAAAAATTAATTTACATCCCAGTACGTTAGCCTTTTTATACATCCCCAAAAGAGACACTCCTTCACGACTAGAATATTAAATTTGCAGGAAGATGACACAATAGTGTGCCTCGCTGCCAGAATCCCCAATAACGTCGTAGGCCTCCTCTATAGGGTATAAGCGTTCAGATAAGAGGATCCAGACGTACGTATCCTGGCCTTCTTCTTTTCGAAAGTATTGGTAGCTTTTTGAAGCTCAACATTTAAGACATCAGCGCCTTTGGTTGCCTCTTTTTTCGCATGTTTCCGTACGTCAGACTCAAGGGTTAATCTTACCCGCACGGGCAATGCCGGATTAAATGTCTATTGAAATTTCCAATTAGAATAAAAATAAGTATTGCCGTGAATTTTCAGAGTTTCTTTTGAACACATTTTTATCCCCGCGCGATACTCATGATTCTATAAAATGTATATAGGTAGTTACTGTAAATGTATTGTATTTACATGTGATTTAGAACTTCAAACAATTAGTTTGAACAATCAATATTTCTGTGATCGCCGGATAAAAGTTGTTTAGTCCTTCAATAAATGTATTTGATAAAGAATTTCTACTCTGCGACCATAGATTTATGAACAAACAAAAATAACTCATTTACATTACAACACTTTACGTTAGGTCTCGTGTATTTACCTTTTTCAAGTGTCTTGTGTTGTATAGCCCATTCAATATCATTAAATTTAAAATAATAAAAATTAAAGCACTCCAACGGTCTGATTCATTGAGTACTGAGTCATAACGTAGCAACTGGAGGTGAGTTCTAAGGGCTGGCTGCTCTGATCGGAAGCTTTTCCGTGGTTTCTCGGAACGCGAATGTCTAAGGAGTACCTTAACTAACGAGCCATAGATCTCGCGCGATTTTTCCTTCCTTATCCTTGTTCTCTCCTCTCCCCTTGCACACATGCACACATACTTACACTACTCTACCACACATGTCGGAAGACCAGTCGGGAGCTAAAGGCTTCTCGCGGCTGGAAAGAGAGGGGTGCAAGCCTACATAGGGGTGGGCGGCGGACATCACTTTCTAAAGGGGGGAGGAAACCCGCCGCCTCGTGGCATACAGCAAGTACCACACTAACCGAATTAATGACAATAGTAGTTGACGCGCTCGAAAACAGAAAGTAATCACTCATTAACACACATTTGGTTTTTTATATCTCTAAATTTACGTAGTTAATAAGAGATATCTGGCAGTGCAACGAGTGTAACTTCCTATGACACCCTTGTCTGCCTGTTTCGATTCCCACCGTTTGACATCCACTGATTAGTTGATCAATCGATTGATTGATTGATTTGTGTTTCCGGACACGACAACTGTTATGGTCATTTGTAGCGTAAATATAGTGAATGTTTCCTGGGTAGTAGCTGTGATTTCTGTCCTCTGGATGGTGAGATTCAGCGCCGACCTACACATCGGCTTACGGGGAATTTCCCCCTCCAGAGACTTCCCCCAGCGCAGTACCTCTCCAGCCGGGACAAGCTATAAGCTCCCGACAGGTCTCCCAACATGTGTGATAGTGAAGTACATAAAAATATATGTGTTTGTGTGTGTGTGTGTGTGTGTGTGTAGGGGGCGAGAGTGGATAGGACAAGGAAGAGAAAGGAAAGATCGCCGGCCGTTAGAATTTTCCTCGAGGTAGCGGATGAATTAGAGTTAGCTATATAGTTCTAGGTAGTGTCGAACATCCGCCACCGATGGATTCTCCCGATCAGAATCACTACAGAGGCTACCCCGAGCCAAGTCCGCCGGTGTTGGCCATCGAGCTGAGCGAGATATCGCGCAGGGCGCTGGCCGGCCGGCCGGCGCGCGGGGGCGCGACTTGTTTTGATGCAGGCTGCGGCCTCGCGTGCCGCGGCCATCGACAGAGGCGGCAGCTGCGGGGGCTCGCCCCATCGACCGGCCCCGCCCTCGCCCCCGCCCCGCCCCGCCCCGCCCCGCCCCCTCACGGCATTGGCCCTCCCGCGGGGGCTCGGCCAAGGCCCTCTGGTATCTCCAGAGGGCCTTGCCTCGGCCTCCCGCCTCTTGAGACTTGAGACTCTTTGAGACGAGACTCTTGAGGCGGCTCCTCCAACCACATCGAAGAAATCCTTTCACCGATGTGATTATTTTCCACTCGTGAAATTAAAAACCAATAGTGTGTAATTATACATAAAAATTCCTCAATCAGGGCGTTACATCTCAAAAAGCTTTTCTATCCAAAAGATTTTTCTATCCAATTTTTCTCACCACTTCTCCCTATTGCCGAATCATAAACTGTGACTCATCTTAGGAGGCCGTATACATCGACCGCTATGTCGATGTCCAATAAAGCGCCTATGTACGATAACATAACATCTTTGATTTTAACAGAGATTTCAGTTGTTTTCAATATTTGGCGGATTTTGGAGCTCTGTTGGACGTAATTTCTTTCGTGGAATAGTCCTATTAAACACCACTCGTGCACTGGAAATTCTCGGATAAATCCCCTCATCGCTTCGCGAGTCAGGGATTTATCGACAATTTTCCAAGCACTCGTTATGCGCCTATTATAAAGTTAATTTGCGCTACATTCTTACTAGCATAGTACGAGAATTCTCGCATATAAAAACCCAAACCCCCTTCCTCCCCACATCTAAATAAAGAAAAAAATATATTAACGAAATGATGGAATCTGTGATACTGAACGTTTCTGAATTCAAGTTAGTGTTCGTCTTTCTCTTACCGCAGTGTGGAATAATTCTGAAAACCCAAATTCCCAAAAATGTAATAGAAGGTCCCAAAAGATCCCATTTTGTAAATTTTTGCTTGAGGAATATTAGGACCTCTGCCACAAAAAACAGAAAACTTCGATGTCGAGAAATTGACTGCTCAACAGGCCGTGTGTTGAGGGATTCCATTTGCATCTGCCCAAAAGTGACGCATGTTGAACAAATTTTAATATTTGTGAAGTAAAAGTTCAAGTAATTATACTGCGATTTTTCTAACTTTGTCCCTCAAGGCCACTCAAACCCCATCTTCGTGATGGAATATGTCACGGTATTTCGCAACTTTCTCAGACATTCCGCTAGATTTCGCATGATCGCGACCGAATCAAGCAGTGCTCACAATCATGCGACTTCTACCGGCAAGACCGAGAAAGACGCGAAATGTCGTCTGATATTCCATTGCGAAGATAGGCCTTGAGGGGCAAAGTAAGAGAAATCGCAGTATACATCTACGTTACATTCTCTTTCTTTTGACACATTTTTTTGTTTGGATGTAAGAGCCGCAAAACCTTATATACTAGAACTAACTCAACAGAAATAATATACGAAGTGATTGATGTATGCCTTTTTGATTGTGCAAAATTTAACGAATCGGTCTTTCATAATCTGTCAAATCAGTTATAGTTTGTCAAGTTCCAATCTGAGTTTCAATCCGGTCGAATCCTCTGCAATTCTTAGCTTATCTTTCCTGGTATTCCAATAAGCTCATTCCAAATATCCTACCACCTGTCCTTGCTCTGCCGCCTGCGAGTCAATACTTTTTTATTTTCGTGTCTGGTTAACTGTGGGCTATCTCTTTTCCTTTTTCCGTGTATCTTGGCGTATTCTGAACGCCGCGCGCCAACTTATGTAATTTTATTATGTTCCATTTTTGTAATAGAAAGTACACAAATTAGTCGTACACTTCTAAAAACAAAATAACGTGCTTTGAGAAGCCATAACATTAGGAATTCACTCAAAATACTTTCTGGGGGGGGGGAGTAATTTTACATGATTAATGGGAAAAACTTATCTTGAGTGCAAGCTTTTTCTGGTAAAGTGCAGTTCGACGATGATTCGTCTGATAGGGAATCGGACAATATTAAAAAGTGTGATTACGACTGTAAATATGGAGAGAAAATACGATCAACACAATAAAATATTAGCAGCTATGAAGCATCTGAAAGTAATAGAAGAAACATTTCTAAATTTGTTGTAAAAAATAGTTGTGCTGCAAGAAACAATTAAAATAAATAATGTATATTTATTATTATCAAGTGGAAAACATGTCACTGAATATCAAACTTTCTAGAGCATCACAAAAAATATTTTGAAGACATATGGAATTCACTCATGAATACACATGATCATTATTTTAACCTTCCAGCGGGCGCGCTGTCGTAAATTTTATGACAATAGCAGATTTTTTTGTTTTGCTGTCAACTCATTGTTGTCAAAGACTTCTACGTTCTTGGTATTCCTTGCAGGTATCTTTAGTGATGCATTCCTGCAGCCACTGTTTAGTTTGCACGCTATATTCAGTTTTTGTAACGCTCTATTCGGGATAAGTGCATAGTGACGTAAACTTAACGCTGCGCGCCGGCTGTTGTGCTAAAATATTGTACAATAATTTGGCATAATCGAAATTTCCTGTAAAATGTCCAGATAAAGAATTCATGTGAACGAAAATCAGAATATTCTTCAAGAGCTGTCTGATCGGAGGGAGATCATGAATTGGATAGTGACAGTGACAGTGACAGTAAACAAATGTTGAAAATATAGACGAGCATCAGAACGATAGTGGATCGGGACAAGATCTTTTTGATACTAAATACGAATGTTTATCAACGGATATGTTTTTGGTAGTAAATATCATTCTTATATATTATAATGTGACATAAAATTCCATTGTTCTACAATTTCTTTGATTTTTTCAAGAGTCATTGAATGTCGTAAAATTTACGACACGCGCCTGCTGGTGTGAACATTTTACACGCGCCCGCTGGAGTTAGTAGATTTTAACAAAATATTTTCGTGCAATAAATTTGTCGTTTTAAAATATTTAGCTATATTTTCGTTTGTCGAATAACAAGCAAACTAAATAGCATACTCTAAATACCGCGCGCCCAGTTACGTATGCGCCAGCCTAATAGGAAAGGACGAAAACAAATTTCGAACATCTTTAGAAGTAAAGCCGGTTGCACGCAAAAGGGTTAACGGAATCTAAAAAAAGGCTCAAATCTAACGATTATGAACACAATTGTAAAAACTTTAATCGCCCCAGCGATATCTTTGTTGGCTGTGTACGAGATGGCTGCGAAATAGCAGTGTATTCAGAAAAAGTTACGAACTTTTATCCGAAGAATCCTATCAATGCACATCAATAGAAATTAGTGGTCTCCTTTTGAAATTTGAAGTTGCCCATCTGCCTCGCCTATAAGAGGATGCGGCGTAAATAGAGGACGTTTATATTAATCTCTTGCAAATAGGAAACTGTTAATCAAATGCGTGTTTCATTTATAGGTCTACGTTTGTATTGTAACGTATTTGAGATTTTGGAAATGTTGTCTATTTGTTAAAATAAATAACTTGATCATAATCCAATTTCAATCTATTCAGATACATAGAATATTGGAGTCGCTGTAATCCTAGAGCTACTGAATCAACGATAAATAGATAATGAAATGCTATCTCGCTTAATTGATTGACGGTTAGTAATTCCGGGCGAGACAACTGCTAAGATCATTAGTCCCGTAAGTGTAACGCATGTTTTTGGCGCGGGAGGTGGCGGTGATCTTTCCCCGCTGGATGGCGAGATTCGGCGCCGACCTACCGTCCACTTAAGGGGCTTAAACTCAACCAGGTATCTCCCACCAGTAGGTCACCGCCCCAGTCGGGACAAGCTCTAAGCTCCCAAATGGTCTCCCGGCATCTGTGCTAGTGTGTGCATGTTGTGTGTAAGGGGTGAGAATATAACAAGGAAGAGGTAGGAAAGATCGCGCGCGGTCTGTGACCCGTTTGTTACGGTACTGCTGCGGCATTCGCATGGTGTTGATCGGAGACACAACGGAAACCTACCGATAAAAGCAGCCGACCGCTAGAATTCTCCTCCAGATAACGACTGAACTCGGTCCAGTTATGTACCGTAGCTGGTGTTGAAAATCCTGCCACCGTCGGGACTCGAACCTAGGACCTCTCGGCTAGAGGGACTGCAGTGACATCAGATGCTCTGAGCCACCTCTTCCGATCCGATCTCGACCTCGACCAGTTCGTCGCAAGGTAACGAGGGAAGAAGAGGTGGAAGAACGTGTCTCCGTTGCTCCCCTTTTCGTGTAAGGAAGAGCAAGTGGTTGTCTGCCGGTTATCAGTTTCACTTCTATCCTGCGATATTCGTAACTTTGTCCCTGACAGAATTCAGCTGTTTCGCTGCCATCCAATCAGGAGCTTATATTTCGCAAAAGTAATGTCACTACGGTGACGTTTAAGCTCCCGATTGGATGAAACCATGAACAGCTGATTTCTGTCATGGACAAAGTTACGAAAATCGCCATGTAGAGTGCCGCTGCTGGCGATCTCCACATCAACGGATAATGTCCAAGAGTCGTTGTTCCACGGGCCGCAGCATTGCAATGTTCTTTGGGAAGAATCCTGCTTGTCCTGCGAAAGGATTAGCACTTCACAAAAATTGAACAAGTGCAAGATGTTCAATCTGCATCCTATCTTGGTGTAATGTAAGATGTAAAAAGTAGTATACGTGGATATATTCCATAAAAAAAGGAATACTTAAAGGTAAGATACATAGTAAGCAGTGGCGTAGCGTCAGGGGACGCTGAGATGCTGAGCATCCCCGTATATAAGAACCTTAAATACTGTATTGATAATCTTACAAGTGGTCTGTTGAGCGAAACACGTTTTGTATTAATTTAAAATTGATTTCCTATGATTGAATTCGGCGGGCTGTTGAAGCTGGCCTCTGATTGGTTGTAAGCTAAAATACTTCAGCGTCTGCCGCCAGATTGCGACGAGCAATGACGCATGCGCAGATGGCGAGGTGCCCCTCTCCCCTCTTCACCCCTGGCCCAGAGAAACCCGACTGCTTTACGCTAGCGTCTTGTATGCGGAAAGAAGCTCGTTTGTGCACGAGAGCGCAGCACACTTCAGGCGGTCAGTAAATTATCTTTCTCTCTCTCACTCGGGAGTCCCCACTTGGTCATGGGTACAAACTGTAGAAATAGTGCCTGACTACTATTTCTTAATTAATATCCAAGAAATTGTATTATCTCTTAAATAGATTACATATTATTTAAGTCTGCAATGTATAAATTAACAAATGGTCTTATTGCCATTCGCGTATAAGAATTAAAGCTGAGCCATTGTATAATTTGCTTTCAAGACATCGGCAGCCCTGACTGCTGTGAGGATTTTGTGGGAAGCGCCTACACCGTCGTAAGCAATCGAGATCGTGGAAGTAGTCCCAGTGTATCTGCCTTGTGTTGCGTTCGCCTGTTAGACGAAGTACTTGATAGTGACATTTTGTGTGTTATTGTTGAGCATCCCCAAACGTGTGAGTCACGCTACGCCACTGATAGTAAGAAACACGTTTCATACTGAAAATCGCAGCTCGGTATGATTGTTCGCATTTGTCAGGAATATCCCAAACACACGGCCCTCAACAAAGTGAAAATTTTGTGAGGAAACGTTTCTGAATTTCAAATTGATTTTTCTATATTTTTTCGCCAATTCTGTTTAAGGTGAAATAATCTAATTTGAAGACCAGATTTTTCAACAAGGAACACGAAGATTGAATTTAATATATTTCATTTGGGGAATAAAAGCCTTTTAAATTTATATTAATATTAATATATATAAATTTATATTATATTAATATTTTGGTGTTTTACGTTTTTTATGTAGGATAACATGACCAATGCAGAAAATTTAATTCGAAATTAAACTTTGTGATTACTGTGTTGCAATAAAATGCAACCTTGATCACTTCGGCCCTTATGATTAATATCAAGGCATGATTCTATTGATATTTCACACGTTCCTAATATTTCATGCAATTGCAATACACGATTCATGAAAGTTATTCTCGTTTGAAATTCCCCAAAATTCAGGGCGAGGCTGACTGACACTTTCTTTCAACAATTTGTAGATTTAGAGCATGCTTATTCTTATCAGCTTAACTGTCGTTTTTACTTTCCCGTGTACGCACGTATACACGCATATACGTAGTATAGGGAAAGTCATGTAATGCTGCACGAAAAAATGGCGAATTTTCGGCAGAAAAAAAATTCGTTGCCGAGTCGTGATAACGAAATAGTGAATAAATCTTGTTGTAAAGTAAGAAAAAAAATCCCCTCACACTTGATGTAGCCAGAATCCCTGTTTTAAGAGTTCTTGATACCGAAAAAAACATTGAAAGCAAAGCGTCCGTCCGTTCGTCTACATGCCCATCTGTCTGTCCGTCCGTCTGTCCGATGTATGTGAACAACACTAGCGCCTAAACTATGAGTACGATTTTTTCCAAATTGAAGAAATCCCTACCCATCTGACCTGAGTCGAAGCTCTTAAATTTTGAAAAATATTTTTCAAAATTTGGGGGTACTTTACATAAAGTCCCTCTTTTTCTTAAAATTTCTTGTAAGAATAGAGCAAAAACACGCTTATCAAGGTGTCATAGGGCCGATTTTCGGGGTTAACTCTGAATTTTCGAAAATTGCAAAAGTTTGATTTTTTTCGGCGTCTTCCTACAATTACAAAATTGAAGATAGAGAACGAAAGATAGAACGCTCAAACGCTATTTTCTCAAAAATGGCTCCAAATTTTTTCTTGAAACTTTTCGAGCGTATAGTACAAATTGCACTCTTTAATATGACGTAAAGTTCGTTCGTTCTTTATAAGACGTAAAGTTCGTTTTTGAAAAATTACACAAATGTAATTTTTTCTAAGATCTCTCATACCGTTAATATGCACATTTCGAGCAATTTTTAAACACTGTTGTATTTGTCAGTTAATGTGCTTCAAATTACTTCTATTGAAGTTTTTTGAAATCACAAAAGATTCCTCTGAAAAAGAGCTTCAATTTTCGCATTTACAGTAGCGCTTAAACGCCATTATCTTAAAAACGGCTCCAAATTTTTCAATGACAATTTCCATTTAGGACGAAGTTTTATTGTTCTTTAATACTCTTAAAATAATATATTCATTCTACCATAGGCAACTGAAAAATTAAGAAAATGCCAAAAAAAATGTAATTTGGGCGGCGATAGATGGTAGCTGCCAAGGGTGTCAATTCCGAATAGCTAGCCGAGACCAAATGAAATAGAAAACTAATACGGGAAAGTCTGTGCCATTCTGGAGCACCACTAGTTTAAATAATCCTAAGAATGTGAATTCCATCACTGTTCACTGCTCGATTCTTACTTTCAGATATCAGAATGAATGAATAGGGAATTAATTTTTATTTGGAGTATTGGTAGTAATGCTTCTTGGGAAGGTCGCAGTGAAAGTCGCGGACATATGAAGGACGTTATGCGACCGACGTTGATGAGGGAATACTCTTCTATTAACATCTGTGTTCAAGTGGTTACTTAGTGACCCGAAGGAAGTAGTGGATTAACATAGTTAATATGTTGCGAACGACTCTTATACGATGTGATTTTATGAAAGGGACTGCAAGGCAGGTGGTGAGAAGTAATGTTGTGCGATGTTTGAGTGTTGAATGTGGACATAAAAGACATATTTTTAGGTGAGTACTTAGACCCATAAAATTGACCGTAATTAATATCACGATACAGTCATATTTTTTTAGTGAACATTCTTCTCTTAATTTATTTTTAAATTTGAGTGTCGTGTTGTGCTTATTTTGCGATTTAATATATCTAACATGCAGTAATTGTTGCTCAAAGATAGTTCATTGAAATTACAGGCTTTTATTCACGTTTGGCTGATGATTCCAAATAATTATTATAAATAACGTTATTTCAAATATTCGTCTATTTTCCAGGTATGGCAACCAGTCACTTGGTAACAGACGGGTTCTTCTTTTATGGAGGAATCCAGAATTAAGTGTTCGATATTATAGTGATTATCCAAAGCACACTAAAGTAAATTTACCTGCTCTCTCTCCTACAATGGAGACTGGAAGTATTGTTAGCTGGGAAAAGAAAGAAGGTATGCCTGTATTACAGTGATTATTAATATAATTTTGGTGAAAGAAACTTGACACCTATTGATGTTATAGGAGACAAGTTAAATGAGGGTGATTTATTGGCTGAAATTGAAACTGACAAAGCTACAATGGGGTTTGAAACTCCTGAAGAAGGATATTTAGCTAAGATTGTTGTTCCTGGTGGAACCAAAGATGTCCGTGTAGGCAAGGTAAGAATACCATGGTTTGTTTCCTTGCTACATGTTCCAGCAGCAATCCATTTACAAATTCTATTTAAATGTTACAAACTTGTGTAAAGGAATTTAAGTTTGCTTTGATAAAAATTCTCAATCAATTCTTTCAAATATAGTTAAGATGTTTGTAGTGATAAAAGATATTTTTAAGTTTTTGGAAATATAAGACGAAAGAAAAATTGAAGAGATGGAAGTTAAATTTTCAGGTTGAAAATTTTTGGAATTTTATTGTTCTTTTGATAATTATGACGAGTTGGAACATGTTGTATCATCATCTGTGAATAATTCAAGAGTGCTCATTTCTGAAGAGATGATTTGGATATTGCTGTGTCAGTGGTTTATCTCTAAAATTGTTATCATTAATTACTAATGCATTCCAGCTGGTGTGCATTATTGTGGAATCAGCAGACCAGGTAGCTGCTTTCAAGGATTTTGTAGACACTGCGGAACCAGCTGCACCTCCTAAACCTGCTGCACCTTCAGCACCTGCTCCTGCAGCTGCACCTGCACCTGCAGCAGCTCCTGCACCTGTTGCTGCCCCAGCTGCACCCCTACCCCCAGGAGCTCGGGTTTACGCCAGTCCTCTTGCACTCCGATTGGCAGCAGAGAAGGGTGTGTCTCTTCAGGTATGGAGTATTTTTTTTTTCTTTATTTTAGAATTTTTTGACAGTGGAACTTAAACTAAACTGAGGTGTGATATGCTGTTGATTACTCTGGCCAACAAAAAAAGGGTTTCATAAAACTTTTTTAAATCTTAATAGCTGATTTTTATAGTTTTTTGGGTGCTGAATCCGCATCTGAACTCTATTTCTTTCCATCACCCACAGTTTAGTCAGAATTTGATCTATTAAGATATGGGAAAATATGCTATATATGCAAATGTGAAAAATAAATGTCCTCTAAAATACCAACATAACTTTATTTAAGCATTGAAGATGGCTTTATATTCTTATCATTACATTCTACAAGGTCTTTATGTGTCCGTGGACATATATTTTCTTTGTCTCTTTTTTTATTAAAGCCCCTGATATAGCTTCTCTTCCGCGCCATTTTCTGACTCTCTTGGTGAAGTGACCATCGGTAATCTCTCATCATATTGGTGTTCCAGCATCCCTGATGACATTTTTTCATCACTTTCAGATTTTAATGAAAATGCGCACCTTGTTCTTCACTTACATCACTTAAAGCATCCGGAAAGAATTGTAAATGAGTGTTTAAAAAGTAAACCTTGAGGTTCATTAAACATCACAATTTCTTGAAAGCATTCAGTGTATTGGCAACAATTGCTTGATAGTCTGGGTCTTTTTTGTTGGCTAGGAACTCTAAGCTTCATAAAAGCACTCTTATGCTTCATTTTCATTTTATGTCATATATAGTTCAAATTGGGGATCAAACATCACTTTTTTAGTATCAGTCTCAATGAAGATACCCTCTTTCAATAATTTTGCTGCAGGTAATTGCGTAAACTTTTCACAAAAGTACTTGAAACATTGCTCATCTTCAGGTAAAGCAATTGTTTCATGAGACCTAATTTCATGTGCAATGGAGGCAGCATAATCTTGTGTTGATCTACCAGATGTTCCCTTAGAATGCTCTTTTCCCCTGAATTGAAAGTTTGTCTTGCAGGCCAATTCTTTCTAGACTAATGCTAATCTTGTGTCCTACTATCCCATTTACATTGCAAATATGGAAATTTTATAACTTCTTGCATCTCGTACTTTTCTAGATACTCAGAGCAGCATTTGCCTAGTTATGCAGAGAAAATGTTAAAATGTGAACAAATGATGGGTGATATGGCATTTTTAATGTTATTTTTGAAATCAGCACACTTATATTAATAAGAATTATGTGAACAAGCACAAAAAGTTTTTTGGTCATTGGCCTGTGCTATTAAGGGCTTCTTTGTGGAAAAAGTTAAGGATGATCAACTTAACTTCATAAGGAAAGAAATGTTGTATCAGTCAAAATAATTGATGAACAGAACTGTACTACTCCAGGAGTTATCACAAAAGTGACATCACTAGTCACTTGATTGTAAATGATTTGTAGTAAATGAGGGAACTTCTTATAAATTGGAAATATCATATTTTTGTGATGGGTGGTATTATTCCTCTATTTCTGTGTATGTTCGTGTTTTATAGTTGCACATTAATTTAATTTAGTGTTATTTTCTACTAAAAAGAAATTAAAATAGATGGATTTTCTGAAAAATATTGAATTTTAATGATAAGATCAGAGAAACCAAGAATTTTTATTTCCAGTAGAGTCTTAGTGAAGAAGTAATGTTACAGGATTTTTAATGATTAAGACATTAAAATGTATTGATAATTTGAAATTGAAGCCATTTACCATTTAGAATTAGTGCAATGTAATACAATTAGAATATTTTTCAAATAGACACATTTTTAAGTTAAGAGAAATGAAAATGTGGACATATTATTACTTGAGTCTTATTTTTCTCCGTATTAAAGAATTTCTCTTCTCTCTGTAGGTTTAAAAATAGACCAAAGCTCCTAAGTAACACTGGCTTATATTAAAAATAAAAATTGTAAACAAGAACAAAAGAAATTATGTATCTTTCCCCCCAAAAAAAAGGTGGAATTTATTTCATTAAATTCATTAGAGAACACCCAGTTTTATTTTTCTTACTGATTTTAATATTTTGATATTTTCAGTCTGCTTAGTATATAAACATATTTCAATTTGTTTAAGTATGGAAATGTCAATAGATTCACTAATATGCATTGGCTGAATTTTGTTGTAGGCTATTGGAAAAGGGACAGGTCTTTATGGTTCAATCACATCCAAAGATGTTGCTGGTGCACCAGCTGGGATGGCTGTTGGTGCAGCACCACTAGGAGCAGCTCCAGGTGCAGCTTACACTGACCTTCCCGTTTCCAATATGCGAGCGGTGATAGCTAAAAGATTGCTCCAGTCAAAGCAGGTAATGAATGTTATTAAATTAATTACGTTTTTAAAGGTATAAATGAGAAGTATAAAGCACAAGGACACATTATAAGTCACTTAAGTACCAAGAACTATTTCTACTGGAAAATGGAAAACTGACCACCTTGTTTTAAAATAATCCATATAGTTGGATATTACAACTAAACAGAACTAACAAGGCACATGATTTGTACAGCTCTCCATTGATGGTGGCACATAGAAAACTTTAAAAGTAAAACATGAAATTCGTGGTTATTGGCCTTTAGATTACTTAGCTTCACTATATAAACCGGTCATGATAATGCACTGTATAATGTATTAAATTGTATATAAAGAATCACATAACTTCATTGCAGATTGATATGCAAATATAACAATTGCAGTGCATGATTTTAAAGAAATTGTTTTTCTGTTGCAGACAATACCCCATTATTACCTTCAAATGGATGTAAGAATGGATGAAATAATGAAACTGCGGAAATCTATGAATGCGCTTTTAGAGAAACAAAAAGTGAAGTTGAGCGTTAATGACTTTATCATAAAAGCTGCATCACTTGCATGTAAAAAAGTTCCCGAGGCGAATTCTTCTTGGCTTGACACTGTGATAAGACAGTGAGTATTACTACAAACAGCTATTGTAGCATCGCAATCAACGACGCCAAGTTAGATGAGCTCCGTCGCAATCGTCAGCGATGCCAAGTTAGTCGAGCACCAGCCGACTCTTATGGAATAATTGCTTCTTATCAAAAACAACAATTTGATTTATTATTATCAAAATCTGCAAATTTCTAACACCATTTGCACTGATAGAAATATTTCAAGAACTTCCTTGTGGACATGAGAATCTTTTCAGGTCATTTCACTTCGACCTCTCAAAGCCTTCTGACTATTTATCTCTCTAGCAACAACTCCTGTTGCTAGGCAGAAACAAACCCATCATAACTACTACGTTACACTATACAGGAATCAACACAATAAACGTAATAAGATATTTCATGAACTTCTGTATGATAAAAGGGAATCCTAAGGAAGATTAATTAAATTTCCTTGGATGAAATGGGCTTTTACAGAATCTTCCTTAACCTGTTAAGCGCTAATGCCGGATATATCCGGCGCGGGTCGGCCGTGCCATGAGCGCTAAAGCCAGATATTTCCCTCGCGACGTATCATCTGCTTTCTGAATTTATTCCTAGGGAGCACTAGTAGATATTGACATGGCACGACATCTACGGCTGTGTGTAGGTACTACCTAGCTGTAGTTTTTTTTTGTGGCCCTTGGAGATCACTATTGGAATGTTCTGGCAGATTTCGTCAGCGAGTCTCTGCATCGGGCACGGCGGAGGCGGCGGCCGCCGCCCGCCCGCTACTGGCTAACAAAGGCATGCGACCCGAAGACCGCGCGTACGTCAAAACCAGTTCTTCGAAAGCTTGCGAAATTATTCGGCAAAATTACATTTTTTTTGCGACTACAAGTCGGATGATGTCCTTATTTTGTTGTGTATATTAGAAAGAAGAGTGGCATCGTTGACGAGTTAGGACAGTCTGAGAATGTTGTAGCCACCCTTCTCGAGGGGTATTTAGTGAGGGTCCATATCTGTACAATATACGTTGACAACTGGTATTCAAGTACAGCGTTGTTTACATTGTTGCACGACTGGGACACGAACGCTTGTAGTCAGTGTGAAAAACACTCGTGACATGTCGCAAATTGGAGAGAGATTGACATGATTCGCGACGTCTTACTTGCGTTGATTGTAAAACCGGCGAGAATATGATAAAACCACAACGTGTTTTATGTTATAATCGAAGAATAGAATAATTAGATTAAGTGGACACGATTCTCACCTCGGGAGGAGAAAACCATCATGTGGGATACATTATTTTCAAATATTATATTTATCTTTGTTGAATGCTCATGATATTCAAAAATTAACAACGGGAAAAATTATTAATGAAAAAATGTCATCTGGATGTAATCCAAAAATCGTAGAAAAGTTTAGATCGGAAAGACGAAAATCTGGGAGACGCAAAAGGTGAAGAGATACACTGTTTGACCCAGCTACTTTCTTACGATAATCCCATCACATTCACAAAAAAATAACAGCGAAGATGCCTCAAATGCTCTAGTAAAAACTACGTTGCAAATCAAGCTGTATGTGGAGTAATGTCACATAGCATTATGTGAGTATCCATGATTTATGATTTACCATACTAAAAAAACATTAAAGCATCTTCTGCATTTCACAAAATAAATTACACCAAAAATAAAAAAGTTAAAAATAATAAAAAAAGACATTTCTAACTTTGCCAATGCTTGCCCAAAGATCGAATCAAGAATAGGATGCGAAATAAATGCTCTACCCGCGCTGCGCGCTGTGCGAAGGGGGCGCGCCTGAAAAGAAAGCAGGCCACAGGCGACCCAAGCGGGCCGGGTGCCCCAGCGCTGGGGGACGCGCTGCCCCTAAAGAAACATAGCACTTAAAAGGTTAAGCAGGCACTAGGACAAGAAGTGAAATTTTTCCTTGATTTTCTGAGAAATGTTTGTGCATCAAAATAAACACTAAACAATACTCTGTGAATTTACATTTGTCAAAAATAAGCTTTTATTAATTGTTAAAAAAAAAAGTAAGCTGGATAGTTGTTGAATATTTTAGCCATGTGCTACTAAGACATATTTCACGTGCCCTCAATATGACTTGTGTACGAACCCCAATCTCATTGGATACTGGTGTAGAGGGTGAATCACGTAGATGTCACACCTGCAATTTTTTAATAGTTGAAGTTATTGCAAAGCAGTTTTCACAGATCTGTATGAGGGAATGGAGCTAAAAGATACATCTATTCATTTGTATTTTATCACTTGTGTATTGAGGTTGTTGTTGTTTTTTCCCAAATGGAACTGCAGTAAAACCCCGTTATAAGAGAATCCCGCATATAAGAGACAAAGTTCACGGTCCGAGGTCAGTTGTATATAAACAATGCATTTACAGTAAAACCCCTTTATAAGAGACACCTGTGGGAATGGAATTTTGTCTCTTATAAGCGGGAACTCTTATAAGTGGGAAATGCGTTTTTGACGTGTTTAATGAGATGTTACCATATTTTTAGTGGATTAGTATGATTTGTACACTTATTTTAAACTTGAGGAAACATAAATTAGTTGAGTCCATTTAACCAGATCTATTGAGTGAACTTCATGACATTTAAAGCACATGTGCTCATAAATGGATTATATGAACAAATCGCCTCTAATGTAAACATTGACATGAGAATTATAAAAAAATTACATTTGTGTAATTTTTGAAAAAACAAATGAATACAGCAGAATGATGTTAAGAGTCTCTTATGAAGTACCTTCTTAACTATCACTTCCAAAAGTTTAAAGAAAAAAATTTGGAGCCACTTTTGAGGAAAGCTTGTTTTTGTAAATGTTTATTATTTCCTCGATATTATGTGAAAACTTTTTTTTTAGTACATAACGTTAATGTAAGACCTAATTATAGAGAAAATTTTTATTATAAGAAAAAATAGTAGCTGTAGAAAAAATTCATTTTGTAGCTGTAGAAAAAACTGAAAAAAACTGCAAACTTTTTCAATTTTCGAAAATTTAGAGTTAACAGTGAAAATACTAACTAATGCCACCTCTATAAATGAATTTCACTCTATTCTTACAAGAAATTTAAAGAAAAAAATTTGGAGCCATTTTTGGGGTAATTTGGAAAATGTCCCACGGGCTTTCATGTACAGTACCCACAAAAATTTAGGATGGTTTTCAAAACCACAGAGTCTGCGAGCGGAAACTGCTCTGATCGCGGAATATTCATTTTGGAAAAAAACATACGAATAGTTTTGGCGCTAGTGTTATTCACGGACGGACGACGGAAAGTTTTGAAAGAAGAAAACAAACCTTTCTCGGTATCAGGGGACCCCCAAAACATGCATTCTGTTAAAATCTCGGAGTCGATTTTCTGCAGCATTACATTACTTTCTCTATATTACGTATATATGTACGTATCAGAGAAAGTAACAATAGGAAACAATGGTCAAAATACTAAAAGCAAAATTCTGTGATTTATTGAACTCAGCCTCTGGCAGGTGCTGACGGTTTCATCCAATCGGGAGCTTGAAAGTCAACCATTGTGACATCACAGAAGCTTCCGATTGGATGAAACTGTAAACGGCTGATACCTTCTAGAGGCACGGTTACAAAAGTCGCGCTATAGGTGTCTTCCTTGTTGTCAAAAGACACGAAGCTTACCGATTGAGCTTTCTTCACGAGAACTTCGCACACCTCCCCCCCCCCCCGCTGGTGACACGGGTGTTGCAAACCCCTGCTCCAGCCTATTTTAAGCAAGTGTCCCAACCCTTACCACGCTGAGGAAATTCCCAAGACACCTGGAGGAAAATTCCACGCTTTGTCTCATATAAGCGAGAAGAAACGGATGGCGGAGAATAAAATCTTGTCCACTATACGCGGGAATCTCTTATAACGGGGTCTCTTAAAAGCGGGAAATAAATGCATTATTTATATACAACTGACCTCGGGACTATGAATTTTGTCTCCTATAAGCGGGATTCTCTTATAACGGGGTCTCTTATAGCAGGGTTTTACTGTATTTCTTTTATTTAAGAGTCCCCATTATTAGAGATTCCCATGTATTGTGGACAAGATTTTATTCCCTGCCATGCATTTCTTCTCACTTGTAAGAGACAAGCGTAGGCTTTTCTTCCAGGTAACTCGAGAATTCTGTCATTCTGGTAAGGATGGGGGTCCAGACTTAAAATTGACTGGAGCAGGAGTTCACAAGACCAGCGCCATCAGGGGTGGGGGAAGGTGTGAGAGGTTCTCATGAAGAAAGCTCATTCATTCAGTAAGCTTCGTGCCTTTTGACAACAAGGAAGTCGCTGCAGTACCTTTTGGTTTTAGTGTTTTGACCAGTGTTTCCAGTTGTTACTTAGCACCAAAACTATTCATACAATTTTTGTCCAAAACTAATAATCTCCGATCGATCTGGTTCCGCTCGAAGCTCTGCGGGATTGAAAAACATTCTTAATTTTTGTAGGTACTTTACATAGAAAATATTTGGAAAAAGGTTGTGATTTGCCCTAAAATTTCTAAAAAAAATTATTAATATTTTGAAAAATTGTATGTAAAAATTGTAAGTTGTTCTAAAATCTAATGCAAGAACAGATTTCATTCAGAAAGATCTCTACCATCATTAAAAGAAAATTAAGGAAAAATTTGGAGTCAGATTTTGAGTTGACCTCAGGGCTTGAGGTGAAGTACCCCCCAAAATCAAAAGATTAGATTTAAGTTCACAGTGCTTTGGGTTTGACCAGATAAAATATCTTTTTGCGGTAATATCTTGTGAATGGTTTAAGTGTTGTTCACAGACCGTTGTTTTTCAAAGAAAGAAAATGAAAACGAAAGGAAGGAAAAAATTTCAATCCTCTTAATGCATATTACATGAAATCAAACTACCAATTGAATTAATTAATGTCAAGAATTCCATCACATCTGTATATCATTATTACTTCATCAAGAAATTGATCAGATGTTGAGCATTCAAATTATGTTTTCTTGTACTTTTTATATCGGATTTCCTAAGTCAACAGCAGAACCATCCATTTTACATTCTCGCTGCGGCTTACGCATTATAGAGAAAGTTATGTAATGCTGCACGAAAAAAAAGGCGAATTTTCGGCAGAAAACCTCTCATTCCCAGGCCCTAATAACAAAAAAGTAGATAAATTCAGTTGCTAAATTTATTTTATTCAGGATTCATGTTTTGCAGGTCCTTGATAACGAAAAATCCATTAACGGCCAAAGGTCCGTGTGTTTGGCCTAAATGTGAACAACACTAGTGCCTAAACCATGCGTAGGATTTTTTCCGAATTGAAGAAACCCCTGCCGAACTGGCCTGAGTTGAAGCTATGCGATTTTGAAATCGGGCATTAATTGTTGGGGGTACTTCACCCCTGGTACATTTCCAAAATTTTCTCAAAATTGGCTCCAATTTTTTTCCTTAAATTTCTTGTAAGGAATTCTTACATGCTACACTTATAAAGGTGGCATAGGTCCGATTTTCACTGTTAACTCTGAATTTTCGATATTTGCAAAAGTTTCATTTTTTTCGGCAGTTCCTACAACTACAAAAAGGAAGATAGAAAAATTTTAGTCAAATGAAATTTGTTGTCCACAATTCGTTCTCTCATTAAGGTCCTTTTAAATTTTTCATTTTAATTTTTGTGCAATATGTGCAATTAAAAAAATATTTATTTCTCAAAAACGGTTCCAAAAATACCAAATTTGTTCCCTAACACATGGTGTAGCCATAATCCCTGCTTTGTGGGTCCTTGAAAAGTCTGTCCTTCCTTCTGTCTGTCCAGTGTACGTGAACAAGGCTATTGCCTGAACCATGCCTAGGATTTTCTTCAAATTGAAGAAATCTCTATCCCTCTGACCTGATTCTAAGCTTGCGATTTTCGAAAACATTAGTTAATGTTTGAGGGTAGTTTACACGAAGCGCCATGGACATTTTCAAAATTTTCTCAAAATCAGCTCCAAATGTTTTCTTAAAATTTCCTGAAAGAGTAGAGTAAAATACACTTATTAAGGTGGCTTACTTCTGATTTTCACTGTTAAATCTGAATTTTCGAGAATTGCAAAAGTTTGAATTTTTTTCCTTGTCTTCCTACAACTACAGAATTAAAGATCGAGATTTTTCCTTCAAATAAAATTTGTTCTCCAAAGTGAGTTCTTTCTTTAAGGTCGTGTACATTTTTAAAACAATTTTATTAGTTTTCACGCCATATTGTGTGCAGTATGTACAATTTTTTTCAAAAAATATACAAAAACAAGATTTTCTCAAAATCAGCTCCAGAATTTTTCTTTAAACTTTCGGTAAGGCTAGTGCTATATGTAGTCCACAAGATAGCATAAACACGATATTACTCTCTTATTTTGTTTTTTCAGAAATTACAAACATTTAATTTTTTTGACTTGTCTCTCACGTCGTTAATATTTATATTAGCGGCGATTTGTTCACATTATTATATTTATTAGTACATGTGCTTTAAATAATGTTAAGTAAAGTTTCTTTAAAATTCAACCATTAGTTTTCTGTGAAAACTAGCTCAAAATTCTGTATTTTCAGAAATGCTCAGACGCCACTTTCTCATGAAGGGTTCCAAATTTTTTCTTCAGACTATTCGAACAGATAGTGGAAATTGCACTTTTGAATATGACGTAAAATTCATTTTGGGATTTGTTTTGTTTTTTCAAAAATTACTCAAATGTAATTTTTTTGAAAGATCACTCACGCCGTTAATATGCACGTTTATAGTTCACCCGACTTCTTCAAAATTGATATTCTGTAATCGATCTGGCTGATGTGCGGCCCTTTGAATTTGAAACCGATATTTTAATTGGGGGGGGTACTTTATATGAAACCCCTGGAATATATTCAAAATTTTCAAAAACTGACACCAACATTGTTTTTAATTTCTCACCTTACGAATACTTTGGAAGAAGAGAAAGTTGTGTAATAGTGCGCCGGAAATCGGTGAATTTTCGCCAGAAAAACTCTTATAGCTGGGGTCTGGTTACAAAAAAGTGGATAAAACCTGTTAGTAAATTTACAAACAAAAATCCTATATCTCGTGGTGTAGTCAGAATCCATGTTTTGTTGCTTCTTGATGCGCAAAATGTCTGTCTGTCTGTCCTCTGTGGTCAACGCTACCACCTAAACTGTTTAGCCAATTTTCTTGAAAATTCATATTCCCCAATAGTTTTCACTGACGTCAAGGCTTGTGGAATTTGAAACCGATATTTTAATTTTGGGGGGTACTTTACATGAAGCCTGTCGAAGATTTGCAAAGTTAAAAGAAAATGGCTCCAAAATTTTTGATTAAATTTTGTTGTTGAATAGTGCAAAGGGAATGATGTAGGAATCATTTTCGTTGGTATCCCCAGTTTTTCAAAAATTGCAAAAAACAATTTGAAAACTGCAAAATAGAAGATAGAGATTTTTGCTTCAGGCAAAGTCGGTTGTACAAAATTAGCATTTTAAATAAGGTCATGTACAATTTTTTGAAAAAAAGAAAATTAGTAGTTTTTGTGTAAATTGCGCTTTAAATTTACAACAACAATAATTCTCAGAAACCGCTCCAAATTTTTTCTTTAAGTTTTCTCCATGTGTGTAATAAGGGACGGTAAATAAATAAATA
Organism: Acheta domesticus; assembly: GCA_031308135.1. Classification (NCBI taxonomy): domain Eukaryota; kingdom Metazoa; phylum Arthropoda; class Insecta; order Orthoptera; family Gryllidae; genus Acheta; species Acheta domesticus. The sequence continues at coordinate 27,370,998 of JAHLJT010009436.1, forward strand.
AATAAATAAACTAGTGGTGCTATAGAATGGCACAGACTTTCTCGCAGTCATTATTTTTCTAATCTAGTTAGTGGGATATAGGATTTGGAGTAAGCCCTTTACGGCTGCCTTTGTTGCCCAAACGACTTTTGTTTTTCACATGTTGACAATTACCGACTTCCTAATGCTAGAGCTGATAAAATTACATTTTTACTAATATATAAGTATTCAATCCACAACTCACTCCAATGGCCGAGTTGGTTAAAGTGCGCTGGGACTGAGCGCTTCACTTTGGAAGATGCCGGGTTCGAATCCCAGACAGGGATTTTAATTTGATGTGTGTGTTGTTGCGGAAAAACTATTGAAGAATGTAGAAACTGTATTGAAAATCATTTCAAGTACTTCTCACTAATAGAATCAATGCAGATAAATATACAGGACTTGTCTGTGTTTTCCCAAATTGCATCTTTTTAATATTTTTTCTACTCTGTTATTTGATTTCTGAAACGTATGTCACGTCAAATCAATCGTCTTGTGTGCATCTGTATGAACCGAATTAAGTAAAGTTAGGAGTTTTTCAATATTAAATTAAAATACAATTTAACCCATGCGATCAGCTTACATATCCTAATGGTTCCAAAATTATTACTTTCTCGCCTTACGAATACTTCGTAAGAAGAGAAAGTTTTATAATTGTGCGCCAGAAAACGATCTTTCCAGCACACTGCGCTTGTGTGGCATAGTGGTATCAGTGCCAACATGTTGTCTCTGAGAAACTGTGTTCGGGTGTCGGAATGGGAAAAAAAACTCTCTGCTTAAAACACTTTTGCTGTTTTATGAAGGTGTATGTTATTGTGGAGCATTTTAAATATGTATGTGCTTCAGTGGTACTCCTTGTTGAATTTGACATTTTGAATATGAGAAAGGAATAAATGTATCTACGATGGAATTTCTTATACTTTATCCTGAATTATTTATTGGTATTTATACTTGGACAATTGGACATTTAGGTGTTCATGCCTTTGCCCGAGTTAAATCCATTCGCGCTTATGTGGCCTAGTGACATGAATGCCAGCAAGTAAAATCTGAGGATTTGGGATCGCGTCATGGAGCGGAAAAAAATTTGCTGGTTTATGTAGTAGTATAATATTGCGGAGTATTTAGGAACAATGCGAGAAAGTGTGTGCTTTGGTAGCACCATTTTTTATTATTATCATCATTATTATTATTAATATTATTATTATTATTATTATCTTTTCACATGGTGTGAGGGACGTTTGAGAGAATTGTCCTGGTCTCATGTTCGTTAAAAACCCTGATTTTTCAAAAATTTCAAAAGTTCAAAATTTTTCATGGTCTTGAAGAGCCTAGATTATGAAATAAGGTCATGTACAATTTTTCGAAAATATGAGTACTGTTGACATAATTTTGCGTGAAAGTACGGGTGAAAAGTACATGCTTCTTTTGGCTTCACTGGTTAGTTTACGGTTTCTAGTATAAAGTCCTTTACCCTTGAGAAGTAAGGGATCCTGTGATGGCTTTCTTTTTGTCAATATGTCCTTTCTTCCTTTCAGAATTCTTTTGCATTGATTTGAACTCTCGTTTTCAAGATCTTCATGAAGTTGTGCCATTTTCTCACTCAGATTTTCAAATTATTTGACAAATTGAAAAGTGATTTAAAGAGAGGATTCTGTCAAAGTTATGTAAAGAAATTTCTGTCTTAAGAGGGCCAAGTGTTAGAGAGGGATTTCATGTGTTAAGCTTTAGTGTGTGTGTGTGTGTGTGTATCTGCATATGAATGTGTGGGTACATGTGTGAGTACATGTGTGATAGTGCACATGTTACTTGAATATGCTTTGTTTTGGCACACGTAAAACGTATTCATCCATGGATGTTTTAGATACAGCTCTGTTGATATGAGCATTGCTGTAGCCACTGACAAGGGGCTGATCACTCCCATTGTGTTTGAAGCTGATAAGAAGGGACTGGCTACAATTAGTCAGGAAGTGAAATCATTAGCAGCTCGGGCTCGTGAAGGCAAGCTACAACCACACGAATTCCAGGTATGTTTGTATTTGCAAAGTATTTTTTGAAGTAATTTCATAGATTGTGTTCTAGTTTATTTTTCTTTCGTTCTTTCTTTCTTCATAGGGAGGAACATTTTCCATTTCCAATCTTGGAATGTTTGGAATTACTAGTTTCTCTGCCATAATCAATCCTCCTCAGGCATGTATACTTGCAGTTGGAGGCACAACTACTCGTCTTATTCCATCCAAAGACCCAGAGAAAGGGTAAGTTTCAAGAACTCAATAGTGCTTAATGAATTTCAGATGTTCATAATTTGTGAAGAATTTCAGGTCAACGTTGGTGTATTTCAAGAAAACCAGAATAATGGACTGGTGATTAAAAGAGTGTATTAGCCACAGAAAATTCGTTTTTACTTTCGCATATATATGTGTCTAGCGAATAATATACACAATATACAGAAAGTTATGTAAAACAATGGAAAATCATGTGGATTTTAATAGAAATAAAGGTGGTAAGGTCCCCTCCCCAAAAACATTGAAATTTGTTTTTTGAATTAAAGTATAGATCTGATGTAACCCGAATCAGTGCTGATATAGTTTGTTTTAATATAAGTTTTCACGTATCAAAAAATCACTATAACTACCCCGTGTCATTGACTGACTTTTTTTATTGATTTTTTAAAATTTATTTAGGAAGTTATGATTTATATATATATATATATATATATATATATATATATATATATATATATATATATATATATATATATATAATAAAAGTAAAAGTGAAAATGACAATCTTATGATAAGAAAATAGAAGTGTGGGTGGGTATCATATTTTGTGGTAATTAACTCTTCATTGAAAGATAAAAATGTAAAATCTGTGGGTCAGTAGGGTGTGGTCGTTATGGGTTCCATGGTGCCCTTCCTCATCAATGAGATTATCGCATATTCATTTAAAGAAATGAAAGTTTTTTGCTTCTCTGGTAGTGTGTTCCAGGTATCAACAACAGTGGTACTCTGAAATTTCTCGCATGTTCAGAGGTTGTATGTTTATTTCTTAAGTATCATACTGTGTTCTCATTGTTGGGGATTTTCAGTGAGTGTTTTGTTCTGTTGTAATGCCTGTTCTTTTTCAACAATAATCTGATGATGGTGATTCATGGTTTATTTGGATGATGTGAGGGAGTGTAATGATGGGAAATCCCTGAGGATAATAGCAAGGCCAATCCCAAGGATAATATATTGTTTGTCTCACAAAGCATATCAAAGAGAGCTATGTCAACGTCAGTAATTTTATGTGGTTGTGAGGGAGGTCAATACACTGTGCAGATGGTAAATTTTAAGTAATGTAGTTTGATTTTGAAACTGTGATTCCGAAGCAATATTGGTGCGTATACAGTTGATTCCAGGTATAGTGAACCCTTGGTTATAGTGAACTTAAGTCACTGGTCCCGTGTCACTTGCATTACAAATAAGTACAACAAGATTCGGTTATAGTGAACGAAGGAAATATGTCATGGAAATTAATTGGATGTTATGAGGCGATTGAAAGGGCCTTTGGAGAGTGGAATGATGTTCCGACAGTGCAAGAGGTATTGAAGGGTGTCAGGACTGCATTTTGATTCATACAGACAGAAGATAATGCAGAACTAAGCATGGCGGGAGCATGAACTCTGGAGAAGGATGTATGGAAAATGTACCAAGCAAACAATTGAAAATAATAGCTTTTTATGTACAAGTAAATTGAAAATATTGAAAGTTTCAGTTCATGCTGTTAATGAATTTTGCTGTATATTAATAAAACCAATGATTGTGGAGAAATTCCATTTGATTACAACATCATCAGATATAGTGAACCAAACATATTAGTCCACAGAAGTTAGTTATAACCGGAGTCGACTGTACATATGCAGGGATATCATTCGTGGATTCTCTCTAAATTCTCTTGCAGTGTAGAAATATTCCTTTACTATATTTCCAATTGTCTTTGTGAAATATAGCATTCTATATGGAACATATGATCTGGGATGTCCGGTTTCAACCATGTTTCCATAAGTGTTCTCGTATGTCTAAAATTAGTAGTATGGAAAAAGACTATGAATATTGGAATTTGGAGTATTCGAGGGCTGAGATACAGAAAGAAGTACTCAAAAAATTGAAAAGCGTGGTATGGATTTTCAGAACAAAACTAGTGGTGCTAGGGAATTGCACACACTTTCTCCTATTAGTTTCTCATTTTTGGGGCTAGCTTTTAGGTCGTGCCCCATCCTTGCCAGCTGCCATCTGTAGCCGCAGAAACTAATTTTTACGTTCTCGTATAGGTCAACATACGTATATACCAAGTAATATGTAGTATAGAGAAAAATACGTAATGCTGTGGAAAACTGATTTCGAGATGTAAACGGAAATACGCGTTTCGGGGTCCCCAGATACCCAAGAAATATCATTTCCCCCCCCCCCCCCCCAAAAAAAAATCCGTCCGCCCGTCCGTGAACCCCACTAGCGCCTAAACCATACGTACGTTTTTTTCCGAAATGGATATTCCCCGGTCTATCTGGCTCGACTCGAAGCGACGCGAAGCGCTGCGAAAAACATTCTTTAAAAATTGAACGTCCTTTACATGACGACCCTGTCACATTTTCAAGATTTTCCCAAAAAGGGTTCAAATTTTTTCATTAAATCTCTTGTAGAAATAAAGTAAAGTGCACTTACAAATGTGGCATAGGACCAATTTTCACTGTTAACTGAATTTTCGATAATTGTAAAAGTGCGTTTTTTTTCAGCGTCTTCCTACAACTACAAAATTGAAGGTCGAGATTTTTCATTCAAATGAAATTTCTTCTCCATATTTAGTTCTTTCAATAAAGTCATGTACATTTTTTAAAACTTTCAGTAGTTTTCACGCAATATTGCGTGCAATATGTGCAATTTAAAAAAATAACAAATACAAGATTCTCTCTAACAAGGCTCCAAATTTTTACTTTCGTGTATACATACGTATATACGGAGTAATATAGGTAGTATAGGGAAAGTTCTGTAACGCTGCGCGAAAAGAAGGCGGATTTTCGGCAGAAAACATTTCATTGGTTGGTCCTAATAACGAAAAAGTGGTGCTACAGAATGGCACAGACTTTCCCGTATTGTGGTATATTTCCTTGGGTCTGGGCTAGTTATTCGGAATTGCCACACACTCGTGCCAGCTGCCATCTATCGCCGCCTAAAGTACATTTTTTTTTTTGACATTTCCTTCATTTTTCGCTTTTCTAATGGGGGACGGAAATGGTAATTCCGCAATATTAAAGAACAATAAAACCTCATTCTAAATGCCAATTTTCTTTTAACAATTTTGAGCTTTTTTTTTTTTTTTTTAAGAAAACGGCGTTTAAGCGCCACTAAAAGTGCGAAATTTGAAGCTCTTTTTGACAGAAAATGTTTGAGTTATCTAAACACTTCATTTGAAGCTGTTTGAAGCTCTTTAACTTACAAATACAATAGTGCTTACAAATTGCTGGTAATATGCGTATTAAAGGTGTGAGAGAATTTTCAAAAAAATTACATTTGTGTAATTTGTGCAAAAACAAATATATCCATCAAATTGAACTTTACGTCATATTAAAGAATGTAATTTGCACTATCTGCTTGAAAGGTTGGAAGAAAAAATATGAAGCCATTTATGAGAAAATGGTGTTTGAACATTTCTGAAAATGCAGCATTTTGAGCTAGGTTTCACAGAAAATGGTTGAGTTCTCAAGAAACGTTATAAGACATTATTTTGACTTGACATTATTTGAAGCACATGTACTCGTAAATATAATAATGTGAACAAATCGCCATTACTCTAAATATTAACAATGAAATTACATTTTTGTAATTTTTGAAAAAACAAAAGAATAGAGCAATATGGCAATTATGTCATTTCATAGAGTACATTTAGCACTATTCTACCAAAAGTTTAAAGCAAAAAATTGGAGCCGTTTTTGAGAAAATCTTTTTGTATTTTTTAAAATTGGACATATTGCATGAAAACTACTAAATTTTTCACAACAATGTGCCTGAACTTAATGAAAGAACTAATAATAAAGAATAAGTTTTATTTGAAGAAAAAATATCTATCTTCAATTTTATAGTTGTTGGAAGCCATCGAAAAAAATTCAAACTTTTGCAATTTTCGAAAATTCAGAGTTAACTGTATAATTTGGAAATATATCACTTTTGTAAGTGTATTTTACTCTATTTTTACTAGAAATTTTAAAGAAAAAATTTGGAGCCGTTTTTGAGAAAATTTTGAAAATGTCAAGGGGCTTCGTGTAAAGTACCCCCAAATTTTGAAGAAAATTTTTCAAAATCTTAAATCTTCCACTTGAGTCAGATGGACAGGGGTTTCTTCAATTTTCAGGGGACAAGGGACTTCACCAATTTCACTAATCGTAAAAGTATAGAAAAATGGGAATTGTACAATTAAATAACATTAAAGCATTTTAGAAAATGTGGTGAATTTCACTTGGAAACAGATGAATGTACTTTCAGTTTCATATATAGAGGTTTAAAATACTGTGAATAAATGTTGTAATGTACTTTCTGTTCTGTTGCATAGGTACCAGCCAGCACAGTTCCTAACAGTGTCGCTAAGTTGTGACCACAGAGTGGTAGATGGGGCTGTGGGAGCTCAGTGGTTACAAGCCTTCCAACAATTAATGGAGAAACCTGAGACGATGCTTCTGTGAAATTAATATGGCTGTAGATGCTCATAAATTAGCCATAACCAATGGCTGGCTGCACAGACTTGTGTATATTATTCTCAGTAGTGACAGAGTGATCAATGTGATGTGTTTTATACATATGTACAGCAAGCATAGTCTTACGTCGCATTTTACCATGCTCATTTCCTTTCCCTCCTTCTTTTGGTCTCTCTGGACCTCTTCTCTAAGTGATGTCAGAATTGATAATTATGTTTAGTGAATCATTGTTATTTAAAATGATATGAAATTGTTTCCTTGATGAAAAAGAATCTGACTCAGGGCATATTGAAATTATGATTACTTTATGCCAAATCATTTTCAGCTAGTCCAATCATCATTACATCATTACTTTCTGATTGTCAGTTCTGAAAATATTAAGTATATATTCTAGTGATTCTATTAATGTATTATTGAATGATTTCTTGAAATAAAGAGAATGAGGATAAATGTATTAAACAGTCCTGCTACATTCTTGTCTCTGATTTAGTTTGTTGAATAATTGTTAAAATTAATCTATTTACTGTTTAATCAGTATGTTGTAAAGATTTTAAATCTGTAATATATATGAAATCAATGGGACTTGGATGTAGTACACTGTATTTATTAAATAATTTTGATCATATATGTCTTGTTTTTTGTTTCTGCATCTTTATCCTTTTTATGCTTTTTCATTTATTCCATATAAAATATATCTTTAATAAATGCAAAGTAATTATGTAGCCTTGGAGGTTGGGGGGCTAATGAATAAATAGATTAGTTGTTAGGAGAAAGTACATCCCAACTTGCAAGGGAACTTTTTTTAGCTTCAAGTCGAAATCTGGCCTCCTATATTTTCAGTGATAAGTATTCACTATTTCTGTATGCTGTGAAAAAATTGGTTGTCTCGTACTGGATGTTACTGAAAAAATTTGAAAGTTCCACACTCCTTACGACGCAAAACACTAGCGCGGGGTTCGTGCACCCCTACCTGCAGTGAGAGAAGGTCCGCCGAGGAAACAACCACTCTTCCAGGGTCGAGCTTCAATTTAGGATCACGAAACAGGTCATGACATTACTCACGCACTTGACAAGCCCGCAATGACAGGCGGCACAGAACTTACTACGTCGGGCCCTGGTTCTTCGACATCGAGAAACACAAACCCGATGTGAAGTCAAAATATTCCCGCGGCACTCAAACATATACTTCCGTTTTTCTTTCTTGGCGCACGTGTGTGTGTGTGGGGGGGGTCATCAAAATGGAATATCTCACGGTATTTCGTTGTGTCGCCAGGAATTACATGATCGCCAGCACTGCTCGATACAGTCGCGATGATTGCGACTCCTAGCGGCACAACCGAGAACGACGCGAAATACCGTGAGATATTTCATTTTATTGACACACACCCGCGCGCCAAGAAAGAAAAACCGAAGTATAGTTAACATCGTTGGCCAATCTTCGATTATTTTCGTCATAGACACGTCAATCTATGAAAGGTCATTCCAATTTTAGATCATCCATTCGGGTGTCATGTGGTGAATTACCCCGAAAAAAATTGATTGTGACTCATTTCTTTCGACAAGACGGCTCTGAGCGACTCGGAAACAAGTGATTTATATTTTTGTAGTCAATGAGCCAAGCAACACCTTCGGGGCCGCTCAAATGCGCCTTGCCAAATACGTGGCTTGTTATACAGAATTATGTCGCGTGGCCGCAGACAGCTGGCGCGCCCCTAAGCACAATGACGTAGCTCCGCCGGGGAAAGAGCGTCTCACCAGTAGAGGCCAATATAACAGATGACTTCCGCTTAGCGGGGGACTAATGCTGCACACGGGCGACGAGCTCACTTTCTACTCCTCCGGTTCAGATCGACCCTGCCGACCTCCCTTCACCCCTAGTCGCTCCAGATCGGCCCTAACTGGCCTTGCCCACGCTCCTCCATCCCGCTAGTCCAGACCGACCCTTCGGGGTCTTGCTAGCAGCTTCCCGCCCTCGCCCCTGACCGCCGTGCACTTCCGAGTATCGCCAACTCGTCCGATGACCGTTGCAAAATCGCTCTTCTGGAGAACCGTCCTCGCCGAGGCTGGGCTACGTCAGGTGCTATGTAAGTAACACGTCCCAAATAAACTGCTGTTTGCCATGACTGGGGTCGTCCCAGTTCTTATTGCCCCTTTCATTCGCCTCGTGCCTTTTAGAGAATAGGACACGGCCCGGAGGGCACCTTCTGCCCTTACCATCCTTCCAGTCCCCTGCACCTGGTGCCAGACCAGCACCAGAGAGGGTGCTGGCCAGACCCCTTCCTCCACGACAGGGGTACGGTTCGCGACTCACCACGACGAGTAAGATCAGTACTGGCGTGTGCCGAGAACACAGTCATATGGGTATGTGCGTAACGTGGATGTCAGGGGATTTTTGATTTTACGTTCAAAGCTAGCAAAATTGGAGTTAAAATTCGAAACATTGTAAAAAGAGTTAGGGAACTATTCAGATGGATGTGAGGGGAACACTACTAATGCAGTTCGAAGAGGAATCACAGTCGCAGAGTAGCTCTTTTCAGTTGTACAGCACAGTTTCCGGTAGACAATTGAGAGTAGTGAATGGGTCCAGGAATCGTGCCCGCGTTTTTGTATGAATGTTGTTGAATGTGTGTAGTGGATGATAATCCCATTGTAGTTGCTGGAAGTTGATAAGAAGGCCGACAATTGAGAGTAGTGAATGGGTCCAGGAATCGTGCCCGCGTTTTTGTATGAATGTTGTTGAATGTGTGTAGTGGATGATAATCCCATTCTAGTTGCTGGAAGTTGACAAGAAGGCCGCTTCAGATATTGAGGAAGAACATTTGGCTGATCAGTTTTGAGGAGCATGAGGAAAGATGGACGCGCGGGAAGGACAGCTCGTGATTACAAGCGGAAACGCGAACGTTGATGATTTACTAGAGGCTCATTATGCGGCGCTCCACGCCAAAGCCGTCGGCGTGGAGCCCATCAGTGCCGTCGGCGGCAAGAAGTATTCAGTGCGGAGAAGTTATAAGCAAAATAAAAGAAACCGTTCTCGGTGGTGAACACCTGTCGTACAGACACCACCATCGCCCACTGTTGGCGGCAATGGATTGAGGAACGCACGCACACACGACATGCAGAATCTGGACGTCCGCCACGCACCACGAGGAGGGAGGACCGACGGATGGTTCGCAACGGGCCCAACCAGATACAACGGCAATTATAGGTGCTTCAGCGGTGATTCAGTGGGCTGTGCAGCCTGCACTGTCACATCCTGTAAGTGCCAGTACCACTGGCAGACGGTTGCACAACGCAAGGCTCGCCATATACGCTGACCGTTAGATGCCTGCCCCTCACACCTCAGCAACGTCGCTACAGACTCGCCTGGTGTCGGGCACGACGGACCTGGGGCCATGCAGACTTGCAGTGGGTCATCATCAGCGACGAGTCCCTCTTCTGCCTTGATGGCGACGACCACCCGGTCCGTGGTGTCCCATCACACGCCCCTCCAGCCTGGTGTGATGGTGTGGGGCGATATCCTATGGTGCCCGTTCACCGTTAGTGTTCCTCAGGGGCACCGTGACAGCTGCACGGCACGTTCAGGAGATCCTTCAACCGGTGGCCCTGCCGGTCGTGAACGCCCACGCCCTATTTCAACAAGAAAACGCGCGTCCCCATACCACAGCTATCTCCCGAACATGCCTGGCAGCCGTGGATACTCTGCCATGGCCAGCCGCATTGCCAGGCCTTTCCCCGATCGAGAATGTTGGGGGTGCTACAGAGCGTGCGACCAGGTCCCTACCGCTACCCACCAATCTGAAAGAACCGCGCGCTCAGGTGGAGGCTGAATGGCACAGGACTCCATTAAAGACTTGTACAACTCCATGCCACGACGTCTGGACGAGTGTGTTTGCCAATATAGCGGCCTCACGCCAAACTAACATGTACAGTCTTTGGGCGTGTAGCGCAGTAAATATTAGTCCTACAAACGTGAAAATGTAATAATTTCGTATGCGTGGTACCCTCCACCTGCCTGCCAACAATGATCGCAAACCACCTCGTCCTTCTGGGTGCAGCTTCTTTTATGACGATGAGTGTATATACAAGGTATATAAAAGGTAAACTCCGACATCGTGAAGGTTGACAAAGAGAGACAGGAGGGAGAGAGAGAAAGGGAGATGGAAGGGGAAAGAGGGAGATGAAGGGCAGAATGTCTGCCAGGTTCCGCTACTTTCATATCTTTTAAATAGGCTTTAAGTAATTTCTAAAAGATTAATGTGTAAATGTATAACAAAAGGTGGAATGTTAGAAACGAAGAAAGAAATAATATACTGCCATGTGCTTACCGGCGACAACCACTTCTTACCTCCGATTTTCGGCTGCCCGGCTGCTCTCAGAGATGGCTCGTTGCTTTTTTACACCTGAAATTCTGACGTGCCAACAGGACTCATGCATGAAGGAACTTGGTCTGGCGACCAGTAAAAGAGTTGCTGGATTTACATTACATTTACTTTTGACTAAGGCTAAGTTATCCATTACATTTAAGTATGACATCAATAACGCCATAATGATAGCGGATGACCCAGCGACGACAGTCTATTAATAATTAGGCCATCCTGCCTTCTCACCAATCTCTTGAGTGTTGCGTTGATGCTGAGGCAATGGCGTTCTTAACGATGTCGCACAGGTTTGGCCTGACCATGCACGGGCGTAATAGCGGAGGCGCGGGGTCCAGCGTCGGCTTCCTGCGGGCGTCTCTGGCAGCGACCGAGGTCCAAATTTGCCCCATTCACCGGAACGTAGGCGGAGCGCCGTTTCAACCGCGGCACCTCAACGATCCATCGATGCCCTGGCATGCAGCTAATGCTCATCGCAATAGCATGAAAATACATCTTCAAGACAAATTAAGTTCTATCTAAAGAATCTCAAAAGCTATGGCAAGTCGTGTTCGCTCTATCACTCCGCATATCACAATCTTTGTATCTGAATGTAGAATCTCAGTATCTGAATGTTAGACAACCTCATAATCAAAGACAATTCAAGTTCTCGTGTTCCGCTTATTTAAAGTCTCGCGGTCTGTCCCCACCCAAACATTCGAGGGCACCCACGTGACACCCGGCGTCCAATGTCTCCTCGGAGCACCCGAAGACAGTCCCCTTCCGCCAGGATCCTGGTGCGTGTCGACTCGCTGATTAGTCAGTGATGAGGCCATAAACCGCCCACGCATGAAGAATGTTTGGGTATGGGTTGTCCCTCCTCCTGACAAAGAAAGTCGAGAGGCTATTGAACTAAAAAGGCCCTTCCTCTTTCCCGAGGAAGTAAAGGATCTGTTTTCTATTACAAACACATTTTTAGTACTAAAGATTTCCTTCCCCGCTCGCACTAGCTTTCTCTAACGTAAGGGCTGTCTCCCATTGAAAATATGACTTCATTTTACGGCCCTTTCTTGACCGTCCCACGGTCACGTACCGCGCAAGCCATGCCACATGGAGTGCGAGGCCTTCGACGCCTCCGGAACAAACAAAAACAAGAAACCTTCACCCTCCCTCGCTGTTAGCGGAGCGCGATCCTCCTCATTGACAAGTTTTTCATTCACAAGACGTTTATTGTCACTCTCCAACCCTTCGACTGTCCATTATCGCCAAAATCCTTTTCCACCCGGGCAGTGCGGGCCGTGCCACACGCGTCAAGTTATCCTTTGTGAATGTAACGGAATTCTTCCTCTCCCCCTCTGCGAGCATTGCACTGTATCTCCGTTCGGTGTGACTCCGCAGCCGCGACCACCCACATGTGCTATTACAATACAAAGTTGCAAATTCTAATTTACGACACATCCAGCGCAATACATTTGCAGCGGGCTATTATGTTTACCACGAAATTATAGAAAAACTACTCGCATTTTCAAAAAATTAAGCTAGATCTTCTGTGAAGATGTAGTTTTGATGAATACATTTCATTGAGGAAAAACATTGTATTTTCACAGTTATAGTTGTAAGAAGACGCCGAAAACGAAACGCAGTGAATTCCGAGCGGGCTATTATGTTTCTCATGAAATTATAGAAAAACGACTCATATTTTCAAAATTCAACATGACCTTATTTGAAGATCTGTTTTTGATGAGCATATTTCATTAAGAAAAGCAATTATATCGTCACAAATACCCTAACAATCGGGCCACAGATCGCATGCGATCTTCCTTTTTTACTTCCTTTTTTTTTCTCAGGTTTGAAATGTTAGTTTTCATGTATAATTAGCTGTATTTGGAAATAATACACGCTGTCGTGTTATGATTTAAATCGTCTGATATTATGACAAAATTGATTGAAGCAATGGCTTCTTCGCTTGGCCGAAAAGAGCATGTATAGCTTGAGCATTGTTCCAATGTACTTTTTGTACACTGCCTTGAATTGAACCAATTGAAACTGCATCTGAGAGACACACATGTTAAATTGTTTGAGCTAAACTTTCTCTCAGAAAAACACTTCACCCGACATGGTCTTCACCTGAACCTTGTCGGAAAACATGCACTCGGTAGTGAGCTTGCAAAACACATCATTTCACAAACTTGGCAGTGTCCTGCCCAAGACCCATCCCCACCCACAACTCCTAGTTCTCTTCCATCCCCTGGGACCCCTTTGGACCCAATTACCTTATCCCCTGAACCTAATCCGTGTATTACCTCTCCCACTATTCATTCCTCTACATCTGTCACCCCTCCTTCCTCACCTCTTGTCACTGCTGGGACACGATACTTCCTTCGACCACGCACTCGAGGTAAAAATGAAATAAATAAATAGCAACTACAGTCAGATGCAGCAGAAAAACATCCGTGTAGGTACATGCAAAAGATTCGAATAATGCATCATAATGTGCAATCTCTTTCAAATAAAATTGAATTTATCGAGGCAGCATTACAATGTGATCTAAGACAAATAGATGTTTTTTGCTTTACAGAACATTGGTTGTCTCAAAATGATATAAATACACTCCAAATTCCTAGCTTTTACCTTGCAGGATCGTATTGTAGGGCGAGGAAATCAAATAAGGGCCCTGCTTACGGAGGTTCGTGTATTTACATAAGAAATTATATTGATTCTACCTTCTTGTCAGAATTCAATTTATATGCAGTTGAAAAAGTTTTTGAAACAACAGTAGTATATCTTACTACGCTCAAAATTATCTTACTTTGCATTTACAGACCTCCAACAAAGCGAGCTTCAGATTATTTCACTTTCTTGGAAAATTTAGAGATAATTCTGAACAAAATTAGTAAACTCTTTTAAATCCATTGTTGTATGTGGAGATTTCAATATTGATTTTCTGAGCGAATCACACGAAAAAGAGAAGTTTCTCAATTTACTTCATTCTTTTAATTTAGACATTACAGTGAATGTACCTACACGGAATACGCTTAAATCACAAAAAGCATTAGATCAAATTATAATTAACAAAACCACAACTACATATGAAATAATAACAAATAATCTAGGATACAGTGACCACGATGCACAAATTCTTACAATTACTAAGAACATAAACACTGACACAATAAATAATACACGCATGTGCAGAGCATTCACTAAAGTTAATGTAAAATTATTTACGGACTACTTGATGAAGGAATCATGGGACGAAGTTTATAGCGCTGTTGACACAAATGAAAAATATAATTTATTTTTCTCCAAGCTTTCAATTCATTTTAACGCGTGCTTTCCTCTTAAAAAGAGAAAATTAAACATTTCAAGCAAAAGTAATACTTGGATCACACAAGGAATTAGAACATCGTGTAAAAACAAACGTACGCTTTACTTTATTTCTAAACATCATAACGTATCACCCGGTTTCCATATATACTTCCGAGAATATAAAAGAATTTTAAGAAAAGTAATAGTTCAGGCAAAAATAATGAAAAATAGTCAGGACATTTTGAGCGCTAGTAACAAAACTAAAGCAATGTGGGATATCGTAAAAAATACAACCACATCATCTCGATACCTTGTAGAGAATGTTATTTTAAAGGATAATGAAAGAGAAACGAGTAATCCGGAAAAAGTTGCCAATCTCTTCAACAAACACTTTTCCAGAATTGCGTCTGATCTCACGAAGGGACTAAAATCACAAAATTCAACATTTTACACTTCCCAAAAAATTTCAGATACGATGTTTATTCCCGAAACTTCTCCCAACGAAATCCTCAGAATAGTCAGTAAACTAAAAAATAAATATTCATCTGGTTTAGATGAATTTCCGGACTGTTTATTAAAAACTTGTGCACCTGCCTTTATACATCCGTTAACTCACATTTTCAATGCTTCTTTATGTACAGGAATATTTCCAGATATTTTCAAAACAGCAAAAATTAAGCCACTTTTTAAAAAAGGGAACAAAAATGATATTCAAAATTACCGACCAATTTCTCTTTTGTCAGTTTTCTCAAAAATATTAGAAAGGCTTTTCTACTTACGAATGGAAACATTTCTCAGGAAAAACAGAGCGTTTTCAGACTCACAACACGGTTTTAGAAAATCAAAATCTACGGAAACTGCCATTTTTTCTTTTCTCAAAGATATTGCTTCATCAATAGACCAAAATGAAGTACCCATTGGAATATTCTTAGATCTCTCGAAAGCTTTTGACGTTATTGACCATAACATCTTGCTCTCAAAATTACCTTCGTATGGAATTCGTGGTATTGCCCTAGATTGGATAACTTCTTACCTTAAACATCGGACTCAAAGAGTAGAAATACCATACTGGCAGGAAAGGACATTACATACTTATATTTCCAATTCTTTGCCAATTGAGCACGGGGTCCCGCAAGGTTCGATCTTAGGTCCTGTTCTCTTTCTGTTATATGTAAACGATATGCCCTTGTCTATTAAAAATGGAAGAACGGTTCTGTTTGCTGATGACACGAATGTTCTTTGCAAAAAAGAAGCAGTAAATAGTACAATTTCAGAAGTTTCAAATTGGTTTAATAATAACAAATTAATTGTTAACGAAAGAAAAACTGTTTCAATGCATTTTTGCATCTCAAATCGGAAATCGCATGTTCCATTGAAAATGAACAATATGCAATTAGCTGATGTTGAGGCAACAAAATTTTTAGGTCTTTCAATTCAATCAAACCTCGAATGGAATGTACATATAACAGAATTAAACACTAAATTAAGTTCATTATGCTATGCTTTCAGAATTCTTTCAAATTCTGTCAGCCTTCATGCAGCTCGTTGCGTTTATTTTGCAAATGTGCATTCCCGCCTGAGATATGGCATAATATTCTGGGGAAGCTCATCCTGTAGTATTCAGACGTTCAGATTGCAAAAGAAAATTATTCGAATAATGAAAAAATGCCTTCCACGTGATTCCTGCAAACCTCTTTTCATTGAGCTGGGAATCCTACCATTGCCTTGTCTATTTATTTACGAATCTGTAATATTTGTCAAAAATGACCTACTTAACGGAGGGAACATATTTTCATGCAATATTGATATTTATAATTACAACACACGCCGTAGAAATCACGTGCATCAAGTGTCAGTATCAACAGCTCAGTACAAGAAATCAACTTACAATACATGTACGTTACTTTACAACGCATTGCCAGATGACATAAAACAATTAAAGTCGGTACACAAATTTAAGTTAAAAGTAAAATCTTTTCTGCTGCAAAACTATACAATTAGATACAATTCTATACAATTAGAGACTATACTGATCGTGAAAAAGAAAAATAATGTTTAATGTAACAAAACAAAGACATATAATGAATTAGTTTATGTTTGCATTGTCTACATTTAAAAAAATATTTAATACGCCTGTAACAAGTAATGTACTTCAGCTTCCGGGTCAATGACCCCCATCTCGATCAGGTTTTTGTCCAGTTTCCCTGATCCATTGAGCAAATGCTGAGATGGCCCCTTGTTTTGCTTCTGGACGTAAATGTAGCTTCACTGTGCGCACGTTTTGTTGAGCACTCCTTTTGCTTGTAGTTCATTTACAGTTGAAATTGATTTTCTACAACTCGGGAAAAAACATTTTTCAAATATCTTTATTTTTCTAAAATAATTATTTTCTAAATTAATTTTTTCGTTTCTTTCGTTTTTTTTTATTCTGGCCCTCAAGAAAATGTGCGCAGATAAATTTCTTTCCCCACACGTCATATACAGTTTTTACTGTTTTTTGACAAATAAATAAACTAAAACTAAATTGTGAATGCGTAGTTCTATGAAAAGTCGGCTACTACAACCGCACAAAACTAAAAATATTACAAATAATGTCTCTAAAGCACATAACTTGCCCCATGATTCCGCACTGATGAGCGAAAACTGCTTTTCGATGTTGTGAACCGTTAAGAAGAAATGAGGGTGGCTCACAATTGGTGGGTCACCCGGTATAAGTAGAAGTGTCTGCCTTCGAAAATAAGCTTCAGATACATTTAAATTGTATGAGAATTAATCACTAAATAACGAAGTTCAGATTTACTAAATGATAAGCGTTTACTTATCATTTATTTACTATGGCCTTATTAATGCCCTAATAATTAGATTTATCACATCAAACCTTTAGGGTGGGATGTACTCATTAGAAATATAAAGCAAGGTGCAAAGCGAAATCAAATTTTAAGATTTTTTGCTAGTTTTTTAGATGATACCCTCTGAAACTCTTGCAGAACATCACATTTGAAAATGTTCAAAAGGAAGTAAAATTTAATGCCAAAAAGACAATATTCAGTATTGTTTCGTCATTCTAAAACGATTTAAACAATTTCAGTCGAATCGGAAGATGGTCGGGAAATTGTGACCGATTTGACATGGAATGACCCATGGATTAATTAATTTGCAATTAGAGTGCAACAAATCCATTAAGTGCACTCTTTAATATGACATTAAATTAATTTTGAGATTTTTTTGTTTTCGCAAAAATTACACAAATGTAATTTTTTTTAAAGATCCCTCACACCGTCAATATGCACATTTTCAGCAATTTGTAAACACTATTGGATTTGTGAGTTATTTTTTTCAAATAAATTCAAATGACGTTTTTTGAAAACAAAAATGTTCTTTGAAAATTAACTTCAAATTTTGAATTTGCAGTAGCGCTTATACACCATTTTCTTGAAAACGGCTCCATATTTTAAAAAAAGAGAAAAAAAATATTTGAAGCAAAAATCTCGATCTTAAATTTTGTAATTTTAGAAAGACACAAAAAAATTCAAATTTTTGCAGTTTTGAAAAATTCAGAGTTACCACTGAAAATGGAACTAATCCATCTTTATACTGTGTATTTTACTCTTATTGTCAATTGATCTGTAGATTAATACCAAAGATATTGGATAGATTAATGCACTACAGATTCCTCTTGAATTGTTATTCATTTGTTTCCAAGTTTCTCGAAAGTAGTATTCGTGACATATCTTTTCCAGAAAAATTGGTTTGTGATGGAACAAATCTGATTTCTTTTTCGTAATTAGCGTGGGTTAATTGCGTGAGAGATATTTCAAAAAACTTACATTTGCGTCATTAAAAAACAAAAGATGTCGGCTCAATGACTTTTATGTCATCTTAGTGCAATTAGCACCATCCATACAAAAAGTTTGAAGAAAAATTTGGAGTAGGGATGTGTCGATCGCGAACGAACTAGTTCAGTTGAACTATTCTTGAAAAGGAACGGTACGATACTGAACGACCATTTAGTGAACTATAGTTCATCTGTCACGGATTCGTAGTTCGCCGGTCACTATTCCTAGTTCGTTTAGTTCAGTTAGTTCATTTAGTTCAGTAGTTCATTTAGTTCTCTTAGTTCGCCGGTCATCGTTCTTTAGTTCAGTAGTTCAATTAGATCTCTTCTATAGTTCAGAGGTCACAGTGCGCATGAGCTCACTGCGCAGGTTTCAACATGCGGTGGTTAGAAGTCACGTGACTTTGGAGATACTGGCTGCTTGCATTGTGTGTAATGTAACTTTGCGTGCTGTTTGTATTGCTGGAATTGCATTTTGATATCTTGCTGTATATAAATGTCACTAATCTGGATTATCAAGGGCAGAATGCCTAGCATAGAGTAATAACAGCTACTTTGATTAATGATTCCCATGGAGTTATTTCTTTTACAAATAAGAATATTCTTTATTTGTAATCCTACTTGTAAAACGGGTTTAGTGAAGTGCACAGTTGAATGTGACAAGATATTCTGTCACATTCAATGCACATCTTTCACGTACTGCATGTGTTTGCAAGTACATGGAAATGAAAATTTCATGTACTGGCAAATAGAGTAGAATTCACTTTTCTGCTGTAAGCAACATTTTTAGGGTTGTTTAATATATGAGGAAATTGAACTAGAAGGAAGCATGTTTTATTCTTATCAAAAGAAATCATTTAATACGAGACGGGTATTCTTGTAGGTGCCACATAGCTGTCCCAAAGTCACGTGACACGGGCACGAGAGAACCTATAAAAAGAAGTTACTTTTGGGGAAAGCAAAGCGTTCTGAGAATTAAATTTTTAGCACTAGCGCTAAAAGTGACATTTCATTACATAGTGACATATTCATTATATTTAGATAAAACTGTGAATATAACAATGAAAACAAAATACTTTCGTCTGATCGCATGAGCTACTTAATACAACGTAGATGTAATTAATATGTTTGAATTAAAATATAATGAAACTCAGAAAGGCTGTCTACAAATAGTGTATAACACACGCAGCAAAAGTGATTTTATTTAGTTCGTAGGATTACATCACTTGGCTTATCGGCCTCATGTTGCCACATTTCACGCAAAATAAAATGAAGCATTTACCACTCGTATCATAAAAATCTAATTCTATATCTTTGTCTACAATAAAGGCAGATTCTACGCATTGTTAACAGGGTATGAAATAGGCTAATTTTTATATCCATTAAAAAAGACGATTTCCAAGACAACTGTCTTGTTACCGTGAAAAAAGTACTTCATTCATGGGAATTTAACAAAGTAATGCCCCTTAATGTCCCTTAGTAATGCTCTCTAACCTATTGCTCTTTCCCGAGATATCAAACACTTTATTGCAATATAAAATTACAAACTTTTCCACATATTTTTATATTATAATTTTTATACAGATGTAGAAAAATGTTCTTATTTCGTGAGCTAAGTCAAAGAGTATATATGAGCTAAGTGTTTTTTCATTGTCTCTGTTGATTTTTTGGCCTCGACGTACGGTGTCGGCAAAAATTTCAACTTCAACGCTCAAAAAACACCTACGTCCAGGGTTGCCAGATCCCTTCTGGGAAAATACCCCAAATAACCCAGTGGGGAAGAAAGGTTACCGGTAAATAAAGCTCGACTCTGACACTGCTGCTGATAATTTCAAAATAGCTGCACGTTCACGATTCGCGTAAGAAGTTTAAAAATAAATACTCTTGTGTATAAAGCCTACCTACTAAGGCTAGCCTTATGACTTAAATACTTGTTGAATTGCTAGAAAAAGGGGCAAAATGTATGTAAAAAAATGGGCTCTGACATTTTTATAATAGCTGCATGGTGTTCAAACTCAAACATTTGTACATACGCCATTTCTGTCAGAAGCCATAAATATTTGTACAATTTGTGGGAAAATGCAATATTGACGATTTAGTAAGCGAAAAAAAGCATACCGCCCACAGCCCTCCCAGGATACAAAGAATTACGCCCAATGGACGGAATCCCCCAAAATGCATTTTCATCCAGTAAGTCGACGCTTGCTTTTCGCCCAATTGGCGGTATTCCGCCCAATATGGCATCCCTGTGTACGTGGCGAAAATAAATGAACTATTTCGTTCTTTTGAACTAGTTCACTAAAAAGAACTATCTTATAAAGAACTATTCACATAAATGAACGATTTTGCCCATCCCTAATTTGGAGCCGTTTCTCAGAAAATGGCGTTTGAGCGTTTTTGAAAACGCGGAATTTTGATGTCGTTTTAACAGAAAACTTTTTCGAGAAACTCCATAAGGCATCGTTTGAAGCACATTCTTTATTAAGCTCCATAATGTATTTACATTGCAGATAGCAGAATGACGTTTATGTCATCTTATAGAGTACGTTTAACAATATCCTTACCAGAAGTTTACAGAACTAGTGGTGCCTAACAGCACATACTTTCTCACATTATTGGTAACATCTACGTAAGCTAATATTGAAATATTGCAATTTCTGCGCTACTAACACAATATTTAAAGCACATGCACTTTTCAATTCAATAATGTGAACAAATCGCCGCTAATGTAATTTCAAGATTTTCTTTGACACTTGACTGTCTAATATTTTGGAAGTAGGTGACAGGAAGACAGCTAAATAACTGCCACGTTTCATTGATATTACGTTCCCTATTCGGTGTCCCATGTTCCCAAATGCTGGTGCAAGAGTTTAGAATACTAGATTGTTCGAGGCTGGTTGGAGATTCCATGCAACTGTTCGCATGTTTGTAACTATCTTCACGGAAATTTTTCTGAATATTAAAAATAATTATATGTATTTATTTAGGCATACTTAAGTAGTACACGCGGATTGTAAGCAGTAGTAAAACAAAAAGTCACTTATTTGATTTCGGAAACAGCGGAAAACAGCTGGCTAACTGCGCTCGTCAGGCTCGTCATGTCAAATATGGAGGTTATTAATGCAGTGAAACATTACCAGCGTAACATAGAAAAATGTTCCGGGGACGTGCAAAGGGTGAGATGTATTGTCTATTATGTAAAAAAGAATAAAATACTTTTTTCTTCATTTTTCCCCTAGTGCAGCTGCCACGTTCCTTGTATAATTCACCACTCTCGAACTGTTTATCCTAAACTTGTCAGTTTGTGATACTTAAATTTGTGTATTAAACTCTGTAAAGAAAGAGTTTGATTTCAAGGCATTGAATTAATATACTTCCTAGCTATCATGTGCAGTGGCAACAAGATATACCTATTTATTGATACTTCAAATACATACAATTTCCATGTTTCAGTCAAGGAGTATGACTTTTCACAAAGCACTAAATTTTTTTATTTTTGTACAAATTTTGCTTTAAGCTACATTTCCCTTTTTGAAAGTAATATTGTAGCCAAGAAACCTATACTGTCATTAATACATTGTATTTTTCATTCCAGATGCTACACTGCCTGCAGAAGTTATATCGTCTTCCAGTGACAGTACAACACTTACAAGAAACAGGTGTAGGAAGAACTGTAAATGCTTTACGGAAATATGAAGGTGATACTGGTGAAGCTGCAAAGGCATTGGTTAACAAATGGAAAGCAATGGTTGCAGAAGCTGAAAGTAGTGATGAAGAAGTTACAAACGAGAAACATAGGACTAGAACAGAATCTCCACCACCTAGAAGTAGTTCTCTTAAACATAAATCTAGCCGATCAGATTCCCACAGAGAAGAACCTCATTCAGAAAAAAATAAATCTGTGCATAGAAATCATTCTTCCAGTAGTCATAGTGATAACAAGAAAAATGAAAAATTAGGAAGTAAGTCTAAACACCATGATCAAGGACATAAACGTCATCATGAGGAGGAAAATAGGCAAATTGAAGAGAAGCGTAGGAAAAGGAATGTTGTTGAGGAGGAGGAGGAAGAAGAAGATGAAGAGGATGAGGATGAAGAAGAAGAACAAGTGGGTGATTCAGGGCATGAATCACAAGAAGAATTAGAGAATAATGAAAGTGATAATGTTTCTGTAGCTGATAGTGATAGAAGTGAGAGAAAGGAGGAAGAGGAGGAGGAAGAAGAAGAAGACGATGAAAATGAAGAAAACGAAATAGTTTCAGAAGCAGAAGTCCAACAAGACAACAGTGATTCTTCTTCTGATTCAGAACATGTGCCTACAGTTCAAGTGAAACATAAAACACATAGTGGGAAACACAGTGACACAAAGCAGAGGAGTTCTTATAGTGCAAATGTTTCTCATAGTAATCACAACAGCCAAAGCTCAAGAAATCATTCAGATGGAAACCACAAATCTGAGAAATCAAGAGAGAAATCTAATAACAGTGATCATAGACATAGTAAAAGGACTGAAGGGAAAAATGACAGTAGTTCTAAAACAGGAAGTAAAAGTGATGGTGTTTATACTAACAAGGAAGATAAATCAAGGACTAAGGAAAAAGAAAGAATTAGAGAGAAAGAAAAGAGCAAAGATAGGGATAAGGAAAAAGAAAGGGAAAGGGAAAAAGAAAGAGAAAGGGAAAAAGAAAGAGAAAGGGAAAAAGAAAGAGAAAGGGAAAGAGAAAAAGAAAGAGAAAGAGAAAAAGAGAGAGAAAAGGAAAAAGAAAGAGAGAGAGTTAAATCTGAAATGAGAAATAGAGAAGACATGAAAAAAAAGGTTAAGGATGATAAAAAAGATGAAAAAAGCAAAAACATTCCAAAGCAAGACCCAAAACCTAGTACAAGCTCAAGCAAAAGCAGCTCTTCCAAAACTGAAAACAAAAGTAAAAGTCCTAGCACAAAAAAAGTCAAAGTATCTTCAGAAGGAACAGAAGATGGTATAGATTCATTCTCAGGTTAGTTCAATAATACTTGCTTATGAATACTATTTTTCGGAATTACCAGTCTTGTTTAACAACCAATTTACAGATTGTCCATTTATCAATGAATATATTCAAATTGTTTTCAAATCAATTATAGACAAGCAACACAAAACAAATTCTCAGGGCACAAGATAATTATTTTTATTAATAAAATTTGTCATCTTTCTTAAGCATTTCATCATAAGTTCAGTATGTTTATCTCAATTATTTACCTTAATTTTACTGATTTGATTGTGTATAACTTAATTTTGAAAATATTTCATTGTAAATTTACAGAACCTCCACTTGTAGATGTGGCAATTACATTAATCTTCAAAATATGCTCTCTCTCTTTTTTTTTTAATAAAAGTAAATTGCTCATTTAGTGAAAATTTGTTTTATTTGTTCTTGCCTGTAATTGGTTGGAAATTTCTACTCTTTATTTTCATATATTCAAATTTTTATTTTTCACAGAAAATTAGAATCAAATTTATTTTTGTTTTATCTTGTTAATATCTGAAATTGAGGTTAGAAAGATGGTTATTTCTGAAGACTGTATTCCTTTTTCTCATTTAAAATTTTAACGATTGATATGAGTTATGTTACAAAAAGTGTTGTATTCTAAAACGTGTTGTATGATTATTTATTAGCTCGGATTATGTTGACCTAAATATTCTTTAAAAATGACCTACAAAAGGACTTAAAAATAAGAGGAAAATTACCTCATTAAAAAGAAACTCAAACATTTGTATGAATATGTTTATTTATTCAATGAAGTTGATAATTTTTAATACAATTTATTCATATAAATTATATATTAAAAGGCTTTATTTGAGGAGGAAATATTATCCTTAGCTTTGATCATTGAACTGTCAGTCTTGATAGATTGAGAAAGTTACTGAAGATACTTATGATTTTGAGAGTTCGAAAAACAGAGTCCATTGCAATACTGAATTCTGTCACGAACTCATGATACAATAAAAACTTGTTTTAGTGTGTTATTGTAATTTCGTGAAACATTCGCTAACAAAGAACAAGAAAAGGAAACAAAATGCATAAAAATTACAAAAATGACGCAAACGCCCAGAAAAATGACCTATAAATTGAAAGATTGCAAAAAAGACCCAATAACTACATTTCAACCACCTATATGTTGTGATAAACATTCATTTACAAGTTAGCTATGTCTAGAATGCACCAATGAGAAGATGACATGTGATCAGAATCCAAGCCCTGTTTATTACATATCAAGTAATGAGGGGAGAGATCATGTTCATCGAGAGATTTTTAATTTTATGATGCATCAATCTTTTTCTTGTAGTTGAATTTTTAAACTTGCAGTTTAAAATTTTCTGCCTTTGTAACAGGAACAAGTTTTGCTGATGCCTTGGGCATGATGGTTATGATGGATAATGTTACCAAGAAGAAGAAAAAAGTTTCTAGTAGTGTAAATACATCAAAGAAACCAGAAGGGCCTGCTGGGAGTCAGGCCAGCACTTCTGCAAGTAGTAGTCATAAATCTAAAGAAGTTACACCTCGCAACTCATCTCATTTAAAAATTCCTACATCTCCAGAAGATGTAAGTGTTTTTATGTCTGTAATTATTTAATTAAAAAATTATTAAATTTTTGAAAACTAAAATTGAAGATCTGTTACAAAATTTGTTACTGGAAAACAATGTAATAGATTACTAGAAACTACCATAATTACTTTCAAAATGGACAGAATTTTGTTTTTATTCTTTTCCAGTTTGACCTATATCTTGATTTGTAATACAGTAACACTGTTTTGAGTGTTTTTGTAGGATTGTTCATAGCTTTGTGATTTCACTCTCTGCTTACTAATTCTTTGGTGTAAATATAATATTTTCAACGGTTTCATTATTTGTCTGTCTTACCTGGACTGTATTTCAGTTATTTGGTATGTCAGTGAAGATTATGAAAAGATAATTGGTTTTTTACAGTTCATTTGTAATCATTAGGAATAATTTATTTTGTGTACAGTACATTCCGTAATGGGGGAACTTTCATTGCTTCGTAATTCAGTATTAGTAGTTGTGACCCAAATATATCATACAAATTAATAAATGTGTGCTTTTCACAATTTTGGTCTTTGGATCGATTTTTTAACTTCATAATCTACCTTAGGTAATGTTTTATTTGCAGTTCTTAGTTGTTTACATGCAGTACCTTTAAATCACAACCTGATTTTGTGCCTTTTAATAGCAGTAAATATCTCTGATGATATTTAACAGAAAATGTTTGTATTTCTGTTGATGTTCAAGAAATACCAAATGAATGCAAGAAAAAATGTTATATTTAGAAAACAATTTATACAGTGAGAAGGAAGAAGAAGAAAAAAAAAATTTATATTTCGTATATTAATTAAATTGATTATTGAAGTGAATGGTGTAGAGTATTAATAATTCTATCATCTAAATTTATAAACCATGTTCACAGTGTTTCTGCATACTTTGGACTATCAATATCACATTCTTTCAATTCAGTACTCAACAAATAAAATGCTTTTTGACCGATTCATTGTTTTCGATATTTGTTTATTGAATCGCATAGTTGGTAGAAATACCTGCTGGTTTTTGTTGGCAAGTGGTTGAAATTCATTTTGGTTATTTTTTAAGTTAAATATTATCACTTTTTCTACAAAAAGTTTTTTAATAGTAAATAGATTTTTCTCTTTGAAGAATGCTTTGGTCGACTGAGATTTACGTTTTTTGAATATGACTTTAACTTTTTTCATCTCTAACATTACATTTTTTCAAAAGATATAAGATCTGCCCATCTGAATGTATGGGGAACAAGATGTTACTTGGAGTCTTGACCTCTCATTCATCAAGTTTCTTTCTTAATAATTTTTTATTTATTCACAAGTTCTTATGTAGAAAATACATTTTCCTTTACACATTGTTTTCCAAATACATCAACTAACAACTTATAAATCTATTTGTATAGTCATCATTTGTTTAAGAATTTAATATTCTTTTTCCATGTTTATCTATCTTCCCATTCTTTCTCTAGTAATTTTTTTCTTTCTTTTAAAATTTGGATTATTTCTTCCTTCCATATATGTTTTGGTCTGCCTCTCTTTCTTCTCCCATTTGGAGACCACCTATTTTCGAAAATTGTTTTGGTAGGCTATCCTTGTTCATTCCTTTAGCATGGCCATACCAAGTTAATTTGTTATATTTAATAAATTCTAAAATATACTTTTTACTCCTTTTGCTTGTATATTTACATTTTGTGTTTTGTCCTTGGTAGTTAATCAAGCAGCTCTTCTTACAAAGTTCATTTTAGTTGTTATTAATTATTCCTTAATTTTTGAGTTAATTTCTAGGTTTCAGCTCCATTTCTTAATAATATTTGTTATAATGTTGACCATATGGAATCTAACTGATCCAAAGAAATATTATGTGTACCTAGGATTGCAATTTAATTTGTAGAATTTATTTTTAGTTGCATATTAAATAGTTATTTTTAAATATATACTCCTTTGACATCTTGCAAGAAAAACATAAATAAATAAATAAATAACATGATGGAACCTTTTTCCCCCCTCACTGTTTGTTACTTATCCCTTTAGATTGGATCCCTTGATTGTAAATTGTTGTTTTAAATTATAATTTTGATCTACACTTAATTTTTTTAATCATAAACTTTCATGGCTATTTATCTTCCATGCACAGTCTTTTTATTATGTGTACAATTTACATTATTAATTAGTATTGCACAATTCAGCTGAATCTACTGGATCCATCAGCAAAGTTAGTACCTTTGGATGAGTTGGACATGGAGGTAGATGTAGATGCTACTCTGCCTACTATCAACCCTAATTATCGGCCTCTTCCTCATTTAAACTTGGACATGCCCTCTCGTGCTCGAGCAAGAACTCTCACTGAGGAAGAAGCCTTATCTCAAGTGATGTCCACTAAGAACCAGAGGTAAATGTTTGGGTATTTAAGTAGATGTAAAAATTACATTTTATGGATGGGGTATATCAGATATTGGATTGTAAATTGAAGTGAAATTGCATGGTTGAATACAAATTTGATTACATGCTTGGTCAAAAAAATATATTCTCAAAAACAATTTTTAGAATATTATGTGATAAAGTGCAGTAATATTTTATTGGTATTGAGTCATAATAGTAATAGTAAATAGGGAAAGGATTTATATGCCCTAAACCATCTTGAAATACGTTTTTAAATAATGCTTTTATGACCTAAAAATTCTGACATATCCACTTTAATATACAATTAAAATTAACAATATTTCATTTACTGTATAAACCTTTCTTGATAAAATTTAGGAGAAGCATGCTTGGAATGAAAACATATAATTTTTGGTAAACGTAATTCACCCTAGCTTACTTCACGGGAGTGACACTCGTCTCTATTTAAATGCAATATGCAAAATATGCATCTGTGATTGGCAAAGTATACACAAATATGCACTAACATTTTAATCTGCATTGCATCCAATTCTAACCAAATGTCAAGAAATTGTACTTAGCCTTGTATGCTCTGAAGCAACAGTCAAAAAAAGGCATAATCATATAAATCCTCTCCCTAATAACTACAAATTGATGGCCTGTCATAGAGAGGATTGAATTGAGAGGTATTCAAGTAACTTAATTAAAATAGTTGCTAGTTGATTTATTTTGTAGGAATTCTGATTGTTTACATGTATGCTTAATTATAAATATTACTTTTCTTTTTGTAGAACAAAGGTGTACTCAGGAGTGAAAAGTAACAAAAGCTGGGCCACTGTTCCTTCTCTTTTTGATATCTGTGTGAGAGTTCTTCAAGAGAACATTGATGGTAAGCTTAAGTTTGAATGACCTCCTTTTGTAGAAGACTAATTTTTGAGTACTTATGTATACAAGATCAAGTCCTTGACATAGTCCTGCTTAATCCAGAGTGTCAGATTGTAAGAATTTTCCGAAGATTTAGTTAGTAAAATATAATATTTTTCAACCTGTTTTTGTGGAAGAAAGTTATGTAAAACATATTTATGCTTTTCTGTAACTTCTGACTCATCGAGTTAAAATTTATAAAAAATGTATTTTAAGGCTAGACAATGTGTTAAGGCTATTCAATGTTGCCTCCTTATTAAAACAAGGAGGGAATTTGATTATATCTGTTAACAATCTAAATTGTAAGTTTTCTTAAGTCGTATGGCAATTGAGGTGCAGCACAAAAATGGCAATGAATTGGATGAGGTTAGTAAATATTATCAAAGACAGAAAGAGATGTTTAGGGTGATGTGATAAAAAACTTGTACCTAGCAATGTGCAATGTCCACATTGTTGGATGTTATTGACCTCTTCATGGGAAAGGGGGAGCAGGGACAAAGGAAAAGGTTTTGGTGTAACTTGAGTACAAATATGACAATATTGTGTGGGGGCATTCACTAGGAAAGACTTTATTTAAAAAGACGCTTACAGAATGGTTCTCACTTTTGTGAGACGTATACATGGATGTGGTCAACTGCATAATTATAATATATAAAACAATATTTTATGTAGTCTTCCAGTCTTTTTGGTAGTCTTCCAGATACATTTGAAATGCTTTGGGAATTTTGCATTGTACAGACTCAAGAATGTTTTGTGGTAATCACATAGAGGGAAGACTTGAGCCTTGCCATGAAATTGGACACGTAGCAAAGCATCACTGTAATTGACCAGTGTGAGGTTGTAGACACAATGCCTTCCATTTGCCCTTTGGTCCAAATGAACTTTGAGTCATTATTTTGCACATTGCCCGTATAAATTTCTTACCAAGAAAAAAAACTTCAAAAATTTCTTAAAATTATTTGAATTTGAATAATTTAATTTAATTATTAAATTTTGAAAAATAAAATAAAATATTGACTGTGTTTAAAAAAGCAATAGAATATGACAATAATATGAAACTGGTGGTGCTGCAAAAGCAAATTTTTCTCGCATTAGTTCTAACTGCTCTGCTATATAAACCGGCAAAAGTGTTTTCAACCAGTGATTTTTTTTTTTTTTAATTTTTTTTATTTTTTTTTTTACTGCTCAGATAGTACACTATACCATGGAACAAGTACACACCTACAATTACACCATGTGTGATTGTTGGCACACTCATGCTGACACTCATACCACTGTGCCCTGAAGCGTCGTACTCAGGTCGATCTCGGGCACAGGGGTGAATCTAGCTAATCATTTGCGAGGGGGGGGGGCATCATAGATTTTTGTTCCAAAAATATATTTGATATTATATTGTATACTATTTTTTTAGTGTGTATATATCATAGAATATATTTTTAAAATAATTACATAATTATAACAATTATTTAAATCAATTTTGCCAAATAAAGGAAGGTAACAAACAAAAACTAGGCCTTTTGAGGAGGGGTGAGCATGACCCCCCTGGCCACTCTCCTGGATCCACTACTGTCGGGCAGAGGCATAGAAACGTAAATGCCCGCCTCATGTAAAAAAACTCAAAAATCTAAAAAAAAACGTTTGAAATTCCCAAAGCCTCCAGATCGATGAGAGAATATCAAATTTGGAGAAAATCGGCTGAACGGTTTAGGCTCTAGCGTTGACCTCAGACGGACTGACAGGCGTTTTGCCGTCAATCGATATTTCGGAATCAAGAAACCACAAAACATGAAATTTTGGGTACATGTGCTACAGGATTTTTTTCTGTATTTAACAACTGGATTTGTCCACTTTTTCTTTACCAGGGCCCGGCAATCAGAGTGTTTTCCGGCGAAAGTCGTCTTCCGGCGCAAAATTACATTATATATATATAAAATTTTTTTATGAAGAACCTTCGTACGAGCGAGAACGTAATAATATTCGGAACTGTTAGGAATATCATGGTACAAAAGAAAACTAATTGGTCATATGGAGTGTGTCTGTAATGTACACTCATCGACATATAAAAACTGCACGCCGAAATACAATCATGATCTGCTGCAAAGTTGGTGGATATTTTGCACACAATTCGCTAAGCCATGATTTCGTTTTCACGGTCGGCCGCGCAATGGGGGTTCGGGGTTTGGAGCGTGACGTCGCACCCACCGGTCATTGCGACATCGGGTAGCGTTGTCAGACTGTTTGTACACTATGCCTAGGCGACGCGTTCGTCAGCCGGTTATCCAGACTCGTTCAAGAGGGGCCGCATCGTGGGTTTGCGGGAGGCTGCTTGGTCCTGTCGCCGTATTGCGCGCCACACCGGTCGTACGGACACCACCATCGCCCGCTGTTGGCGGCAATGGATTGAGGGAGGCATGCACACATGACTTGCAGGATCCGGACGCACCACGAGAAGGGAGGACAGACGGAATGTCCGTTACGCGCGAAGAAATCCAACTTCAACGATAGGTGCTATTCAGCGGGCTGTGCAGCCTGCAGTCACGTCCTCTAAGTGCGAGTACCATTGGCAGGCGGTTGCACAACGCAGGGCTCGCCGCACGCTGACTGTTACGACGCCTACTACTCTCACCCCAGCAACGTCGCTACAGACTCGCCTGGTGTCGGGAACGACGGACCTGGGGCCATGCAGACTGGCAGCGGGTCATCTTTAGCGACGAGTCCCCGCTTCTGCCTTGATGACGACTTCCGCGTCCGTGTCTTCTGGCGCAGTGGGGAGCGTCACGACGAGCGGTTTGTGGTATCCCATCACAAGTCCCACCAATCTAGTGTGCTGATGTGGGGCGCGATATCCTGTGGTGCCGGTTCAGTGTTAGTGATTCTCGGGAGCACAGCGACAGCCGCACGGTACAGAGTATCGCTTGAGGAGATCCTGCAACCATTGGCTCTGCCGTTTGTGAACGCCCACGCCCTATTTCAACAGGACAACGCGCGTCCGCATACCGCAACCATCTCCCGAGCATGTCTTGCAGCCGTGGATACTCTGCCATGGCCAGCCGCATCGCCAAACCTCTCACTGATCGAGAATGTTTGGGATGCTATGGAGCGTGTGAACAGGACCTCACCCTTACCCACCAATCTGCAAGAACTGCGCGCTTAGGTGCCAACTGCATGGGATGGACTAGCACACGACTCGATTCGAGACCATGACACTACGTCTGAAGGCGTGCGTTCGCCAACATGGAGGCCCCACGCCGTACTAAAATGTGTAGCGCAATAAATGTTGGTCCTACGTATGTAAAATTGTAGTAATCATTTTGTTCCTTTACCTGCCTGCCAACAATGATCGCAATCCACCTTGCCCTTGTGGGTGCAGCCTGTTTTATGATGATGAGTGTATTTAAATTTCATGTTGATTGATTCAGTAGTTGTTTAGTTAAATCGGTTGATATGGATGGACAAACACAACAATTGATTTGACGTGATACGTAATAAGTTATCGAATAAGTTGGTTGAAAAAGTTGTTAAAAGTTGGAAATTCGAAACTCGCATACTGACATTTCCGGATTATTAATCTGTATTGATTGCATTTGTGAGCTTCAATTGCTTTTCAATAAACTTTGTTGAAAACTCAATAGTTTTCTGAAAATGAAAATGAGCTTCAAATTTAAGATTTTCAAGAAAAGCTTAAACAACATTTTCTCAAAATCTGTTCCAAACGTTGCGAAGAAAATTTGCACATAAGATCAAGTTTTACTTGTTTTACTGAAGATTTTATCCAGCCAACAAGGGACAATCATGCCCAAAGCAGGGTTCGCACCCGTGACCCTTCGGACCAAAGCGCAGAATTGTTTCAAGCAGTACACCACTGCGGCTAACGAGGTGGGCCCCGATCTAACACTTCTGTAATATACTTGTTATCATTTTTCAATTCTAATATTAGGGAGCTGCGAAATTGAGAAAATGTGAAAAAATGTCCTTTAGGCAGCAAAAGATGGCAGATGAGAAGAGAATAACGCATAACTGGAAAACTAGTCCAGACTAAAGATATTAGAAAACTAACTAGTGCGAGAAAGCCTCCGTCATTATTGCACTACAACTAACTTTCTCGCTACCGCTTATGCAGTAAAGAGAAAGTTATGTAATGCTGCGCAAGAAAAAGGTGACTTTTTGGCAGAAAATCTCATATTTTAGGGCCCCGTAAACAAAAAAGTGGATAAATCCAGTTGCTACATTTAGAAAAAAATCTTCTAAAATGTGGTGTAGCCAGAATCCATGTTTTGTGGGTCCGAATACCAAAAAATCGGCAAAAATCTGTCCGTCTGTGTGTGAACAACGCTAGCACCTAAACTGTTCTGCTGATTTTCTCCAAAATTGATATCCTCCAATTGATCTGTCTGATTTCATGGTCCTTTGAATTTGAAACCGATATTTTAATTTGGGAGGAGGAACGTCACATGGAGCCCCTGGGACATTTTCCAAATTATAAAAAAAAAAGTTCAAAGTTTATCGTTAGATAGTTTGAAGGACATTTTAGAGACTGGTGCAAGTCTCATGTTCGTTAAAAACCCTGATTTTTCGAAAATCCAAAAATTCATTTTTTTCTCCCCAGTGTCTTCCTACAACTACAATTACGAAGATAATGATTGTTTCCCTTAATGAAATCTGTTTCTTAGAGATAGATTTTGAAATAAGTTCATGTACAATTTTTCGAAAATTTGAAGACTTTCCTTGTAATTTGCGTGAAATATAGGCAATTTTTAATTTGGTTCTAACAATTTTTTTCTCAAAAACGTCACTAACAATTTTGATTAAATTTTGACTTTGGATTGCATATAGGACCTTTCAAAGAATGTTGCAGGACTCATGCTCATTGAAAATTCTATGTTTTAAAAATTGCAAAAATTAAAAAAAAAAATTTTGGACATCTTCCTACAACAACAATTCTGTTGTCA
Source organism: Acheta domesticus (assembly GCA_031308135.1). NCBI lineage: Eukaryota > Metazoa > Arthropoda > Insecta > Orthoptera > Gryllidae > Acheta > Acheta domesticus. The sequence continues at coordinate 27,404,060 of JAHLJT010009436.1, forward strand.
TGGGGTAAAAGTACTTAAGTCAAAAATCTTAGTTTGGAGAAGGCGATGGTTCGATTATTGAGCCAATGCTTTTTCCTACGCTCTACGCTATTTCCCAATTCCCCTTTTTGTCTTTAAGGAGGCAACATTTGAATTCGGTTGTTTTACTAAAATGAAATTTAGATAGTTAACTCGTAGTTTTAGTACTTAACCCCAATTTCGCCAAAAATTGACTTAAGAACTTCTACCCCCTTAACCACAGAATTATAAGATAAACATTTTTTCTTAATGAAATGTGTTCATCAAAAACAGATCTTTAAATAGTCTCATGTTCAATTTTTCGAAAATATGAGTATTTTTTGCAAACTTTTATGTCAACTATCATCAATTTTTATTTTCTTTAAACTATTTTTTCTTAAAAAAGGCGCAATTTTTTTATTAAATGTGGATCTTAGATAGACTAAAGGATGCTTTAGAGAATGGTGAAGGTCTTATGTTGGTTGAAATGCCTAATTCTTCAAAAATTTAAAAATAAAAAACACTTTGGCGTCTTCCTACAAATACAATTGTGAAGATACAATTTTTTTCTTAATGAAAAGGCATAATGCAATGTGTTCATCAAAAACAGATCTTCAGAGAAGGTCTCGTTGAATTTTTCGAAAATATGAATATTTTTTAAGTTATTTGATGTTAGTCATAGTTGCCCTCTTCGAATTTCGTGCACTTTGTGGACATATTTTGAGAGGTGTTTGGAAGCTATTGCTATTCTTTTAAAAGAAAGTAAATTGTAGGAAAGTGATACATTTATCTTAGAAACAACAAATTACTTCTTTGCTTCAAGAAATTTTGATTGCTGATTATGGTATATTTGATTTCTAAAAGTTGGAAATTACTCCTTTTCCTGGCTATCGAAATAACACAGGTATGCACCACAGGCACTTCATTTGAACTGGTTGGCTTGGTTTATAATAGCATTATTTCTAATACTTTACATGAAAGAAAAAATGGAAAAATTGTGTTACCATAAATTTGTACAAACATTTTAACTTCAATTTGATATTACTACCTATGCTGCTCTGAGGAACAATGTAGCGATGGAAATGTGAGAAGTTCAATGTTGAACGGCATTTCTTTTTAACCCAGGGGCTTCATGGAAAGTACACTCCCAAATTAAAATATCTGTATCGAATTCAAAGAGCCGCGATATCAGTCAGATCGATTGGGGAATATCAATTTTGGAAAAAATCTGTTAACGATTTAGCCGTTGTTCACACAAATGGATGGACGTTTTGCTGTCAATAGATTTTTAGGTATCAAGGGTTCTGGCACACCATTCACAAAATGGATTCTGGTTACACTGTGTGTTGGATTTTTTCTAAATTTAGCAACAAGATTTATCCATTTTTTCGTTACCAAGGCCCGATAATAAAAGTTTTTCTAGCGGGAATTCGCCGTTTTCCGACGCACAGTAACATAACTTTCTCTTGTTATGAAGTTCCTTTGCGAGGGCAAGAAAGCAACAATTGCAAGAAACAGACTACTTTTGTAATTACGAACACTTTTGAGCTAAGAAAACCAAATTCTATCTTCAATATTTAACTTTTTTTCATTTACATTTATAGTCGCATTGACAACTGAGCCCATTAGCAACACAGTACTTGTATATTGCGTTTTCTTGGCCAGTTTTGGTAGATTATCTAAATATTTACAATTGATTTGTGTATACTTAACAAAAAACAGATTGAATGTAATTCATACATGCACACTAAAAAACTTGGTATTGAATTATTTGAGTTTATGTAAGGAGTATGTGTCCACTTATCTGTGTGTAGTGGAGGTTGTAATTATTGGAGCTCCTCCATCTTAAGATACTTTAATGTATTAGACATGTTCTTTATGGAATCAAAAAGTATACTAGCATTTCTGGACTTTTGTGAATCTGACTCTTCCAAGCAACCAAAGGTGTTCAGTTATTTTTTGAAGTTGTTATGCTGTTTAACGTGATTGTAAGTGATTGCAAAAGCAGCATGAGAGAAATGAGTCCTTTGGTTTTCTATGCACATGCTTCTTTATGTAACCAATATTGCCCCTATTCAACATTAAATATAAATTAATTTTTTCAGAAACATAAGAGATTTTGTTAGTTTGTGAAACTCTTAGAGCTGTGATTCTAGATGCAGAAATTCAATTTAAAGCAACTCTATTGTAATAAATGTTCATAATATTGAAATCTCAAACTATTGCCAATCTCTGTTTACAGCATTGGAGTATACTGGTGGTGTCCCTTATGATCTTTTGAAACCAGTTTTATTACACGCTACTCCTGAACAGCTCTTTATTTTGGAACATTACAATCCTTATTTAATAGAAGATACTGATGAGCTGTGGGAGAGTCATGTGCGTCGGAAGTTCCGCAATGAACGAAGACTTGACATGGAAACTCACCGTGAAATGTTCCAGGTAAGAGTTTTAATGAGATATATAATTTGAAAGAATGCAAGAATGAATTAATGCAGGGTGGTCACTTTCTGATAAACATGGGAAAGTGAGAAAAATCAACAATTTCATTGCTCTAGAAAATCAGGGAATTTGTGGAAGAATCATTGGAGGTTAGGGAAAATGTTGAAAGGATTATAAAACTAGATTTATTACTTATTATTAAGACTATTATTTCTTAAAACCATTTTAAACCAAATAAGCATTTCAACCATAAACATTATTTTTTAGACAACCATTTCTAATAGCATTTCTTTGAGGGCAAGCCCAGCATGATAAAAGTACAATTTTTGGCACCAGTGCTGAAAGTGAGACAATGCTCAAGTGTTCTGGTAAATCTGTGAATGTAACAAAGAAACAAAATACTTTCGTCTGACCAGAAGGACCTAAATAAGCAAAAACGACAGAGACAAAGTGACAAAAGACAGTGGGGCTGAAAGGGACAGAGGGAACAAAAGGGGACAACAGGACAAACAGTCAGTAAGGCTGTCTAAAAATAGTGGTAAAAGTGGGTTTACAAGTATGCTTTTACTAGCATTTTCCTTTTCATATTTTGCTCATAGGATTGTGCCACTTGGGCTATCGACGTTGTGTTACAATATTCTCTGCTTGCAAAATAAAAGTTCACTTTTACTTACATAATAACTACCTTTTGAAAATGGAACATTTCAGAGGCAAGTTTTCAGTATATGTTACTGGAATTGCCTTTCTTTCAAAGCAGTATAATACTACTGCACTTGTATGATCTCAGGGCCTGTGTCATGAATTTCCCCCTCTGCTTCTTGGAAACTACATACTCAGAATCAAGGATGAGCCAATGTTTGTGAAGCAGAAGTAATTTCAACCACTATCTTGCTTATGTTATTTCATAGAGTCCATTTGTAACTTGATTGAAAACTAACAAATACTTTCTACAGATCTTTGCTTATCACATTATGAGATTTTGGAGGGGTATATTTACTTTAGCCTTCCCTTCCCTTCCCCTCTGGGATCCATCACTCACTACAAGGTACTACAACTTGAGCACTAGCTTGTTAACATTCTCCTTCTAAACATTGTATGTTCAACAAACATATGTGGTATTCACCCCCCCAAAAAAATTCTTGGTGATTGTTGTTGATAAGGGATCAAGTTTTGCCAATCTGAATGCAACAAGAAGAAATAATGTTTGACCCTTTCCAATTGATTAAATGTTTTCTCTCAATGAAAATTACTTTCATACAATACTTTGTGAAAAGTGTTTACGTTAATTGCATAATGTATAAATTGAATATTGAAATCTTGAGATATAGATGTAATTAATGTGGATTTTTGTATCATAAATGTGAATGTGCATTGTGTATGCTCTATAATGAAAATGATCATTAAATTGTACTGTTACAAAATTAAGTTTGAGTAACTAGATTAAAGTGAGAGATTTATTTAAGTTTTATTTTGTGCAGAGATGTACTGAAGAAAGTGAGGCCAAACTTAAAGCCCTCACACTCAACATTCAGAAGGCAATGAAAAAGTCAGTGCCAGTTCGTCAAACGAAATTGGCTTATGTTGACAGCATTGCAAAACCACCCCGACAAGTGGCTCGCAAACAGGTGAGTATTGGATGTGCTTCTGTAAATGTGTTCAATTGCCTTGTGATTTAGTGTTCTTTCAAGAAATATTATTGACCCTTCATTTTCCATGAAAACAACTTACATGTAGGCATTGGTACAACCATGTCGTGAGAATACTTCTATGAAACACATTTCCTTGAGAATCATGGGAGGATTAGATCTACTTCAACTCCTTTTTCCTATCAGTTTAAAAGAAGTTCAAAATAACAGAATAGAGTGATAAAGCAAGGTCATAGTTAAATTACTGAAACAGAGTGCAGGTCTTATCTCAACAGGAAAAAGCTCATTTATCTGTTTGAGGATATTATTAAAAAGGTTGGATTTGTGTGGTCGACAATGATGTTTGTGTATTTGTAAGTTCATGGATTTTGCTATTTTACTCTCTAGTGGATGCCGGAGGTTGATTGTGTACTAGGGAAAAATTGTGTGATTGGTTAGGTGTTGTTGGCATTCCAAATTTGTCAATAACAGGCTTTGTCCTTGCCAATATTTTTGTTTATTACAAAGGTTCATTATTTGAAAAATGCTGTGGAAATATCAAAAGTGAAAATGAGAAACATTAGAGGACTTCTATTCATGTATTTCATCTTTTTTGCAATAGAATTAAAATTGTAGTGATTTCTGGAAGGAAAAAATGGTCAAATGGAAAAGATATTAGATATTGAGAGAATAAGTTGGAGAGCTAGATCGAGCGTTCTCAATGGCAGTGTTCACCGTGAATAGGGCAAAGGTACTCCCATTACAGTAGAACCTTAATTAACCGTTGGACAATAGACTGAAGACGTATGGGTAATCGAAAAGACTGTTAAGCAACAAAGGAAACATTTTTCTTATAAAAAACATAAGTTTTCATTGATGATATTTTCTTTTTTTCCCTTCATTTTCTCCCCCCCCCCCCCCTTGTTTCTTGTTCCTATATGTAGCAAAATTACTTCCTCTAACACATTGTGTATTCAAAATCTATGTTTTGTGTGCTCTTGACATCGAAAGATTGATTGACAGCAAAACATGTATTTGTCCAGCATAATTTAGTGCGAAATATAAAAAACAGGATTTTAACAAAAACTGCCTCAATTTTTTTTCTTTGGTTTTCTTAAATAGAGCCAATTTTGCTTATAAAAATGGCACAGGTCTCATTATCTGTGAACTCTCTGAATTTTTGAGAATTGCTAAAATTGTATTTTCTTTGGTGTCTACATTGTTGAAGACATTATTGAAGATGGAAATTTTTTATGATATAAAATTTGTTTTCTGGGATATATCTTTGTCACGTTGTGTACATTAAATAAAAAAAATATTCATTTTAGAGTAATATTGAGTGAAATATGGGCAATATTAAAAAGAAAAATCATAAAGCTCCAAATTTTTCTTATTTTTAAACTTTTAAGATAGTGCTAAATGCTCTGATGAAAAATGACAAAAACTCGTTTTGATATATTTATTTGAGTTTCAAAAATTACAAAATTGTATAATGATTTTTGTAAACTTCATATGATTTCTAATGAAGTTTTTCAAAAACTCAAAAGTTTACTGTGAAATAAGATTATATTTGTGCTTTTTTGAAAATGCTCAAATGACATACATGGATTACCAAAATGGTCCAAATTTGTCAATGAAAATTTTAATATACAACCAGATTTTACTCTTCTAAAATATTCTTAAAGTCATAATTCAATTCTACTATTAGGGGACCGAAAAAATGTCTTTTAGGCTTTGTTAGGTAGCTGTGAAGAGGGAGGGGCAAATCTGAAACGCTAGCCAAGAGATTAAGAATCTAACTAGTACAAGAAACTTTGTGCCATTCCAAAGCCCCATTAGTTTTCTTAACTTCTTTTTTTGTATTGAGCAAAGTAGGTTTTTAAAAAGTGCAGCTACCAATTTTTATGTACTCTGAGTATTTTTGATAGTGTGCCAAGTTTAACATTTGCGCCACATTTTCATCCAATTTTGATATTAAGGAATTTTTATTTTCGTGTATACTTACTGAAGAAAAAGTTATGTAATGCTGCAGAAAATCAATTTTGAAATTTGATTGGAAATAAATCATTCCCTGAGTGGGATTTTTTCCAAATGCCCATTTTTTAGATAAACAACATTTTCTCAAGAACTGCTCCAGGATAACCCAATGTACTTTATAAAAGTAGTTTTTAAAAATATCTCTCACTTTATTAAAATTTACATTGCAGCAGTTTTTTCATACATTATTGCATTTGTTAGTGCATGAAATGATATCTTATGAAGTTTCTCAAAAACTCCAATTTTTTTTGTGAAAATGAGCTCAAACTTGTGTATCTTCAGAAATGCACAACTTTACAGTCACATTTCAGTTCTACTATTAGGCTACAGAAAAATTGAGAAAATTAAGAAAGGAAAAAATTTTAGGTACTGTTAGGGAGCAGCTGGGCAGAGTGTGAGGCAGACCTGAAAATCTTGCCTGGACTAAAGATATTAGGAAGCTAACTAGTGCGACAAAGTTATTACTATTACAATGTCTTTGGTTTGTTCTATTCTGTGCCATTTCTAGTTTCTTAATGAAATCTGCTCTTCAAAATCAAATCTTTAAATAATTTGTATATAATTTTTTTAAGTGAGAATATTTCACAATTACTATTACAAATAATGCAAGAAAGAATAGTCTGTTGTAATATTACTAATTTATTATTACACTTAAATTTTCTATAAGTTAGTTTCTTCTTTGTCAGTGAGTTCATGGTGCTTATTACAAGCAAAACTCACCAAAACTACCAACAAATTGTGTACAGGGCATGCTCTGCCAATTCTCCCCAGACCAGCAGTTCCAATCCTTGACAGAGTCCTACCTATAGATTTCATACACTGATGTGTGCCCTGAGAGACTACAAAAGCAAGTCAGCGAGAATAATCAATAATGTAATACCTTTTGTCTGGCTCTAGTTGTCAGTAAGATCAATGTACACCAGATATCTCCTTTATATGTGGCCTATTTTGTGTATTTGGGTGAGTATTTTGTGCTTGCAGGTGCATTGAAGATATTAGCCCCACAAGTGTGTAGTCCCAGTAGTGTATGTTATAGTCGGGAGGTAACAGTGTTTCTCCCATGCTGGGATCAGATGCTGACCTACATGTCAGGTTGCGAGATTTCCCCCCGGTGTTTTTCCCAGTGGGATGCTGCCCCAGCCAGGATGAGCTCGAAACTTCCTACATTTGTGGTAGAGTAGTGTGCATATTAGTGTATGTATGTGTATTGTAACGTTTTAGCGTGCGAACCTCGTGGTAGCTATTTGGGAACTGGCGGAAAAGGATTAGCAACAGGAAATCGCCTCGCCTCAGCAGGAAGAGAAAGGTTTCCTAGAGCAAGCACTTGGCAAAGGCTGAACAAAGACCGCGGGCCGTGGGCAGAGGCAGAAACAGAGCGGGGGAGGCGGCGTGACGTAGGTCACGTAAGCCACAAGTATCTAAGGGAGTGGACAAAGCCGGGGGGGGGGGGGCTGATGCACAAATTGGTGCCAGGGCGGTGCAGCGACGAGAAGGGCTCGCGAGGCAAGTCTCGTGTTGACGCGCCGGTGGGGACTTTGTGTCCTAGATGTGACTGCGGTCAAGAAGGAGTGATGCTGTGTGCGAGCTCGGAGTGAGGTGTGGTTGAGATCCACGACTCACACCGATCATCAATCGGTTAAGATCGCTCCTGCGATCAAGGCATATCACGGATTGATGCGCCTGTAAGGACTTTGTGTCCCAGTGTGACACCTGGTCACGGAAGCTTGGCTTTTTGCGCGCTTCGAATGTAGGAGTGGCGAGTGCCACTAATTAAACCGATTCTCAATCGGATTTGGATCGCTCCCGCGATCAGGGGATAGTAGGTCTATCAGAGCTATTATATAAAGTGTAACTATTTATCTGTACATATTTGTTTTGTAAATATATATGAAAGCTCGTGTCTGTGTTCGCTGTGAGTACCAATGACGTCATAGTATAAGGGTAGAGGAGAGGAAGGATGAGGAAGAAACGTTTGGTGCGGTCCATGGCTTTTTGTTAGGGTAGTATTCCAGCATTCACCTGCATTGAAAAAGAAGCTACCAACTAGAACAATAGGCCACTAGAATTCTCCTCCAGCCAGCTGAATTTGACCTAGCTATCTAACTAGCTTCGAAAATTTCCACCATTGGGTCTCCAATTATGTGTTCTAGGACATCCTGATTAGAGATGCTACAGCAGTAACAGTTGTCACTGAGCCATCTCACGTGGTTTAGTTTTTAATTTGTTTTTGCCAGATACTGATTGTTATTGTTATGGTCATTGTAACTTATATATTTAACAAAACTTATCTAGACCATCTGACTGAGATATATATATATACATATACGTCGTCTCGGTTCTCTGTTGGGGAACTGATAATGACACCTCATATGTCTCGATTTGTGCACGGTCTAACCGTGAGACACACGGAAATCTCCACACACGCACGGTATAGGAGTTTACTCAAATACTATATAGGGATTAGTATGAGCCAAATTATAAAAAAAAAAGTATTATTCCAGACATTTATTTCTAAGATATTTACAATAATAGCCAAAACTATCAGTGTTACTGCGTTTTAAAATGTGTATCCCAGATAAAATCCCATTGCTGTAAAGCAGCGTTGGCAACAACGTGCTGTAGCGAAAGCAGCAGCAGCAGCCGCCGCCGCCGGTGGATCGTATTATTTATTAATTTTTCATTATTTTCCTTTCTCACATAGTGCTTACGCAGAATGTTTAAAAGTTAAAATGCGCATCGGATGTGGTCGTGTATACACCGGATTCAATGCCAGAAATATATTTACATTTAAATTTGGAATAAAAATCTATTTTTCACACTTCCGATATTACGGATAGAGTGATATTTGAAGTGTAAAAAAGGCAGAAGTTAAGACATAACATTACATAACGATAACATAATATTGCGAGAAAGTACGTGATGTTTGAGCACCACAATTTTTAATATTTCAATTCTTTTCAACTCAGTATTGTCAGGGACTAAGTTGTTAATGTCTCCATTATAGCTATTTTGATTACGGTTGCTAGCAGGTTTTAAATGCGGTAGGTATGTACTTCAACAAAGTATTTACTCATAAGCAAGGATGGTGGTGATATCTCGTAGGTTTGGTGATCTTGAATAAAAACCTACCGTCTCCAATTTAATTAAATTCTGCTGAGAATACTGCAGAAAATTTCGGAAGTATTTTGTTTTAGCGGCTTCCATGATTGGAGTAAGGCGGTATATGTATATAATGTCATCATGCAAAAGATTGACCTTCAGATTGATGGAAATTGTCAATTTATGGTGAAGGAGACAAAGAAAATAAAATTCAAGATGTATCCATCCTACCAACTGCCTGTTTTTTTCGTTTGTTTATCTTTGTATGAACAATTCGAAAATCAAAACGACCTAATCCCCCCTCTTCAGAATTAGTATTTTGTGTGAACTTGAAACCTTCCAGATTTTAGCAGAATCATTTTATGTAGTATTTTACGAAGAAGCTGTTCATTTTATTGTAACTCCGCTAGATGGCGCTTCAATTAAGTGCCATTCCCAATCCACGTAAGCTTCATTGGTGCCGCGTGACGCAGGGTGAGGTCGAGGACGACAGGACGGGCAGTGCGAGGGACAGTCAGAGAGGGAGACAGAGTACAATTTAAGAACTTCGTCTATTTCTGTAAAATTTGAAGAACTTGCATTGTGAGAGAAATACCATGTGATTCGCTATTTAAGAACACTGACTCATTTTTTAAACTATCTAGTTCATTAATTTATTATGAACAAATGGTTCATTTTTTTGCTGCTTTTTTTGCTTTTCGGGAAGGAAAACATTCAGCCTGTGGAAAATCAGAAAAAAATGCCGATACGGTTTTTATCGAAATTATGATCTGAAGATAAATATATTTTGAATATCAAAGGTGATATGTTAGAAATTGTGAAGTTTTGTCTTTTGTTTTTGTATAGTAATATTTTGCATTGTCTGAAGAATTAATTTGAATTGAAGTTTTGTATTCAAATTTTTGGAAGAAAATAATAACTTAGATTTTGATGAAATGAATGATAGTGGGCGTGATTTACGTTGTATTACAAACATCTTGTATGAACGGTTTATGGTAATAGTGCGTCAAATTTTTAAAACCCTTTTAAGAATTGAGAAAGTACAATGTGAAGGACTACGAATAATATAGTTTTCACAGGCACTAATTCGTTGGAAATAAAATGCTTCACTAGGAATAATACTTAAATGACGTATTTTATCCATTCTCACTCTTGCAAGACTTCATATATTTTGTTCCCAGAGAAAAAAGAAGAGGAGGAGGAGAAAGAGGCTGGGGTGGCAGAAGTGGGTTAGCAAGAGAAGGAAAAGAAGACCGTTGGATGCTTTGCCTCCTTCATGACATGATTAGCATACTTTTTTCCAATTTTCTTCCTCTTACCCAAGAAAGTGAGTATAGGATATTTGCTCGAATTCGGAAATACTTCTTGAGCAGATTACCCGTGAACTAATTCCTCAAGCAAATGATTGACTGTTTGGGTTTACAGGTGATGTGAACATGAGCAGTTAATGGAATCTCTTACAAGAAGATTTTGGAATATTGGAGACATTTGGGAGTGTAGCATGGCTGTGGGAATCTTGACAAAAAGAAGAGTGTTAATAAGAGAGATAATAATGAAGACTGAATGTCAAAATTACACTGTCGATGGATATAATACTCGTTTTCTCTATGCTTGCCTGTGCCAAAGGGGCCTTGTTCAATGAAAACGTTAATGTAGACGTGAGGATGTTAATACGTACTTTTAAGTGTACATGTATGTACCATTCACAATAACCATCAGACTTGGATTCACCCGGAGCGGACATAGCAGCAGGGGCACCCGCATTGAGGGGACTTCCGCAAATTCCATAGAAACTCAACTAAGAAGTGAAACAGAAGAAGCAACAACAAAAACAAACTAAAAAGAAGGGGAAAATAGCGGAAATGGTAGCCAAGTACCGTATATTCTCTTTTATTCTCGAAACTGAGAAAGGCCACACGAGTTCGCTGCCCAAGAAAATCCCATGCATCGAGGACGCAGTCGAGAAAGAGGCTACTCGAAATTCTTGAATCCAGTAAACCTTGTTGCGAGCAGAATGACAGAAATTGTACCTAATTGCGCTATCGTTCGTGGCTTTTCTTCTCAGAATTCAGCAATTGGATCGTGTTGGTCGGTCTTCCTGAACTCAACCTGAGCCGAGCCTGCCTAGCGAGTTACATGTCCGTGTGCGAAGCTTTGTTACTGGCAGGGTTGGGCAAAATACTTTAGATTTACTATTTAAATACTTCTTCAAAACATTTTGTAAATAAGTATTTAAATACCTTACTCAAAATACATTAGGTTTTGAATTGATAAATACGTACGTACTTAAAATACTTCAGATACTGAAAATACAGTAAATGGAATAAATTTGCATTATAACTTTTTTTATTGCAACAATATATTGTAATTGTCAATTACAATAAATGCCTAATTGACAGTCATACATTTCTGAACAATAATTAAAAACTTTCAAATATAAAGCACTTTCACTTATATTCTCAGACAAACACTATAACTTACACCCCTCCTCTCTCTCCCCCCTCCCCCCTCTCTCTATCTATCTATCTATCTCTCTCTCTATATATATATATATATACATATATATATATATATATATATATATATATATATATATATGAGCAAAACTCTGACACCGTTGTACCGATCTTCATGAAAGTTTGCACTTTACGTGTTTTTTCACCCAGAAGGCTTATGTGTTGTTAATTCTGTTGTAACTCCACCACATAACGCTGTAGAACAAAACTAAATATTCACGTCAGATGCACCCCTCGGCAGCATTTTGAATCTATATCGTTAAATAATTCCTAAACGATGCGTTCTAGGGCCTTAAAAACTAAAATTTTGAGGCCAAAGGCCTCAAAGAAACGTCTCTCACACCGTAATCTACGTAATGAACTCTTCCTGAACATTCTATTACATTTTTGCTGGTCCGGCGCTTCTCGATATTACCTCACCTGCTCAGAGACGTGCAGAATCTGCAAGTAAATGTGAATGAGAGGGACAGAGAGCGGCAGAGACAGACAGGCAGGGACAGGATGGGAGAGGGAGAGACAGTGAGAAAAGGAGATGAAGGTCAGAGCAACGTCTGCCGGGTTTTCCTTGTCAAATATAAAACACTTTCAAACGAAATACAAAACGATATAAAACATTATGAAAGTATGTCTAACTCAAATAAACGGAATTTCCTTTTAAAACTAGTTTTTCAAACACATTATCGGACTATAAACTACTTGTTGGCGGATGTATAAAACTCAAAAGGAAAACTGTTGTTGAACAGGCGGTGATGAACATAATTTAGTTTTATAAGGAATAAAAGCTTTATTTTATTGTCTGATAATTATCCAGCATTTTTAATGATTTAGATTTACCGTTTCACTAGTGGTGCTACAGAATGGCACAGACTTTCTCGTATTACTTAGTTTTCTAATTCCTTTGGTCTGGACCAGTTTTATAATCGTGCCCCATTATCTTGCCAATTGCCAGTTATCGCCGCCAAAAGTACATTAAAAAATTCAATTTTTCGGTTTCCTAATAATAAAACCGAAATATTACTTTAAAAATATTAAAGTGTAAAACCTTTGTCCTGTATGGAAATTTTCATCGAAAAATTTGGGGCTATTATTAAGAAAATGACGTTTATGGGTCACTGTAAATGCGGAATTTGAAGCTCCTTTTCATAGAAAATGTTTGTTTTCGAAAAACCTTATTCGAAGTCTTTTGAAGCACATTTAGTCACAAATGCAACAGTGTTTACAAATCGCTGATTATGCGCATACTAACGGCGTGAGAGATATTTAAAAAAATTACATTTGGGTAATTTTTGAAAAAAACAACAACAAAAGAATACACCTATGTGAACTTTATGGCCCTAGCAATTAGCACTATCCCATGGAAAATTTTGAAAAAAAAATTGGAGCCTTTTTTGAGAAAATGACGAGTAAGCGTTTCTGAAAATGTGGACTTCTGGGTTCGTTTTCACAAAAAAACTTTAAGTATTTTGGAGAAACTTTATATGATTGATATTATTTAGAGAACATGTACTCATAAATACATGTGAATAAATCTTCACTAATGTAAATATTAGCGCAAGGCAAGCAAAAAATACATTTTGTAATTTAAAAAAAAGAATAGAGCAAAGTGGCGTCTATGTTATCTTATAGGATGCATTTAGCACAATCCCGACCAAACGTTTAAAGAATTTGGAGGTGTTTTCGAGAAAATCTTGTTTTTGTTATTTTTACTTTCCTGTATTTTTATACGTACGTATAGTATAGGGAAAGTTATGTCATGCTGCGCGAAAAAACGGCGGATTTTCGGCAGAAAAACTCTTATTACAGGGCCCTGGTAACGAAAAAGTGGAGAAATCCTGTTGCTAAATTAAGAAAAAAATCTCCTAACACGTGGTGCAGCCACAATCCCTATTTTGTGGATTCTTGATACCGAAAAACCAATTGAAAGCAGAACGTGAGCCATTCCACGTCATATCGCACAAGAGTTGACACGACCTTTTTTAAAACGTATGATATTTTTTTTTCTTAAATCTGCACATCAAAAAAGGAGACACGTATTTTTTGTATTTGCTTGAAAATTGATTATTTGTGTAGTTATGGCCGTATTAAATTTTGGAATTTACAGGTACTTCACAAAATAAGATCATTTGTTGCTCCGAATACACTAAATATAAAAATTTCTGGTATGTTTCATTTAATACTTTGAAATGTGTATATTATTTCTAAAAAAATCAATTGTAAGTATGAGGGCGCGCTCTGTCTACCCATGCACTAACGAATTGTGTTTGGTCAGTCTTTGATGCAAGTGCTGAAGAACTAAAAAAATAATGACCGTCTGCCTGATTTGGGTTTCAAGGGTTATTAGTATTTCAGATGTTCAGAATGCATGATGTTGTGTTGTACATGCTTTTGTGGGTAACATCGTAGGTGACTTGTGGGTCATCTATGTTCTTATCGGTGACAGCGAAACGAATTGAAATACGAACCATTTTACGTCAAATCGCACAAGAATTGACACGACTACTTTTTAAATGTATGTAATTTTTAAAAAATGACACGAATGTATATCATTTATTCTGGACATAAAAAAAGAGGCACGTGTTTCTCTATTTACCTGAAAATTGATTACTTGTGTGGTTATGCCAATATTAGATTTTGGAATTTATGCATACTTCGCAAAATATAATTGATGGATGCTCCGAATGTACTTAACACAATTTTTTTGTTGGTTTCATTTAATATTTTGATATGTGTATTTTATTCCTCTGTGAATTACTTTCTTAAAAAATAAATATTTCATTAAAAATTTTAATTATTTTTAAGATGTGAACACTTCTATATGAACTCGCTCAGATAAAAATTTGAAAAAAATATAGGCGTATTTATTGTTCAGTTTTCTACAAAACCCAACAAGAAAACAAGTGGGCACTGAACAGGAACAGATAAAAAAGATCTATTGTAAGTATGCGGGCGCGTGGTTCCTGCCCCTGTGCTAACGAATTTTGTTCGATCAGTCTTCGATACAAGTGCCGAAGAACAATAAAAAGAATGACCGTCTGCTTGATTAGGGTTTCAAGACACATCAGTAACTCATATGTTTACTCAATCCCCAGAAGGGATGGGTGACAGCAAAACGAATTCTACTACTGCTTTTCCTCGTGTCAGCTAAACAAATTTTACCCTTGGCGTCCTAGGGATGGAGTGTCCTCCTGACCTTGCTCGTGAAATACAATTGACCACTTGTCAAGGGACATAAGTAAAATTTTCTCACCATCAGTCGCAGTACGCACCTTATGAAGACAAGAGTGCTAGTATTTGTTCTGTGAATTGTGTGTACACTGTTTAACATGAGTGGCGATCTCCCTATGAGATACGACAGATGTTTCAATCCATTTAATCTTTGTGATCACGATTTTTAGAAAAATCACCAAGACGCGTAAACCACGATTTGCTGAATTTGCAGGAGTCATTAGATTGGCAAATTTGTTATTCATTTCGGAAGAAAGGGAATCGGCTTCCAAAACGGCCTTTTGTTAGTGAAGACAGCGTCGAGATCAGTGGTTCCAGTGGCTTTAACGAAAGTAGCGGAACATTCAAATGAATATAGTGAAAAGAGTGGAAATTAAGGAAATGACAATTAAGCTCTTCAGATAGTTCAAGTGTCTGCGAAATGAATAAAGAGAAGATAAACAAGAGTTTAATTGCAATAGGAGAAACCCCCGCCAAGAAAAGAAAATAGGAACAAAAATGGTATCCCCGTGAGAAATTTCAGAAAGTACAAAGTGCCAACACAGATAAATTTTTTCACCTTCAAGATCCTTTGACGTCCATTGAAAAAGCAGACAAAGATACTATTTAGAAACTTATCGATTCCTTTCACTCAACAGATGACATGACGTTGAAAATTTAAATTTGGACAATTTTTGAAAGTTGGAATTACAAGAACATGAAGGTTCAGGGCAGGAATTTATAGCTAATTTACCTTTGAAAATATATTTTATTATATAGGAGCGAATATTTTGTCAACAAAACTCGAAAAAAAAACCTCTTCTCTGTATTCAAAATTCGACTAGAATATGGTTTAGGATAGAGACCACAGAATTATGAAAACGTGCACAAAATTCACTTCTCCCCATAGCTCGTCACACGCAGTTTTTAACTGTTTTTGACGTAAATAAATAAATAAAATAAAATAAATACAATAAAATTAAACGACATTTTGCAGCAACTGAACGCGTGATAAAAGTGTCTAAAAAGTTGGCTGAAGAAAATAGAATTTTGTCCAGATCGGAAGTAAATTCAGCAAGGCATTAAAACTGTGCACTGTGACTAAAGTTCAGGAATTGTATGGTAAGCGAGTATTTGTATTTAAACTGAGTTGTGAGGGACCAGAAATTTTCAAAATGTCAGTCAAAACGAGTCACGAATCCGTCATTTAATTATTTATAAATTGTTTATAAATATATTAATATTATATATATTAATATACATAAATATTATTTATATATATTAATATACCAGGGTAACCACATTCTGGAAAACACAGGGAAACAGGGAATTTGAATCACAGGAAAAATTCAGGGAAAACACAGGGAAAAAATTTTTTCACATTGAAAAAAAATTTTTTTTCGTCAGATGCAGCTACCGGTTGTACTAAATTAACATTAATTATGTATGCATGTGCATTAAATCAAAGAATCATCTTTAACTAATTATTTAAAGTTTGTTACAAATGTGTCATTTAAAGTCATAAAATAACATACAATCATTAACATTGTCAACGTTGTGTAGTTATTATACTTGAAAATTCGCGCTTAAACAACTATTGGTTGACTTGAGAATTCGGCCTAAGTCATCCTCATGTACTTGTGTGTCGTGCTTAAACTACCATTGGTGGACTTGTGTATTCGGCCTAAGCCGTACTTATTCATTGGTTTGAGATGGTCAGGCTGTGAAGCTGCCATAAAAGACTGGCCGATTCGAATTCAAATGTTCGAATGTACGAACACCCCTACAGGTAAATGGAATTTCTTGAGCTAAAATGAGTCAAATACCATTAACTGCAGTAGCTTTTAGATAACCTAAAACCGATATTTCAATCGTTACCATTTAAAATGTTATACGAAACAACTGAGTGGCTTGGCGGAATATAAAGATGTGTGGCAGCTTGTCAAAATCATCTTGATATTTTTGCACGGTAACGCCTTCTTGGAAGGGGGATTTTCGATCAACAAGGACATGTTGGTGGAGAACTTGCACGAGGAAACTTTAATAGCGTTGAGGAGAGCTTGGGATGGGATTCAAGATGCAGGTGGCGAGCATGCCATAGTCGTCGATCAAGACATGCTTCGCTATTCTCGTGGGGCCAGAGCTAAGAAGGATCATGCTGCTGAACAGCGAAAGCGACAGGAAACGGAGTTGGAGCAGCTGAGTCGGTACGAGAGAGAGCAGAAGAAGAGGAAGGCTGAGGAGTTGATGGCGTTAACCAAAGAGGAGGAATTGCGCACCAAAAAAAGTCGTCTGGACCTACAAATCAAGAAACTGAAGAAGAAGAAATAACTGTACATAGAAAGATGTGCTATAATTGTCAAATGTGATCGACGAAAAATGTAGTTGTTTATTTTGGTAAGATTGTCAAATGTGATTGTCAAATGTGATACTAGATTGTTACTGAAATATTATTTCGTACTTATTATATGATGTTCTGCAATAAAATACAATGATTAATAAGGAAGTATTGTAAAACGCTGGTTATGTCCTTGAATTTGAATATGAAAATAATAATAATAATAATAATAATAATAATAATAATAATAATAATAATAATGGGAATAATTGTTATGAAAATTAACACAGGGAAAAATTCTGGAACTCAGGGAAAACACAGGGAAAACAGATTTGGGTAACTTGTGGTCATCCTGTATACATTAAAAAGTATTTATAAATTCAATCGTGAAGTTTCACCACCTCAAGAAGTGCTTAAATTACTGCTTCATCTAAAGAAACCGACGGCCAATAACGTAAGAAACGCATCTATTGCAGCAATCTACTACACACTGGTTCCTAAAGTATTAATATCTTTTAAAGTTACTGAGATCCCACTTTGATTTTTTCTGGAGTTATCATCAATACTCTAGTGCGTTTATAAATATTTTTCTAAAAGTTTTCGCTCATCGAGTTTACAAAAATTTTCAATTTTCAAAATTTAATTTTTTGTAAAAATATTGAAAATTCAGGATATTAAATATTTTTCAAAATATTAAAATTTAAACATATTTTTAAGTTTCGAATGGAACTTGAACGGAATTTCTATAATTATTGTATAATATACGATATTTTTAAGTTAGTGATGCGCGTCATTTTTAGCAAATTTCATTATCCAATATTTCCGAAAATAATAAAGTTAGCAAAAAATAAAAATACACGTATTAACTTATTTAATCCATATAAAAAATAGAAAATAATTAAAAATATGAAGGTCAAATTTTGGTATTTTTTGTGCGATTTGATATGGAATGGCTCACGTCTGTCCGTCCATGTCTGTCTCTGTGAACATCGCTAGCGACTAAACCGTTCAGACGATTGTCTCCAAAATTAATACTCCCCGATCGATCTGAATGATCTCGCGGCCCCTTGAATTTGAAACGGATATTTTAATTTTGGAGGGCACTTTGCATGAAGCCCCTGGGATATTTTCAAAATTTTCAAAAAAATGGCGCCTACAATTTTGACTAAATTTTGTTGTTGGATAGTCTGAAGGTAATTTAAGAGAATAGCATAGGTCTCAAGTTGGTTGAAATCTCGATTTCGAAAATTGAAAAAAATCAAAATTTTTTTCGGCATTAATGAAATATGTTCATAAAATAGCTCTTCAAGTAAGGTCATGTTCAATTTTTCAAAAATAGGTATTTTTTTCGAAAAATTGTGTCAAACAGGCAATTTTTTATTTTCTTTAAACCATTTTTTCTTAAAAATCGCACAACGTTTTTTGATTAAATTGGGACCTGAGATAAGCTTAAGAGAATGGTGCAGGTTTCATGTTCATTGAAACTGATTTTGCAAAAAGTTTTAAAAATTACAGAAATTTCGGTGTCTTTCTACAACTACAATTGTGCAGATACGATTGTTTTTCTTAATGAAATATGCTCATCAAAAACAGATCTTCAAATAAGGTCATGCTGATTTTTTTGAAAGTATGAGTAGTTTTTCTATAATTTCCTGACAAACATAATAACCCGCTCGGAATTGACTGCGCTTAGTTTTCGTCGTTTTCTTACAACTACAATTTTAACTAGTGCCACAGAATGGCACAGACTTTCCCGTATTAGTTTTCTATTTCCTTGGGTTTTCGCTAGCTATATGGAATTGCCACATACTCTTTCTTGCCAGCTGCCGTCTATCACCGCCAAAAGTACATTTTTTTGTATACCAGTATTATAAACAACCCTTTTACATTAACAAAATCGTTCATAGTATGGTATAGTATTGCACGAATCATTAAGTCATCGCTATTTCTGCACGAAATATGAGCCATCACTGACGTAATAGTCACGGCCCCTATATATTTTCAGTTATGGATTTTAAAGAAGGCAGTGGTACCATATAAATAGATTGCATTGTTCGCAGTAAAATTAAATACGTTATGAAAAAATTTACTTTTAAAAACTGATTTATTAATTTATTACTCCTTTAAAATTATATTTTGTTTTTATTTGGTAATATAACAAGAACAACATAATAAGAACAACAAAAAATATCAAATTAATTCTTGTGCATCAACCTGATGTCACTGCAGTCCCTCTGACCGGGAGGTCCTAGGTTCGAGTCCCGACGGCGGCAGAATTTTCGACACTAGCTTGTCAGCAAAATCGAATTCAGTCGCAGTCTGGAGGAGAATTCTAGTGGCCGGCTGCTCTGATCTGTAGTTTTCCGTGGTTTCTCCGATCAACACCAGGCGAATGCCGGAGCAGTACCCTAACAAACGGGCCACGGACCGCGCGCGATCTTTCCTTCCTCATCCTTGTCCTATCCTCTCCCTCTTACACACACACATACACCAACATGCACTACACTACCACACATGCCCGGAGACCGGTCGGGAGCTTACAACTTGTCCCGGCTGGGGCGGTGCCCCGCTGGTGGGAGATACTTGGTTAGGGGGAAAACCTCGCTAGTCGACGGTAGGTCGGCGCCAGATCTCGCCATCCTGCGGGGAAAAGATCATCGCCACATCCCGGGGAAAACACGCACTACACTTACGGGACTAATGACCTGAGCAGTTGACGCGCCCGGAAACACGAATCAATCAATCAATCAATTCTTGTGAACATGTACATTAAGTGTACCATTTGATAAATTGGTCAGTGACACTCCAGAACATGCATTTATATCTAAAATGCTTGTTTTTTCTTCGCTTTCTGCACTAACCAATATCTTGTTAGCTATTTGAATCTTGTTATTCACCGATGCTTCGATGTATGACTCGGCTACACTAGTAGTTCGTCATCCTCTATGACGTTTATGTGTAGTGGTATCACCACCATTATCTGCGAGAAACGTCGCGGATGTTCTCCTAAACGAATGAACAGAGTACTTTTATGCATTTGGTAATTTTAAAAAATTTGCAATATTTTTTGGTATTTTCGCAAATGTATTGATACCAATTGGATTGCAGCTGCATTTGCCATGATTGTAAAACAAACAAGTTTTTTGTGTTTAACATGTAAGGGTCTTAGGAAATGTATTTTTTACAGACTTCAACATAATTAAATTCTTCACTGGATACGATAGTAAATATTCCGGGCTTGTCATTTTTTTGTCGCTTTAATGTTTACTATCGAAACAGAACTTTCTTCTTTCACATCGTTGATGCACAAATTGTACAATTCGACACTTCTACAAGCACCAAGTATGCCAAAAATAGCTACAACCTGAAAATCATACTAGTTATTAATACAATACACCAGTTAATAAATAAAACTTAACTATTATTGCCACTGTTATTATTATACCTTCATTAAAAGAAAAGTTTCATCATCAGCTTTTGTAAGAAATGTGTTTACATCTTGTTGGGAAAATACCATTGCCTTTATAGGCTGATATCCCACATTTGCCTGTTCCATAAGTAAACTTACTTTATCAAAAGTTCCAATATCAATATTCTCTTTGATCTTTAGCATTTCCTTTAATTTGGAATAAGTGCATCATAGTGTCGACGCTTTACATGCTGTGGACTTAATCTTTAAAGAAGCATGCATTAAATTAACAAACGTCTTTATTCTAGTATGTACATTATACTAACTTAACCAACCTCCTCCGATAGATACGAAAGAACAGCAGCTTTGCATAATAAATTTGCATATTTTTTTATCCATCCATTTCCTAAATTTTAAGTACTCTTTCTCATAAAGTTTGCAAGAATTTTTCGGTATCATAGCATTTTCTGCTTTTACAGATTCTTCCACAATTTCTCTAGGCAAATCCATTATGTTTGAATCACGACTTTCAAACTAATTGCCATTAGTAAACAAATTAGTTGCTTAGGTAGCATTCATGACAAAACATGAATTTGAGATCTACTACAACTACGAATTACAACTTAACACAATTAATTTCGCTTCCTTAAATCCTTATAATACTGTTATACAAAAAATAGTGTATGCAACTCGTTTATAATGTTACTTTTTGCACTCGTAAGAAGATATTACAGAACTCACTTCTAACGTCGTTCGTTCGGTAATATCTTCTTATTCGTGTAAAAAAATGACAACTTTATAAACTAATTGCATAATATGCTATTGTCATTTTCTTAATATTTCGGTTTCCTATTGGTAGAACGGAAATATTAATTTTAGAATATTAAAGAACACAAAAGCCTACTCGTAAATGGCAATTTTCTTTTAAAAATGATGTGCCGTTTAAGTGAAAACGGCGTTTTAGCGCTACTAAAAGTGCGAAATTTGAAGCTCATTTTCACAGAAAATGATTGAGTTTTCAAAATACTTTATTTGAAGTTATTTGAAGCACTTACACTCACAAATATAATAATGTTTACAAATTGCTGGTAATGTGCATATTAAAGATGTGAGAGATCTTTCAAAAAACTTACAATTATGTAATTTTTGAAAAAACAAAAAAATAACTCAAAATAAACTTTACGCTATACTAAAGAGTGTAATTAGCACTATCCTTTACAAACGTTTCAAGAAAAAATTTGCAGCCATATACGAGAAAATGGCGTTTGAGCATTTCTGAAAATGCCGAAATTTGAGCTACTTTTCACAGAAAACGGTAGTGTTTTCGAGAAACTTTACTTGACATTATTTAAAGCATATATACTCGTACATATAATGATGTGAAAAAATCGCCGATAGTGTAAATATTATCGACGTGAGAAACATGTGAAAAAATTTACATTTTTGTAATTTTTGAAAAAACAACCTATAGAGCAATATGGCTTTTACGTCATCTGATAGAGTACATTTACCACTATCCCTATCTAAAGTTTAAAGAAAAATTTGGAACCATTTTTGAGAAAATCTTGTTTTTGTAATTTTTTAAAATTGCACATATTGCACGAAAACTACCAAAATTTTGAAAAAAATTTACATGACCTTTATTAAAGAACTGAATATGCAGAACAAATTTTATTTGAAGAAAAAATATCTATCTTCAATTTTGTAGTTGGAGAAATACGCCGAAAAAGATTCAAACTTTCACAATTTTCGAAAATTCAGAGCTGTACGTGAAAATAGGACCCATGCCATGTTAAAAAGTGTATTTTACTCTATTCATACAAGAAATTTAAAGAAAAAATTTGGAGCCGTTTTTGAGAAAATTTTGAAAATCCCCGGGGGGCTTCATATAAAGTACCCCCAAATTTTGAAGAATCTTTTTCAAAATCTCAAAGCTTTGACTAGAATCAGATCAAGCCGGGAATATCCATTTTGGAAGAAATCGTACGTATGGTTTAGGCGCTAGCAGTGTTCACAGACGGACGGACGGACAGACGGACGTTTTCCTTTCAATTGGAAGGTATCAAGGACCTAGAAAACAGGGTTTCTGGCTACACCACGTGTTAGGGGATTTTTTTTTCTTAATTTAGCAACTGGTTTTATCCACTTATTCGTTTTCACGGCCCGGCAATTAATTTTTTTCCGCCGAAAATTGGCCATTTTTTCGCGCAGCATTACATAACTTTCCCTATACTACGTGTATCACTCCGTGTATACGTACGTATACGGGAAAGTAATATATCAATATTGGAATTTTGTATACCATGTCTCAAATTATTTTTTTACATGAATTTGGCATGTACCGTTTTATGCCTCTGCCCTAGTTCGGCCCATGCGGCACTTGGTTGTCGTAGTGCTAGGAGTGCCGGCACGTTGGCTCTGAGGATCTGAGTTAGGGTCGCTGAATGAGAAAAGAATTAGCTGGTAGAAACACTTTTGCTGGTTTTTTTAATAGTGTAATACAGACCTGCACAGCATTTTGCACTTTCACTGACCTCAGGAGCTGCGTGCGGGCAACTCGGGTGCAAATGAGAAAATCGATGAAGGGTGGGGATGAGACCCAATCTAGGAGTGGGGACCACCAATCAGAATGCGCAATTCAAATGATAGCGCGTAAATTTAAAGAGCAATCGGCAAGAACATGACGGTCATATACAGTTCAAGTAATATTGTCTTTTGTATTATATTGCAAATGTTTGTTCTCGGTATATGACAAGGCGAAATATGAAACTACAACGAATTATACATATTAGATTTCGACACCAAGTATTATAATTGCTTGCAGGGCTTATAATGTAATTCGCTTTGCTACGATGTAATCACAAATTTAGTTTTGTGCTAAACACAAAATGTTGATACTGAATTGTTTTTGTTTGATGACAGCAATAAACTATTTTTATTAACTAAGTTTAATTGAATAAGACAGCTCTCTCAAAGCAAAAACATATTGTTCTTAAAAAAATCATGATTATTTTCTGTTCTAATTTCTGACAAGAGTGTAGAGTCGTTTAAGAGATCGTATAAAAATATAAAGCCCTTTGCATTCTATTTAACCAATACCCATGATTATCTTACGATTGTCCGTAACATATCGTCACAGAAGTTTGCTCGTTGATCTCTTTTATTCAGTTTCATAATGGGGAAAAATAGTCACAAATGTGCCAAATGTGCCAAAAATAGTCACATTACCCTTCTTGGAATTACCACATATTCTATTTTTATGTCAATCTTGATGTAAGAGATTGCTCTCATGATTTTGTTCATTTTTCTATGATTTGGAGATTATAACATTCCTAGAGAACAATCAATTATTAAATTGCAATTTTTTGTTAGAATTAAATAATATTTTTTCTTATATAAAAACATATATTTTAAAGCTATTGCATTAAAATAATGCTGAAGAAACACAATGAGCATGTTATTTTCTTTTAAAAAAAATTAGAAAATGAAAACACATACAGTGGTGGATACAAAGGTGGATATACAGTAGAGCACAGAACGTAAACAGTGAATTATGACCATGGTAACTTGAAATACTAGACATAATCCATTTAGACAAATAGGCATTTAATTTTGAAGCATGGATCATTATTAGACGCCAAGGCATTCAATCTACGCGCCGCGTCGTGCTACGTCAGACTTCTCCCCTCCCCGCAAAGCTTCCTACTCCCCACTACTTGCACTTTCGGCGCTGCCACGGGCAGACGATCGGCTCCCAAGTGCAGAATGCCCGCGGGAGCAGGCGTTGTGCAGGTCTGGTGTAATAGAATTAAACAAATAAATAGTTTCGTTAACAACTTTCCTTTTTAGAATGGGAATAGGATAGGGATGAGTGTGGGGCTTAAAATGGAGTTCTCGCACGGGTACGCGGAGGTAGTACGAGAAATCTTGTGCCAAAGCACAACACATAGGACAAACTTTTTAAATTAGCTAAAGTAAAATAGCTTGAAATAAATCAACAACAAAAACCAGAACGCACTAGTCTACAGTACTACGTGAATTAATTTAAAGAAGCAACTAAATTTAAAATTATGAAATAGTGCAAATCACTGGACAACTGCCAACGATCGCACTCCAAACGCACGATTGAAATGTTGGCGGTATGTACTTCAAAGCCCAGCTGTAAACTCTTATTGTAAATAATACACCGTTTGATATTAAATTTAAGGTGTCGGTTCGTTAAGGTATTCGATACGCCAACGTAATATTTAGTACTCAAAGTTGTCAATATTAGTTTTATAAGTTTTTGACTCGGAATTGCTTTTCTTGAGGTACGTAAGAACGCAGAAAATAATCCAATACTTTTAGTATGCAAATAATTTTTCAATTTTCGCACCCTAGCACCCTGACTCTCCAAAACCCCCTCTGTTTCCATAACAAATCAGGGAAAGTTAAAT
Organism: Acheta domesticus; assembly: GCA_031308135.1. Taxonomy (NCBI): domain Eukaryota; kingdom Metazoa; phylum Arthropoda; class Insecta; order Orthoptera; family Gryllidae; genus Acheta; species Acheta domesticus. The sequence goes on from JAHLJT010009436.1 coordinate 27,429,163, forward strand.
ACTCGTATTATTGCAAAGAGTAGGGTTGCACTTGCCTGATCCGGTATTTTCGCACAACTTTACTTGGCTTTCTCAGGAGTAAAAACCTTTTTTAATATTTTTCTGACTATCAAGGAAAGCGAGAAACTAACTGGCAAGGAAGATTGAATAATTACGTCAAACGTTTTTAAAGAAGTATGGATTGTTCCAAGAACATCTCTCAAACTGAATAATACTGAATACACCTTTATTGAAAATTTGTTTACATCAATTGCACTGTTATTTTTGTTTGATAGTCTGTAAGTACATTAGAAGTTATATTTATATTTTTTTAAACGAACACGTTTAATTAACATTTCCTTTTTAATGGAAGGACAAATTTATAGGGAAAGGGTGGGGTTGAACATGCGAGTGTTCTCGCAAGGGTACGCTAGTTTTTTTTTAAATTTTTGTTAGATATGGGTATAATTTAATATAATGATAATAATGCATTTTAATATGTGAAGTGTTATTTTTTAGGCGAAATTTGGCACCGCCAATGCTACTGCTACAACTCCAATGGCAAAAGTACAGAAACTAGCCGGTCCTAGTACATCTTCAGCCAATAGAAGCAATTCCCCGGTTGTCCATGCACCTGCTCCACGTACCAGCCATTCAGGTGAGATTATGATATTAATATGTAGGAAGGCGTCCTACATAGTAGTCTAAAACAGGCTGTTCCAACTGAGCTCCATAGGGCGCGTACGCCCGCACGCGCTGACGGCTGACAGGGCTGAGTTACCAATCGGCCCCAACGACAGCGCCAACGACAAAACTGTGGACTAACAAGAGGCCTTGCAAGCATGTTGGGCTTTTTATTGTTGGGGAACCGATTGTGTAACAGGCCAGCGTGTTAGTTCGGAACTTGTTGTTGTTGTTGTTGATGGTGGTGGTGGTGTGGTTTCCCGACTGCAACACGCTTTTTGTTATTTTTGGAGGGAAAACGCGCTGGAAATAATGCTAATCAGTCATTTTGTTTGTTGAGGTACTTTGTTCATAGAATTTGTCTATCCTTGAAAAAAATCTCCTGTTCTTTTGGGTTTTGGTAAATACATTATTTGAATCCTTTTCTGCTTTCTTAACAAGCTGTTCGGCAACGAAGTATTTTGACGAAATGCGTTGGAAATTATGCTTTGGGCAGACTGAAGGATGTTACATTTTTCTGGTAGAAGAAAGGTCCCTCATCATCAACTTGAACAAGCGCAGCGAAGGTTAACTGTACTGTAAAAATAAGATTAGATTAGATTTATTATTAATTCTGCAATTAAGTGTGGTAAGTAAGTGGCGAAATATCTCAACTTTACATGCATTAAGCTTACATTGACTAACAATTCAAAAGAGCAGTTAATTTAAAAAAATAATTCTAAGCCGCCAGAGAAAAAGTGTGACTCAGAAGATGGTCCAAATGAGTTAGGCCCTCGATCTGATTTCTGGAAGCGAGTTCGCTCTTTTCATACTTTCAATATAAAGCTCTTCCGGATAATTATGAGTTCTTCTCTTTGTTAATAAAGAACAAAAAAGTTATTCCTATCGTTTGTTCCAAGTAAGTAAAAAATCTGTCCTGCAAAATGTCAGTTTTTGACTTATGTTTCCCCTGCAGCGTCGAATTAATAATAAATAATACATAATTTCACCGCGCAAGCCTTATTCCACTTCCCTGCACTGCACTGGAAGCTTCAAGGATCTCAAAATATTCTGGCCTATCTCGTATTGCATGCCGTCTGCGCGGTCGCTTCTAACCAGGGTTGTCCAGTTTGCGGTCCGCGGGCGCGGGTCGTGCTGCCATTTATTGTGGTCCGCGAAAGGTTGTTAGTAAGGGTGCGGATTTTTAATGAAATGCTATTTTTTCCCCTTTTCACTGTAGAACGATGCCTTTTAGTATAGGCATTAACATCATGTTTTGACAAAAAACGACGTGTTTTTATGGTTTTGTTATCATTTTTCCATCGATTTCGATTAATAAGTTTTTTACCTTTTCCGTCATTTTACCTTTCAAAGCATTTTTCGCTGATTAAATTGATTTTAACTTTTTAATACTACGTGCTTCATCTAATGTTTATGAGATGAAACAAATGTTCTCCACAGAATTCCAAAGTAGCCTATTCGATTTCTTCGCTCAGCAATTGTAATGTCAGCCGTTGTGAGTAAGTAATACCAGGTCCCTGTGTGACGTCTATCAGCCCACTAGATTCGACTGATTTCGCGATAACTGAAGACACTTATTTCCTGGTAAAGAACAGTCCAAACCAAAAATTTGAAAGCTGAGTTCACTTGAATGAAAGGAAGAAGCCTTGATGACATCAGGAACATATCCATAACAATTGAGTTGTTCATCTGAAGTGCTTTTGATAAAATATTTTACGTCATTTTTCTTTGATTTTAGGGCATTTTAAAAATATTTTAAGGGCATTTTATTGATCATTTTTGGTGGTTTTACGTCTTCAGAATCCGCCCCCTAGTTATTAGTCAGAAGTTAAAGTCCCTTGCATCCATGTCGGGCTAGAACATAGGACGCACACCCACTGCCTGGGTCAACACCCCCTTTAATGTAAAAAATAGGTGAAGTTTAGATTTAAGATTTTTTTTTAGTAAATTCAGAAATTAAATATCAATAAATTCACTGCGTTATGCTTGGTATGGCCTGATTTAATGCATGATTCCATCTCCCCACCCCCTGTTTCAGAACAGCCAGACATAGTGCTGTGATCAACATTACGGGGAAGTCAGGTGTGAATCTCCTGAGTAATGAAAATACGGAACCATGTTAGTTTTAGTCTCTCGAAGCCTTGCAATTTGGACATCCCTGCTGTAAATGATCAAAGAATTCATCTGTCACAGATATTATGTCGTCCATTACCGAAATAACACCGATATTCCTTGAAACACTGCAAGTTCACATACAAATTCTGTTATTTTGATGTTATCTTATCAGATAAACATTTAACAGCTTCTCGAACCTCCAGATTATTTACAAGTTACTTTAACCAATGGATGTATTTATCAGGCATTCATAAAAAAAATTTTCAAAATATCAGCAAAATAACTTCTAGATTGACTGTCAGACACTTTATCAGTACCGGTGAAACAGGCCCATAATCTTTTACTTCCTCTCCACTGCTTACGCAGTGAAGAGAAAAGTATTGCAAACTGCAGGAAAAAACAGCCAATTTTCAGCAGAAAAAGTCTTATTGCCTGGCAACAAAAAAAGGATATATCTTGACCCTATCTATAATAATTTACTTCCTTTAACATGTTGTGTAGTCAGAATCTATGTTTTGTGGATCCTTGTTACAGAAAACTCGATTGGTGTGGTATGTCCCCCCCCTCCTCTTCATAAAAATGTATAGCAATCACAAGTAGTGATAGTACCTTAAATAATAAAAATATCCTTTAACAAATTCATATTAATTAGTCTATGATTACTACATAGACAATCACAAAACCTAACGCATGCAGTTCTTACAAACGCAAAACCTTCACCCCAAAAGTGGGTCCTCTTTTACCTGGGCCTACCCGCATTGCGGACCTTGCAGGCCTAAACGTTATGCCACTGGTCTAATGCTCTCTCTAGCATAAGCACACTTAAGGGGTTCTGTGTCTTCAACTTCTTGTAAATGGTACAAAATAAACTTTGCCTAAATTATTAAACATATAGAAGAGTGATTTGAATTTTTTTTTTGTTATATCTAAGCCCAGCATTTCTGCTACTTCTCAATGTAACTGATTCATGCTTCGCATATAAACAACATTGAATTAGCCAATTTGTGACCCAAGAGCCATAAATTTCAGCAGGAGTGAGCAAAGAATGATATCCCATCTGCATGCAGTTGAGTTGGAACAGCCTGGCTCAAAATATGGTGTTGCCATTCAAAATATTCCTCTTGTAATTATGTTTTTGTTTTTTTAGCAAAAGCAAAGCCCCGCATGGCTCCTCTGATGCAGAAAACGATGAAACTGGCTAAAAGCTTCAAACGATGATAGTTGGACACTAAAGAAATATGAAGAATGACGTTCTTTAAATGGAGAAATGGTACAATAAATGTGAACTCCTCAGTTATTCTATTCATAAACACTGTGAAGTTAAAAACAGCCCGTGGAATCTGTTGTGACATGTTTGATGGGGTATGTTAGCTCATTGTTTTCCATTTCATTAGACCATAAAGTGGTGATATTTTACTTCCACAACTTCATAAATTGATTGCTAGTCAGGATGTACTGTATTTCATTACTACTGGACTAGTGTGATGATTTTATTATAATAAATATGCTGAAAAGGAAATATGAAGTGTGAAGCAAGAGTTCCTCAGTTTTTATGCAGGATGTATGTACAAGATGTAATGATAAATGCAGTAATATGTTGATGGATTGTTTGTGAGTGAGTATGGTATCAAAACAGTCACTCTGTACCAAATTGAATATCAGTTATTCTTTGTGTAATTGATTTTTTTCCTTCTCACAATGAAGCAGAAATATTGAAATTTTAATCTTGCTATAGAATAACAATTGACTATTTAACGATCATTAATGCTTATATTGTTTAGAATATGATTCGGTGCATGGTTCTTGATAAGATAGATTACCTAATACAATTTTTTTATGGATTTCTTTCAAGTTCATTGAAAATGTAATTTCATTACAGTCTGCTTCAGTGCTATCACTGATTACCATCTTGTCAATTTTTGGAATAATAATGTGCATGAATCAATATGCCAATGAAATGTAATGATAGAAAAAGATTCCTAAATTGATTCTTGAAATATGTAATAAGTTTTATTGGATAATTGTAATGAAAAATTGCAGTTGGAAAGTATTTGTATTTCTAGTTCTGATGTGTTAAATTGATTCTGTCTAAAATGTTCTGTGCATTACAAAATATTTGTATTTATCTAAAATGTTCATAGATTTTAAAAATTGGTTATTGTTTTGTGTGAGAAGTATGGGAGATATTTTTCTTTTGAAAGTATAGTGTGAAATGATTTTAGCTAGTAATCTTAGAAAATTGTATTTTGCTGGTAGTTCATTTTGTCTGTAAATTTCTTATTTTTTGTTTTCTTGCTATTGCATTTAAAATCCACAGTATATTTTTAAAATAAGACTTAATTTCATTGGTTTATCAAAAATCATTACCAGAGCTTTTCTGTAAATCAGTTCATTTTATCAGTTACTAAAATTTTAAAATATTTCTACATATGCAAGATGTATGTAAGTACTATTAATATGTGCGTGAAATGAATTGTTAAGAGGCACAGTTTTGAATTTCATTTGTATTATTTATATTTCTCATTTACTAAGAGTCTAAGAACTAGTTTCTTTAGTGAGTGCTATTTGTTTTACTGAGAAGGGAAAACATTTTTATTGTATATATTTTGATTTCATCACCCTTTGGATGAAGAAATTTACATTGCAAGATGTTCTCAAATGCAAAGTAATGGTTTTATGGTCTTCTGTTGATTACAATGGAAAGAAGTTTGTCAGTTTTAACATATGTTTTCCTTATTGTCGCAGAAAGAATGAATTTTTTTGAGTATTTGTTAGTCAGGTATTACACAAGAAAATGTCATTAGCAACAAATGATCATGATTATTCCAAGTGACCAATGATATTGTCAACCATCGGTCTACCATCACTTTTAGTTTGATAGCAATGTGAATTGATTTCCTATGATTGTGAAATTGTACTGTACATTTGATAAGTATTCTTATTAAGTGATACAGCTGATATCTACTCATGCTATGTTAATTCTATAGCTTTGTACATGTTTTTGTTAAATTTTGATTTGTGATGAATATTATGAGTTTGTTCATAATTTTGAGATATTGATTGGTGGTTTTAATAAATCCTGAACTATAGAAACCTGTGTTTTGAAGGAGAGTGATAGACATGAATGACATTTTTTTGATGAATTTTGGATTTGAATTGTTTGAAGGCATGTGTCAAAACACATTTGGTATTGCACTTGAAACATCTTTTTTGAAATAATGCTGGTTGAAATTCATTTTCTTGCTACAGTTTTGAATCCATGGAAGTATGACAGCTTTTCCTGTAGAGGATGGAAGCTGACAATTACCGTATTTGCCCAAGTATAAGACAATAGCTGAATTTTGAAGAGACTTTCTGAGAAGTTTTTCGATTTTTTTAACGTGTTCTTACCATTCAGTTACAATACAATGAAAAATTGTTGAGGTTAAATCTTTTTGCCTGGGCTCTCACTATTTTATTGTTCCTTAAAATCATCTTCATGATGTTTGCTTTTTTTACTATAATTTTCATCTTTCATGTATCATTATTTCTTTCTGGCCCTTCAAAGCTCTCTTTTGACTTCTGAGGCTCCCTTGAAAGTTTTACACCTTGAATTTGCGTTCTTTGTCTTTCATCAGATGCCACCTAAGAACATTCCCTCTGTGTCACCAGATTTTCTTCTTGACAGTCATGTTCATGACCTTTACATCTTTAACAACAATTAACTTGAAATTCATATCATTTATTGCTTGCATGATTGAGTTGTGAACTGTAAACTCTTACATCTCCATACCTCCATACCAGGGATAGCGTGGGAGAGATTGGAAGTTTCCAACATTAAAGACTTCAGAACCATTCCACCTCTGCGATTGGATATACAATTGCATCAATTGAATTTTTATGCATTTTGCCTTCTTGCGAAACGCAGATTCACTCCAAACTGAGAATCCATGCGGTCTCCTCAATCATCGAAATGTCTGCAATGATTTTTATTTATCTTCACATTGCGTTTTACTTTCAAGAAAGCCATTTGTTTGAAAATATCTCCTATATCTTACTAGCAAAAACGCAGAGGCCACCAAGAATACACTAGCAAGGATGGATATGTGTTGCTGTTTATCATCTTTGCAGCTTATTGTTAAGGGTTTGCAAGAGATATCTGTGTAAAAGCATTGACCTCCAAAAGACTAGACTTCATTTGTGATTATAAGACAATCCCGGATTTTTCAATTGAAATATTTAGGAAAACACCCTCGTCTTGTATTTAGGGAAATACGGTATGTTACTGCTTTGTTAACATTTTTGTAATCTAAAGACTGGTTAATCCTGTACAATTCAGTTTCAAGCAGACTGAAGTAAATGAATCAAGACAGCTTAGCAGAAAGGGAATTGTGCTAGAATTATTTAGAAAGGGAAGGGAATAATAATCATTAATATTGACTATTGACAGTGAGACCTTCCTTTTGTGAACTGGTTGAAGAGATCCATTACATTACTACACTGTAAACAAAATGTAGAATTGTTAAAATTGAAAATTACTGAAGATTGTCTTCTTATTTAGTTTTAAAATTTACTCTCCTTATATGAAATATACACAGAATTTTCATTGATATTTTAATACTCTTATGGTGAATGGGTCAAGTAGACATAAGCAGACCATTTTCTTGAATAAGGAACTGTAGCTGTTCGTCAGTCACTGTCAAAATGTCAGGATACATGCTTAGTAAAATAGAGTATTTAAGTCTCTTTGTAGAGAAAATAACAAATGATCCTGATTTTGAATAATGAAATGAGATTGGCAATGCAATTTTGCTTGAAAGTAAAGAGCATGATGTAATTTAAAGTATGTTTTGTGGTGCAATTATCCAAAAGTTCATGTCTGTAACCCACAACATATTTGTGATTTTCTATGAATTAAACTTATTTTCAAAAGTAGAAGTCTACCACATCCAAAAAATAATTTATGTGGAACACTAAGAATAAAAAAACTGAAATTTTGCAATAATTATAGTGCATCCTGGTTACATAATAGGTATCCAATGTTGGATTCATTGTGACATTACGAGGGTGATTCATCTTGATCCAAAAGAAATGAGCAACATTAATGTCTGCAATGGATTCCAGAGAATCCAGTAGCTGTTAAAAATCCAAAAATTTATTACAATGAAACTAAACCAGTTACATTGAAGAAAAAATCAAACAAGTTTGTATTTTCTGTGTATTAGTTATTGCAGGGATAAATACTTATATTTTGGAAGTTCGTCAAACACCAATACTATGCATTTGCAACTAAATTTGACAGCTGGAAAGAATTTTTTCCTGAAGGAATGTGACTACCAGTTTACTTCATCAATACATTGCCAAATAATGTAAAAAAGTTTACCTCTGAAAAAATTCAATAAGGAAATGAAAATGTACCAGGAATGAATTCAAGCAAAAATATTTTAAAAGATCTCCATGAAGATGAGGAAGAAAAAAGAAGATTGAGTTTTTCATTAAGTTGATGAAAATTGATATGTGAGTCACATAAGCACATGAGCACAGTCACGTGAGCACATGCACGCAGGCCGATGTGCCACAAGGGAGGTGAAGGTAAGGCTTCACCTATTTGTCGTCATTGGCACAAGGGGGAGGTTGTGTGGTGAGCACAATGCTCCAGCCACCTTTACCCCCTGGAAAGATCCTGGTAATCAGAAAGGAGGCTGAGTTAACCCAAGGGCTGCCCTGAATGGCAAGCACCAGATAAAAATCCTAGCTTTCAATGAGGATTCAAACCTCAGTCCTTCAGGTCAGGAAGCCAGTGCCCTACCACTGAGCCACCATGGCTCCTGACTAAAGTACAGACAAATGCAAATTTTAATGAGATTAACATGGGTAAAGAATGAGCAAATCTAGTTTGGTTGTATGAGATATTTCCACATGAAGATGTGTTGAAATTTTATTAGTGCACTGGGGCAATTACTTTTTACATTCTTGCCTACTATGTATCATACTTATGTAGTGAAGAGAAAGTATTGTCATGCTGCACCAAAAAGTGGTGATTTTTCAGTTGAAAAACTCGTGATGTGAGTCCCTGTTGTAGAAAAAAATGGATAACATGTTCCTTTGAGTAGTAAATGAGTAATCTCTAAAACATAGAGTAGTCGGTATCCATATTTTGTGGGTCCTTGACACTTAAAGTTAGATAATGGCAAAATGTATGTGCTTGTGCATGTGCTTCACTGGCCAAAGTGGAAAAGGAATTATTTACTGCTACGATGATAGGAATGCATTGGTCCCCCCTCCCCCGAAATGACTTACTCTAAATATACAAGATTTTTCTTTTTATCATTTGTTGCGTCTTAATTGACGCAACGGGTCTCCAAGCGTCGTGGGGCGTTGAGCACTTTTTTGCCCTAGGGAGTAATCCTCCATTACTTGTCATGTCACGTCCCGTCGCAATCAATTGCCAAGAAGATAGGTAGCATCTCCGTGTACGCACCTCACACCGCACGCCCCTGCGTCACTACCCAGCGGCCAGAATTGGGAAGGACTAAGGATATGAGAAGGGTTTAGGCTGCTTCACAGGGCCCTTGTGAAGCAGCCTAACTCGTTTTGAAGGAACAAACTTCACATGAAATTCGACGGGAATCGAATCCGGACCTCCTTGGTGAAGGGCGAGCGACTTCGCTCTGAGCCACGAGAAGATTTCATCTGAAAGAGTACAAGAGATTAGAAATGCACCTGTAAGTGATTTTCAACTATGATCAAAATTGAGAGAACGTCATTAAGGTTTGGCCGAAATATCTATTGCAAGTTGAGGAGTCATGCAAAACACGTTTTAAATATAAAGATGAATTGTCAACACAAAGCGGAATTATGTATAGAAATGACAGAGAAGTTTATTCCTTTTAATCTCAAAAAGTCATTAATTCCAAGAATCCATACAGCTCACACGGAAATAGAAAATACTGTGCAAAAATACATGAAATGCTGTATACACAAAGACATCCTCTGATGCAGACACAAGAAATGTCTGAGTATTCTTTTCAAAACAAATCTTTTTGCAACCGCCGACTCCGGGTCGCAGTTCGATCACCCTTGGTGGGATCGAGATACTGGTCCCTGGCTCCAGTCAGACGTCGCGGGAACCGCTGTACCGGCCAGTTGATCGCCGCTTTCGATTAACTACTACTAACCAACTACTACGCCGCTTTCGACTAACCTTCCAGTTAGCGGCTCCCGTGCGATCGTGGTAACGACCACGATTAGTCTGGTCAGCCCCCGCCAGCAGAGGCAATCCCACAAAGGATTCGAGACGAACTCGAATCGGGGCGGGTTTATCTCTCAGGGTTACTTGGCTAGGGAAATGCAAGGGGCTTACCTGGCTTCAAAATAACTTGAGGAAATGCATTGAGAGCACATTTATTCGCAAACGTGCGTTGCCCGCTAGGCCCGCGGATGCCGCAAAGTTACACTGTTGTCGGATGGAGTTGTCAGGCTCAAGGCGCCGTCGGTCGCAGGCGGGTCGGCGAGGGGGTCCAGTGCCACGCCCGTGGTCCGTGCTCTGCTTCCCTCGTTGCTATCTCATGAGGTATCGCACCGTCGCCTCGTGGTTTCTGTCATCGTTCATATCGAAGATTCAAAGCCAAACACATTTCCTTCTTTGCATTTATGCAGTCTGATAATTGTTTAAAAATATTTATTTATTTGTCAAAAAACAGTAAAAACTGTATATGACGTGTGGGGAAAGAGATTTATCTGCGCACGTTTTCTTGAGGGCCAGAATTAAAAAAAAAGTTTTGTTTATATTTAACTAGCAAAATACTCAGCATTTCCTGGGCTTCCTTTACATCCAATCCTTATGAAAGAGGAGAAAGATTAATTGTATTTGTACCACAGCATTTAAGATTATTATTTTTAATGTAATTGGTTCAAATTTTAATAAAATACTATAATTTTCTTTCATTTTATTTTTCAGTACATTGCTATTAGTTTAAAAAATTTTATCTCTAGCGAATCTATTAGGTACAAGTTCTATTGCACCACTAATAAATATAAATTCAGAAATGCACGCTGAAGAATTTTTCTCAACATAGTCAAACAGACCCATTCACTATAAATGTAATAAAATTCCCAACACAACAGGAAGGTTAAGCAAAAACGCAACTGTTAAAAAGTGTAAGGAAATAGAAGAATTCATTTTATTTTAAAATTGTATTACTTTAATAATTAAAATGTCATGTGGAAGTGCATGACATTACATTTCTAATAATTGGCATTTTAATTTATATATAAACATTCACAAGTGTCATTAATCATTGTACAACATTTTCTCATAGAAGAAACTGATGGAAGAAGAAAGGCATGTGAAGTGAAGATTGTACCAGATAAGAGTTCCTTGATATGTAAAGGATACTGAAGATGTTGGCTTGAAGAAATGGGTGATCCAAGAACTAAAATTTTCTGCTTTTACTGAAGTATGAGAGTGTGAAGTGATAACTTAGGAACTGAATTGTTGTACAGTCATTGTTCTGTAACACATTATCTGATTGCTTTGTAGGAAAGCTTTAATTTCTGTAATTACTGTCTACAGTTCATGTTAAAACAAATTTTATTTGCCATTTCAGTATTTGCTCATGTTTTAAAGAGAAATACTTAGGTTAATCAAATTTACCAAAGTTGCTTTGTTTTATTTATTGCTCAGCTATTTTGCAAACAGTGCCTATGCCTGATAGATCTGCAGCATGTTACATAATGTTTTTGTGATGCTTTATAAGTTATTTATTAATTTATTGATGAATATTAAACGGTATCTGAATTGTATGAAAGTTATTGAAGAATTCAAAATTGAATTCTATAATATTTATCTAAGATTTCTTAAGAGTAGTAAATAAATTCAATATTTTTGGTGGTTAATTTCTTTAGCAAGAATACTACAATATAAAATCTTTTGGAGACATTAATTATAACAAATTACAAAATAGAAAAATAAATTGCATTATCCAAATGCATGACATTTCTTCACAAATTTAATTGTTTCTATGCAATTTTTAATTTGCAATAATATGATATTCAGGTGGAAACAAAAAAAAATATTTTTTTTTAGTGTTGCGCACCTTTATTTTGATGATTTTCTTGTTCATTTCTGTGTGTTTAATAACTTGAAACATGTTGTAGTATACTTGAAACTCTTGCAGACCTTTTGGATTCATTATGCTTGTGTGAGCTTTTTACTTTCTTTATGCTGTTTTAACACTACCATCATTTTTTCTTTTTTCAAAATAATATTTTGTGGTATTTAAGTTGGCAGAAGATAAAAGTTAGTAAAACGTGTGTTCGATGAAAAACATAAGTACACACAATGTTTGGAATGGAATGAACAAAAATTATGTTTTTTTTAATAAAAATAACAAGAAAGCTAGAAGGTTCAGTTTGATTTCTATCTTAAAAGAAAGTTAAGTGTGATACAAGGAAATAAGTGAGTATTGTGAGAGGACTTACAAGAATATGTTAAGGAATTACATGAAACTAATTATGCAAATATATGAATCATTCTGCATTATTATTCCCTTTACAGTAATTGAATTGATTAAAATTAGACATCGGATGTTTAAGAAAATGCCTATTTTATTCTCATGAACATATCTAAAGACCATTAATATAAGTATATGAATTATGAAAAATTAAACATCTGACAAATTTTTATTTTGCCTCTTTTATCGTGTATGAGTAAATGCTTTTTTTAGACATGTTTTTCTTTTTAAATGCTTTTTTCTCAAAATTTATTAATATTTCTTCCTAATACTGGTTACAAATGCACCTTTAAATCATTTTCAGTTCTACTAATGACAATAAGGTACTGGTAATGAATCTCTATACATTGTGTAGACCTCTTAAGAATAGTAACTTAGCTCATTCGTGTGAAGATGCCAAAATTACTCACTCACTAATGACTCATATTGTTTTTTTGATATTGGCTAATTTTAGGTGCAAGTGCAGTGAAACATATTAGTGATTTTTGCCTCCAATTTTAAGTTTTTATTGCCTTTTTTGGTGCCTAAAACATTGTTTAGTGCCTTAACATTTGATGTCTAATTATAACTTCAACTTCACAATAGCTCAATTGAAAGATGGTTTTTTGGCACTTGTATGAGTGTTACTGTGATAAACACCGTATTTACCCAGATACAAGGAGAGTTTTTTCCCCTAAATGTCTCATTTTAAAAGTATGGGGTTTTCTTTGCAGATAAAGTCTAGTCAGTTGTGATCTGGTTTTTTTACTTTGCTTTTCCATGTCAAAAATTCAAATGCTGATGTAATGATATGCTGCAAAAGTAATAAATACCAGACATGTCTGTAATACCCCATTATATTCTTGGCACACACTGCATATTCGCCAAGTGATTTAGAGCTGTATTTTTTAATGGGCTGGTAAGAGAATACCTCAAGCAGATAGTATTGTATGAAGTGGAACATAACATGAAAATTAATAAAAATAATCTCCAAGATTTTGTTTCACAAAGCACATATTGATAAGGCCATGCGGACTCTTGTGAATTTTCATTTTGCAAGAGATCAAGATGAAAAAAAATCACCTTGACACAAATGTACATTCTACATCTAGTCATTGTAATTACTTTAAAAAACATTTTCTTAGCAAAAAATTTCCCAAAAATTTGTTACTTTACTTTCTCCCCTGGTACAGAAACATGATAGTTCGCAGTTAACAACTTGATTCACAAAGTGAATAATGAACAATATAAATTCAAATGAACCAAGTTTTAAGTTAATGTTAGTTAAAGAATTGGAGGCCAAGAAGAAAATTTGGAAGTAAAGAATGGAATGTTTTATGATGCATCAGATAAATGATTATGAGAATTCAATGAGCAAAACATTCAAGAGGCCTAAAAACAATCAAGAGGATGACCAGAAAGAAAGAAACAAGGATGAAGGATGAAGATAAAAGTGACAAGTTTGTTAATGATAATTTTCAGGCAAGAAGGAAACAAGATTTAGCCTTCTCATGAAGACAATTTTGTAGTCAATTTAAGAAATTTTAGTTTTTAAAAAATTGACGTTTGAATAGTAAGAATTAGTTTTTTTTTTTTTTTTTTTTTTTAAAAGTCTCCTCCAAAATTAGCAACAGGGTAAATATGATACTTGGACTGTCCTAAGTCGTGAAGTCAGTAACAATATTTTCTTTTTCTTTGTTAAATTGTATTGCTATACTTGCATAAATTTCATGTCTGACTTACTAACTAGACAAATACTTTTAAGGTCAATTACTATAACAATTAGACAGACAACAAAATGCATGAACTTATTTTTATTATAAACCATAAAACATTACAATAAATATAAAAAATAGTATTTGTAAATAGTTTTGCTTTTACCCATTTGCAACTTCTTAAAAAGAACTTATAGTGATTTTTAGCTGGATCCATAAAATGTATCATGATTGATGCTAGTTAGACTTTACCAATAAAATAACCTGAATACAGGATATTTGTTTGTCAATTGACACCTTCCCAAATTAGATTTCCATTTTGGGTTGGAATAACAAAATAGAATCTTGTGAAGACAATATCTATTTAAGTTATTTTGATTTGCTACTTCAGCTAATAATGGAAGTGGAAGATTAGAGGAGGAAGAAATTATATTTTGGGCATTCAATTTAATGTCTGTGTGAACCTGACAGGTTCACTCTTATGCAAATTCTTCCTTGCTGTAAGTTCATTTGATTAATAAAAATCGAGAGACTCCTAAGCATTTGAATGAAAACAATACAACAGAACGTCGATAATTCAGATTAAATAGGATCAGACCCCTTTCAGATTATCCAAATAAATCAATTGGTCAGTAAAAAGTACTTTATAAAATCATTCATAATTCACCCTGATAATAACAGAAATGGAGTTTATAGAAAAAAAGCCATTGCTGTAATTTTTTTACCTTTTTAACAACAAAGAAAAAATAACAACCATACTATACCTACACTAATGCATGTGCTCTGTCTTGTTTCATCTTACATGTATCATGTAATGATTATATAGAGAAAATTTAGGCCAGAAAACAGTATTAAATAATACAATAAGATAATCAAATTTGGATTAACTATGGTCTAGATTTTTTAAATTGAATTATTGACGTTCTAATTTATCTATTTGGCCATATCCTTTAGAATTCACATTACGAAAAATTAGTCAATAGTATAAAATCTCACAAACCTGGTTTCAAAAATAGAATAATTAAGATTTTTTTTTAAATTTTGAGATAAAATACAATCAGATCTTATTCAAATGTAACTACAAATGCTTCATAATATAATATTTTAATATTCATGTGAAGTTACTATTTGCATACTGACAGTTTATCATTTGGCACAGTAATTGTTCTAGGAAATCAGGACACAGGCCATTTGGAAGACTATAAAATAAGAAATTTACACCATTTTTACTTCCCCACTGCAATGAGCACAACATTTCATAGCCATTGGAGCAGGTCCCAGAGCTCCTACAGCAACTGCTGCCCCCATTACAGCACTGCAAGCAGCGTCAGGTCCTGTGAGGAGAAGTGTGTTGGGGGAAAGTAATAACTGGAAAGAAAAAATTACAATTATTAATATGATTGAAATTCTTTTTTTAATTATGCAAATATGACCTTGAAATATGTAACATATTTTTCTTTGGATAGAACATTACAAAATTAGTTCAACTTTGCAATAGTCTACTTGAGAAACTATTTGAAGTTAATGTCTATGCAATTAAAGATTTGCAATGACGCGTTTGATTCTTTGCATTATGAAAAGTAAAACAATACAGGCATAAATATACTTTACATTCTCAGCATTCTTTTCAGCCAGAGTTCGCATGTCAAGACCAGTAAGATCTGGCTCTCCTGCAATAGTATGCATTGCAAGACCAGAGCCAAGAAGCTGTAATTTTAGCACATTTCCTAAACGCTGGCAGCCAGCTGAAAGGTCCAATACATTTGACGAGGGCAGGTCACAGTGTCCTAATTTGGTATGGTCAAAATGATGTCTCAGCACACACAGGTCTCTGCAACATGGGATATCAATTTGCACAACTCACAGATGGCAAGGCTAAATGTAACAACACATTTTAGAATTGAAACAGAAGTATATTGAATTTCTTTGGTGAATTATATTTCTTGAGATAGGTAATACATGTCATTTTGGAGCAATCGTTTGTAATGAAAATCTACTTTTGAGACTAATCAATGTTTTTAGGACCTTATAAACCTCTCTACGGGGCTGGCAGAACAACTGTAGATTGTTTTGGGGGAAAATATATTTTGATCTAGCTGCAGGGCTTGAATGGTGTGTTAGAATTAAGAAATAGGTACTTTTAATTTATAATTAAGTTTTATTACAAACTAGATAAATTACTCATACATTGATAGTTAAAAGTTAATATTTCTCTACTGTTCAGCAATCCCCCATTTTGTATTTTTTTAATTGCATTTTTTAATTGGAAATTTTTCAAGAAAAAAATGTTGGTCTTCACAAATTTTTGCAAAGGAAAATAGAGATAACTTAAAGATCTGTGAGAGAGAAGGATCCATTTATTGAAAACATAACAATATTAATTAATTAATTAATTAGTTAATTAATTACTATGTGGTGATGAATTTAAGACTTGGAATAGTCATGATGGCAGCTGTGAACAGGCAGTAGGTAAGTTTCAAAATCCCAGGCAATGAAAGTGAAAGCAAAGAGAGTTACATGTGAATAACTCTCCAACTTCACTGCCAATAGCTAAATCACTGAAAAATACCTATAGGCATTAAGAAGTGAATCTCGCATCAGGCTGCGCTCTTCTAGAAGTCGTTTCATGGATTCCTGTAGTTCAGTTGTTCGCTGACCAAGTGCAGCCTTCCACTTTGCCAGCTCTTCTACCATTAGACTGTAAATAGCCATACAGACATTTACTGTATTATGAGACAAAACTATAAATACTAATAATTTAATCTAGTGCTCACTGCAGTTAGTATGAGGAAATATTAAGAATTAATATGAGAAACTTTTTGATAATC
The DNA here is from genome assembly GCA_031308135.1 of Acheta domesticus. Lineage (NCBI taxonomy): Eukaryota > Metazoa > Arthropoda > Insecta > Orthoptera > Gryllidae > Acheta > Acheta domesticus. The sequence continues at coordinate 27,445,957 of JAHLJT010009436.1, forward strand.
ATTATAATAACTTTTAAATCGAATTAAATTCTTAATTTACGTTTTTTAAAGAAGGTGAATGAGACAGAGTCAGTTAATATCAATCCAATTTGCATAAGGTATACCATGGCAATTCTAGGATTATTTGATACTATTCCATACATTACCTGTCTTCACAAACAAACTCAGCAAGGTTAAAACACTAGCTTTTAACAGAAAAAACAACACAAAAACTCCTTTTTGACCAGAATTAACAAACAAATTGCAATTTTCACTTTCCTTCCACTTTTTACTCTCTAAAATACGCTAAGCAGAGCAATAAAGACAAATGTACCAATTATTTTACAAAGAGCAGGAATCATTGTCAATATTTGTAATAAAGGTTAATAAAAGGTGACAATTATAACTATCTGTAATAAAAACTTAAGAATCCAACTATAAACACAACTTAATGTATGATTAAAGAGAAATTTTAAAATTGTTTCAACTATATAACGCTTACCTGCTAGCTAAAAATTTGCTTCGCCACACCTCGCATTGACCAGCAAGCCATTCAGTTTGCTCTTGATGAGTAGATAATCTCTGTGCTGAGGAAAGAAGTGCTCGTGCTAGTTGAAGTTTGTCTTCTGTCAACAGATGTACCCGTGTCTCTAAATCTTCTCCCACTGCTGCTACCAGTAAAGCTTTTAGCTCACCATTCACCTAACAGGCACCATACACACAAAAATACATACCAATTACACACAAAAATCGGTATGTTTTAATAAGATTATATTGAATGCAAATAGGCAATTTTCTCTTTGACAAAGTTGAACACTCCAGAGTTCAAAATGTTAAGTGATATTTATTTTCCATTTTTGCTTACATAGCCCAGTTTGAAAGAATTCTAAAAAAAGTTCTTTCAGAAAGGAAGGTTTTCTTTTCCAATTTTCTTAAATAAAACCTTTTAAAAGTGCGAAAATCATAAATGTGGCCCCTAATTATAATTGTTTTTCTGACAACAAATTAATACTTTCAAAACAGGACATGAGACTAAATTGATTGTACCATACTTTTTGGAACTTGACTTTTCAGTAATAAATGATGTTGGAGAGTTTCCCAATGAAACACAATAGCAGCGGTTTGTTTGGTGATGTAATTTACCCTTGTCGCCATACAGGAATAGAACTTTTTATCAGCTGAGCACTTCTGCCATTTATTTATGAAGCTGAATGTCAAAATTTGTGAATTCTAGTATTCACTTTAAATTGCCTACAAAAGGTCATGCAAGGTGCAAGTTGCATCAGCAGGAAAGCATGGCAATTCTACCTTTGCTAGAGGACCAACTGTCAAGCACAAAGAAGAATGGTACAGTGTATAGGGAGGTAGATACCTGGCACTTCCCCTATCCTATGGATTCACATCCGGCTTACATATTTATTTGAAACATACCTGAGCTTGAAATTTAAGTTGGCTTTCCAACTGACCATTTTCATCCTTCAATGTCTTAATCTCTTCCTGCATTGCTTTTCTTTCATTTTCCCAAACTTGTCCTTGATCATTTTGTGTATTACCATCAACGCTAAGGGAAGAAGTACTTAAAATACCATTCTCCACATTTGGTATTGCTGGAGAAACAACAGGAAGCTCATGTTTTTTGGACACTTTTCGTTCCGGATTCTTCTTTTTCTCAAAAGGAATAATTGGTTTAACAGCCGCTTTGTAAGGCTCATAAGGAATAAATTTGGGTTCTTTCCCTTTCAATCCCAAAACAATAGATGAGTCTTTCTTTGCAGGAGTAACTTGTTTTGGCACCAAATTCACAATCTTTCCTGTTATAATCGGTGGAGTGGAAGAATACTGCTTAAGATCTGATGGCCTATAAATTAATTTGTCCCCTAGGCTACATCCTCTCTCTGATTTCTTTCGAAATACATCTTCAGGAGAGCTTTCCGACTCGCTCTCCATTCCATCACCTTGCGTTCTTCCAGGGGAAAGAAGCGGTTGTTTTGTTAGCACTGTAATAAAAAAGAACGAAATTAAACTGTTTTCTCAAATGACATACTTACTAGGTTAAGTGTGACGAAAATCAAACGCGAATTATACCATGCGATGTCGAATGTAACATATCTGTTTTTCTGATGACTGTCACTGATCTTGTCTGAAATATCTTCAAGTTCTATTTACACATACACAGTTTGGAATAAGTTATTTACATGTCCTCAACTCCAATCGCCACAATTTTGACAGCTGATATCCAATTCTTCCTTCTCATTCACGCAAGTTCGAACACTTGCTGTGTGGTGGCGCGTTGGTCGAGCAAAAAACAAAAGAATGGTGTAAGAAGTGCGGGAATTATAATATTGCATGTCAAAATTAGTAAAACAGGTTTCCAGTTGGGTTATTAAAAACCTCTTATTCGCGTTTAAGTCGTATTGAAAAAAACATGTAAGCCACCTTCACGGTAAAAATAGAAAAATGACTTCAAAATTAGATATTTTTAAGAAGAAAATAACTTCACAACATTCAAATCCTGGAAACGGAAAAAAAAGAGCTCTCTTGAAAACTATTCGTAGATAATGATGATTTCCAGAACTAAAAGTTGTCAAATCTTATCAAAAGATCGAAACTTGTTACAGAGGATTATTTGAAATGGCATCGTAAAATGAGGTGACATCAAACACTTCATATGGTTAGTTTTCAAAAACCTCCTTACGGTATAATATTTTCTGTATTTTTCATAACATTGGTAACTAACAAATTTCTGGGGTGCTTTGAGACGTGAATAAAAACTATTGTTATAGTACCTATCTTTATTAATTAGTTAAAGAATTTTTTACAAAAATTAGCCTTTCTGTTTCTTTGGAATTCATTATCACTTTGAAATTTTATTTTTGGGAATGGTTTCTTATGCAGACTTGGGCTGGACACTTTTGCACCAGCACTTTCGAGGTCCAAGTTTCCTATAGTAATCATTCTTTAAAATTTCTTTGAAACTTGTACAACAATTCTGTGGTTACAGGGTAAAAGTTCTTAATTCAATTTTTGGCAAAATTGCGTTCAGTACTGAAACTACAAGTTAAGTATCTATTTTAAAACGACCAAATTCAAATGTGGTCTCCTTAACGACAAAACAGCGTTGGGAAATAGCATTGAGGATAGGAAGAACCATTGGCTCAATAATATTTAACCCTTGTTTTCTCCAAACTAAGATTTTTTACTTAAGAACTTTTACATGGTGACCACAGAATTCTTTTTAGTAGCATCAGGCAAATTCTACAAATCTCACAATTTGATGACATATTCAGAAACAAAAGAAACATGTTTTGTACCTCCAAAATTAAGCTTTCTGATTTGTTTGCCTGAATCTTTTCTCAAGATTTCTTTAAAAGCCCCCTCATTTTGTGTGTGTGTGTGTGTGTGTGTGTGTTTGTACCAGTGTGAGTGTATGTCTGTATGTGTGTCTGTGTTTGTGATTGAGTCTGATTGTGTCTGTGTCTGTGCATGTGATTACATGGTTTAGTTAAGAAAACCGTGTGTGTGTGTGTGTATGTTTGTACCTGTGTGTGTCTATGTCTGTGATTGTGTCTATGTGTGTGATTACATGGTTTAGTTCAGAAAACTTTTGTACAACAATGTATGATCTGGTGTTCAAAAAACACCATATTTTATTCCGTGTAAATTCATATTAATTTCAACTGAGCATAAATTTATTTTTGATTTATTTGTTGTATCAAACTATAAAAATAAATTAAACTTGCAGGGATTTAACCAGAAAGAGATGTATTTGCCAATTTTCTATTGGAAATGTGTCAATTTTGAGTACTATAGTAGATCAAACACCAGAAAATACTCACACATTTGACATTTTTTGCTATTTTTCAATTACGTATAAAGGTGATTGGAGATGGTTATTGGTAACAATGGTTATTGGTAACAATGGTTATTATCATATGTATAAATAAACTTTTTTATTTGTTAAAGCTTATTTGAATCATTTACTTGTTTATCACATGAACTAGTACTTACTCTTGCTTGATTTGTTATTATCTCTAGCTTATTATTTCATAATTTTTCTTTGCATGTTAAATTTGCTTCTTGATGTTTATATCTTTTTCATTTAGCTGGTTTAAAATGATATACCTATTTGTAACACGTAGTCTAAATGAATAAATAAATGAATGTAATAGTAAAAATAGGATAAAAATATTCCTCATTCATGTATATACCTGAGAAGTTGAACAAAGACAAATATTAAGAATGGTGTTCAATTTCAAAGTTTTAAGAATTTAAAAAATTCAATTTCAAAAAAGCTCCATTTGTTATACTAATGTACATAGAAATAGAGCTGATCACATTGAAAAGAATTTTAAATATTTTGACAACACTTCTGTGGAAACATGATAGTTTTATTGTCAGGCTATCAGCATATATGTTAACAATTATGTTGATGTGAAAGAAGTTTGAAGTTACAAATGAAGCTGTATTAATGTAATACCAGAAATGAATTGATATAATTTCACTGTTTTTGATGAGAAAGGATGATATATTTTTGTTAAAAAGTGTTTGTCATTCTTGATTTTTTTTGTGCATGTTTCAGTGCAAATTAATTGTAGGCATATTAATTGTAAGCAATCAATCTTTACTAAGTCAACAAAACATTTTTTACAGTTTCAAAAGATATACTTTTTCACCATCTACACGAACAAATTAATTTGTCTGTATGAACTGCAAAGACTTCAACAATCAAATTTTCACGAAATATTTACAATGTTGGTATGTATCAGAGCAATGAACTTCCACACAGTTTGACATCTTCATGAAAGTTGGCACATCTACGTGTTTTTTCGTGGAGAAGGTTTTCATGCTGTTCATTTTGTTGTAAATCTACTAGATGGCGCTGCAGCACAAGTTTCACAAGTATTTTGAAAACTCAAAAAGTTTCTGTGAAAAATGGCTTCAAATTTTGCATTTTTGGTAGCGCTAAAACGCCATTTTCTTTAAAACGGCACAAAATTTTTAAGAGAAAATTGCCATTTAGAACAAGGTTTGACTGTTCTTTAATATTCTAAAATTAATATATCCGTTCTACTATTAGGAAACCTTTTGACAGCAAGGAAAAAGAATACTAATGCGGGAAAGTCTGTACCATGCTGTAGTACCACTAGTTTCATTCTTTCCGGAGGGTAGAATAGAGCTACAGGGACTGTTACTAGAGAATGTCCCTGGCGATTTGGCGCGAAATATGAATCAACTTGCAATATAATTTTTTTGGCACATCACATGGCATTTTGGCATGCTTAAAACGGAGGGGGCCTGAAAATGTAGAAAACTTTTCAAAATTCCTAATTTTACTGTCCTTAATTACCTAATAAGAAGCAGTCCCATTTGAAATCTTTTTATTTACTAGCACCTTTTATTAACTAGCACCATAGGATGCTGTCTTCCTCACGCCAAAAGCTTGTTTGAGTAGTTGATATGAGTACTTTGTTGTCCTGCTTCTTGTCCTTATGTTTCGCCTTTGTGTTAAATATCCCTTTGTTTTCACCCATATAATGTCCCTTTGTTTTCACCCAATAGTGATATACGATAGCGATATTTCCATCAAAAACTCCAAGGAGTCTTCTAGCGTAGGTACTGCTTCCAGACTAGATTCTTTAATTCTTTCTTTCTAGTGTCTTTGTCTGATGATGATAAAATTCCTTTTTGCCAGGTGGATAATTAAATATAATTAACGTATACCAATTTTTCACATGTCGGAGAAGCAACGTGCGTGCAAATTATTATGGTTTCATAAATGGTTTACTGACAGTTTGTCATGTGATTCGGCATCGGGAGACTGGGTTTCGGGCTTGTGAGCTCATGTACGTGGACACTAAGGGTTTGGGTTAGAATTCGCTTCGCATTGTATGTTGTGTTCGTGGCGGGGGTATTCCATTTGCCTCGTATATTGCATCTGTACTTAAATTCTTCCATTATCTATTGGACTGAGGTGTGTGTGTGTGTGTGTGTGTGTGTGTGTGTGTGTGATTGAGGAATTCTTCTCCAGATAGTTCATACACAATGGTACAACAACAGTGATTAGGCCAAGAATAGCAAGTGGGCAAATATGTAAAGGTTCATGTCCGAGTACACTCGCCCATAGCTCATTTGTCAGCGAGCTCGCGTTCCACGACGCAATCGCGAATTCGATTCCCGGTCGGGCAAGATTATACTGTGCATTTTCCTTGCAATATCCCAGTAAATGCTGTGTGACAATGAGAAAACTTGCGTTGTTTCAAGGGGGCCATAGATATTGGACCGGCTTAAGTGGTTCAAATCAGCCTATACAATTGATGTCGCTGCAGTGTCTTTGAGCAGAAGGTCCTAGGGTTTGAGCTTACTGTGGCAAAATTTTCGACATTAGCTAGGTCGAGTTCAGTCGCTGTCTGGAGCACCATTCTAGCGGTCGGTTGCTCTGATCAATAGCGTTCCGTATTTTTTCTGATCAATACCAGGCGAATGCCGAAGCAGTACCCTTAACAAACGAGCCACGGAGCGCGCGCGTCTTTCCCACCCTGTCTTTGTGTCATCACACCTTACATACACTTATACCAACATTTACATGCAACACACTACCACACAAGTCGGGTTACCTGTCGGAAGCTTGTAGCTTGTCCCGGCTGGGACGGCGCCCCGCTGGTGCTCCCTAAAAATTTGTTTGCGTCAAAGCAACTGTCGCTCCGGCTACGCGGCTGTAAACAACTTAGGGTTACCTAAACCTAAACAAGATTTTCCCCAAAATGTGCATTTCCCAATCGATCTGGTTAACATCGCAGCTTCTTGAATTTGATTATTCTCTTTTTGGAGGTTCTTTGCATGATAACATTTCAAAACATCTCCCCAAAATGCCTCCAATTCTTTCTTTATTTTTTCTTGAATAGAACAAATTACGCTTATAAAATAACGCAGGTCCAATTTTCGATGAACTCTCTTAATTTTCGAAAATAGCAAAAGTTAAAAATTTGTCAGCGTCTTTACAATATTGAAAAGAGTGAATATTTTCGTAATGAAATCTGTTGTTCTAAATAAGATCATGAAATATTGATCACTGAATAACTCGAATGGGATACTAATCATAAATATTTTAGTTCGAATCTCAGTGTTAAGAAAGCTGGGTGGAAACACTTTTGCGCGTTCAAGTATTATAGATGATCTAACAGTTACAAATAATGCCAGAAAATATGTGCTATAGTAGCACCATTAGTGTGCCAGTCGCGTACATTCCTTCTTTCTTACTTGGATATCGCACCTCTTGTCTATTTTATTTGTCTGCAGTCTCCGATTACTGACGTAAATGAAGCAAAGTTGTCTAGGCGTTCCGTTAGAATTGCCCCTTATATACTGGTGTCGAGAGAGTATCCATAAACGTTTCAGCAATTTTGTGGCAACTGGTGTAACTGTAAGATTCAATTAGGTTTTGCGCGTAGTCATGGGGAAGTCGGAAGTACATCCAATTAGAAAACTCGTTGATTGAACACTAGCCTAATTTGCACATTACCTCAATGGAAGTGATGTAAGTGGGTAGTTAGGAGTGTCTAACAATTCCTCCAATAAACTCGATTAAGAGGGAACGTAACCATGCAATTCGCACGAAATATGCGTAAGTGGACCGTAGCAAGTATGTACTTATGCGCTAACGTTTATGTATATACATGAACTACATTTGTTCTATGCATTTGAAATGCAGAGTTACACCTCTCAACAAATTACTACCTGTCTGTTTTAATTTGAAGGATGTCCATTTAATTTAATTTCCCTTCCTTAAATTTATTTCCCTACATAAAAATATCATACGATCATCACCACCGTCAACAATGAGAATAATTTTACACCTCGTGTTGACATTTTGCGAACTGACAGAGCGTCAAACAAAACGCAAAATATTCCAATTTACAACTTGGATTTTTTTAGCAATTTTCGAAAATACAGAGAGTGCACAGAAAATGGAACCCGCACCACTTTCTTTGTCGTTCTTTTATGTAGAAATGTCTTCTATGTAGAAAACATTTAAGGAAAACATTTGGTGCAGTTTTTGAGAAAATAATTATTTAAAATTCAAAAACTGCGAAGTTTCGCGCAAAATTCCTCTAAAATTGTCATATTTGCAAAAAATGAAACATGACCTTATTTTAACATCTGTTTTATCTGTTTTTGATGAACAGATTTTATTTAAGGAATTCGTATTTTTGCAACTTTCGAAAATTCTTTGAGTGCAACGTGCGACTTGCACGTTCGTCATTTCTGTATGCATTGTTGCTCTATCCGAAGGAAAAAAAGAAAAAAAATTGGTTTAAAAGATACTCCGAACGGTTCCGAAGAAATTATTTTTTTGTTGATACCCCCTCTCCCTCGCACAACATTGCTCCGACTTCTGCTCTTAAGACAGAAAAGTTAGTGTATATATTGTATGTGCCACAAAAACTGTAAAACCTCGGGATTAATTTGCTTCCATATTTGGCACGAATAATTTTGAGGGGCCAAGAATGAAAAATAGCGCGGTTGCAATTGATAACTGTTCCCTGAAAAAGTTTTTTTTAATATTCCGATAAAAGCAATCCCCAATCCACCAGGCTATTGTTGCTGAGCGTTCCCGTGTGACGCGGGACGAGGCCGAGCAAGATCGGACAGGGCTGGTGGAACGGGCGGGGCCGAAGGACCAGACCGAACGGATGAACTCGTACATTAAAGAACGGGCGAAGGAAAATAGGCTGAAACACAGAGTGGGGAAGAGGGAAAAAAAGGGAGGACGGGCGCAGCTATCATTGATCGATTGATTGATTGTTGGTAATTCCGGGCGCGTCAACTACGGAGGTCATTAGTCACGTAAGTGTAATGTATGCATTTCCTTGGGAGGTGGCGGTGATCTTCAGCCACTGGATGGCGAGATCCCGTGCTGACCTAATGTCGGTTAGTGGGGTTTTCCCCAACCTGGTATATCCCACCAGCGGGGCACCGCCCCAGCCGGGACAAGCTCTAAGCCCCCGACCGGTCTCCCGGCATGTGTGGTAGTGTAGTGTTTGTTAGTGTAAGTGTACGTAAGTAAGGGGTGAGGGTAGGACAAGGAAGAGGAAGGAAAGATCGCGCGTGGTCCGTAGCCCGTTTGTTAAGGTACTGCCCCGACATTCACTTGGTGTTGATCGGAGAAACCAAAGAAAACTACCGATCAGAGCAGCCGGCCACCAGAATTCTCCTCCAGACAGTGACTGAACTCGACATAGCTGACAAACTAGTGTCGAAAATTCTACCGCCGTCGGGACTCGAACCTAGGACCTCCTGGTCAGAGGCACTGCAGAGACATCAGATAATGCACTGAGCGACCCCTCCCGGGAGGGACGCAGCTGACGGAGGTGGAGCGAAAGAGCCTAAAGACGAGCAAAATGAATTGGGTGTGAGGGAAAGGCGGAAGAAACGGCAGGTGGGTGATGAGCGAATGGAACATACAGAATATTTGCCTAGAACAGGGCCGCTCAACCATTTGCTCCGAGGAGGAGCAGTCGGTTGCTCTCTCCTCTTCCGCCGCAGAAAGAGCAAATGACGTCATCAAATATCGATCGGTGGCATGTGGCACAGTGGGTCGCGTCGTATTTCTACGGGGTATTTTACGTTGTTCGGAATGAAAAAGTCTCACTGCTCTGGGAAAGGATATTACGACAGAAAAAAAACAGTAAAATACTTTTGTAACATTTATTGGAACAGTTACTAGATATAAACATATTAGTGTGATTTGGAAATTAAAAACACGACAATTTGCAATGCAGCATGGGAAGAAAAGTATCTTTTTGCAGATTGCGCCGGCAATGCCAAATATTTAGTTGCAAAACAAGTGCTCAATAACATAAAGAAATTTAATAGCGGTGACATTACACAGTTAATCATGCTGCTGAATATGAAAAGTATTATAAAAGTTGCACAAAAAATGTTATTAAATAAGCTAGTAATAAAAATACTAAAAGTAAAGGAAATTAACATAAAAAATGAAGTTGATTGCAAAATCAAATACTCTAATTACACCTTTGAAGTGTTTTTTTCGCAATATACTTTCTATATTTGGAAGAGATGGCATGGTGCTATTGAGCCGTAACATGCATTTCCGATTGTGATCTGTAATTGTACTTCTCATTCGAGATTTACAGATTTTCAAAGAAGCAAAAAATTGCTCACAGTTGTATGTTGATCCAAACGTACTTAACAATCGAGGAGTATTCCGATGCAGTTTTGGAAAACGGTTTTGTAGGAAGTTCTTTTCCTAAATGCTTACGTTGTAGTATCGGTATGCAATGAAATTAAATTCTTTTGTATTGTGTTATTTTACTGCCAAAACAACATAAGAACATCAAAATACATCCAAAACTTACTTCTAGTGAGGCATTGTTTTTCAGAACACTGAAAACGTCCTTTTGTTCTTCTTCAGCGTACTTGTCATTTTCATCAGCATGATTTAATGTATAATGTCGTTGCAAATTAAACTTCTTCACGTGAAACCTTTTATGTAAACTAAACATTTGGCATAGCTGCCGTAGTCGGCGAAAAGATACTTTTCTTCCCATACGGCATTGAAAATTGTCGGTGTAGGTGCTCTTGTCTGTGAAGTGCTCGCGTGGTCTTCCATGTTTCCGCGACTGGAGTTACCGGGACATTGTATCAGAGGTTATCGCCAGGCGCGCAACGCTCGGGCTGCGGTGCCCCGCTCTCGGCTGACAACACGGCTCCGCGCTGCCGATTTGCTCTGCTTGAGCGGCTCTGGCCTAGAATATTAATTTGCTCCAATATTGATATTCCCCTACCGATTTTATGGAACTAGGGACCTAGCACGAATCAAACGAATATTTTGATTTTTGAGGGTACTTTACATTACCTCACTTACGCCTCAACATTTTCAAAAATTGCTCCAAATGTTTCCCTCAAATTTTTACTTTGGATAGAGCAATAGACGCATGCAGAAATTGCGTAGGTCGCATGTCACTCTTTACAGTCAATGAATTAATTTTTTTGTATCTTCCTACATAAACAATTATGAACATTTTTCTTCGTAAATGAAATCTGTTCATAAAAGAGCGGAAGGGGCTGAATGGAATGGGGTGGGAGGTGTCGGCAAACGACGATACCCTATTCGACGTGCGGGTGGGGGTGGGGCTGACGGAAATAGCGGGAGTGAGCGGCAGGAACATATAGAGTTTAATAGGCTGGATGGGAGGGCCGAGAGGTGTGTCAAGGACGGTCATGGCATGACAGAGAGGACGTGCGGGAGAGCAGGTAGAAGTGTTATAAGTGGGAGGAACAGATAGAACGTAAAAGGTTGAACGGGAGGGGCGGGTGGTGTGTACAGGACGGCCATGGCTTGAAATATAGGGTGTGAGGAGAGAGAAAAGCGTGTTGAGCAGGAGGAACTGAAGCGACCGGAATGAAGGGGCGAAAGATGTTTGCAGGACGGCCATGGCTTGAAAGATAGGGTGTAAGGGAGAGACGGAAGCGTGTTGAGCGGGAGGAATTGAAGCGACCGGAATGAAGAGGCGAAAGATGTTTGCAGGACGGCCATGGATTGAAAGATAGGGTGTAAGGGAGAGACGGAAGCGTGTTGAGCGGGAGGAATTGAAGCGACCGGAATGAAGGGGCGAAAGATGTTTGCAGGACGGCCATGGCTTGAAAGATAGGATGTGAGGGAGAGATGGAAGCGTGTTGAGCGGGAGGAACTGAAGCGACCGGAATGAAGGGGCGAATGATGTTTGCAGGACGGCCATGGCTTGAAAGATAGGATGTGAGGGAGAGACGGAAGCGTGTTGAGCGAGAGGAACTGAAGCGACCGGAATGAAGCGGCGAAAGATGTTTGCAGGACGGCCATGGCTTGAAAGATAGGGTGTAAGGGAGAGACGGAAGCGTGTTGAGCGGGAGGAACTGAAGCGACCGGAATGAAGCGGCGAATGATGTTTGCAGGACGGCCATGGCTTGAAAGATAGGATGTGAGGGAGAGACGGAAGCGTGTTGAGCGGGAGGAACTGAAGCGACCGGAATGAAGCGGCGAAAGATATTTGCAGGACGGCCATGGCTTGAAAGATAGGGTGTAAGGGAGAGACGGGAGCGTGTTGAGCGGGAGGAACTGAAGCGACCGGAATGAAGGGGCGAAAGATGTTTAGTAGTAGCCTTATCCGTTGAAACGGGCAATGTCAAGTTTGAACGTGCTCTGACTTGCCAATCAGCTTCCAAAGCCGCTAGAGTTAAATCGTGTTTACCCTGTGTCGCGCATCTTGGATTTCGAACAACCCATTAACATATTTTGTTTCAAGTCGCAAAAATGTGCAAAAGAAGCTCATGAAAAGATAATTCAGAGAATGGCGTTAATATGGTAACTGAAACTTTTTCAATCCATATGAGTGATTTAAAAGCAGAAGTGAGTTGGTTGAAAACGAGAAAATATCAAGACGTCCTTTAACCTAAAGAATAGGTGAAAACATGCATGAAGTGGCAAAACTTGTTTGTTTAAACACATTAATTCGAGCGCTTTCCAAAGAACTTAATATCTCGTACAGACCTGTTCAAATTAATTTAATCGATAATTTGCAGATGAGACGACCAGAAATATGAGCCAAAGGCTTCCTTCTTCATCGCGACAACGTGCCGTGCCACACGTCTCTTTTGATTCGCAAGTTTTTGGCCGGAAACAGTGTTTCTGCCTATCCACATTTGTCTTGTCATTTGTCACTCCCCGATTTAGCATCGTGTAACTCGTGACTCTTCCAAAAATAAAAAGCGTGCTGCAAGAAAATGTTTTGACACCATTACCGACATTAAGAGGACCCTGACGTAGCAGCTGAAGGATTTTTCTGAAAGAAGCCTTCGAAAAATGCTTCCAGTCATGGATACAACGTTGGGACAAGCCCCTCGCTAGTCAATATCAGTATTTTGCAGGAAATTAATTCCAATCTTATGTAAGATTATTACATTCCGACATGTGCGGTAGCGTTGTGCGTGTAAGTCTAAGTGTGTGTAAGTAAGGGGCGAGGACAGGACAAGAAACATGGTCACAACTTTGATTTTTTGCGAGCCATATATTTCCGAGTGTAATTGCGTCCAAAAAAGGTGACAAGGTGGTAACAGTTATAATAATATATTTTTCGAATTTTCTAATAAACAGGGAGTTCGAGGAAAATAGGACAGCCCCATGTTCTTTACATTTATTTTCTACTTCGAGGGAAACAATAGAGAAAAAAATTGAGCCATTCTTGAGATTTTTTTAAATTCTCAAAACTCATTAACTCTAAACAGAAATCACGCGAAAAATTATCGTTTTTCAAAAAGAAATGTGCATGACCTCCTTAAACAGCTAATTCTTTAAAACAATTTTCATTTAAGATAAAATCCTCTATTTTCAATTTTGGGAAAATTAAATAAAACATTTGAAGACTTTTTGAGAAAATAAGAATTAATTTTTTAATTGCCTATATTTCACGGAAAATCACGCAAAAGCTAAGTTTAGAAAAATGGTACATTAACTTACTCCTAGAAGTCTTTAAAAATTAGATATTATTAATAAAAATATATCTCGCGTCAACATTGTAGTTATAGGAAACTTTTGCAATTTTCGAAAAATTAGAAATTTCAACGAAATTGAGTCACACGCCATATTTTAAGACTTCTTTACGCTGTTCCAGGACAAATTTATACAAACAATTTGGAGCCATTTTTGAGAAAAAAATAGATACTGTCATTGAAGCTTTATGTAATATAACCCCCAAGAACATCCGTTTCAAACTTGCAGGGTCTTGGGTTCCATTAAATTGACCAGGGTATCTCAGTTTTGGAGAAAATCGTCTGAACGGTATAGGCACTAGCGTTGGCCACACACAGATGGATAGACAGATGGACAAAAGAACAGACACGCAGACGGGCAGACAGAAGGAGACGTTTTGCTGTCAATTGATTTCGGTGTCAAGGACCCACAAAACTTGGATTTTGACTACACACTGTTTTAGAGAATATAATTTGCAGCTTATAGGAAGAATAATTATCCACTTTTTGATACCCAAGCCCGTTAACAACAGTTTTTCTGTCGAAAAATCGCCGTTTCTCCCCCGCTGCGTTACAATACTATCTCTATTCACTGCGTAAACAAGTGTATCATTATCATGAGGGATGAATGTTAATGAAATTTGAATGGTTATGAAGGGGATGTTGTGCTGAGGTCAAATATGTTTTTGCTATGAACTTAAATAGTTCGGTTCTTCGTATTTGGACCATTCTTAATGTCTCTGCATTGCCCAAGACGTCAAGTTCCCACACGGTGCCAACTAATACAATTCGCTTTGCATGTGAAAAATTAGTAAATGTTCAGTCTCAAAATTCTGTATCAAGGCGTGCGCGATTTGCGGAATAGTTTCATAATTATTAACTTATTGCCGAAATATCTTAATTTTTACTTTCCCGTATACGTACGTATATATGGAGTTACGTAGTATAGGGAAAATTATGTAATGCTGCGCAAAAAAAGGTGGATTTTCGGACGAAAACTTCATTCCTGGGCCTTGATAACGACAAAGTGGATGAATCCAGTAGCTAAATTGAGAGAAAAAATACCCTAACATGTGATGCATCCAGAATCCCTTGTGGGTCCTTAATACCGAAAAAACAAATTAAAGCAAAACGTCTGTCTGCGAACAACGCTAGTGATTAAACTGTTCAACTGATTTTCTCCAAAACTGATATTCCGGGATCGATCTTACTGATCTTGTGGTCCCTTGAATTTGAAACCGATATTTTAAATTTTGGGGGTACTTCACATGAACCCCCTGGGACATTTTCAAAATTATTGTTTCAAAAATTTTGTGTCAAACATGAGCAATTTTTATTTTCTTTAAACCATTTTTTCTTAAAAACCTTACAACAATTTTTGATTAAATTGGGACCTTAGATAGCATAAAGGAAGCTCAAGAGAATGGTTCAGGTTTCATGTTCGTTGAAATGCCTGATTTTGCAAAAATAAAAATTAAAAAGTTTTCGACCTCTTCTACAATTATTTTTCTTAATGAAATATGCTCATCAAAAACAGATCTTCAAATAAGGTCATGTTGAATTTTTCCAAAATATGAGTGTTTGTGGAGTAATTGAGCGTCAAAATTAGTCGACAGATCCCCTAAGAGAACTTTTACCTAAGAGAATTTTGAAACAGTGCTAAAAAATAGTTTGGGATTCTGAAATGTTGAGAATAAATAACGAAAATATATTATTTAAAATACATAAAATTTTATAAAAAGTAAAATAACAGACTGTCTTAACTTAAATACAAAAAATGTTATTCTTTATATTTAGGACGATTAAAAAGCAAATAGGGTTCGACGAGATTAATATATGAACAAAAATAATATTTTGTAATATATAATTATAAGTATTAATATATAATTATTTCTTTCAAACAATCCGCAAAGCTTTATTGAAATTTGCGCAATAATGGATATTTGAAAAGTACATTGTTGCTGAACTACGAGATGATGGCAGTGATAAGATAAAGATGTTTTATTTAGTAGAGCTTGTGTTTACAAATTAGACTTATAGATATTATTTGAAACGTATTTGATAATCATTATTTTTGTCAGTTTGCGAGGTATAGAACATACATATATTCACTGAACGAAAGGTCACTTATCTATGCATATGTTAGCATTTCATCAGTAATGCAAAGCATATAAAAAAATTGTAGAACGTCGATTACTCGTATTTTTTATAAAATGGGGTTCGCTTTTGGGGTAAAGATTTTGAGTTGAAAAATAAACATTTTAACTTAAGGATTTATTTTATATTTTTAAGGATATATCTCACATTTAGATAGCTCATATGCACAAGATTACGCACAGAAATCATTGCAATTGACTATCTTGACCAGGTAAATGTTGGATTTATTTTATGAGAATATTTTAAATAAAACTAGTTGAATTGCTAATAAATGTGTCTAGAGGTTTTGTAAGCAATACACTAGTTAAAGCTTGCATAAGTTTTCTTTGAAAAAAATAAATAGTATTTTCTTGAAGATTAGTAAAAAGTATGCTAATGTGTATAGTTCCATTTATTATTTAATGTATTTAACGTGAAAAACAGTTAAAAGCTTTGTTAGTTAAAGTGCTTAAAACGACTTCTAATCAAGTTTTTCGAAAACTCAAAAGTTTTCTGTGAGGAAGAGCTCCAAATTTCGAATTTACGGTAGAGCTTAAATGCCATTTTCTTAAAAACGACTCCAAATTTTTCAAAGAAAATTGGCTTTTAGAACGAGGTTTTTTTGTTATTTAATATTCTTAAAATAATATTACCGTTCTACTATTACGAAACCAGCAAATTATGAAAATGTAAAAAAAAATAGTTTGAGCGGCGATAGATGGTAGGTGGCAAAGTGTATGTGGCAAATCCGAATAGCTAGCCGAGACCAAAGGAAAAAGACGACTAATACGGGAAAGCCTGTGCTATTCTGTAGCATCACTAGTTTTGAAGTTGAAGAAGTAAATTTGGATATTTTCCTCCCACCTCAGAGAAGGGTATAGAAAAATGAGAGATAGAAAGTTCTTTATTGTTGAATTTAAGTTAACATTGTCTGGAAAGCCTGTTTCACGGAATACGTGCTGCAAAATGCGAGAAGTTGAAACTGCAGTCGCGTAGGCAATAAGCCTGCACCTGTGTACGGCATGTTGCCTGCCCTCAGGCGCTCGATGTCGCGTTGTTGATGTTGAGCGCTCGGAAGTTAGTAACGACATCGTGCAACGTGTACAAAAACAATTGTAAACTAATGCGAAGTTTTTGTGGAGAGATAAGAGAGTGCATGTCTCCTCGCAAAATCAAAAGAAGAAATATGGAGGAATATGAATATCCCAATATACTAAACTCGTGTTTTTTTGTTTTTTTTTGTCAATATTCGCATTAATATCAGTTACCTTCGTCACGCTAGAGGACATTATGACCCCTCTAATTTTACACTTTGAGTTGTAATGCTGATTTGGTCGAAGTATTGGGTAAAGTTCAATGGTAATGAAAATGTGACATTTTGAAATTTGAATAAATTCAGTTTTATTGTGAAGGTCGTCAAAGATGATACTGGTCAGTAGAAAGATAGACAATCTCAGAGAAGTTAAGAAATAAGAGGCCTTATTTCCTCTGGTACTCTTTTCTAATGAAACAATTTATTTAAAAAATATTGAAAATGTTATCACAGAATTCCGCAAATGTCGAATTCTTTTTGGAGGTAAAGCGTAGCTTGCTTTTATTTCGTTCGGAATCCCTTGCTTCTGTGTCCCTAGGGTAACGATAAAAGCTGAAAGTAAATAACATCCTGATCGAGATTATCGTATACAGCGCTTCAAACTTGTCTATAGTGTCTAAAGCGAAAGGGTTTACAAAGCTTCCTCTTTTCAAAAGAATTGTGCACAAAAACAATGAATGATATTATATATATATATATATATATATATATATATATATATATATATATATATATATATATGTATGTGTGTGTGTGTGTATGTGTGTGTGTGTGTGTGTGTGTGTGTGTGTGTGTGTGTGTGTGTGTGTGACGAAATATTGATTTTGTACTTACAGAAGAGAAGTGCAATAACATTCTTATTAAGTGACCTTTCTTTAAAGTGTTGAACAGAGAATAAGTAGAAAAAGCAGTATTGTTCATTAGAATTGTCGTAAGTTTGAGGAAATTAATTTTTTTTTTGAAAATTACCAAATTACCCTAATTATATTCAGAAAAAGAGACCAAACGAAGGAAACAAATGTTGAAAACGTACTCATTGAACTCTCTAAAAAAGAGAAATGAATAAATATGAGTGCGGTAGATTGAAGAAACTCACGTTTGTTCCAATAACGACAATCCAAGAGTGCACCCTAACAACAACTGACTACTAAGAAGCAACTAAGAAGCAGGGGAAACGAATATCCCGAGAAAATACGCCACGAACACGCTTTGTCCTCCACCAATAGCACAGAGACCGACCTGAATTTGACCAACGGAGGAATGTGACCTGCACCACCTGTCCCCTCGCAACAATAACAGCTCCGCTGCCCCGATGGCTGAGAGGCCGATGGCAGCGAGGCCGGCGGCCGCGGTGGCGGGGCCTGCGCCGGCCGGGGCGCCCTCGCAGCGACTGGGCGAAGTTCCCGGAGGCAGCGGGGGCGGCGCTGCAAGCGAGGCCTGCGGGCGGGCGCAGCCGCGGCGGGGCGCCGTATTGATCACGCGCGGGCGGGTGGAGAGGGCGGGGAGGGGGGTCGGGCGGGCGGGGAGGGAAGGGCTGGCAGGGCGAGAGGGGAAGGCGGGGGGAGGAGTGAGTGGGGAGGGAAGGGTTGGCGGGGAGAGCGGGGAGGGCGGGTCGGGCGCGAGCGAGCGGCGCGCGCGTGGTCCCGCTGGCCGGCCGGCGCCCTCTCGCCCTCTCCCGCCGCCCATCGATCGAGGGCGCTTTCGCCCCGCCCCGCCCCGCCCCGCGCCGCCCCGGCCGGTCGTCGGGCCTGCCGGCCCCGCTCGTCGCGCCCGCGCCGCAGCGCCCGCCGTGAGTCGCTCGTCGGCAGCGGCGTCGGCGGGAGCAGTCCTGATGCGGCCGCTGGCGCCGGGGCGCGCCCCGCCGCGGCCTCGCGCCCTCCGCGCCCAGCGCAGCGCCCGCGCCCGCGCCCGCGCCGCCGCGCCCCCGCCCGCCACGGCCGCCCCCGCGCCGGAGGCGGCGGCCGTGCGCCCGCACCCGCGTCCGCGCCCGCGCCCGCAGCGCCGCCCGCCCGCACGCACGCATAGCAGCAGCAGCCGCAGCCGCAGCAGCAGCCTTCGCAGTCCTCGCCCGCCCGCACCCGCGCCCGCACCCGCGATCGCGCCCGCCCACTGACGACACTCGCGCGCCGCCAGCCACCGTGCCAGCGGGCCCGCGCGCAGCCCGACGCAGCCGCCATGTCGCTCCTCAGCGTGACAGGTAAGCCCCCGGGCGGCGCCGCTCGCCCCGCCGCACCGCGCCGATCAGCTGTTGCGGAGGAGCCGGCGGAGAGCGGCCGGCCGCCCTGCGTAGGACGCGTGGGCCGCGCGCTCGCCGCCGCCGCCGCCGCCGCCCCCGCAGCCCCCGCCGTCGCTGCGCCGCCCCCGCGCCCCTCCCGGCCGCGCAGCGCCATCGATCGCGCTATTTACGGCCCAGGTGACGGCGAGGAGGCGGCGGCGGCGGTGGCGGGGCGGGGGCGGCGGTCGCGGCTTGGCCGGAAGCTCTCGGCCACTGCTCGCGTCGCGCGGCGTGGCCCGCGCCGCCCACGCCTCCGCCCGCGCCGCCGCCCGCGCCGCCGCCCGCGCCCGGGCCCTGCGCCGACCGTGCACCTGCCAATCACTACCGTGCTGCTGGGTCACCCCCCCACCGCATGCCACCCGCACCGCGCGGCCCGTGAATGTTTGATAGTGCCGGTGGCAACGCACACGTTATGGGCACTCTTTGTAGTAGAGTGGTTTTGCATGTGCTGTGCGATGAGGGCCGAGAACGTGCAAAATCGTCTACTGTTCACATACAAACAGTGTGATAGTAATAATTTGTCTACGAATTTCTGCCAGTAAGCAGAAAGTCTTCGACGTATAAATCTAGGCTCAAAAGCTGAATACTATTGAGTTAAACATGTGTAAATCAAAATATTGATTTGTTCTAACGTACGCCTTGAAGATTCGTGTTGAATTTGAATACCTTTATCATGGAATAAAAATTTAGATGCAGAAGAAGTGATGCATTCGTGGAGAGTAAGATAAACCAGCGAGGAAGAACAAATCTTGCCAATGATCACGATCGTGCTCCTTGCACCGGGGTCTTGCATTCCGACCTCCAATTTAGAGGCAATGGTTAGTGAGAGGCTCTAGCGGTAAATATTCTTACCAGTTCTAATGACAGAAATCTTTACAGATGAATGGTATGAATATCATTTAGTATTTTTGTACTTGGCTAGTGCTTTGGACTAACAATTATTTTATAAATTATCTAATAATGGTGAAAATGAGTACATTCGGGTTCAGTAAATAAATTGCATGGTTATGTAGACATCTTCAGTTATAGATTTCATACATACACACATAGGGATTTTCGACATCAACTATAGATTTCATACAATTTTATTTTCCCTCAAAAATTTATTTCACCTGAACCTTGTCCATGATTAATTGCTTTATGACGTTTTTTCACATAATTTTGTTACAATATAAATTACTATACTGAATTTATGATATTTTTGTGAAATAAATTAACTTAAGAAAGTATGTGATTATTCGCAATAATATTCTGTAAACTTATTATTATTATTAATAGGTTGTAGAGAGTGAACTAATATGAAATATTCCAATAAAATAATGGTTGAATACTACCAATTTAATGGTCCTCAAGGAAGTTTAGAAGTGTTCAATTCTATGAGACTAACTTTAAGGGAAAATGCAGTGTTAATTTTTATTTCCCTCGACAAGATAATAAGTGATTTCTCCCTTAAAATTTCTATCCTTACTTCCATCCTCTTAGATTTATGTTTGCTGTAGATCGAGCAGTATGCCTTGGTCACATTATAAGTTCTGAACTTTCCTGTTGAAGAAAAGTACATGTGAAAAAAAAAATGCAGCCAAACATATTTTTAGAAGATTTAAAATAACTAAATTACATTTAATACTACAAAGAAAAATTCCGAATATACGTGTGAAAAACTGATGCATTGGTCTAAAAATAAAGTTACTTTGCTTTCTCTTCTCCATTCAGCTGAGCCTCTCCTCGTTATGTTTCATTTCGTCCACTTTGGCGCCGCGTTCAACGAGGAGTTAAAATGCCGAAAGGCGGCGGCGTGCCTCGCATCCCTCCATATCGGCCGAAACGCGAGGAAATTGCCCGTTATTTTAGCGGGGGGCGGAGGCGGGGCGGTGGCGGGAGGGGTCGCGCGTCAAATGGATGCTCGCGCCGCCACTCGGCGGGCGTGGGGTTCACGTGCCGCGCGCGCGCCGCGCCACTCGCTCGCAGCGGAGCTCTCTGGCGGGCGGCGAGGACTCGGCGAGGAAGACCGGGAGGACGGGTACGGCGGTAGGGATTATAGTGACACAGGGAGAATGGGCGACGGCGAGGAAGACCGGGAGGACGGGCACGGCGACAGGGATAATGGTGGTGTCAAGGGAAGAACGGGTGACGGCGAGGAAGAGCGGGAGGACGGGCACGGTGGCAGGGAGAATGGTGACGTGGGAAGAGCGCGCGACGGCGAGGAAAACCGGGAGGACGGGCACGGCGGCGGGGATAATAGTGACGCAGGGAGAACGGGCGACAGTGAGCAAGATCGGGAGGACGGACACGGCGACAGGGATAATGGTGTCACGGGAAGAACGGGCGACGGCGAGGAAGACTGGGAGGATGGGCACGGCGGCGGGGATAATGGTGTCACGGGAAGAATGGGCGACGGCGAGGCAGATCGGGAGAACGCGCACGGCGGCGAGGATAATGGTGATGTCAAGGGAAGAGCGGGCCACGGCCAGGAAGACCGAGAGGACGGGCACGGCGGCAGGGAGAATGGTGACACGGGGAGAACGAGCGAAGAGTACGTATGGCTAGAGAGTACTGGAAGGGTTGCGATGAAGGTGAGGATGAGCAATAGGGAGGACATCGAGGACGGGCACGGTGGCGACACGGGAAGAAGAGGCTACGGACAGGTTAGCAAGATCAGGGAGGGCGGGGACGATTGCGACGACGGTGAGGATGAGGAATGGAGAGGACTTGCAGGATGGCAAGATGGGGAGGACGGCCACCGCGGCGAGAAAGAGGAGGATACTGAGGCACTGGAAGTACGCGCTACAGAGAGGATCGGGGAGGATGGGGAGGATGGCGATGACAGTGAGGACGCGAGGGACGGCATGACAGGGAGGACGGGCATGGCGCCGAGGAGAAGGATACTGGCGACACGGGAGGGATTGGTGACGGCACAGGAATGCTCGGCAAAGGTAGGAGTAGAACGCGGAGGATGGAAGTGATGAAGAGGATACGGAACGACAAGAACGACTGAGTGGTTTCGAAATACCATAGAAAATCGAACGTTTTCCCAATACATGGACTTCCTAGAAAACATTCCAGCAGTTTTTGAGAAAATTAGGTTGGAATATTTTGTAAAATTCACCATTTTGTTTCCATCTACTGAGCTAGTGATGCTACCACAGCACATCTTTTCTCGCATTATTTCTAACTTTCTCAATTTTGGAAAATTCAGTACGTTCAAGGAAAATGAAACTTGTGCCATTTTAAGGAATCCTTTGAACTATCAGCAGAAAGTATTAAAAAATCAGGGTTCGTTTTCAAGAAAGTGTTTTTTCATAAATAACGTAACTTCAAGCAGAAATTTAGCAAAAACTAATCATTTTTCAAAAAAACAACAACAAACAATAACATGACCTTTTTAAAGATGTTTTTTAGAACAGGTTTCTTTCAAGAAAAAATCTCTATTTTCAATATTGAAAGTCTGAAATGTTATTTTTTTTGCAATTTTTGAAATGGGGATCAGCATCATTTTTTACTTTTGATACATAAGAGCAGCAATTTTGAAATTTTGAAATTGTTATTGAGGCTTCATGTAAAGTACCCCTAAAAAATTTACAAGTAACTTCATCAGGATACAACAAAATTCTATTCAAGAAGATGCTGAAAGTGTTGTCCTTCAGGTGCTTCCCAGTGATCTGATAGCTATGAGGAAAAATGCAATTTTTAATAGGAGCTTCTGATTCGGCTCGGTGCGGAGAAACTTTCCTGGCTCCGATAATGCGGCGAAAAGTGACGTTTTGCGACAAAAACCGGCTTAGTTGCCTTCAACTATAACCATTGTAAGGCTTCTGAGGTCTTAGAGTTTGAGACCCCAAGTTGGCGTGATTTTTTACTTTCTTTCTAAGTTGAATTCAGTCGCTGACTGGAGGAGCATTATAGCGGCCGCCTGCTCTAATCGGAGTTTTCCTTGGTTTCTCCGATCAACACCAGGCGAATGACGGAACACTACCCTAACGAACATGCCATAGACCGCGTGCGATCTTTCCTTTCTATTCCTATCTATCCTATCCTCACTCCTTATTTAAACTCACACACGTACACACACATAGTTACAGGTACTACACTGCCCTACATGTCTAGAGACCGGTCGAGAGCTAAGTGCTAGTCCCGAGTGGGGCTGTGTCCTGTTGGTGGGGTTACCCGATTGGAGAAAACCCGACGTGTAGATCGACGCCGGAGATCACTATCCCGGGGAACATCTATGATAAGAACATGCATTTCGTTAATGGGACTAATTTCCTGGTCAGTTGACGTCCACAGAAACACAAATAATGAATCAATCTGTGATCTCAGTGCTGGTTTACCGTTGCCTTCCTCTGAGTTAAGGAACATAGGGGTGATCATTAAGGGGTTAATGGTGATGATAGATAAAATATTATGGAGAAGACGATGACTCTGATGTAGCACGTTGTGGAATGACAAGCCAACCACACCGAAACGAAATGGCACAAATTCACATGCCCCGGAAGGGACTGGAGGACTGCTCCAAGCCACTGCACCACCATTCTCGGCAGCTGTGAAGCGTTATTAATGGGTCGGAGGGAATATGTTTTGTTAACCACATTGTCAATGAGTCCTCTGAGTGTATTATAGTCGGGAGATGACTCTCTTTCTTCACAGATGGAACATGAAATCCGGTGCTGACCTACATCGAGGCTTGCGGGTTTCCCCCAGCCGAGGGTCGTTCCAGTCGGGGCCAGATCTGAGCTCCTAACTGATTTCCGGACATGTGTGGTAGTTTTGGGGCATGCTTGTGTGTAAGGGAAGAGGAATGACAAAGATTAAGAAGGGAAGATTGTGCGCGGTTCGTTGCTCATATGTTTGGGTATTGCTGCAGCAGTCGCTTGGCATTGATGGAAGGAATCAAAGAGAGATGCCGATCAGAGCACGCAGGTAGTGGAAGACCGGACACTGGAAGTATCATATAGATCATGACTTTCCAACGGGGTCGGTGTAGACCCCTTTGGGGGGTCGATGAAATTTTGAAGGGGGGTCAGTGATGATCAAAGGGTCGATTGACGGTCAATATCTTCAAACGTTGGCGACCTCTGTTGTAGAGGAAACGTTAGGGGGTTGATGAAGCAAACATTCTCTTAAAAGAGGTAGATTGAAGGAAAAGTTTGGGAATCCCTGATTTAGACAGTGGTTGAATTCGTCCTTGCTATGCCCTCGTAGTATCGAAAATCCGTCTTCATGTGGATTCGTACCCTAGGCCCTCCGGATGTGTGTCGGCACAGTGGCAACGGTTGTTGTCACTAGGGAGTTTTTGCACGTAACCGAAACGACTAACGTTAACGATTACAATCGAAGGGTCGTGGGCAATAACATAGTAACCCACAAGAGGCTCATTCTGCATCAACAGCGGTGCTACCGTCAATAATAAACAAAGAAAAAATTTAATTTGGTTTAAAACCTTGTTTTAAAAACCATTTGGCTTCATTCTCTCGAGAAACATATCCCAAAACGAAAAATTTCGATGCACGAGAGATTTTTAAGGAACTATTCATAACTATTTTTTTCATTTGTAAATTGTGGGTTACCATGTTATTGTCTACAACGCTTCAATTAACGTAAGCCGTTGTGTGCAGCTCAAAGAGGGTGTTTTTGCACAACGCTTACGCTTATAAGGTGCTGATATCTCGTAGCAACAGTATTAAGTTACACATACGTTTGGCGCCTTTCCGATTTCGTTTACGACTTTTCCATTTTGTATACTGTGGTTTCTATTTAGTACTTCGATTATTCACATTGTAGTCATTTGTTTCCTGGAAAACAACACAGAAAAGCGATTGCAAAGTGTGACCAGGTAATCACTTGCTTTTACTCTATGGATGTGTTGCTCCTTGCTACCGAAGAATTAATTAAAGCGTATATACTTGGGAATATATTGTTATGAATGGTGTAGAAAATGCAATTCTGCATAAAACTTTAGAACCAAATCGACCAGGAATTACAAAGCCTGTACAATTTGGAACGTTGAATTATTTCCTATTTTAAAGGACGTCCCCGTTTGCGAAACTACAAGAATTTTAAAATTCCTCCTCACTGGCATCCATCTTCGTATATAGTAGAAGTCAACACTTCTTCAATGGCATACATCATGTTTTGCAGAAAACCGTATATTTGTTTGCGTTCTTAGTGTAGTACGAAGAACCCCCAAACAAGTACTATAACCGGCAACCGATTCGGTTCACGTTATGAAGCCTCGCTTACCGAACCGAACCCGGGTAACGCTTAGGTTTGCTACAGAGACCGTGATTGGCGTTCCAGATGTCACGTGGCAGTAGCGAGGTCCGCTTATCTTTAAGCGTCGATGTGCAAAATAGTAAATTATCAAACGGTGATGTAATGATAGATATTAATACACGAGTGTGATATTACGATACGAGCGAATATGGTAAACTTCACACGAGTGTATTAATATCCATTACATCGAGTTTCATACGGTGATTTTTCTACAACTTCTATAAGTTAAACTTTTACATTAAATCGTTTCGTGGCTGTTGACACAAAGGATTCATCCAAGACTACCTAGCAGACGCTCCCTAACCCTACCCTCGCATGCTGCCGCTGGTGGCTCTGGTCACCAGTTCGTCTGCAAGGGAGTACTGCGATAGTCAAATAGGATCAAAGCAAAATTACGATCCAATGTATTTAAATAATATTCCACGAAAATTACTAATAATAAATTAAATTAAAACTGACAAGCATAATATAATATCAAATGTAATTTTCATGAACACAATCGAACGAAATATTTACTATAACGATTTTTAATGATTAATTGTCAATATTTGGTTTGTAAACTTCTCTGTAATTAGTCAAGAACCTGTATCATAATGAAAACTGTATTGAAATGAGTATCATTATGCAACTGGTTGCAGACAGCAAATGACAGCATTATACAATGGGAGTAGAAAAACTCTCTACTGAGTCACCTCACCTGGTAAGCGCCATCACAATCGGAACCTGACAGAGTCTGCTGTCGCCACGTGAACTGGGGAAGCCCGCTGCGTTGTGTATACGAGAATCCGTCTAAGAATGAGCCAAAATGAGAGTTTGCTAAACAATGTGAACATCCCATGTAATTTAAAGATGTATCCCTCCACCGCGACAGGTTAATCCTTGCCTCTTCGTAAAGTGTTTATGTTTGCTTATGGCTGTTGTTGAGACTAACGGCTACTCATGGTTCACAACCGTGTAATAATATAAAAAATAAATTGATAGAACGCAAAGCATGGAACGCTCTCGATCACAGCTCGCCACCTTACCGCAAAGGAACAGAAAACACGTGCACTAGTACGCATCTCACATTCAAGACTCGGTTTTAAAATAAACATAATACTCATCACACAAACAGTAAATTCAATATAATGTTTATAAAAAAAAAAAAATTTTACAGAAGAGCACATAGCACTGCACTTAACCGTTATTTCTCGTGGCGCACTATATTTTCGTTGGACGAGGCCAGCACATTAGGAAGCTTCGCAGTCTTTTACAAGTTAGCCAACTGCAAACAAAAGAATGGAGGAAGGAGAGTCTAATGGTCTCAAGGACACAACGACCACAGAACATTCGGTTATATTGCCATTTATTCAATCCTGCCCCTGACAGGTATCAGCTGTTGACGGTTTCATCCAATCGGGAGCTTGAACGTTACCATAGTGACGTCACTGTAGTGACATGTAAGCTCCCAATTGGATGAAACCGTCAACAGCTGATGCCTGCCAGGGGCAGAGTTGAATAAATCGCAGTATATGTTACCAGCACTAGCTGTCAAAACGGTCCTGTCTAATAAAAATCGCTCTGTAGCGCAGGTGTGCGAGCGCTGGCGGGCGCCGACGCGGGCGCGGGTGGGTGGGCGCGGGCACGGGTGGCTGGGCGTGGGTGGGTGTGGCTGGGCGTGGGTGGGTGTGGGCGGGCGCGGGTGGGTGTGGGCGGTCGTGGGTGGGTGTGGGCGATCGTGGGTGGGTGTGGGCGGGCGGGGGTGGGTGTGAGGGCGTGGGTGGGTGGGCGGTCGCGGGTGGGTGGGCGGGCGCGGGTTGATGGCTGGGCGTGGGTGGGTGTGGGCGGTCGCGGGTGGGTGTGAGCGGTCGCGGGTGGGTGTGGGCGGTCGTGGGTGGATGTGGGCGGGCGGGGGTGGGTGGGAGGGCGCGGGTGGGGGTCAGGCGGGGGTGGGTGGGAGGGCGCGGGTGTGTGGGCGGTCGCGGGTGGGTGGACGGGCACGGGCTAGCGTGGGCGGGCGGGCGGGTGGGCGCGGGCAGGCGCGGGCGGGCGCGGGCGGGCGCGGGCGGGCGCGGGTGGGTGGGCGTGTGGGCGCGGGCGGGCGGGCTTGCTATCGCGGAGCCGCCGCCGCTATCGCTCTCGTGATAGCGCCGGGAGGGGGCGGCGCCGCCTGCACTGCCAACTGCGCCTCCGCGCCACGCTGCGCCGCCCACGTGTTGTCTGCTCGACCCCTGCGCCTCTGCCACGACGATTCCAACCAACTCCGCACTGGATTCAGACGTCGCGTCGTACGCGTTCAAAATAATGCCGATGCGCTCAAGTCCACGCCAAGGACCGCAAGGGAATCTCACAAATATATGGAGGAATCGTCTAATTGGACCTCAAATGCAACAAAAACATTCGATCCCACCGGAGCTACCATTCACGTTCTTTAACGTTTCACACTCAATGACTTCCTAATTAATATTTACTAATTGCAATTGATATTATCTAAGAAGCCTTTTTCGTTATTTCATTGAGCTTCACATATTTTTCTAGTGTGTAGACAAATCTTATAAATATCTTTAATTTAATTCCCACGTTAGCACCATATGTGTATTCAATATGGTCATTTTCTCATTAATCATTACTATTTTCTGTAGAGTCTTTCTACTAGAGAAACATATCAAGTTTTTCTTATCATAAAAACTCTGATTCTTTCTCTCAAAACTTAATAATAACTCTAGACATCTATGCGACTCCAATTAAGACAGCTTCAGGATCTAATGTTTTTTTTACAATTCGACACATGAAGTAGCGCAGCATTGCCCGGTCATGCATTTTTCACAATTATCACAATTTTCACAATTTTTTTTTTAAATTTTAAATTCTGGCCCTGAAGAAAATGTGCGCAGATAAATTTCTTTCCCCACTCGTCATATACAGTTTTTACTGTTTTTTGACAAATAAATAAATAAATAAATATCTATTAGACAGGAATACATTTAGTTAGAAGTGCAGAAAGTAATAGTAATTTTAGACATCCCTACCTTCTCCTCCACGCCACTCCGTCTTACTCATTTCCCAGTATACCGACTTTCCCTCTCCATTATCCCCATTATCCTTGTCAAGCCACGCCTCTCCTGCTTTCCGCATCCTTTCCCCTCCTATTCCCGTCCTCCTCCGACTCACCCTGTCTTGCCCGACCTCCCGGTTTCGCAGCCGCTCCTACCATGTCCAACTAGTCCGTAGCTTGTAACACTTAAATGCCTTTCGGGGTGCATTAAAAAAGTTTTTTCAACACCCATTGTACTTCTTCTGAAAATGAATTTTGAAATCCTTTTCTAATACTCGTAATTACATGCATAGTAATACGAAGTATTATCTAAAACTTGAGCTTCAGTAGCTATGGCTCGGTGTTATTATGGCTCTATGTTTACATGTTATTATTTCAAGCAACAAGCGTTGACAACGTGATAAGACATTTTCGTTCGCGTTTAACATAAAATATTTGCATCGACAACAACTCCAGAATTGATTTGATGGCGTCGACATTACCAAACCCTCAATGCTGTCGCATATATTGTTATCAGCGTTAACAAAAACGTAGGTGGATTTACAAACACAACTATTTAATAACCCTGACATTCACCAGATCTTAATGAGCTTCTTTGTGTGAATATGTCCATGTTGGTTTTCAAATAGGGCGCTAAAGCTTGTGTTGTTACTTCACTCCATTTTCGTTAAACCTGTCTCTGGTTTTGGGCTCTGTGCAGAGAGACAAGTCAAGACTCACAATTTCCCTTTGTTTAGTCTACTTTTAAATGCAATAATGACCTCTGAATAACTGTTACCTTATCGTTAATGAAGCTAAAAACCTTATTGAAGAAAGGTACTTTTTTTATCCTACCTCGAACACCAACACTCACCGTGCTGGAAACGTACGTTGAAACGTACGTTGTACGTATGAATTAAAATTTTTCAAGAAATAGTTAGATTATTTCCATTTCGATGACTCTCCCAGTTACATTATTACAGACGTTCCACAATGCACTCTATGGCTATTCATTAACACAAGTCCTATAGGCCTACTCGAAGACATACAATGATGAGTCATCTTCACATTGAACGCAGAACGCAGCAGGTTGTGGTTTAGAGATCTGTTGTACCATGTTCCTTTCTATATTAACACTAGTTATTCAGGTATGATTGCGCTGTAAGTTATGACATTTTCCTAATGGGATTTGAGGAATAAACTTTTTGTAATGTTCTTGACCTTGTAGACACGCTGCGAGAATTGGTTGTAACACAATGTGGACACAGTTCCAAGTGTGCATTTACTATTCATCGGAGTTTTAACCACTTCAGTTGTTGTAATAACTTTATTACATTCTGAATTACGTTTTAAGAAATTGGAAATAAAAAAAATTATGAATTTGAAGAAGCTTTGTCACGAAAAGTATCAAATGGAATGTCGGCTGCTTTTGGAGTCGAAATTACATACGAAGAGAAGGCTTTGGACAGATGAAGATGAATTATAAGATGATGCTTAAAAAAGAGAAATTGACAGAGGTACGGAGCAATAAATAGGCACTAGTGATGAGGGAGGACGTTAACATGGTTCCAACGTGTGTTACTTATAGTTGCGCCAGAAATAAGGGACGTAAGCAACAATATGACGAATGCCACTGGCTTTAATTCTTTCGTAATTTATAATGATATCAATCACTTGGAAGTTCAGAGGCGACTCTTTCTTAAGAAACTAAATTTGTCAGAGATGTTCTCTCCGGATGGGCAGAATCAAGCAACATCCCGAGTGATATTAGAGACATAGTGTCAACACCTACTAGCTTTGGAACTAAAGAACGAATTCCAGGGATATGATAAATAGGTCGATGTCAAAAATGCGAAGGAAATGTGTGAAAAACTAAATACTTTTGCGCCAAGTACTTTTGTTTTTGCTCAAATTGTTTTTTACAAAATCACATCTGTTCGCTGCAAGGCGTACCTGAGAAAAGATAAATAATGTTTCCGTAATATGTATTTTTAAAGAATTATTTTGTTTATGCTTTAGGCAATAGGCTAAAAATACATCATCGTTATAAAAATGTAGCGTAAACTAATTTTTGCATCGATTTGCAAAAGTATTAAACTTCGCCATCAATTCACGGAATCATCGAGGATCACAAAAAGAAGACGGAGAAGAGAAAGGTAATATCTCGTTCAGGAAATTATGTTGTTCAGAAAAATATAGGTTAATTTCTGGAATTTTATAACCTAAAGACTATATCAGATCTTGTGACAACAAAATAGGAGTACGAAACCTTTAAATGCTTTTCGACATTTTAAACGAATTTTCAAAACAAATCTGATTCGTCAAATTTACTTTTAAGTGATTTAGAGGAGATCATATCACTTCAATGATGGTCCAGCAAAGACGAACAATACGTGCGTCTCTGTTGTCAAAATTCAGAATGCATTTAACCAAGAACAAGAGTGACGTCGTCGTGATATGAGTGAAACAGAGACACAGAGTTTTTATGTACAGATTTATTTACAATAATTTACTATACAATATTTACACACCTACGGAAACTTTTACTGCTGCACTCCGCAACACTCCAACCTCTGAGGCAAGCCGCCCCAGTCCGACCCAGAGGACCCCAGCATGTCCTAGAACCGCCCCTGGCCTCTTGTCTCACGGCGAAAGCCACATCTCGCAATCCGTGGCTTGCGATAACCCCCTCACGGTTGACACAGTGCATCCGCATCGCGATTCGTCTCAAACTTGAATGCCGGGATTTTCCTCTGCTAGCCTATCTTGTGAGGAATTGCGTGACAGACCTCCTACGCTGTAGACCCGCGGACTGCCACCTCATTACCGAGTTTGGGGATCGGTGATAGAATAGGCTGTCATCACGCATCATCCCCCCCCCCTGCGCTAGCTGACACCCGCGTTCCAAAACACGCACCCGGTGGCCGGCACCCTCTCAAGGAGACGGAGCTCTGGTTGCAGTTAGATAGATAGATATTTATTATTTCCGCAGGTAGGTTTATGCAACCTGGTGGCGGAACACTAGAATTTACATTTTATATTTACATATTATAATTGTGAATTACATATAATGTTACTTAAAATAATTTTAAGACAATAATAATAATAATAATAATAATAATAATAATAATAATAATAATAATAATAATGTAACAGTGTTAACAATAAATGCGTTAATAACAATGACCACATTAATTCTACATTTATGGTGGTCCTGGTGATGATTTATACTAACATATACGACTTTTTATACTCTGCACTCCACTTCACTTCGTTGCGTCACCAGCTCGACGCCTTGGACCAACCCCTCCCCCTCGCCGGCCGCACGCCCTGTGCGGCCCGACGAGCAAAATGCTACGACGTTATACAAGCGAAAGCAGTTTGCGTGTGCATTTTAACCAGGAATTGACCATGTATTACGAACGGGAGGAGCCTTGTGAATTGGTTTTTGCGTCCGCGATGGCTCGGTGGCAGCATTGTCATTGCTTCTGTGATGTTGCTAACCGGGAAGTCCTCGGGTCCGAGTCCCGATGGCGGCGGATTTTCGACATTAGCCGCATTGCTAAATCGAATTCGACTATTGCCTGCAGAATAAATTTGGCGATTGCTGATCCGTAGTTTTCCATAGTTTCTCCGGGCAATACCAGGGGAATGCCAGAAGAGTATCTTAACAAACGGGAAGATCTACGTGACCACGTGACTGTGATGGCGTGACCGTTGCCTTACTGTAAGGAACAAAAGCGAACTGAGTACGATGGAAAGCATGAGTTCAATGGTCACCAGAGAACCCGTTAAACTGTTAAATTAATAGCGTCAATTTAACAGCCTCGGCCAAAGCTACTCTGTGCCAACCTTCTAGCAGAGAAGTAGTTATTTTTTATTTTTAAATTCTAGTTAATTCATCTAAAGTAATTTTTAATTTACCTTACATTGCATTACGTAATCATTAAGCTAAAGTAATAATTTACTTTGTCCTAAGTGACAACGTCTCTTTCGTGAAATTAAAAATTGTTTTTAACAAGTTTTCCGTCGCAGGACAATCAGTATCGGAGCAATATATTTATGTATCAGCATTAAAATAATTATTATGTCTTAAACGATGAAATACAAAAATGAATAAATGACGTTAAAATGTGCCAAAAAAGGCAGGCACAAAGCAGCAAATTCAGTTACAGCTTTAACTCCAGTCCCACATGTCTTCCTAGCTGCCGAACCATTTTCGCAATCTTTTTTAACATTGCCTCAGCATTTGATAAAGTATTACTTCTTGGACTCGTTTAAAAAATAGAAGCATAAGTAAAATATGACTAAATGCTTTCTGTCATAAAGAATTGTCAAACTCAGTGTTAATAAATCAACATTTTAATATTGATTCTCCGCAAGGATTCCACTTCGAGTTGTTGTTGAACCCATTCAAAGAATATTTAACAAACTTACCCTCTTAAATTCAATGTAGGCAAGTGATACATTCACGACATTTTTCCATGTGATATAGTTGAACCAACGCAGGCAAGTATTTCTTTGGATTTCGTCAAATTTATAAATTGACACGTATTTACTAAATGGAGAATTATTAAAAATACTGTTAAATTTCAACCAGGTGAACTCACGTTTCGTAGATCACAATAGCCACAACCATACAGTTTTACAAATGGAGAATTACATAATTTTAATTTTTATAATCGGGAATGCCTTTTAAAATTTGAAATTCTAATTGAATGTGCCGATGTCTGCGTCAGTGAATCAGCAATATCGAAATATTGCTGATTATACCACAAATAATCTCAAAAGTAGTGCATTAAATGACAGCATATTTTTTTATATATTTAGGGTCACTTTTCAACTACTAAGGCCGTACAGCACCCACTGCAAATAGCATAGGTGATAACGGTAACGGTATTCGGACACACACAAGCATCCATTTGCGGTTTGCGATGGTGTAGCGGTTAGCATAACGGATTGCTGTACCCAAGTTCGCGGGTTCAAACCCGATCGAAGCCGTGGATAGGGCGAAAAAATCCTTCCCAATCCTTCCTTGGGAGGGGAAGTAAAGCCGACTGTCCCATGTTAGTAGATTTACTTGCATGTAAAAGATCCTCAAGCCTAAATGAAGCCTTTGAGCTAAATTCAAATCGCCTGTTTCGTTGCCCGATATAATATATTCTTTGTCTGCTAGTTGATGAAAGGAGCGTAGCGAAATTTGCGAGGTCAGACGGAAGAGCAGGCGTCATGGCGTGAGTCTCGCCACGTAAAATAAGGCATCAATCCAATCCAAATCCATGACCCGGGCGGGATTCCTACCCGCGGCCCTTCAGGCACGAGGCAGCTACTGTTCTTCAGCGACCTCGGCTATCCAGACCGGCCAGCACACTTTTATGTACTCATACAGTCCAGTTCGATGAACAGTTGAACAGTGAGATCTTTGGAAGAGACCCTCGATTTCGTGAAGTTGATCCAAACAGTGGCGTGAATAATAAATTAAAAATGAAAAAAAAGGCACACGCGGGTCAGTCGTTTCCCCGCGTCCACAACTTTCCACGTTCTCTGCGCGTCGCGTCCTCATTTCTCGCGACTACCCCAACAAATCTGAGCGGACGATTGAGTGCTCTTGGCGCAGAGCCACGCATCCTCCCCCCCCCGGGCGCCTTGGGGTCTTCAACCGTGCGGAGCAGACTGCGCGAACAGAAAGGCCAATTGATTTGTTGCTACACATGAAAATGCTTTGCCCCTGCCACTTTCGGTGCCATTGCGATTTAAACGGTTGTCTCACAAATTGTTTTTTTCTTCTCGCGTTCTGAAATTTTGCTACGTGAAAAATGAATTTCTGTGTGTGACAAGAAAAAACGGTAACTGGAAGGCCCTCGGATTCGAGTCCCGATAGTGGCGGATTTTCGACATTAGCTGCATAGCTGAAACGAATTCAACTACTGCCAGCAGAAGAAATTTGGCGACTGGTGATCCGTAGTTTTTCTTAGTTTCTCCGCGCAATACGGGGGAATGCCGGAAAAGTATCTTAACAAACAAGCGGATCTACGTGACCACGTCACTGCGTTGGTGTGGGCGTTGCCTTTGATTTCTCCGGGACACTCTCGAAGTCACTGTGATTTAAACGGTTGTCTCACAAATTGTTTTTCTTCTCGCGTTGTGAAATTTTGCTTTGTGAAAAATAAATTTCTGCGTATGGCAAGAAAAAATTCGATGCCTTATTTACTTAATTACTGTTTAGGTGGAAACAACGATTTATGCTAGAACTTCTCGACATGTAATTGAATATAAATGATATTATTTTTCCAACAGAACATGTTCAAATAACTTTTAAATGACTTTTTTAAAGTATGCTATTTTCTCAATGTTTATGATTGGCAACTGTTTTATTAGTGACATTTTTGCCAGTTTATCATGATTTTAGCATAAACACAAATATCGGCGTCACGTGATTTCCTCTTCCTAATGTTGTGGTCACAGCAGTGGGTTGAAATGATGAATGTGTAATGCAAAAGCTTTGTTATTTTCCCTCGTTTTGTTTTTGTGGAACATTAAAAAAATGAGGATACGAAGATAATATTAGTGGGTATTCTTTGTTTAAATATCTACACAACGAACGAGATTGAAAACTAAACCAGTGAGAGTTTTAATACTAATTTCTATGTACAAATCTGCTCCTGTACTGCAGTGACTAATGTCTCTAGACAACGATCTAGAGGATTGGAACACGATTCCTTGATGAACTTGAGAAAATTCTCATTAGAAGCTGGTTTTCAAAAGGATGAATTCACCTTCAGGAGTAAAAATTGAGGAGCTACTTCAGATTCATATGTAGCATTATACGACATGTGTAGCATCATATGATACGTGAGTGACGAAAACAAGGAAATCCGCTTAAGCAGTGTGGATGCGCTATGTATAACTGCAATATAGCACTTTGGTAAGAGGGCAATCGGCTTGAGATATTCTAGTGCTTAATGAGCTGTTGCGTAAGAAATGATATAGTACGTTGTAAAGTGATCGTAAGATATAGTGGATATCGAAATAGTTTCAAGTTTAAAAAAAGTGCATATGCGAATGTGAGCGTGAGTACGTAATGAAACACATTTAGAGCCGGGAGAATGGATCTTCAAGACTACGAGGTGAAACACATTCAAGGCAAAGACCTTGAACTCGAAGAAAATTGCATGTTTAAATCTTTATAAAGAAGATAATTTATGAAAATTTCAAATAATACACGATATAAAGATAATTTGAGTTTAGAAAACAACTTGTGACGATTCAAGGTTTTTGTAAGTCACTTGAGTGTTGAACGAGGAGAAACATTTATTTTCACTTTCACAAATATTTTAGTTCTTCGCCTTCAAAGAAATGCGTCTAGAATGAAGAATGGCAATCGTGTTCTCGGAGCGTCGAAATGGTGATCATTTGTGAATACAGTGAAACCTGTCTTGTAGCTGTCATCGTTGATTCCAGCGCAAATTGGCCGTTAAAGAGATAGCCGATTAATGAAGATTATGAGCTTACAAGAAGCGTACACAGAATTTAAATGTGTTCATTAAAATTGAATATAGTGTGTTTTTCTTAAATAATTTTACCTACATTAAATTAAAAATATACGTTAAACATGGAATCTACGTGAAATAACGCCTTCTCTTCGCTAGTATCAAAAACCCTTAACTTTCCACTCATTTTCCTACACCAGAAACTCACTTTCCGTCCACATCGAGTTGAACTCATAAGCAAACTAGACTTGAAGTTACAATTCACATTTTGCAGAAACATTAGAGCAGGGCCGACACACGAAAGAGTTAGCGAAAGACCAAATAGGTTTTGTGCACTTGGAAAGGTACAAAATACCTTAAAAAATTTCCACAGATGAGGGGTTAGTAAAGGGTAACGAAAAGACCAAGCGTACTTGTTGTTATTTCATAAATTATCGTTCAACAATATCATATGTTTTAATTTACAACATAAATTAATCCTTCAGGGAGGTGGGCTGACTTTGAAGTTTATGTTTGAAATAATCCGAAAATGCGTCCTTCTACACGAAGATATTAAATCAATAGCAATTCCTACCATTTCCACGCTTATTAGTCTATTGTTCACTGTAGTTCAATATCACTAGAGAAGATCGCATAATAAAGGGGCATTTACGAAATGTGCGTGGTCGCTAGCCGCAAGACCAAGTGGCCGACGTACGTACTTTTGCGGTGCAGATGGTATGTACTCTGTCGCCAAGTCTCGTGAACCAAGGATCTACCTACTCGTAGAATGGAGTCCCAGTCTGACGGCTATGGGTTCGAGAGATCTGTGGTAAGTTTGTTCACAAGTAAGTCCCTACAAGAGTGTAACCTACTTCCCATAGGACCATTTACTTATCATTCTCTGCATGAGAGAATAGTTCACATCGGCAGACAGCTATAAGACCTGAGAGACCCATCAGTGAAAAGTTACAACTTCATTTTGTATCCCATCCGGGAATCGAACCCGGGTCGCTACATGGAAAAAAGAGAGCTCACTACCCATGAGCCATCAAAGAGCCCTAATATTTACACGTGTTCTTCGAAACAAACAACCGGTTTCACGACACAACGAAAGAACTCAATAAAACCGTATACAATCGTATACAAATGTGTTAGAAATTTTATGATGGCAGCACAAAAAACAATTGAAATGCGAATAAAGTGCTCGAAAATGAGCTGATAGTAAATGCTTCCGCAGAACGGAATCGCATTCCTTCCTTCCTCACGACGCACTCATCCTCAGAACTCTCGAAGTGCTTCCTTTTACGCAGCCATTTAGGCGGCTATAACAAAGCAAGAATGGTCGATAAAATACATACGCTGGCTACACATTGTCACGTTTTGAGATTTTCACTTAGTAGGTGGAAACTCTACGAAGGCGTTCGTACAGAATGTGTCAATTGAATCAGGGTAAAATTTACTCTCATAATTCAATAAAAGTATGTCTGAACCAAGTTAGAATGTCGGATGGAAATGAAGACACATTGTGCAATCAATGCCATCATTTCTACTTTCTCGTGACTGAGAGAAAGTTACGTAATGTTGCGCGAAAAAAACGGCGAATTTTCAGCAGACAAACTCTTATTACAAGGCCACGGTAACGAAAAAGTGGATAAATCCATTTCTTATAATTAGAAAAAAACTAACACGTGGTGTAGCCAGAATCCATGTTTTGTGGGTTCTTGATACCGAAAAAGTATGATGACAACAAAACGTCTGCCTGTCTGTCCGTCCGTCAGTCTGTACGTCCGTCCGTCCGTCTGAGAACTACGCTAGCGGCTAAACCGTTCAGTTCATTTTCTCCAAAATTAATATTCGCCGATCGATCTGACTAATGTCGTGGCTCCTTGAATTTAAAACCGCTATTTTAGTTTCGGGAGGTACTTTACATGAAACCCCTGGGACATTTTCCACATTTTCAAAAAAATGACTCCATCATTTTTCAATAAAGTTTGTTGTTGGATAGTGTAAAGGTCGTTTAAGAGAATGGTGTAGTCTCATGTTGGTTGAAAACTCTTCTTTTTCGAAAATTGCAGAAGTTCAAATTTTTCTCGAAGTCTTCCTTCAAAATATTAAAGGAAGAGGGTTTTTCCCTTATTAAATATGTTCCTTAAAGATAGATTTTGAAAAAGGTCATGTGCAATTTTTCGAAATTTTGAGTACTTTTCATGTAATTTTGCGTGAAAATAGGGCGAGAAAGTACACGCTGTTTTAGCACCACTAGTTTTAAACGTTTGCGAGAGAGGCTTGTTGTCTTCTCCATTACCGGGCTGGTGATCACAGTGATGCTATGACTTTCCGTATTGAGGAATGAAGTGCGGTGTGAAGAATTATAAGGGTGGATGATGAGAAATGAATTACGGATGGATGATTGATTATTTCCAGTTTCAAGGGCTACGTCGCTAGTCCCGTAAGCGTAGTACATGTGTATTATCGCGAGCGGTGGCGGTGATCTTTCCCTCGCTGGATGGCGAGGACCGGCGCCGACCTATGTCGCTTTGCGAGGACATTCCCCAACAAGGTATCTCCCACCAGCGTGGCACCGCCCCAGCCGGGCAAGCCCTAAGTTCCAACTCGTCTCCTGACGTGTGTGATAGTGTAGTGCATGCGAATGTGTGTAAGGCATTCGTCTGGTGTTGATCGGATAAATCACGGAAAATTACCGATCAGAGCAGCTATAATTTTTCTCCAGACAGCGGCTGAACTCAACTAACTATCTGGCAAGTGTTGGAAATCCGACTGCCGCGCCGTCCGGACTGGATGCCTAGAACCTCCGGTCACAGGCACTGCAATGCCTTCAGTTGGTACCCAGAGCCACTGTATTGATAGCTGATGTTGGAATTAGTACTTGATGGTGAGAAAAAAACCTCACTAAAAGAACGCGATGAAACACAAACTGCCATCGGCGGCGCGAGCGGTTCCGCAGCCCTCGGCAGCGCGCGTCCGGCCGCTGCTGTGAACGCTCCGTGCTTCCGCGCCCGGCCGGGAGAGCGCTGTGCGGGGGAAGGCAATCCGACGTCCGAGTGGCCATCGGGAGCGGCAGAATTACGAAGCGCCAACTGCGCCGAGCAAAAGGCTGCTGCTGGGGTTAGCGCAAGATCGGCTCTGAGCACTCGGGTGGGGTGGGGGCGGGGCGGACTGCGGTGGCGGAAGCGGGGGCGGGGGATGGGAGGGGAGCGCGATCGAAGCGAGGCCGGGGCGGCGACGGCGGAGGCGGCGGGCGACCCCGCGCACCGACACGTGGCGGTGGCGCCGCGCGCCGCCGCCAATTTTCAATTTATTAGGGCGCGCGGGGGCTGCTTTCAAACGAGCTTTGGAGCGAGGTCGATTTCAGAGGAGAGATCTAGCCGCGAGGAGAATTCTAGCGGACGGCTGATCTGATCGGTAGTTTTCTGTGGTTTCTCTACCAATATCAAGCAAATGCCGGAGCAGCATCCTAACAAACGGGCCACGGACCTTGCGCAATTTTCCCTTCCTTTTCCGCGATTATTCCATTTTTATCCCCCTACACACACGTATCCTTCTACCGCAAATGCCGGAAGACCGGTTTGAAGCTCAGAGCTTACCCCCGCTGAGGGGATATCCTGCTGAGGTATGAATTTGGAGGAAAAATCGCCCCAAAAACCGACGTGTAGGTTGGGAACCAGACCTTACTTTTCATTCTGGGACACCAGGTGAATGCCGGAGCAGTACCCTAACAAACGGGCCACGGACCGCGCGCGATCTTTCCTTCCACTTCCTTGTCCTATCCTCACCCCTTACAAACACACTTAAGCTAACATGCACTACACTACCACACATGCCGGGAGACCAGTCGGGAGCTTAGAGCTTGTCCCGACTGGGCCGGTGCCCTGCTGGTGGGAGATACCTGATTGAGGGAAACCCCGCTAGTCGACGGTAGGTCGACGCCGGATCTCGACATCCAGCAGGGAAAGATCACCGCCATTTTCTGACGAAAACACGCACTACACTTACGGGACAAATGACCTCTGTAGTTGACGCGCCCGGAATTACGAACAATCAATCAATCATTCTGGGACGTACCGACACACGTACACTTTCACACACTACGCTACCACATATGTAGGGAGCTTAAAGCTTGTCTCGGCTGATGCGATTCCCCCGTAGAGAGGAGATACCTGGATGTAGAAAACTGCGAGGCGATGAATCGATCAACGCCAAATCAAACCTTCAAATAGGGAAAGAACATCGCTACGTTTCTTGAACTAATGACAGTTGACGCGCCCGGATACATGAAAAAGAATTAATAAATCAATCACACTCTCTGGCATTCAACATCTGCATCTCTCTTTTTTAAATTTGTCCTTTTTTTATAAAATGCTGTTTTTATTTAAAAAATAAAATATTAACAATCTTTAGTTTCCTTTGATTTGTTGTATTATTTGGGAAAAGAAGAAAAGATACCATTGGAACCTTTCTGGTTGTGGGAAATGGGATGGAACAACGACATACGTGGACAATTAATTCTAGTTGAAGCAGATGTATGATCTGAAGTTCTTTCTTTCATCGTCTCGCTTGCAAAATTTGCTCAGCGTTGCATATGCTGTTGTGTGGCTCCTCGCGTAAGTTCCCGGAGAAACAGACTCAAAGAGCAGATGACTTCTTTGCAACGAAGCGCAGGAAGTGGGAGTAGAGAATGGAAGATCTCCGTAGAGAGGGTGACAATAGCGGAGTTAAACTAAAAGACAGCAATCTTGAAATACTTTTGTAAGGCTGTCACATAAATTTAATTTAAAAGTTCAAAAAGATCCAACAAAAAGATTTTGGACAGTCAAATTTATAATAACAGTTTACATTAAAAACTTATGTTTGTGGCTTAAACTTACACAAACATAAGTTTTTAATGTAAACTGTTATTTTAAATTTTACTGTCCGAAATCTTTTTGTTGGATCTTTTTGAACTTTTAAAAGAAAGCAAGTTGAAATAAAAATCGAAGGCGAAAAATTGAAGTAGGGGGTCCGAAATTGAGGGAGATTGAAGGGAAGAATAAATGAGATAAGCAAGCTGCGTTGACGAAGGAAACGTTATTGGTTTGTGCGATGAGTTTGAAAGGGCCTCTGCTGGAAGTTCAGACATTCGATGGAGGTGGCAGAACAAGGCGTCTCAGATATGATT
This sequence comes from Acheta domesticus, assembly GCA_031308135.1. Classification (NCBI taxonomy): domain Eukaryota; kingdom Metazoa; phylum Arthropoda; class Insecta; order Orthoptera; family Gryllidae; genus Acheta; species Acheta domesticus. Next base: position 27,486,895 of record JAHLJT010009436.1, read on the forward strand.
GATGATTTCGGGTGCGTCAACTGCTAAGGTCATAAGTCCTGAAAGTGTAGTGAATCTTTTATCGTGGGAGTTGGCGATAATCTTCCCCCGCTGGCTGGTGAGATCCGACGCCGATCTACGCCGGTTTGCAGGGTTTTTCCCCAACCTGGTGTCTCCCTGTGCGGCAAGGCACTGCCCCCAGCCGAGACAAGCTCTAAGCTCCCGACTGGTCTTCCGGTAAGTGTGATAATACAGTCCATTTGAGTGTAAGTGTAAGGGGTGAGGAAAGGTCAAGAAAGAGGAAGGAAAGATCGCGCGCGGTCCGTGGCCCGTTTGTTAGGGTACTACGGCGATATTCGCCTGATGTTGATCGAAGAAACGACAGGAAACTACCTATCAGAGCAGCCGGTCGGTAGAATTCTCCTCCAGATCGAGACTGAACTCGACCTAGCTATGTAGCTAGGGCATACGTTCTATGTGTATTGCATTTTATATTTACTTTTGAGAGACTCTGACATTTAAGTTTGCGGTGAAAAAATTAAAACACAAAAAATAAGTACATTTACTCCAATACATTTACTCCAATGAAAGAAGAGAGAAAATACATGTCCATTATTAAACGACGATATAATGAGGTACTAATTCACAATTCTGAAGTGATATAAGGATACGAGCGAGGAACGAGCGAGTATCGTACATTTCATACGAGTGTATTAATTCCCATTACATCGAATTTTATACAGTACTTTTTCTACGGTTAATGATAACTATAAGCCAAAATTGATCGGTTACGCGACAACAATCATGCAATATTTAATCAACACCACTCCGGAGTGTCCCAGGTGGCATTGGTTATCATTAACGGAATGCAACTTCAAGTAAGCAGCAAAGAATTACGTTCTGATTCAATTTGTTAAAGAAATGTTATCATAGCTCAGCATCAGTTCTTATTTCTTAGCAGCTTAATAACTGCTTCAGTTATTTTTGGTGGCTTCAGTATATTGATTTTCTTTTAATTTTTGAAAACACGTATGAACATGTGCAGTTTTTTGTCACTGCATCGCGTATTTTCTCGGCATGGGAGATATACAATCCAACGAAACATTAATGGAACGATGACCAATGACTGACCTCTTTTCAACTGTAAAATTTTCTGAGAATGGTCAACCTCCGTACTGTAATGAAACCGTATCTTAACAACTATCATAATGAAAAAAGCTGCATCCATTAAGTTATTTATACCACAGGAGTAGAAAAATAATATTAACATTAGCCTAGTATGAAGGTGAAAGAAGAGACAGAAGTCTGATAACACGATTTCCAACCGTTAATAACCCTACGTTGAGGATACTTCCCATACCAGATATTCTGTCGGCTGGATTAATGACACTGTCATATTGTTATGCAAGTTTGTTGGGGGTTTGGTAGCTACAGAATGAACAAGTCTTCGATCTTATAATAAAGAGTCACGAGGGGAATTTTATAGAGCTCTTCACGAATTTTGAGGTTGCGTGAAAGCAATTAATCACGCGTCAAGCAATTACTAAACTCCGAGCATAAAGGTCGGTGAATTGAGGATCCTTGTCTAATATTACGAGACTTGATCCCTTTAATGGAACTGTGGGAGGAACATGCGAGAACGAGGGATAACAACGTTTTGCCATATTTAATCCGACACTATCAAACATAAAACTACGAAACAATAAAGTTAAAAGTATTTATATTTGTTGGTGTTTTCGATTTATCAACCTGAAATTGGCAATAAATTAGGTTCTTAAACATTCGCAAACGTTCAATTGCAGTTAACAATTACCTCATTGTATTTCTCATTCTACGAGGGAGAATCAAATGAAAACTGCAATTATTTTTTCCCCACTATTTTACTGCAGTAAGAGTGTTTCCTTGTACATTTTTTTTCTTCATAGTCCCTTCCACATTCAATGCAATTAGGCCATCTGTTAGGAAGTGCTTCGATACCGCGTAAGAAAACGTTGTTCGTTTGACGTCGAAGTCACACATGCACCGCCACAGAACTTGAACCGGCAAGGGACGTCTTCTGCACCGCCACAGGACTTGAACTTCTGCCCTCTAATTTGCTCACTAATGGACCAAAGATGTGGTAATCTGATAGCGCCAATGTGAGAGGCACTTGAAGCGTAGGTCGTCGATTGTTTTCATAGTTGCCCGAGATGAATGCGAACGGGCGCTATCATGTTGAAAAAAAAAACTCCTGCACTCAGCAAAGACCTTCACAATGTGCATATTGGTGACTTCAAATGTTTCTGGAGAAGGTCGGAGTGGTTGGCTCTGGTTTCTGTAATACCTGGGGCATGTACTGTTTCTTAATACGATCATTCTTATCCAAGAATAGTCATCATGACTTTTCCAACAGCAGATGCTATAGTCTCCTCTGTCGCATCACTATGAGCCTGGCCCGGACGAAGAGCGTCGCTAAAAAATTCGTATACGAACCTTCGCTGACTTTTTTACACCACTCGTACACTTGTCGCTGTGACAGATAGGCGTCCCCGTACTTTGTTATCAATCTCGGGTGAATATCAACCGGTATCACATCGTTACTCCATTAAAATTGCATAACTCCACGGTGTTGCTCCTTGGTGCATCTACGTAGTGATGGCGTCATCTTGAACCAGCTGTTATTCAGCTCCAACCAAATCTATTGTCACTGCCTCGTACTACCAGCTTGGAGAGATATCAAGGACTGTGCCTGCAAATTTCCGAAAACCTAAAGGAAAAAAAGTTATTAATTGCCATTTTGCGGTTTTCATTTAATTCTCCTATGTACTTCAATGGCTTTTAGTAATCTCCAATCGCATTCAGATTATGAGTCGCTCTTGCAATTTTCGCAATTGCCGGTGTTGCCAGTGCAGGGTTTTGTGCACGAACTGACCTCTACATGATGTCCTATAAATGTTCGATGTGATTCATGTCTGGCGATATGGGTGGCCACATCATTCGGTCGAATTGTTCAGAATCAATCGCTAACAATTGTGGACCGGCGACATGGTGAATTGTCGTGTATACAAATTCCATCGTTGTTTGTGAACATCACAAGACCATCAATGACTGCAAATGATCTCCAAGTAGCTGAAAATAACTATTTCAAATCAATGATCGGTTCAGCTGGATCAGAGGACCCAGTTCATTCCATGTAAAAACAGCTCAAATCATTATAAAGCTACCACCAGCTTGTTGAGTGACTTGCGCTCATGACTTCGTGGAAGTCTGCGCCACATTCAAACCCTACCATCAGCTCTTACCGACTGAAGTCAGGATTCTTTTGACCAAGCCACAGTTTTCCAGTCGCGTAGGGTACAGTCGATAGGGTCTCGAGCTGAGGAGAGGCGCTGCTGGCAACCTAGTGCTGTTAGGAAAGGTAATCGAGTCGGTCTTCTGCTGCCAAAACCCATTAACGTCAAATTTCACCGCACTGTCGTAACAGATACGTTCGTCGTACGTCCCACATTGATTTCTGCGGTTATTTCACGCAGTGTTGTTTGTCTGTTGCCCTGACAACTATACACAAACGTTGTTCATTAAATGATGTCCGTCGGCCACTGCGTTGTCCGTGGTCAGAGGTTATGTCTGAAATGTGTTAATCTCGACTCAGTAGATATCTACCCACGACAATGTAGCTCTAGGAATATTCAATTCTCTAACAATTTCCGAAATGGAATGTCCCAAGATTCTAGCTTCAACTATCATTCCGCGTTCAAAGTCTGTTAATTCCCGTCGTGCGGCCACATCAGAAATCTTTTTAGATGAATCACTTGAGTACAAATAAAAGCTCAGTCAAGGCACTGTGATTTTATTCCTTTTTGTACACAAAAATACTGCCATCTTTATATTTGCATATTGCTATCCCATTTTGTCATCTCAGTGTATTTTTCATTCTACTTCAATGGTTTCTAGTAATTTCCAGTTACATTCACATTCTGGAGCCGGAACACCTTCTGGTATCTTCCAATGCACGCGGGCCATCACGCACGCATTCCCATTTCTATCTGTCGCTCTTGCAATTTTCCTGTGAAAAACTCTTCGTTTGACCTTTGGCCTCAACTGGCGGGGTGTCTCCGGTTGCTCGCCGCGCACCTGCCGCCCCAGGCGCGGTGCACCCACGCCTCGACCTTTGCGCGCTCCGCCGCCCGCGCGCGGCCACGCACCACGCCCACTTTGCATTCCGCCATCGCCCGCGTCGCGTCGCGTCGCGTCGCGTCGCGTCGCGTCGCGTCGGTGCCCCTCGGCGCCCGCCGGCGCCACCCGCCGCGTCGTGCCAGCTGAGTAGTGGTGGCGAATTTTACCCAAACATCGATACATCACCGTATAGGTTTTCGATGTCGATAAAAACATCGATGTTTAAAATATCTATGTTTGAACGATACATCACCGAAAAGGTTTTCGATGTCGATAAAACATCGATGTTTTAAATTTGAGAAAACTGGAGGTATTTTCTCATCCGATTTCCATTTTAATTACAGTACTTAAATGGGTATTTCTTTATTGTTTGGTTACATATAAATAACATCCATATTCATCGATTTATCGATACCTCACCCAAAAGGTTTTCGACAAAAACAGCGATGTTTAAAATATCGACGATTTAAATATGACAAAACTTTCCCATACTATTTACATTTTAATTATAGTACTTTAATGAGTTATATTTTATTGTTTGGACACATAAATCATAAGTTAAAGAATTTACTTTATTGAAGGTAAAGAAAGAAATAAAATCTAAAAGACATCCTGACCTAGTATTTTTCCAATTACATATTTACTTTTATTAATAAATCATAGAAATATAACGTCCTGGATCTAATGTGATACATAATACGTAAATATTAGTTTTAAATATATTTTTAAGTATATTCAGCGTTAAATCACTCTGTCATCAATGTGTCGAGATATTAGACCAGTTTATCCAGCTTTGCCCATCGTTTACTTTCTCGTGAAACATAATATTTTGTTAAAATTAAAATAAAATGAAACTTTCTAAACAACCTATAAAATTTACTATAAAATTACCCAAATTTACCTATAAAAGGGAATAAACATTCAAATTAAACCTAACCTGGTAACACTGGAGAAACGTTGCGAATAGTAAATGGTTTCCTACCGTCTGGACAACAACAACAATGATAGATGTCAGTGACTGTTGGTTTTGAACAATTACAGAAAATAGTTACTAGAAATTATATTTATATCATGAAATTTTTTTTGAAAACATTGATGTTTTTGGAAAATATATTGATACGAAGAAAACATTGAACATAACACACGAATTGTGTTACACATTCATGTTAATACATCGATGTTTCTGTTTGAAAAATCGATGTTTCAAAATCATCCCTACAGCTGAGACAGCGGCTGTTCTAGGAGCAGCACCTATGGGGGCAGTTGCAAGAGGGCGATATTAAGTACCGGATACGATACCTTAGAGGCAGCAATCCTGTTACCTCTGCTGCATCAGTGACTGAGAGGCTCTAGGTTTCCAGTCTCGACGATGGTGGATTTTCAACACTAGCTTCTCAGGTAGGTCGAATTGAGTTGTCTGGAGGATAATCCTAGCGAAAGGATACTCTGATTTGTAGTTTTTCATCGTTTCTGTCACCAATACTAGACGAACGCTGGACCAGAAACTTAAAAAACGGGCCATGAACCTCGAGCTATCTTTCCTTCCTCGTCCTTGACGTTTCTTCCCTTAGACACAACTCAAGTTCATGTACTACACTACCACACTATTTGGAGGCCAGTTGGATGTTAGGAGCGTTTTGCGACTTTGGTGCTGCCACACCGAGGAACACACCTGGAGGGGAAACCCAACTAGCAGTTTACCCTCCAGGAAATTCGTGGTCAGCCCTACCATCTTCCAGCATATAACATTTAGTACACTTTCGGGACTAATGACAATAATAGTTAGCGTGCGTGAATTCAATAAATACACGAGAGTGCGGTGATGGCGTCGGAGGTTGTTGGCAGGGTGGTGACGGCGGGGGCCGGACCTCTCGCGTGTTTCCTTGAGCGTCAAAAAAGGGCGCGAGAGGCAGCGCGCTCTCAGTCGATACTCGGCCCGCGCTCCCTCTTCTCCCCAGAGGGCCTCCGCTCCCTGCCCCGACCCTGCTGCCACCTCCGCCCCCATCGCACCCCCTTCTCCCCTTCTTCCCCCGCCGTCTCTTGTCTCCGCTCCTCCCGCTCTCCGCCGCCCTGCCGCCACGCCCCTCCCCGCCCAACCGCACGCCACCCCTCTGTCCCACCGGTCCGCCGCCCCCGTCGTTCCCGCCGCCCCCGCCACCCCTGCCGTTCCCGCTACTCCCCGCGCCCCCTGCCGCCGCCACCCCGTCCTTCCCACTCTTCGCGGCCATCGCCGTCCCGCCCCTCCCCGCCCAACTTCACGCCGCCACGCCACCCCGCCACCCAACCGGTCCGCCGTTCCCGCCTCCCCTGACGCCTCCACCACCTTCGCTGCCCCTGCCGTCTCCGCTACTCCCCACTTCCCGCTCTCCGCCGCCCCCGCAGCCCCGCCACACCGCCGCCTACGCTGCCCCATCGCCCCCGCCGCCCCGCCAATCCGCAGTACTTTGGCCTGAACAGAGAAGCGCGCGTTCCTTTCCGCAGGCAGAGCCATCCAAACGAAAAGCGAGGGAGCGCCGCAAACGACAACGCAATTGTTCGGAAAACGCATCGGATGATATAGGTTTTCAATTTTAAATGATACAGTACTCGTATCGGATGTTGGTTTGATACGACTCTGCATTGTTTTGTGGAGCGAGTTCAAACATTCTTTCCATACTTAGATATACTTCTGTAATAGTATTTGCTTTGGTTTTTGAACAGCGAACATTCTCATTCTACCTTCGACAAACTTTTGTCTCATGTACGGAAATGTTTGTGCATATGGTGTATTTCCGAGCTAGTAATTAAATATGTAATTGATACGAAATAGAATGTTGTGAAAGGAGAGAAATGACTTGTAGTTCTTCCTGAGTGGTATCATTCAATGTTAAGATAAAGATAAACCAACGATAAATGTTGCCATGTTACATTCGCATTGAATACTGATATATAAAAACGAAGGCAAATTAGTTTGAAAATAGCAAATGAGAAGTGAGTGTAGAATTGTGGGGTATTTAGAGGAATAAATAACACTTGCATAAGTTACTCGGGTAGACTGGCGTACATAAATAAGATCTTCGATACTCTTCGTTGTAAGATGAGTGTCACTAGCGAGTTATTTTCTGACACTTTTGTCAGTTTTAAGGGAGAGTTAAAAAAAGAGAGGAGCGCTTAACATACGAATAATTCGGCCGTATTCTCTGTATAGGTGCAGACGCCTGGCTTGAATGATTTCACCTTATTCTCATATTTATGGATAAAATGTTTAATGGCAACAGCGTTCTATAAATGAATGAAATGCTCTCGGCAAGGGAAAGAATTACATACTTGGAGTGAAGGTCCGTGAAGAATCTGATAGCGATTCAAGTGAATTCTCTAAGTAAATAATGCAAGGAGATTCAAACGCCATTCTTCCATTTTCCTGGGAAATGTAAACTCAATTATAATACGCATCAAGAATTTCTTTGACGTCATCATCTTCATCATCAGAATTATGTCGTTGTCGTGGTTTTTCTTCTTGTTCTAGTGACATATCTCTAAGAAGGACGTTGATGATTAAGTATAGAGAAATTATTTTGTTTACTTGATCAACTACATTACAATGAATTATTTAGATTTTTAAGTGGAACACATGATGATCCATCTTTTACTTTCTGCGTCTTACCGCAAGATAAAAATAACCTCACACAAGATTCGAATCCGTAACCGTTGAGAAATAAAGTTCTCCGAACTACAAAAATTCGTCTTATATTCGATACAACATAATTCCCCTACCATTTCAGTCTTCAATGCTCTGCTCCTTCAAAGTGAAGTGAAAGTTAAGTGAAATGCCTTTAGTAATGTGCCCAACATACCCTCCCCCCATACACACAAATTTTACGTTTATAAGGCTCCTAAATTACGCATTAGTACATAGGAATGACATGTGCTTCCTTTTCGCAATTCACTTAACTAATAAGACATCTCTCAGAAACAGAGTATCGCGTACCTCTTTTCTAGAATTACGCAAACTTTGACAGTGCAGGTCAGAAAGAAAAAAACAAAACAACAACAACATATTTTCCGTTAGTTTCCGCTCGCGGCGTGCCTCGCATCATCTTGTTGAGATTAGCCGCCGCAGCGCGGCGCGGCGCTGCGCGGCGGCTGGGCTGAGCGCCTGCTCGTAATAGAATGTTGTGGAAAGGTCGAGGGCGAAGCGAGGCGAAGCGAGGCGAGGCGAGGCGAGGCGGTAGCGGCGGCGAAGTAACCCAGAATACGAGAGCAGTGGCACGCTGCCAAGGGTTCTCTCGGCCCTCGCCCGGCAACCACCCGCGTCCAGGCGCACGGAAGGGCAGGCGCAGGCGAAATTTTTCGCCACATCGATATATCGAAATTGCAGCGGGGAGACACACCATGATGAAAAGACACGGGTGAGCTGTTGCGCAGCCGTTCCGACTTCAGCCAATGAACTTCGTGCACCGGTTTGGGGGTCACAATATTAGCGGGAATTTTAAATGCAGCCAGATACCAAAATTATCACCTTCTTACAAGTCATTGAAACAGATATATGAAGCATTTTCTTTGAGTATTGCATCTTTTATTTAAACTTCACCTTTGTGTTATTTTTGGTTGCTCACCATTAAAAATTGTCACATCATGAGATTTTAAAAATATATCTAAACACTTCTCGTTCTCCCTGCAAAATGGCGGCCAGCGTTTGGTCTGGCTTTTCAAACGAAGTGCACGTGATGTGATCACGTGGTTCGTGACGTGTCTGGTACTGCGGAGAACGAATAAAATTTGGTGCGTCGAACAGGCTCGCCCATGTCTTTCCATCAAGGGCCACTCGCAAAGCAAGGGACAGTGCGCTAGCTTGCCCCTGCGTACTGGAGTTTAAATGATTGAATAGTGTTTCTGGGCGCATCAACTATCACGGTGGTTGGTACGTTAATGTGCTGCATATTATATATATCCTGGAAGGTGGCGGTGTGTATGTGTGTGTGTATGTATATGTATGTGTTAGTTATGTGGAGAGAGGTAGGGGTAAGAGTTAGTCTTGCGGGCCATGTTTGTTACGGTAGTGCTCCAGCGTTAGGCAGGTATTCATCGTAAAACTATGGGAAAATGCTAATCGGCGCAGTTTGCCGCTAAAATTCTCCTCCAAACAGTGATTGAATTCAACCTAGCTATTTAGTCAGTGTCAAAATTCACCATAGTCTGGACTCGCACCTTAGGAACTTTCGGTCAAAAATGCTGCAATTTTGTTTAAATCCGTGAGGCCACATGTAGACAAGCAGTTGGACAAGTGAGTTCGCAGCAGGTTTTCCCTTGTCCCCTTCTCACTTTATCATTTTTTAAATTTTATTATTATTATTATTATTATTATTATTATTATTATTATTATTATTATCATTCATATGATACACCTGTGTGTCTCCTAAGTTTCATCACATCATTATCACCTATTAATTTCATTCACCATTCCAAGTTGGCATTCAGCCCCCTACCTGGTAGCGGGCGCAGCGATGTTGGAGATTGTAGTCATATGTGAATATAATTGTGCCATATGTGTAAGTTTTGGAAGTTCGGAATTTTTAATTAAATGGATCTCGTGTCGTAAAATTCAATATTCTGTACTCTATCTGAAGAAAAAAGTTCAATTTAAAAAAGCATAACTGTTTTTTGGAAGCTGACACAATGTGATTCGAAATTACTAAAAAACCACCAATAATTTTGAAAACACACAACATAATTTTAAATTATAATATTGAAAAATGTATTTTTTAACAACAATTATGAAGGTGTATGAGAAGTTTGAAAAAAGTTGAACTTTGGGATTTTTTTAACATTCATAGATTGGAATGAAAATCAAACTTTTACCATGTTTGAAACGAGTAGTTTTCGCGTAATTTCTGCTTAAGTTATGCATTGCGTTAACTCAAAACCGCTCAAAACGTTTTCTTCAATTTTTTCTCCCGCGAATAGAAGGGCCGCTTAAATAATGGTGTGGGTTTCATTTTCATTGAACGATCTGAATTTTTAAAAATTTCAAAATGAAAAATTACGCGATAAAAAATGTGATGTAGCTCCCCTAATTTTTTAACTATATTATCAAGGTTAAACCATAGAGAAAAAGATGCCAATATTTTCTCTGTGGTTAAACTATCTTCAATAACATCTCATTTACGTAATGATTGTACAAATTTTTGCGTTAGAAACTAATTAATATACGAGAAGAAAATAATTCATTATCGGTATAATTTGAGAATTGTTCATAATGAATTCCATCTTAACATGGATAAAAACTTGCATCATTGTGTTAGCGACTAACAATTTCGTTGCCGCGCAGTCTCGTTAGACGAGGGCTCGGGGCGTGGGGACGAGTTTACGGACCCGTGAAAATATACGTGCGCTCATAACGCCGCAGTTTTTCTTCGTCGAGGGTTAACGCGCGGCGATTTTCATGCAAATGGGGCCCGCTGCCACTGTGAGCCGGCGCCACCTTCGCCGCTCGCCGCTCCCACCTCCACTCACGCCCAGGCCACTCCCGATTCCAATGCCCTCGCCGCCCTCGCCGCCCTCGCCGCCCTCGCCGCCCTCGCCGCCCTCGCCGCCCTCGCCGCCCTCGCCGCCCTCGCCGCCCTCGCCGCCCTCGCCGCCCTCGCCGCCCTCGCCGCCCTCGCCGCCCTCGCCGCCCTCGCCGCCCTCGCCGCCCTCGCCGCCCTCGCCGCCCTCGCCGCCCTCGCCGCCCTCGCCGCCCTCGCCGCCCTCGCCGCCCTCGCCGCCCTCGCCGCCCTCGCCGCCCTCGCCGCCCTCGCCGCCCTCGCCGCCCTCGCCGCCCTCGCCGCCCTCGCCGCCCTCGCCGCCCTCGCCGCCCTCGCCGCCCTCGCCGCCCTCGCCGCCCTCGCCGCCCTCGCCGCCCTCGCCGCCCTCGCCGCCCTCGCCGCCCTCGCCGCCCTCGCCGCCCTCGCCGCCCTCGCCGCCCTCGCCGCCCTCGCCGCCCTCGCCGCCCTCGCCGCCCTCGCCGCCCTCGCCGCCCTCGCCGCCCTCGCCGCCCTCGCCGCCCTCGCCGCCCTCGCCGCCCTCGCCGCCCTCGCCGCCCTCGCCGCCCTCGCCGCCCTCGCCGCCCTCGCCGCCCTCGCCGCCCTCGCCGCCCTCGCCGCCCTCGCCGCCCTCGCCGCCCTCGCCGCCCTCGCCGCCCTCGCCGCCCTCGCCGCCCTCGCCGCCCTCGCCGCCCTCGCCGCCCTCGCCGCCCTCGCCGCCCTCGCCGCCCTCGCCGCCCTCGCCGCCCTCGCCGCCCTCGCCGCCCTCGCCGCCCTCGCCGCCCTCGCCGCCCTCGCCGCCCTCGCCGCCCTCGCCGCCCTCGCCGCCCTCGCCGCCCTCGCCGCCCTCGCCGCCCTCGCCGCCCTCGCCGCCCTCGCCGCCCTCGCCGCCCTCGCCGCCCTCGCCGCCCTCGCCGCCCTCGCCGCCCTCGCCGCCCTCGCCGCCCTCGCCGCCCTCGCCGCCCTCGCCGCCCTCGCCGCCCTCGCCGCCCTCGCCGCCCTCGCCGCCCTCGCCGCCCTCGCCGCCCTCGCCGCCCTCGCCGCCCTCGCCGCCCTCGCCGCCCTCGCCGCCCTCGCCGCCCTCGCCGCCCTCGCCGCCCTCGCCGCCCTCGCCGCCCTCGCCGCCCTCGCCGCCCTCGCCGACGGCGATGGAGGCCGTGGGCGGCTGAAGGCGGAAGTCCAAGGGTACGTCTTTGAGGGCGAGAGCGAGGGGGGGGGAGCGAAGGTGTGGTAGAAACAAGAGGCTCCTGGCTGGAAGCGAAGGAGTTGGCGGGGAAGGAAACGGGAGCGGCGGTGGTTTGCGAGAGAGAAAGTCACGGCGACGAAGAAAGGGGGAGAGCGGAAGTACAAGGGCTGCTTGCTCAGACAGCGGAGGTTCGCGAGGCACGGAACGCAGGTGAAAACGCGAGGGGCGACGGCGCGGGCGGTGCGAGCCAAGCGGACAATTGGTGGGGCGGAAGCAAGCAATGCCGGCGAGAGTAGAGAGTGCGCTGGATGAGGTGGTGGGGACGGCAGAGGCTGCGGGTGCGGTGTGAGCGGAGGGCGACACAAGAGGCGAGAAGGCGGTGGCGCCGGAGGAAGCGTTAAATGGCGGCGGAGGCGGCGGAGGCGGCGGAGGCGGCGGAGGCGGCGGAGGCGGCGGAGGCGGCGGAGGCGGCGGAGGCGGCGGAGGCGGCGGGCAGTGGCGGAGTGGAGGAGGGGGAGAAGTGAGCTTCGGTACTGTCGGAGTGGCGCCCTCAAACAATCCCGTCACGCTCTAAAGAGCTTTTGTTTTATTTACTCAATGTTCTCCCTTTTGGAAGGTGATGCAGGTGGGGGCACTCTTTCAAAGCCAGCGAATGAATAAATGATCGGGTTTGTGAGATGGCAAAGAGCTGAAGTTCCTGATTAGATTGGCTTTTACTATAAAATGCATTAATTTATTTGCTTTGGGTCATTGTTTCGTCTAGCTTGTCGTAATTAACTATAAACTGGTCTCCCGCGGCAGCAATAATGCTGATGAATAACTCCATATAAAGTGGTTTTCCAAACGGTAGCATGAACACTGCTCAAGAACAACAAATAAAATATTTTCGTACACTGTAATACATAAAGTATTTTAACAAAAACATTCCTTACAAATTCTGCAATAACATAGAATAATATATAAAAAGTAAAATAGTTCTTTACACACAAAGAATATAAAAGAAATTGTTATTACATGACGCATCGCACGTATAGCAAATATTTGATGGCGGGCGACCTCATATTTGCTCGCATATTGTGATCGCGGACGTTGTGCAACGTTCGTCAGGTAACTCACGTATACCTATAGTCTAATACCAAACGGCCAATTCGCTACCAAATGGCGTTGTGGCAGCATGACTATGACATACGGTCGCTACTTTTCCGAAACTAAATTAATGTCTGAAAGGGAGATCATTAGATCTCCGTCGCTGAACGACCTTTACCATAGAACACCACAGAACAACATTATCATTATTATAAAGCAATTTACCTCTTCCTCTACTGCCTTTCAGGTGATTGCTTTTCCTTAATTTTGACGAGCCTTTGTGAACACGTGTTTGAAAGGTCACTCGCCTGCTTTTGCAAGTTGGCATCATTTCACTTTTGAACTTGCAGTTCACGGTTGATTCTTCATTTATAATGAGCTAGTGATTAAATGTCATTGGTCACAATGAAGAACACTACCGCGTTTACTCCGTTGTTCTCGTCAAGATATCTGAATTTTACTCTTTTTTGAAGGAAACATAATTAACTTTCCGCTTCTTTTTAGCCTTTCCGACTTGTTTAAGGTACACTCTAACCAGCATCAAAGTAGCTCCTGTAATTAAACCGGAAAGCTAATAAATTTACGTTGCAATTTCAGAGTAAATATGCTTCAAAACATGCAAAACATGGAAGAAAACACCTTACAGAATAACCATACTAGAGAGTGAACTGGACTACTGCAGACCAAGGTGTAGGACTGTGAGATATTTCGTTTGGTGGGTGCATATATTTCGTCAGTAAACCACAAACCTTTTATCTAAGTACTGGCTCTATCGTTATCGGGGATGGAATGTGTTGAAAAAATTGACGTGCCTGTGAAAAAGAAACTAATATTTTCTAAGAATCGAAATTATTTCTGAAGAATAAAGTTTAGTCTGAAATTACGTTTAAAAGAACAGTAGTGTGACTGAGGAAAAATATAAAACAATCAGTACTTGGTTTCAAATGTATTTATTAATTTCAATTGAATGAAACATACTAATGCTTATGCGTGCATATGGGATACTTTGAGAATCATGAACTTTTCTTTCTTTTAATTTTTAAAATTAATAATATGAAGATTGTCATATTGTACAGCGATCAGCCCCTAGAGCTTGGAAGATATTGCTACCGAGAATTTTTTAACAAATGTTAAGAAGCAATCAGTACACTCGTTCTCAATTAATGAGAAATAGGGATATAAGTATTACGACATGAAAGTCTTAACGACAAATTAAAGTAATTGGAATCGTATTTCCTCCAGATGGAGAAAGATTGCAAGAAAAAACGATTTCATGTAAGTAAATAGATAAAGATGTAGATATGAATTGTGTCTGGCCCCCTAATATTATTTAGTGTCAAATGTTTTACAAATTTTCGTAAAACATAAAACACGTCGAACTCACATAAACATTCCGCACTTAAAAAGTCATGGTTTTAAAAGTGAAAATGGCTTTATACTGTAACCCAGCTTCCAAAGGACAGATCTTGATACGTGCCCCATCATACAGAGTTTCAGACCGGTCGGAAAAAACATCATCATAATCTACGTGTTCTACACATGTGTTTGCCTTTACACTTTTTTAAAAAACCTCGTTACGATGATGTAGGAATTATATCTTGGTAACGTGCTCCATTATCATTTTACGCATCTTTTCCCCGGCCTCTATTCCTAAATACGTTTAACAACTTGCAATGCCGTGCTGCTGCGTCATGACGCGCTATTGGAAGGTTGCGGGCCGTTGCATTCAAGTAAAGTACTTTTTCAGTGTCAATGAAATTGTTCTCCTAAACGCGAAGAAAAGTATCGCTGCTCTTGCCCTTCGTGCAGTTACAAGAAGGGAGGTCACTTTGAACATATTAGAACATCACTGTACCAAATAAAATGTGCAGGCAATTTTTGTTAACTGATACAGAAGGAATCAACAGAATTCCATGTACTTGATGGGAATACTATAGTTTCATTTGAGCAAAAAGCATCTCTTCTTTTCTGTACTAGAAATTCAACGCGTATTGTAGTTTGTTAATTTACATTTGTGTGTTAATATTATTTTTGTTTCTTTTTGCTAAGTAATCAGTTGTTTCGCTCCCAACAATCCTGCAGTAAGAAGGGATTTATTGAAAAAGAATTTGTTTTTCGTTTAAAAGTTCACATGAATTTTCAAAATTAAAATTCTCGTAAACTAATGCTGTGATATGAAACTTTCAATAGCTATGCCGTTTATGTGTGACATCAAATAACTGAAGACAGAAATAAAATGTTCAATTAACTCAGTGACAGAAAAAATATCAAGTCCTAATTATTCTCGTTCTTTACAATATTCGTTTTAATTTATTCCCACATTCTCTAACAATGCTTTTTCTTTCCCAGCTGCAGAATTCTACGACATAAGCAGTGAAATTTCGTTCATTTTAATTATGTTGGACTTTCTTTATGCAATGAGGGACATCACGGAATAGTGAAGTCGGTGAACACTGACGTCAGTGAATTGTGATATTTCGCTAGGTAAGAGAATGTCAATAAGACCACGAGTATATTTCTTTATCGTATTATATATGGAATTCTCGTAAGCACGTTTAGATTTCTTTTATCCTTCACTTGCGTTGTCTGAGACCACGTCCTCGGAAGGGTTTATATAAATTCTATTCACCTCAACAAACACGAGTGCTGCTGTTTGTGCATCCAGTAAAGCGACCTGCGTTGTTTGGAAGCCTCAAAACTATTGTTGGTGTTTATCCATAAAACTTGTCATCCTAAATTCTTAGCCCTTGTTTTATTTGGAAGAAGACAATTACTGACATGAGACTTTGACAAAAGTCATTATGAGTTTAATGCATATAATCTAAGAGAACATTTCATGATTATGTTGGTTTTGTGCGGTTTCAAATCCTATGAAATTGTGGGGAATACATCGCGAGAATTTTTCTGAACATTTGATTGGAAACGTTTCAGGTTGTTTAGAATTAAATTTTCATATTATTGTGACGGATATAAAATAACCGTTCTCTGATCCTACAGCAAGATGTGATTGTTTCATTAAGTGGTAAAACAATCGGCAAATTTGGGTTTCTGGCACATCATATAACAGTGTGTTATAATAATTATTTGAACAATTAAATCACGACTCAAATCAACTTGATTGTGTAATAGAAAATAAGGAATCAAAATTAAATCTCACGTAAAGGCAAATTTAAGAAAAGATATTGGAAAGCTGTGAAACCTCTGCTTGCCGTAAGTTTTTTAATGCTCCAAGAATTGCAGAAAAAGCATTCCCAAATAAATTAATTTTGTTGAAGATTAAAAAACAAACGAGGATTGCAATCGCATTCGCATCATCAGGTAGCCGCGGCTCTGTTGCTAGGTGTTAAAACCGCAGACTCATACATCAGTAGCTACTACTGATTGAATGGAAAACCCCAAGTGCGATATTTATAAAAGCAGTCGAAGATGTAAAATGCTTCAAGCCTGTGTTTTCATTGTATGGCACTTATGTACAAAGGCCCACAATACTATTAAGGATCAGAGCTAGCAAGGATTGTTGATCAGAGCTTAAAAGATTAAGAAACAATAGTCAAGCATTTGGTGGGATTACTGTTTTATTTTCGATAGATTTTAGAAATATATTAGTATCTGTTATTAATGGAGGGTTGCGCTCAAATGAAGTTGCAACATACTAAAAATATAAGTGATACGGATTCACGTTTAATAGTTACGATTGCCGGAAGTGCAGTATTCTCAGTTGTTGTTTTTTATGTGAGAGAGGGGAAAATTGAACACAAAGGTAATAGGATAATTATTTTACCGACAAATCTTCGCAAAGTTGTCGAAGAACAAACTTATTCATCAGAGACATGCATTCACACATCTTAACATAAGAGTATTCTTGGTTGTGTTGGTGCAGGAGGTCAAATTTAGCACCAAAAAAATATAAAATTAGTTGTTACTCTTACCGGCTGCGCAAAATGACAAATAATCGAACAAATAATTCCAATAATACCTAGAAAGTACTCGTTTTGGTTCAAGAGACTTCAATTTACTGACAAAATGCTTTTCAATAACAATAAAGTACAAGGGCAGACTTAAAAGTATGTAAAAGTTGTTTTAGCAGTAGCATTAAGATATTTGGTGTGTAACCTGCTCTCAAGAGAATGTTTCTACAAAAGTATTGGTTCTTGCTCCTGAACGTAAAATTGAACACATTGTGTATAAATGAGCTTTACTGTAGATTTCATTGAAGTATTAATGTAAGAAGTTATCCAATAATACAATATTTTCACTCTTTATTTCTACTTTTTTAATAAATCTGTAAATATAATCTAGAGTCACTCAAACGAAGTTGCGAGTACAGCTAGTAATGAATAATCTACAATGACAGTAAAAATTTGTTCCATTGGATACATTTATTGGAAAATATGTTAGTAAGTTTGGGCTAACCAGATCACGGGATACATTTGTTTCCTGAGTGAAAATTCTTGTTTATGAATTCTGCTTTCTTGACCTTGTTAACAATTATATTCGCAGTTTCTTGACTGAAATGCTTTTGTGATCACAAAAAAAGAAGATTTTTCATGCCAAATTTTGTTCCTTACCTTTAGCAAAACTGTTTGTAATTAAACAACATAATGAGTATCATTTAACCCTTTATTACCCGCGCCGAGTACAATTGTGCTCCACTATGCTTTGTACTTATCATCCTTAGGTTGGGGAGAATTATGCAATTGTTATTCATAGGGTCTGCCGTTCATGTTTAGATCTGATTGTGCAACAAGTTTCATGGTCGCTCTTTCACAAGCGTTCAAGTGGAAAAGGGTGAAGTATTCTTAATTTTAGGTGGCGCACATTTGTACTCCTTTAATAATAAATCCTTTAATTAAAAAATATAATAATTTAGAATTATTAGACATAATTAACTAAATAATACCCAAGAATTTATAATTTTGTACAAAAAAAGGCTTGGAGCACATTTGTACTCCGTGTCCTTTAAGATCACGCAGGCAGCGAAGGTTTAATGATATAACAGCACTATTATTTGGTATTATACATAAATACGAACCAAAACAACCCCAAAATAAGCTACCGGCAACCGTAGCAATTACGTAAACTCAGTCAACCGTAGTCAAACAAAACGTCGGCATGATCAAATTATTGTTTATTTTTCTGTCCGAACGACCTACAGTCAAGGCATTGCTGGAGCATTGTTTATGTTTACTCGCGTGTCGCGCTGCGCCTTTTTTCGTTTGGCCCTGCTCAGCGGTGAGCGCAGCGCAACCTGTAATAGAGAGCGCTGGGAATTGAGCCAAGTGGCCGCTGCTTATTATGGATGATTGCGGATCAATGCACGGGACCGCGTTTGCCTGGTGTACTCCTCCCTCTCTGTTTCTTCAATGTCTTTGCGAGCATGCTCGATAATTTGTACCTATGTTTCGTTTGTTAGCAAGTAATTTGCACCCTGAAGGATATACATGTGAACTTAAAAACTGTCGCTTTAACGGCGTGGTCTATAGCGACGTACAAACTTGTCTTTAACACTTATATTTTTTACATTATGTTTTGTATATTGTTCGTTATGTTTACACACACTCGTTCTTTTACGCTCACCTTTTACACCCCAGTGTTTATGTGAAGGACTAAGAATTGAACTGTAATGTTAGGTCAAATTTTGTTAAAATTATTAATAATTTTTTACAAAATTGGATGATACTCTTGAAAACTTGTCGAGACTAATATAATCCTGACATCTAGGTAAATTAATGTTGGCTGTAGTTCTTGTAACTATAAAAAATATGATGCAAATATCTTGTGTTACAAATACACATAAGAATTTTGGGGTTTTGTCTTCAAGTAAGTATAGTATACAGAGGTTGTGTGTGTTCCAATCCTCGAAATACGTCTGCTCTTTTATATTGAAATTTGAACGTGTTACCAGCTCGCAAAACCTCTGTAGAGTTTTATAGATTTGAAGTTTCACCATACTTTATTCTATTGAAGACTCAGTTTATGTTTTACATACTTCCAAAATTCTTGAAAAGAGTTAGTCTCCGATGGATGGCCTTTGTTTTCATCGATAAGATACTCTATATATTTCGGTTTCTGTCATTGTCTGTTTTTGAATAGCTTTCATCACGAATACTAGTTTCCTCCCTTATTCTACAAATGTTTTTTCACCACGAGAAGATTGTAAATCATGAATGGAATTGCCATGGTATTGATCAAGCCAAAGCGTAAAATGAACTCGGTCAATTAAACTAAAAAACGTAAATAAATGCTCACTAGTTCAATTCTCATAGAACATTTTATAAAACAAGTTGTTTACGTTTGGTCGTTCTAAGATAAACTGAAAATTATTTAGAGAGATCACAAAAAAAAGTAGCTTCAAAAATCTAAATTAAATGACCAGTTTCTTTATCCTTCACAATTACGAACTACGGTAGAGAGATTTCAAAGAAGGAAATAAAAGGCGACCTACGACGTAGACTGAGATAGTCAAAAGTTATATTTAGGATACCTTGAGAAACCCGCAAAGTATAATTTTGACGGGAAATTCTGTAGTGGAAAACAAGTTATTTAATTTCAATTGCGTAAAATTTAGAAAATATCGCAAGTTGTACAATGTGTATAATATTGGCTTAAATAATAAATATTTCATAATGAATTAAATTATTCAAAGAAATATAATATAAAACAACAATTATAAAATTATACATTATTGTCTGTGTCTATATAAATATATCCCAAAACCATTCATAGTAGAAAATAATATAAAAATACTTCAAAGAAATACAATCATGCTCTAGATCGAAGTCGAACATTTTGTAAAAACTCGGGCACATTTTTTGTACAGAAACATTTCTCTGAAATACTGGAAATGGATTGCCACGGAGTGCAAATACTTGATTCCGCCGGGATCCGAGCCCGGTGTCATTTCAAATTCTTCATCTTCCCCTTTCATTTGTATTGTATTTTTCCAAATTATTTTTGATTAACTACGCAGTTGCTTCCCAGTCGCTTTTGAAGCACACGTGTCTCCACTTGCGCGCGGAAGCCTCCCTGTGTACTGTGTCGTGTTTATTCAGTTGCTACACTTTGCATAGGTAATGCGTTACTCCACATACTCCTGAGCAATAGGACTCCATATACTCCAGAGCAAGACATGCAAATGAATGCAAAGGAACAAGATTATGCATTCGTTCACTTTTTTTCCGTGGTGGATTTTTGCCAGTAGCTAATACAAATTCAATCACTGCCTTGAGGAGAATTATAGCAGCCGGCATGCACATATCGATTGTTTTCCATGACATTTAATCTTAGTACCAGGCGAATGCCGAGCAGTATCTTAACAAACGGATGATCGCACGTGATCCTCTCTCTGTTTACACACACACACTTTAATTACGTACTTACACTACATAGACAGTCATACACACACACACACACACACACACACACACTTCAATTTGCACTATATTATCACACACGTTGAGACACTAGTGGAAAGCTGAGAAAGTTACTTGGAAGCAGCCAGAGAAGCGGCGAGAGAAGTAACAAGAACTATATCAAGGAAAACAGCAAGAGTATGAGCAATAGAAACAGTAAGAGAAGCAGCAAGATAAGCAGCAATAATAACGGCAAGACAAGCTGCTAGAGAAGCAACAAGAGGAGCAAGAGAAACAGCAGGAGAATCCACCAGAGAAGTAACAACAAAAGCCAAAGATAAAGAAATAGAAGCAAGTGAAGCGTCAAGAGAAGCCACCAGAGAAGCATCAAGAGAAGTAGCAAGAAATACAGAAAGAGAAGCGCAAGAGAAGTAGCAAGAGGGCAGGCGGACTCAGGTGGAACGGCTGAGTCGGTTTGAGCGCAGACGGATAAACTTCAAAATTCGATTTGCGGATTGTATGGCGCGTTGCATTATTAATCAGGTTACTCAGTCAAGAATAGTCGCAGAACTCCGCTGGAACGGAGAATTTCCATCTCCGCCAGAAACTACATTCTCGAAACACGAAAGTGATATAATTTTTTATGAGCCTGTCTCCCTTTCGCCTTCTTTAACAGCTTCTATTGTGACGTCACCTAGCAGAATTGTTTTGGGCCAGAGTTTGTTTTCCGATATGCTCTTTATGATACTAAGGTTTGCCAAATCAAATTAAATATCCTAAAGAATCCGATTGAAAATGCGTATTTAAAAACAAAATATCATATTAAATTTTTTTTATTCAGAATAAGCAAGGCATTGACAAACGCGTTGGAATATGTTATAACAAGCATTTTAGAGCAATTTCCGTAAGTTTTTTCGTGTGGCAGCCGAGCAACGAAACATTTAATGATTACAATGGAATGATTCTTCAATTTAAAATTAGTGGTGCTCCAGCATCACATACTTTCTCGCATTATTTCTAAATTTGCAATTTTCGAAAATTAAGACAGCCAACGAAAACGAGACCTGCTCCATTCTTCTAAGGTTTCTAGTTGTACCCGTAGAAAAAAATGGAGCAGATGGGGGACGTGGATGAGTTCGGGGCGAGGGCAGGGGCGAGGGCAGGGGCGAGGGCAGGGGCGAGGGCAGGGGCGAGGGCAGGGGCGAGGGCAGGGGCGAGGGCAGGGGCGAGGGCAGGGGCGAGGGCAGGGGCGAGGGCAGGGGCGAGGGCAGGGGCGAGGGCAGGGGCGAGGGTAGGGGCGAGGGCAGGGGCGAGGGCAGGGGCGAGGGCAGGGGCGAGGGCAGGGGCGAGGGCAGGGGCGAGGGCAGGGGCGAGGGCAGGGGCGAGGGCAGGGGCGAGGGCAGGGGCGAGGGCAGGGGCGAGGGCAGGGGCGAGGGCAGGGGCGAGGGCAGGGGCGAGGGCAGGGGCGAGGGCAGGGGCGAGGGCAGGGGCGAGGGCAGGGGCGAGGGCAGGGGCGAGGGCAGGGGCGAGGGCAGGGGCGAGGGCAGGGGCGTGGGCAGGGGCGAGGGCAGGGGAAAGAGCGGGAGCCAGGGCGACGGGGACGAGGTCGGGGCGTGAGAGGGGGCGGTGTAGCAAGGGCGGGGCAATAGCGTGGGCAAGGTCGGAGGTGGTGGAGGGGGCGTGGGCTTGGGCGTGGGCGCAGGCAGGGGCAGGGGCAATGGCAGGCCAAGGACGGAGCAAGGGTGGGCAGAAGGGTGATGGCGAGGGCGAGGAAGCGGGC
This sequence comes from Acheta domesticus, assembly GCA_031308135.1. Classification (NCBI taxonomy): domain Eukaryota; kingdom Metazoa; phylum Arthropoda; class Insecta; order Orthoptera; family Gryllidae; genus Acheta; species Acheta domesticus. Next base: position 27,508,933 of record JAHLJT010009436.1, read on the forward strand.
ACGGACGAAAGGTAGGGCGGCACGCCGACTATCTGGAAGTGGTGACAGCCGGAGGCGCGAGTGGGCAGTGAGGGGCAGCTAGTGGATGAAGACGGAGAGTAGCAGAGACCGAAAGGCAGCGCTGGGGTTGTTGGAAACAACGAGAGACACTAGGAGGCGGGTAGCTGGGAGAGGGTAAAGGTGGGTGGGAGCGCGCTGCAGGGGCAGAGGGTGGCTGTGGGGGGCGGCGGCGAGCGCCCCGTCGCGTCGCGTCGCTTCGGCAAACAGCGGTTAATCGCCTATTTGGGGCGCGCTGCGCTGCGGGGCCGTGCGCGGCGCGGCGTGGCGTGGCGTGGCGTGGCGTGGCGTGGCGTGGCGTGGCGTGGCGTGGCGCGGTGGCTGGCGGCGGGCGCCGTCCAATGGGACCGCAGTGTACACCTGCCGGAGCGCACGGCGCTGGCGACGCCTTTGATGTGCCGTGTTGACCGTTTTCGCTGGCTTAGCGCTGCGCACCGCTTCTCTCTACCTTCCCCGTCGTTCATCATCCTCTGCCTCTTCGCCGCCCGCGTAGCTCGAAAACAGTTTCAAGAGATCCGAGACAGAAATTACTTCGGAACTCCTTTGCAAACCTCTGATTTGTATGTCTACAAGTGGGTTTGCTAGCTGGAAGTGGTTTAACTGATTAAATGAAAAATTGGCTTTAACAACTCTTAGAGTTTGATTGTTTAACGTAGTTTTAACGTGGGTGTTTGGATTGGAGAAATATCCGAATGGTTTTACTTAAGCCTTTTTGCTTAAATGAATTTGCAGTTCTTGCTTCTACTTAACATGATTTTAATTTTGGACATTTATCCTATGTTTCTCTGGTAGGTCTTCGCCCCGTCAGGAGCTGTTCTGCCAGTACAAAAAGACAGGCAGACACACATCCTAAATATTGCTTTTGTGTGCTGAAAACGAAAATTCACAATAAAAACATTTTCCATGTGTTTTAAACATTAAAATATAATTATTTTTAATATTTATAATAATAGTAACGTATAACAATTGCTTTAAGAAATCTAGGAAAGAAAAAACTTCAGGATCACCAATTTCTCTCAGGAAAGAAGAGTAAAAACAAGCAGGATGAGTCAGGGTAATCTGCGTATTAGTTTTATTAGAAATAAATAAATATCTCATTGTAAATAGTTGTTCGGTAGTCCGTGAGGTTTCAAAGCGAATACATTGCACACTCTAATCATAAGTATTCCCAGGTTTCTAATTTCTTTATTACAGTGTTTTAAGCTGGCTTGTAACGACAACTTACATACGTAAATGAACTATCGACAGATTCTCATAATATCTCACTTATTCACTAAATAAGAAAACGAACTCATTGTGTGTTTGTTACAAGAAATTTCTGAATACTGCTGTATTCTCGTGAAATGTCCCTAAGTGGTTCATTTCTTCAGATCCAAGTTTTCTGACCTTAAACATATAAAATTCCATTTTAACAACTAGCCATCAGCAGCATAATTAAGTTTTGAAAAAAAAGTTATCATATTGCCGTTATTTTAATGTCTAATAATTTAATAGTTTGGAGCAAAAATAGAGTAATTTGTGGCTTTATTTTAAAATCTCCCTAGTGTGCTACGTGTTTACCATATGTCCCTCTTACCGCCTAAGCGTATGAATTAACTAGGCCAGGCGTGGGGAACACCGCTAGCTGGCCAGCGAAGTCATACAATCGATCCAAAAGGTCAAATACATACATAATGCAATAGGAAAGTATCTCTAAATTTGAGGTTGTTACCAAGTTCTGCATTCGCATTTTTTCGATTTTGGTGCCTAACCTCCAATGCACGATTGTAAGCACTTGTTGGGACAAATCCAGTCTAACACTCACTGTGCTGGATATTAGGATTGACATGAAATTTTAACATCTTGTTTAGCATGTTTCAAAACTCTTAAATATAATTTTTTATGCGCTCTAAAGTATTGCAAGAAGTGCTTTTGGGACAAATAGTATTGAGATCTTTGACGACGTGTCTCCTGTCGAAGCGCGGAAATCGCCGCACGCCATCGGTCCTGCAGCAATTATTCGTACGCCTCGCCGCCTATTATCTGCCTATCAATCCGCAAGATGTCGATTGCCTCGGGGAGCGTGCTGGGTGACACAAACAGGGGTTTACTTGGCAGGTTCGAAAAGACGAGAAGGTCACATGCATGAATAATCCAAATACAATTATTGAAATGATGGGTTCCTGAAAATGTTATCTCTTTATAGGAATAAATTCATACATACATATATTTCACTTTTGCATTTTAGAAACAAAATGCTCCCAATAATGGGGTCTAATAAAAAACAGCTTGAAAACGCAGTAACAGAGAATGTAATCACGCGCACCGTTCGTAAGTTTCTTCTTCGGATTTCTTAAAAATTGAATTGGTTTACGAAATCCTGACAACTGACTTCGTAACAATTGTTAAGAAAGCTTGTCACTTGCTCTAAAAACTAAACAGAGGCCAACGGATATGGCCTTTGCCGTCGATCGTGAAAGAACGAACGTGCTCGAAATTTCACACCGGTTGATAGACTCGCGTAACGTTCCTGGCGGTTTGCCCGCTGTGAGGGCGCGGAGATCACGTAAGATCTTCATGCAAAACGCCTTTAAAACACTTTTCTAATACTCCAAAGCACCTTAACATTTGGATATGTGTTTTTGCATGGGATTCTACCAGGTTGCGAAATTACATGTGAATCCGAGTACCCAGCATGGTGAGTGTAAGTTCATGCATTTTTGTGTTAGGCGCGCTGGAGGTTTTAGTTTTCTCAAAAAATCGAAACAATAAAGGAAGGAAAAACCTTGAAATTTCATATATTTAAACTAGAATAGTACTTCATAATGCCGCTAGAGCGCAGCACTGACCAGTCGCCAGAAGGCTAAGCGTTTACGCTAGAGCCTATGAAGACGCTACTAATTCTATGAAGTAATGGCAGCGTTTGTACGAGGTTTTGTTGAAAGGCGAACTAGTTGAAAGTGATCGCAAATTGGAAGTTTTACCTAGTGTCAAGAGTTGTTACTCGTCATACAAAATCAGTGCATTATTGACTCTCTTGTCCGACGGCATAATGCATTCTCTTTGAATGCTGGCAGAGCGTGGCAACCATCTGAGAATTCCATCCATTCAGCTGGGGTGACGTATGTACACACGGAAATTAAATAATCAGTAGAGATAAACGGCAAGTAGGTGACGTACAATATTGTTTTTGAGGTGTTAAGTGATTGCAAAAAGATTCTAACGGTTGTATGCGCTGAAAACGTGTTACATGCCAGGAAACAGAATCATTTGTTGCTGTATGGTTCTACAAGTACACATTCATCTTACTGCTCTCACAAACAGCTAAGAACGATTTCGTAGCCGTAACAAAGGCCATGATTGACGTAAATGTCTTAACAACCATCAATGTTTCAATATCGTACTCAGTGCTTTGGTCCAAAAGGTCACGGGTTTGAATCCAGCCTCCGTGCTCCAGCAAGTAGCTCCGTGCATTTGTTTTGCTATATGCCACTTCATGAGTGATCCACGTAAGTAGAAGTTTTCCGCTACGAGAAGAGAAATATCCATTAGCATTGTTGTTGCATCAAAAGCTCCACACTTTGGCTCGGCAGGGGGTGGGGGAGAGGAGCGAACGGGGCTCGAAGGGGAGGAGAGGCTAGAAAGGGCAGCTGTGGGAGGAGTGGCCGGAGGAGCGGAGGCGGGCAGAATGAGGCAGGGTGAGTAGAATGAGGGGCTCTGGACGGGGCAGGGCAGGGCGGGTCGGGGCGGGTCGGGGCGGGGCGGGGAGGGGAGGGGTGGAGGGAAATGAAGTGCGTTGGAACAGGGAGGGGAGGCTCGGGAAAGTTGGGCGGTCTGGGAGGTAGAGACGATGGTCATTGGGGAGGGTGCAGAAGTGATCGGAGCAGGGAGAGAGGAATTGGGGATGTGCGTGTGGGTTGGGAGGAGGAATGGAGGAGAGTGGAATGAAGCAAGGTGCAGCGGAGCAGAGCGGTGGGGGAAGTAGATTCGAGTGAAGTGGATGGGGTTGGAGGGCGTGGAGTGGGATGGATTGGTGTGGGGAAGTAGATTCGAGAGAGTCGAATGGGTTGGAAGGCGTGGAGAGTGTTGGATTGGGGAAGTGTGGGTGGAGGGGGGGTCGGAGGAGGGCAAGCCGACGCAGGGAGCGTGGGGGGGGGGCGGGGCTTGCGAGGAGGGGGCGGAATGACGCGGGCGGCGGCGCGGGGCTCTGAGCCGGAGGCGGCGCACGCGGAAAAGCTTCGTTAGCGGGCGCGCGCCTTCCCTCCCTCTGGCCTCCGAAGCGTGCCGCCCGCCTCCCAAGAAACAAGAGATTCTCAGCAGAGCCCAGAACACGGTCCGTCACAGGAATCGACTAGACGCAAGAGGGAACGGGCTGGGGAAGCGCAAATTGAAATGTGAGAAGGGTTTCGGGGAGCTGGAGGCTAATTGGGGACAACTTCGAGGAGAGAAGAACGGTAATAGTTTAGACCTGGGGTTTTCAACTCTAGATTCCCTGGAACGTTGACAAGGGTTTCTCAAGTAATCACTATTTGCTTAGCCAAAACACACGTAAAAACGAAATCATCTATACAATGAATTTTTCATGTACAAAATTGAAATATTACTTTATTAAAATCATTTAAATGTTAGATTAATATGATTTTTAAGTAAAAATTACATTATTAATATAAATTGGTTATAAAAAGGCAATTGATTGTACGAATGTAAAATTGATCAAACAATTTTTTTAAAAATATAAGGATAATACCAAAATAAACAAAAATTAGGATTGTTTTCATTTTCAGACATACTAAATGAATGTGTATGGATTTTGTTCACACCTGTTGATGTGTAAAAGTACATGACGCGAAACGTGGTGTTTCAGAGTAGGTGAAAATAAAACATTGTTTTTTAACATTTTTACATTGATTGTCTAAGAAGAAAAAAAGTATACCTGAAAGTGTTAAATTATTAATTTTGTGACAATCACTCTATTATATATTGTTTCCGATGTTTTCAATGTTCAATAATTTTACGAATTCTAGTAGGAAAAAAACATTCATCAACGATTTTATCAGCAACTTAAACACGAGGCTCCTTCAAGAAAACCATGAGCTCGAAGGTTTACTAATGGTGTACAAGGTTGAAGGTCCCTGACACACGAAACTGTAATGAGTACTGGCGGAGGGGTAACTGACGGATAAGTTGCACGACTGAATATGTAGATGAAGATCGGATGAGTGTCAAGTGGCTCGCGTCCTAAGACAACCTAAGCCGGGATGAGGGGCGCGTGTCTCGGAGGCCGGCCGGAAGTGAGTGGAGGTCGACCGGAAGGTGGAAGCGAAGCGCACTAGGGACGGTGGGTGGGTGGGTGGGTGGGTGGATCCGCGCCTGCCAATTAAGGCGAGGAGCTGCGCTGGCGCGCGCGCGTCCGCGAACAATCAGACGGAGCTGCGCAGCGCTGCGCCTAAGCGGATCTCGCAGCCGCTGCGCGTCCCCCGGGGAGGCAGGCAGCCGAGCACTGCTCCGCTCAATTATGAGGGGTTTTGGAATATCCGCAGACGACTTGAAAAGTCGGGGTTTTGTGTTTTAGGAGCGCAGTAGCAGTTTGTGAGCAAAACACCGTGAAACTACGCGGCGGATGACGGCGTTATTAGAAAATTAATTAGAAAAATAGAAGCATCACGTAAATTTCAGAAAAAAATCAAACTAAACCGTCTCACATAAAGTCTTAAAAGCTTTACAAACAAAGTTTCCATGAGTAGATTTTCGTTGAATTCTAGATGTACTCGTAATTTAAAAGAAATAACGATAAACATTTTTTACTATAATTTTCCAAATTATAATATATTACTGCAATAATGTGAATGACTTGGAATACAATACACTACTCATTTGTGACTATATAAATGATCAGATGATGTGGCATTTGTTTCGTTTATTTGTTCATTACATTGTAAATGGACGACACATTTGTTATATCCTAGCAAGATGAGATTTTACTTGATTTTTATCTGCATATATGCGTCGATGGAGTCTTTAGGATGCAGAAAATTGCCACTGATGAGCTAGAAGTATTTTCTTAGTGGTATTACGTTCAGTCAGTCACTTTCATTTGCAATAACTCTCCAGATAATCCGTCTAAAAACTATTAGGTTACTTACAATTTGCAGTCCTAAGGCAATGTAATTGTTTTCTGAAAGTTGTACTCTTTCATAAGTTCACTGTATCCGATTGGTGGAGTTCACTGTAATAGAATCTGTAGTATTTAATTGTATTGTATGTGAATTGGGGCCAGTGATTTTGGTTCACTTCATCCCAGTTCACTATATCCAGAGATGACTGTAATTCTTTTTTTTTGTAATTTTAATTTCAACAGAAATAATTAATGGTATGTCCAAAATCGATTCTAAAAGCAAAACAAACAGATATAATTGTATCCACAAGGAACTTTGTTTCTAAAGATAGAGGGCATTGCCATTTGTAGCAGGAAAAACAAGTCCTAATATCGTTATTGCGTGACTACAAAGTGATTCAGTTTTCGGGAAATGCCAGAAAGAAAGATCATATCAAAATACCTTAACAAAGAAATCGAAGGGGAGAGAGAGAGAGAGAGAGAACCTTCAACGCCAGATTGTTTTGTGACTCTTTGTACATTTTTGCATTGTTTGAAAAGTTTGAACAACAGTACGGGTACGGTTACGTAAAAACGTTTTACAGTAGTCCCTAAGCTTATGAACATTGTGACATCGAATGACTGTGCTGAATGCGTTTTGGAGGTATCACGTGCCAGTCAGGCATTGCGCTACTATCATGTAAACGGCATTACCGAGGCAGTTGTTGTAAGATTATACTTCTTTTTCTTTCTTCTTCTTCTCAAAACGTCTATGATTTGTTCCTTTCCAAGAATTATAACGAGTCTTTCCATCTTCTCCTTGGTCTGCCAGCTTCTCTTCTTCCCCCATTCTTTTCTACTCCATTGTCTCAATGTGATCATTCTATTCCTTTCTTCGGTCTTCTATCCATTCCGTAATCGGCTTATTTTTGCACGTTTCCCTGCTTCTGTTTCTTTCTTTATCCAATAGAGTGATTTGTAATTTTTCTCAGAACTCTCATTTCAGCGACCTCAAGACTATACAATGGAGAAAATTGTCCTTGTGATATCTTTGAATACGGATGCGGTTGAGTAAACTATGCCAAAAAGAAATTCGTTCGAAAAAACAACCTGCCACTATTCCCCGCTCAGAGGTGTGTTTTGTTGCTCCCAGTAGAACCAGGCAATCATAGATTGCGGGCAAATGTAGCCTCTGATCACATCACAACCACCGCAAACAATCATGCGGGAGCTAAAAAGCGACCTCGTGCATGGGACGAGTCATGTTTGAATGGATGCTTGTCACTTTCTAAAGCTGGTGCCATTTAAATCAGAAGCGATCAAATACGATCGCTCCCTAGTTATTTTGAAAATTATTAACTAACTAATTAATAATAAATAATAAACTAATAAACTTAACTAAAATTCTTAACTAACGAATCTAAAATTTTAGTCTCCAAACTTGAATTTATAAAGGGAGAGGAGGTGAAAAGGATAAGGAAGGAAACATCGCGCGCTGTTCGCGGCCCGATTATTCCAGTTGTGCTTCGGTAGTCATTCGCCCGGTATTGATTGGTGAATCTCTGGAAAACTATCAAACAGAGCAGTCGACCACTAGAATTCTTCTCAAGGCAGCGGATGTTTTCGACCTAGTTACGAGTACGTAGCCATTATCGGAATTCGGCGACCATCGATACTCGGTTCTTGGGATCTCCCATTAAGAGAAGTGCTAACGATTGTTGTCACTTATTAAGAGATTTTATAGTATAAACACTAAATTTCAATATCTTACAAATTAACAGAATGAACGCCATTGCGTAGTATTCAAGACCAATTGTATTGTGTAGTTGGAGTGTGGTTGGCCTTTGCCACTTGGTTGTGCGAGTTGCAGTAGTTCTATCAAAAGCAGTCGACGTTTCATGAGGTTAGATAGAAAAGATACATAACTTTCTGGATTCGAAGATTGAGTATTTTTAAATGCAAAAATTAGTAAAAGCATTAGTGAGATAATGTGCCTCTATCTATTTATGACAAAAAACTAATTTTTTTACTAATTTTAATTAAAAATCTTTATCATCAGAAATAATAATTTCATTTGCTCCATATTTTGCTCATTTTTACTTTCTCTTATACATACGTATATACCGGGAAGTAACGTACGAAGTATAGGAAAAGTTACGCAATGCTGCGCGAAAAAACGGCGGATTTTCGGCAGAAAAAAAATTTCCCGCTCTCCCGCTCTCCCGCTCTCCCGCTCTTCCGCTCTCCCGCTCTCCCGCTCTTCCGCTCTTCCGCTCTCCCGCTCTCCCGCTCTCCCGCTCTCCCGAAATGAAGGCGCGAAATGAAGGCGGCGAGCCGCGCGTCGGACGCTGCGCTGGCTGGCCAACGCCGGCCGAGGAGCCCCAGGGTGGGGAAGGGGCAAGGGGCGGCACATCGACCAGGGCGCGCGTGACGTCAGCCGCGTTATTAACTCGGGCTGTTTATGCGCCCTTAAGCGACGCTCGGCTTCCGTCAATGAGGGAGCGGGTCGCGGAGGCCGTTCCCCCCACTCCACCCTACCCCGCGCAGCGCTGATTCGGCTGTACGTGACACTCGGTCTAACGGAAAAGAAATCGCAGAGCAACGTTTTGTCTCCATCGTTCAAAATGCAAAATTGCAACGTACTACATTCCAACAAACATTTTTATGTATTCGTTCTTCTTTATAGCCAGGAGCTGAACTGGCAGTACGTGAAACTCGGACTAAGAGCAAAAAAATGGAGGGGCAGCTTTTCTTTGCTATTCAAGTTGAAAAATACGGCAGTTTCATGTTTCTTAACGAAATTCATTTTTGGGTTTGTTAATGGGAAATGTGGTCAATCCACATATTTCATAGTAAGCATTTGGAAACTTTGTTTTCGACAGCGGTTTTTATAGAAACTGATTTCTAGACAACAGCAAAAACATATCCAGCTCCTAATTCCTACATTTTCCCCATGTCATTTGCAATGACTTGCATAAAAGATGATACGAGGCAATTCGGAATTATAATTTTTTTCCAAGAAATATATTTCGTTTCAAAAACAATGATTAAAATATCATGGTTCGAATGCGAACGGAACTACATCGTGCCCTGATTAATGTTGTGCCTCATCTGAGCCTCAGCAAGAGCGCCGACATCATCAGCCACATATGCCTCCGGCACTTGATTTTCATTGTATCTCTCACTGCCCTGTCTCCCCCATGTTATGTCCATTAAATAAATCTCGCACGCTAATTTAACAATAATTTATTAATTCGCTCGTTACAAAAGCAGTCAGCCATATTGCTAATCCCGGGCAATCTCCAATTCCCTGCTTAGCGACACGTCCGCCCCTGGACGCTTCCGGCTGATGGGGGCTGTAATCGTCACCCCACGACGACATACATCTGGCGGCTGGTTCTCCGGACTCGACGCGTACCGCTACTCGTGGCGCTCTCGGGTATCTCTCCAGACTGCCCCACGGGGTGTCGGCCAGTTCCCTATAAAGGGCCGATGCTGGGCGGCGAGACTCGCTCCACGCCTCGAGCCTGCCAGATCGTGTCCACGGCTTGCCGCTGCCTTAATGCTCGCGCGCCAAATACAATACTTATGCGCGCCGTAATAAGCGCGACATAACACCCCACTCATCCGCCTCCCTTGGACCCTACTCCTTCGGTCGCATCTCATCAGATTTTACCTCCCCCTTCATGCTGGCGTGCGTGTCACTGATTATTTCGTATTTCCGAGCATATCAACTTCGTTGTTCGTTAGTCTCGAGAGTATTTTCCAGCCGGAAGCTGGCGGGATTCTTCTCCTAATGAAATATGAGATCAGGCACCGACCTCCTTTAGGGATTTTCCTCTCAAGGTATCTCCGTCGGCCCTAAACTTGTGGGTGATCAACCAACACTTGTGATAATGTAGTATATGTGTGTGCAAGTGTGAAAAGACAGTTGAAGGAGGAATGATAGCGTGAAGCTCATGACCCGTTTGTTGAAGTTCTGTTCCGGAGAAACCACAGTAAACTACCAATCAGAGCAGTCGTCCTCTAGAAGTCTCTTTCACTTAGGGGCTGAATTCGACCTAGCTATCTAGCTGGTGTACAACGTCCGCCAACGTCAGGATTCGAATCCTAGTGCCTCCTGGTAGAAACGCTGCAATGGCAACAGTTGTTGCACACAGAGAGACCTAGTCCACTCACGCTCATCTTTCGCGTCAAGGCGGCTCCACACATTCGTTATTCGGCGAGTAGCGAGCAACCGCTCACCGAATCCCGAGTAGTGTGGAGGAATTGCTCGCTATTTGCCGAGTAAGAAACATTCAGTACCCACCACGTGTCTATCTTTTGGTCACATCAAAGGAAGCGAACATTCGCCGAATACATCAGCTATTTGGGATTGATCGAGTAGTAGGCTAGTGCACAGCGAACACCCCATGCGTGGAGCTTCTGGATTAATTACTGTCTTATAATGTGTAATTCTGGACCTCCAAGAAAGGGATTTTTTGTTGTATGTATCGTTTGTTAGTTGGAGAGCCAGTTTAAGTTTATTTTTTCTGCATTCCATTACTTTGCTTTACCCAGCATTCCAGCTAATTCATTCTCCGAGATCTTTGAATTGTTTTACTATTTAAATGTTTTGTTCTTGGACTTTGAGGTATTTGAGTGCTTGATGTTTGTCATGATTTTAGTTTTTCGAAGGAGATGTGAGGACCTATTTTATCTGTTTGTTTCTTTGGTTCAAGGATTTGCCTGTGCTTTTTCCATTGTTTCATTGAACAAAGCCATATCATCTGGAAAAGCAATGCAATTTACTTTAAAGTTTCTTTTACAACCCAATCTTACGCCACTCTTTATATTTGCATTCCATTCTCTGACCACTTTCTGAAGTGCACAATTAACCAGCACCAGTGAGACCCCATCCCCTTGTCGCACTCCTGTTTTTATATCGAAGGGTTCTGATAGTTCAGGGAATTTGCCTGTGCTTTTTCCATTGTTTCATCGAAAAAGGCCATATCATTTGGAAAAGCAAAGCCATCGTAGACAGAGGAGGGCGGGGCGCATTGGCGTGACTCGTGCCTCTGCAGAGCGCGGCGTGTGCGCTGGCGCGCCGTGCGTCCTCGGTCACGCGTGCTCGCATTGGGGACGGGCGTGCGCCGCTGGCGCCGCGCAGCAGCGTGTGTTTGCGCGTCGCCGTGTGTTTTCGTCGCCCCCGCGCCGTCGCCGCCGCCGCTGCGACCGCCGCCGAAGCTCCCGTCGAATTGAATTCCGCTTTTGACGAGGAGCTGCAGCTGCTGCCCATCTGCCCCGCGCGTCGCCCGCCCAGCTGCGCAGCCGCCGCCGCCGCCTCTCCACCCTCGCTCTCTGGTCGCTCCGCGCCCGGGACTGGCTCCGTTCTTGCCCCCACCACGGCCCAACTTCACCCGGCAGCGGCGGCGGCGCACAGAGGGCTAAATGGCCAATCTAGGCGGAACTAGACCCTGTGACCGTTCGTGTAAGTCGGCCGTGGGGAAATTTCGTGGGTAATTTGGCTCTTGTTGAAATTTTGAAAAAAAACACAAAGTTGAAAGCCACAAACATTAATATAATTGAATCTCAAAAAAAAAGAAACAAATTGCAAAATTACCTAACATGCACAGATAAACAAATGAACAAAGAAAAATACAACACTGAACAGCATAAAAAAAAACTTTTTGAGGAAAAATCAACTGCAGAAATTATGAATTTCAAAGTTGGCACAAACTAGCATCACAGCAACATCTTCTGTGACAAAAATAAATTGAAATCCAACAAATTGAATCAAAGATATCTCTGGGGAGATGAGTACACATAATAGTACATCAGAGGGTAGAGCACAGGCATTTCGGATGACAAAATGCCTCAGCACTTTCTGTTTACAAAAATTGCAATTAACCCTTCCTCAACATACACTGCATTAGCATACATAGTAGTTTCTTGCAAAACAATTCACTTCAATTACAAAGACATATGTTGTGTACAATTAAAATGAATAAACATAGTTTTGAAAAACACAGAATATTCAAAAGAAATAAAAAAAAAAACTAAACATGTGTGTTTACACCATAAATGTGAAACATTTATTACAACCTACACCTTTGGTTGAAATTAAAAATATGTTGTATTTTTACTCAACAGGCATCCAAATTTCAATAAATATTTCAAGATATTTAAGTTCACTTAAATTCAACAGTTCATAGCAAATATACTTTTATAACCTTTTAATTGTTCATAAATAACCCAAATTGTTTCTAACTTGATTTGGATTTTACACTATCATCAAAATGTTCTTTTCGATTTAAAGACAGAAACTGCACTTGTAGTGTATTAACATGACAAGATTCTATCATAAATAAGTGATGTTCTCCCCTTAGAAAGACACACTACTTCAAATATCTTTTGAAAATAGTCCACAATAATTATGGAAATACCAATGGTCGGGTATATCATACATTATGCAAGAGTGTTAACGGCCAAAAGAATATTAAACAATCTGACGGTGAACTACAGGAACAACACTTCAACCTGCATTCTACAGTCAATTGCTTGCAAATTCTCATTACTTTTTATAGTATCACATACAAAATTGTTTTGTCTTTAACACCGACCTTATTTCGGTGGCCGTGGCGTTCGCCACCAGCGCACAACTCACAGCGAACTAATGCGGCTGCCGACGCTCTGTCTTGGGCCTAAGCACGGGTTCTCTCTGTAACCACGTCTTACTGCAAGACCAGATGCCTTCGTCGAACGCGCATCTGCGGTGTGAATTTAGCCACCACTGGGCCAAACCTCTTTCTCGCTAACTGGAGCTCGCGGCCCCACACCATCAGCTTCCAAATTCACACTGCTACCTCACGCTGCCGCTTCTCGAAACATTCTGCGCACTTTCCAGACACCGCCGTTACAACCCCTTCTTTTCCGCGTAGGGGAGGGAACAACTGTCTTCCCCCCGCCACCCCTCCAGCGACCGCTGATAAGGCGACGGGTTACGTAATCGCGCGGCGAAGAACGCAGACGAGGTCTTTCTTATCGCCAAATAGTGACTGAGCAAGCTCAGGATCGCTACATAGCCCCCCAATAATAAGATTTTTTTTTCGTATCATCAACGTCTTGAAATGGTAAGAAAAAAATAATCTTGAAATTCAACGCCCTTCTTCCTTGCTGATGGTTTTTCTTCATTTTTGTTAATCGTATCTTCATCATTCAACCTCTTGATCCCACTCCTGCTATACCTAATCTATTCATGAAACGGTTTTAGATTGAAGAAATTGTATCGACCTTTATTATGTCCGGCTTCATCTACCAAATCTGCCACATTTGGATGTGGTATCCTTGAAATGGTATAAGGTCCTTCGTATAAAACGAAAAATTTAGAGATCAATCTATTTTGCAGGTCCGAAGATTTTGGAACTCTTAACATCACTTTTTGATTCTCTGTAAATTGGTATGGTGAATATTTCATTTGGTTACGCCTCTTCTGAGCGTTTTTTCGAAGTTGATCAGCAATTTGTGCTTCGTTCGTAATTAAAGAGGCAATTTCGGGTCGGCACAACTGTTGTAGAACATGGGTAGGCTTCTCCTTGAAATGAGCCTCATAGGGGGTCGTCTTAATGGAGTCATGTTGGACTTCATTTAACCAGTTGTTTATATAGGGAACTAACAAATACCAATCCGTATGCCGTTGATGGCAATAAACCCGAAATAACCTGGAGAGTTCTCTCATTATCCTCTCCGACGGATTAGATTGCGGATGCCTAATGCTTGCCAAGATGTGAATAATGTTTTTCTCTTCCATGGCTCGCGACCAGCACTCACTAGTAAACTGTGGACCATTATCGGTAAGAACCTTTTCATATTCCCCAGCTTTTCGAAAGAATTTATCCAGTTGGTGGATACAGTTTTTCGAATTTGGGCGGTTGATACAGTAGACTTGGACAAATTTCGAAAATACATCCACACATACAAAAAGATGTTTGAATCCATATTTGGTCTTTGGCAAAGGACCATATAGGTCTAACGCTACCAGTTCGTTAGCCTTGGTCGGGATGATAGCTTTGCGCTCGCCTGCATAATGTCGGTTAGGGTACTTTGTCCTTTGGCAAGTAATACACGAGGCTATCATCTTTCGGACTTGCTTTTTTCGTCCTCTCCAATGACATATTTCCGCTATTGCTTTGTCAACTTTGTCGGCACCAAAATGAGCGAGCTTAGTGTGTACCAGCCATATGATACCAGGTACCAATACCTTCGGCATCCAGATTTTGAAAACTTCGGAATCCGGTCTAATTCTTATTAGCAGGACATCATCTAGTAATCTCCACTTGTTGATCGCATTCTCCGCTGTTAATCGGATGGAATCTGGGTCTTGCGAATCCAACTCTCCACGTAAGAACATTTTGATCTTCCTAGTGAAAGCTTCTTCCTCTTGGCATCTCGCTATGACCTCCCATGATAAATTGGGCATCTCCATAACATTTAAATTGATGGGAGAAGCGTGAAATAAATTTTTGTCCGTAGATGTTTCTTCTTCCATCATATTTCTACTGAGAATATCAGGTAAATAATTTTGCTCCCCCGGACAATGTTCGACGGTGAACGAATATTGTTGAAGGTACAGTATCCACCTCAGCAATCTATTATTGTTGGTGTGGCAACGATTAAGAAAAATCAGCGCTTTGTGGTCGGTCCTAATGACAAAATGTCTGCCTATCAAATATTCTCTTAATTTGTGGATCGACCATACAATAGCATTGGCTTCCTTCTCAGTAGCAGAAAAATGCTGTTCTGATTCCTTCAGTACTCTGCTTACAATTGCCACAATCTTATCACGTCCTTCGATGGTTTGATACAGAACGGCTCCGATCCCGTAGTCGCTGCTATCCGTTTGAAGAATGAACTGCTCATCGAAATGCGGATATGAAATAACGCATGTTTTGTGGAAGGCAGCTTTTAGATCTTGAAACTTACTTTCGAGTCTATCAGTCCACTTCCATTGTTGACCTTTCCTTAATAATGGTAAAAATTCGGCTATGGCCATCGCAAAATTGGGTACAAACCTGCTGTAATAGTTAACGCAGCCTAAGAAACTTTTAAGTTGCTTTCTGTTTTTAGGCGCCTTAATCTTATCTATTTCAACAATTTTATCTGGGTTCATTTGCAATCCTTTGGTTGTCAATTGGTAACCAAGGAAGTCAACCCGTTTTCTGCAAAAATGAGATTTTTCAAAGTTTAATTGTAAATGATTTTCTAGCAATAATTTGAAGAACGTTTCTAAATGTTCCAAATGCTCCTCAAACGTTGAAGCAAATAATACCACATCATCTACATAAACTATGGAACAATCATATAACTGCTTGTTTATAACATCGTCCAAGCATTGAATAAGTGCAGCCGCCGAATTTTTTAATCCGAACGGTGTCCTTAGGTAAACATAGCTGATCCCGCGATAAATGAATCCTGTGTACTTCTGAGAACTGGGTGCTATGGGAATTTGCCAGTAAGAGGCGGTAAAATCCATGCTCGACATCCATTTGACATTCTTCATTTTCGCTACCATTTCTTCTAATTTAGGGGGTCTATCTCGGTGAGGAATGGTCTTCGCGTTTAGTTTCCTTGCGTCTAAACATAACCGAAGCTGTCCATTTTTCTTCTTAACTACCACGATAGGATTTATATATGGGGTTTTCATCTTCTTGATTATTCCTTCAGCTACCATAGACTGTATTAACTCGTCCAATGATTCCCTATACGCAACCGGAATAGGATAGTTGTGCCCCACAAACGGATCCTCATCGGTTAATTCTAAAGTGAATTCGAAATTCTTGATGGGTTGGTCGCATTTTTCAAATACTTTCTTATTTTCAACAAGTAATCGAGACAGTTGAGTCTGTTGTAGTTGATTCAGGTTCTCATTCTTGTGGATAGTATCTTCAATGGATGTTAATAAGTTAGTAGAAGTAACACAGTTGATGTAAAGATCCATGCACTGCTCGTCGTCTTCTGGATTACAGTTTACAGTGTTGTCCAACGGGAATTGTATAGCATTCCTAGATAGGTCAATCACCACTCCGTAGTCGTGCAGAAAATCCATCCCTAATATGAGTGGATACAGCAATTCCTTTGCTACTATGCAGACAACATCATACATCTTTAGGCCAATTGTCAACTGCAATAGGACCTGTCGAGATATTGGACGCGACCTCTTTTTGTTCGCTCCAACAATATATGATTTGTGCATAGGGAATTGCGGTATATTCGGATTCAATTTAGAGATTTCATTTAACAGATCTTCTACAATCACAGAGCATGTGCACCCTGTATCAACCAATGCTGAGATTTCTTTTCCTTCGCATATTATGTTGATCATCGGGCACCTACGTCTGGTTGCGTTGACACTAGTAAACGGCATCCTTTCAGATTCTGAGTATGGTTGCAAACACGTCACAGACTGTATCGTCACCTCTTCTACTTCCTTGATTTCTTGGTTTGTTTCGGGGTGACCACACGAGACAAACCTCATTAGTTTAACCCTCGTCCAGGATCTTTTGAAGTAGATGGTGTTGGATTATCCTTGCCCATTTTCTGCTTTCCCTTTTCTGCGTTGTACAGTTGTGCAGCTGCTTCAGGTTGATAATAAGCCGATTTAGCAACTTTCGACGGAGTAGAAGTGTCTTCATGATCTCCTGATATCTCGTGTTTCTTTCCCTTTTTCTTCACATTTCCATTTTCCATATTAGTGCCAGAAGTTTGTATGATGGCTGCTGATGAAATGCTTGTCGGTTTTGTTGTATCCTGCTTACCCGACATCTCATAAGTTGCATCATACAGACCTAACTGCGTCACTAACTTTTCTGCTGTCATGGGCAGTTGACTTTTTAGCAAATTCTGAATGCCTATTGGAAAATGTCTAATTATAAGGCAAACGGTTTCACTTTCTGGAATCGTGGGAGAGCATAATCTGAAGCCTGCTAGCTTTTCCGTAGCGTAGTCTTGCATGCTCTGACCTTTTTTCCAGGTACTACACATAAGCTTCAACCGAAAATTAACCTGGGTTTCGTGATTCCAGTACCTCATGAAGAACTTTTCTTTAAATCCCTCCATTGAAGTCGGTAATGGATCCAGAGTGTCCGCCCAAATTTTCGCATTACTCACTAGCATCTGATAAACCAATCTGACTTTCTTGCTTTCAGGCAGATTATACAATGTAAAAAAATTTTCTACTGCCTTTATGAATGCGCAGGGGTTCTCCTTCCCATGGGCTCCAAAAGTTAAACCTTGCGGTAAGCTAACCATCATAGGATGTGTAGTCATAGGGCCCGCAGGTAAACCATCAATCTTCTCTTGGAGGTCGTTTACCTTAGCTTCTAATTCCCGTTTCCTTGAGTCTAATTGCGACAAAATTTTGTGCTCGTTGTCTACTATTTCAGCCCTTATATCAGAAACGTTTTTGTCGACTTCTGTTTTGACCTTATCAACTTTTGTTTCAAAATTAATATTCAAACGTAACATCTGTTCCTCCAGCTTTTCTTCTAATTCAGTTCTAATTTGAGAGGTCGTATCGGTTAACTTTTGTTCCAATTGTGAAGTTTTGTCTGAAAGATCTCTTGACAACTGTTCCGTCCTATCTTGAAAATTCTTTTCCATCTGTACTATATTTTCAGATAGTTGTTTTGTTTCTAATGAAAGTTGCGAAGTCTTTTCTATTATGGCTTGTTCTAAGTGAACTAGTCTTGCATTAAAACTAGCAGTTAATCTATCTTCCAACTGAGTAGATTGTTCCGCAAATTTTTCATTTAACTGAGCGGATAGACTGTCTTTTAATTGATTAGATTGATCCGCTAATTTATCATTTAACTGAGCGGATAGACTGTCTTTTAATTGATTAGATTGATCCGCTAATTTATCATTTAATTGACAGGACTGTTCAGCTAATTTATCATTTAATTGACAGGACTGTTCAGCTAATTTATCATTTAATTGAGAAGATAAACTGTCTTTTAATTGATTAGATTGATCCGCTAATTTATCATTTAATTGAGAAGATAAACTGTCTTTTAATTCCGAATTCGAGGATCTAAGTTTCTCATCTATCTGAATCATAAACTGCGACATTAATCTTATCATCATATTATTCGCCCTGTCAATGTCAGTTTCTGATGTCGTTGGATCTTGAGGAGACGCAGATTCAGTTCCCGACGTACCAAGAGTAGCATATTCTTCGGTAGCAACCGGTGATTCTACCTGTTGAACTATTTCCCTGACTGTAGTCTCCCCATCATCCTCATTTGAAGAAAGATCTCCCAAATCCCTAGCTTGGTTGTATTTATCAGCCATTTTATCTAACAAAATGAACCAGTCTTAATTTGAGTTCAAATTGACAAAAAATTAATATTAACTATTCAGTGAGTATTTTACCACCTACAATATCTATAGAAATGCATACCTTTAACAAACACAACACAACCTTGTCAAACATCAAAGATACTAAAAAAACACTGCTGGAACCACCAATAGCTTTGGCTATTGTGTAAATTTCTCAAAATTTCAAGCCAGCCAGTTGGGCGCCATTTATGTGACCGTTCGTGTAAGTCGGCCGTGGGGAAATTTCGTGGGTAATTTGGCTCTTGTTGAAATTTTGAAAAAAAACACAAAGTTGAAAGCCACAAACATTAATATAATTGAATCTCAAAAAAAAAGAAACAAATTGCAAAATTACCTAACATGCACAGATAAACAAATGAACAAAGAAAAATACAACACTGAACAGCATAAAAAAAAACTTTTTGAGGAAAAATCAACTGCAGAAATTATGAATTTCAAAGTTGGCACAAACTAGCATCACAGCAACATCTTCTGTGACAAAAATAAATTGAAATCCAACAAATTGAATCAAAGATATCTCTGGGGAGATGAGTACACATAATAGTACATCAGAGGGTAGAGCACAGGCATTTCGGATGACAAAATGCCTCAGCACTTTCTGTTTACAAAAATTGCAATTAACCCTTCCTCAACATACACTGCATTAGCATACATAGTAGTTTCTTGCAAAACAATTCACTTCAATTACAAAGACATATGTTGTGTACAATTAAAATGAATAAACATAGTTTTGAAAAACACAGAATATTCAAAAGAAATAAAAAAAAAAACTAAACATGTGTGTTTACACCATAAATGTGAAACATTTATTACAACCTACACCTTTGGTTGAAATTAAAAATATGTTGTATTTTTACTCAACAGGCATCCAAATTTCAATAAATATTTCAAGATATTTAAGTTTACTTAAATTCAACAGTTCATAGCAAATATACTTTTATAACCTTTTAATTGTTCATAAATAACCCAAATTGTTTCTAACTTGATTTGGATTTTACACTATCATCAAAATGTTCTTTTCGATTTAAAGACAGAAACTGCACTTGTAGTGTATTAACATGACAAGATTCTATCATAAATAAGTGATGTTCTCCCCTTAGAAAGACACACTACTTCAAATATCTTTTGAAAATAGTCCACAATAATTATGGAAATACCAATGGTCGGGTATATCATACATTATGCAAGAGTGTTAACGGCCAAAAGAATATTAAACAATCTGACGGTGAACTACAGGAACAACACTTCAACCTGCATTCTACAGTCAATTGCTTGCAAATTCTCATTACTTTTTATAGTATCACATACAAAATTGTTTTGTCTTTAACACCGACCTTATTTCGGTGGCCGTGGCGTTCGCCACCAGCGCACAACTCACAGCGAACTAATGCGGCTGCCGACGCTCTGTCTTGGGCCTAAGCACGGGTTCTCTCTGTAACCACGTCTTACTGCAAGACCAGATGCCTTCGTCGAACGCGCATCTGCGGTGTGAATTTAGCCACCACTGGGCCAAACCTCTTTCTCGCTAACTGGAGCTCGCGGCCCCACACCATCAGCTTCCAAATTCACACTGCTACCTCACGCTGCCGCTTCTCGAAACATTCTGCGCACTTTCCAGACACCGCCGTTACAACCCCTTCTTTTCCGCGTAGGGGAGGGAACAACTGTCTTCCCCCCGCCACCCCTCCAGCGACCGCTGATAAGGCGACGGGTTACGTAATCGCGCGGCGAAGAACGCAGACGAGGTCTTTCTTATCGCCAAATAGTGACTGAGCAAGCTCAGGATCGCTACAACCCCCCCTCCCTAACATTTTAATATCGACTTTTTGTGTTAGTGAATTTGATTATCGATGTTAGTAGAATGATATTTGAGAGTTGGTTTATTTTTTCGGCTCACGCTTGCTACGCTGGAGAAGTGGATTACTTATCATATCTTGAAGGAAGCGCTGCGTGAGGCAGTCGCTCTGCAGCCACTCGAAGATTCAAACGCGCTCAGATCTCAATGAAAAGCGAATGCGAAACTCTGCTATATGGAATATGTTCAGTGAAGTATGTACTTTTCAACAGTAGTTATATAATTTCAATTCTTTGCTTCTCTCTTTGTAAAATAAGTTGCAAAGTAGGCGTTGCGCGAGACCTAAATTTTACATTTTCCCGACTTTCAAGTAGATTTTCAACAATGTAAATTAACTTACATTACAGTAAAACATATGTCACTAAATAGCTTCGTGTCTTTACTTTATGATGCACTAAGTTTCACGTCCAGATACGTCCAGATGAGGATATTATGTTTTATTTCATAAGATGGCGCGCATCCAGTAGTCACCTACCGTAATCTGTTTCCCGTTTCGCGCGAGAGAGGGGACATGAAAACAGAGCTAATATCTTTTGTAAAGAATAAATTAGGTTTTCAAGAGTGCAAAAAAACAATGGAGAAATGCCTTAAAGATGCTGTAAGAGTATTTTATAACATTTTTTAAGTAGGTGGAGAAAATGCCACGTCGAGCATCATTTCATTAAAAAGTATTCTGGGTGACTAGATGCTGTAATTCAGTTTCCGGAAGTGGTATACAGGGCAATAACACACAATAACATAATGATTGAAGCTACGCAATCTACTAGTTCAGGTGCAAGCCGGCCGAGGTAAAGTTTTAATGAGTGTACTGGGGAGGGTAAAGAAACCGCATCGAAACATTACTTACGTCCACTCGAAGGAAGAAATTGTGTACGCAGCGAGGCAATCACTGCATACATCGGGTAAAAGAGATGCAACCAACATGTTGCAGGAGATGACTACAACTCGTCGCATTATCAGAGGACTGACTCTTATCAATTGTTGGGTTCTTGTTGTCCAACTGTAATGTTGTAATGTCAAATTGTCAGTGGAAATGGTGTGAATCAACCAAGGCAATGAAAGATGTAAGAACATTAAGTTGAAGTAGCAATGAAATTGTTTAAGGGGTCAACATGGGTAGTGTGTAAAAGGCAAGTATAGACAAACAGTGGGTTAGAAAAGGGTTAATCTGCAATAAAACTTTATGATTGGTGTCTTTTATGTGAAACATAAACGTCATAAACTGAATAAGAAAGAGAAGAAAAACAAAAAACATTTCTTATTAATTGTGAAAAATTAAATAAATATTTTAGAAATTGTGCAATATAAAATAAAAGATTAATAAATTCATTTATGTTTTGATTTAGTTATTGAGAATAAAATATATTTCCGTTCGGAGAAGTCACAATATTTTTTAAAATTTTTTCGAACACAATTCATTAATAATAATAATTTCTATTCATTAGTAATTATAATCATTAATAAGTAAAACAGAAGTTTATTTAAAGTGTATTAATTCACAACCTTAACAACCGTTTACATTCCCTAGAATCACTTAAAACACAAGATTTAAGGCTAGTTCCGTCTAGAATCGCCATTTAACCCACTGTGCGGCGGCGGCGTCGTGGCTCTGCCATTGCCTCGATTCCTCTGTGCTTTCTTTTCCCTCTCCTCGCACTTCCTTCGCACTTCTTTCAGAGCTCCTTCCGAACAATATCTTGAAGTCTTGGGGATGGTAATGGTACAATCTTAACTACAATACAGTGCCAAGAAATTAGTATAATTTGTAGATTTTGAACACTGCTAGAGATTGAGATTATGTATTTTGAAGAGAATCCTATGTTGCTGCCATCTCCCGCCGTGCTCCTTCCGAAAAACCCCTTTACCGGCTCCGTCTCTATCACCACCCCCACTTTATCTTCTTCCCCACGAGGTCCTTGATCCTTCCCTTCCAACTCGTCAACCTTTCTTTTCCATCTCTTACTGCGCTCCCTCCCCTTCGTCCCCTTCGCCACCGCCCAGTCACCCCCGTCCATTCTCTCCCACCCATTCACTTCCACCCACCCTCCCCGGCGCATTTATCTCCTCCACCCGTTCGTCCCCGTCTTTGTACACTCTGTACCGCCACCGAATGTTCCTTTTAAGCTGCGTTCACAAGATGCGCATTTTCGTTCAATATTGCGCATGTATTTAAAACAAGCAAAACCGCACGTAACGCATGCGTTTCGGACGCGCATTTTTTCTCGGAAAGAAAGGACACGTGCAAAAGCGCTTGCTCTCCTGCAGGAGATGGTAATATCGTGCGTCTTGACCTTCAGTTTTCTACATAGAGAAAATAGTGTGCATCCTTCAAAACAATTAACGTGCATTTCTAACATATTTAAACGTAATTTAGTTCTTTGAGAAAAATGTCTTGAAGTCTTGGGGATGGTAATGGTACAATCTTAACTACAATACAGTGTCCAGAAATTAGTATAATTTGTAGATTTTTGAACACTGCTAGAGACTGAGATTATGTATTTTGAAAAAATCCTATGTTGTTGCTTAGCACAAATTAAAATACAAAGTCATTACAATTCAAAGTAAACTGTTTTCCCTCATTACTACTTCATTAAACTGTTCCTTCTTCCATTACTTTTCTCCAATTGTCCTATCGCTTGACTGGGAGTACAGGCAAGTACAGATTCTAAGCATGTTGTCAGATCCACTGAACGGCATGGATAGTACAACGTACATGCGTCTAGCTGCACGACCGTCTTTCAACTCCGCGCATGCAATTTTATGCCGAAAAGACGCGTCGTGTGGTCGCAGCTTAAGACGGAGCTCGTTGCTTGCCCTCCTTTTCTTCCCACTCCTACCCGCCAGTCTTTTACCTCTCCCCAACATGCATGCTGCTTCTATCTATTTCGTCCCAGATAAATAAACCGGCTGACGTCCGCTTGCCGTTGCCGCCTCCACCAACGTTTTCCTCGCTCTCGCTCCTTCTCTGCTCATTCATTCTCAAGCCTCTCCGTTCTCGGCGAGCGGCCGGCGGAGCAATCGCACCATTCTTCTCGAGGCGGCCGCCCCAGCGCGCCGCCCGCGCCACGGGGTGGGACGGGGGGGTCCCATCCTCGCGCCACCCCCGCGCCACCCCTGTGCCGCCCCCGCACTGCCCCCGCTTTCCCCGCCACCGCCCCGCCCCCGCACCGCCTCCGTCCCGCCCCCGCCCCACCCGCCCCGCCCCGCACCGCCCCCGCACCGCCCCGCGCCACCCCCGCGCCACCCCTGTGCTACCCCGGTGCCACCCCCGCGCCGCCCTCGCGCCGCCCCCGCGCCGCCCCCGCGCCGCCCCCGCGCCGCCCCCGCGCCGCCCTCGCGCCGCCCCCGCGCCGCCCTCGCGCCGCCCCCGCCCCGCCCCCGCCCCCGCCCCCGCCCCGCACCGCCCCCACCCCGCCCCCGCCCCGCCCCCGCCCCGCACCGCCCCCGCACCGCCCCCGCACCGCCCCCGCACCGCCCCCGCACCGCCCCCGCACCGCCCGCGCCACCCCCGCACCACCCCTGTGCTACCCCGGTGCCACCCCCGCGCCGCCCTCGCGCCGCCCTCGCGCCGCCCTCGCGCCGCCCTCGCGCCGCCCCCGCGCCGCCCCCGCGCCGCCCCCGCGCCGCCCCCGCACCGCCCGCACGTGAATTGATGCCACTTCCAAACTGGGGAGACGAGCTAAACGAGTTTGCCGCTGTGCTGGCCCGCGCTGCTCCAGCGCTGCCATCGCGGCTCCGCGCACGCGACGCATTCAGAGCTGCTCATCTGTGCAAATAACGGCTTCCTTCTGCGCAGCCTGCGCCGCGCGCCTGTGCCATTTCACACAGTATCACGCAATCGTACGACTCGTCTACAAGTTACGCATTTCAAGGCTGCTATTATTATTATTACTATTATTATTATTATTATTATTATTATTATTATTATTACTGTAAACTCCCATTCACTCGAATTCTAAGGGACCGAAGTTTTGTTCGTGTTCCCGCGAAATTTATGTTAACCCTTAACTGGTGACGTGCGGTCTCTGAAACCGCTGAGGAATAATGAACGAAGCCTTCCTTTCTGGTACGTTGCAATAAATTTTTCTTTACAGTACCTTCCTATCTCTTTCTAAACTACAATCACACGCGGGGCAGCGGATCCAGTGACAGCTGTTCGCCTTTGAGGGCCAATTGAAGTTTTGAAGCAATCTCCCAGACTACTCGTCACCAGTGGTGGGACTTTTCTTCCCACAATAAATGTGCATTGCAAATTTTTTATTAATGGACTGTTTTCGTATCACAATGCATTATCGTATTTAAAGGAAGTTTTTTTTAATGTAGTGAATAATATTTGAAACCATTCTACGAGTTCTTAAGATAATTAATAGTGAAGAAACACTATGGAACAAATTATAGCCAGAAATTTACTCGGCGAGTAATAAATAATTGTATTATTTTCATTTTACATATTAACAACAAATCCCTTTATTTTCTTGTTTATTATAGCATTTTTAACGTGAAAAAAATGTCAAGGCAACAAATGGAGCACCGAAAATAATCTGCCTAAAACTTTTGGGATCTCACAGACCGCACGTTATCGGTAAGAGAAGTTTGAAGGCACGTCACCAGTTAACGGATAAGCGAGTTCGTGCTAACGAGGTGTTTACTCTATTATTATTTATCTGATAAAATTTGTAAGTTAAGAAATGAAAAATGTAACCTTCTCAGGGGCTCTTAACTGTGAATGGCAGACTGTCTCGGTAGCTTATGTGGTTAGGGCAACTGGCCGTGTACCAGAAAATTCGAATTCGATTCGCGGCTGGGACAGTTATTGTTGTTCTTCTACCTCTTTCGTTTCACCCTCTTTGGGGGACGTTAAATCAATCATTTCTTTGTGCGTTCTTTCCTTAGTGCCCTCTATTTCTGTGTTCTCTCAGATCTTCTTTTCCTCTCTTCTTCCGAGATGATGGGATTGAATATTTGTGTAGATTTGTCTTGGAACATAATGTTTTCATCTTTAGTAATTAATTTGGCTTTTCGATCGATTAGTGAATTTTCTGAAATCTTTAATTCTTGTAGGTCTTTCTCAGTTTCTTTAAACCAGTTGGGTTTGTTTTGCGATTACGTAAAATGACGAAGATTCGCTTAAACAATCTGCTAGGGTTCATTCTGAAAAGAGGACCACAAAAATTTATCCTTTTTCGCATAGTATCTGAAAGTTTTTCAGTTTTCTTATATAAAGTTTGATTCTTGATGTATACTATCCTATTATCTAGGAATTTTAGTCCTAAGATTTTCCTTAAAATTTTCCTCTCTTTTAGCTCAAGTTTCTCCCTTTGTTCTTGAAATTCATGTTTAGTGTTTCAGCTGCATACAGTGCTTCTGGATTATTCACTGTCTTGTAATGTGTAATTCTAGACCCTCAAGAGAGGGATTTTTTGTTGTATGTATCTTTTGTTAGTTGGAAAGTCAGTTAAAGTTTACTTTTCTGGATTCCATTACTTTGCTTTCCCCAGCATTCCAGCTAATTCATTCTTCGAGATATTTGATTTTTTTACTATTTAAATCTTTTGTTCTTGGACTTTCAGGTGTTTACATGAGTGCTTGATGTTTGTTATGATTTTAGTTTTTCGAAGGAGGTGTGAAGACCTATTTTAGCTGCTTGTTTCTTTAGTTCAAAAATTTGCTAGTACTTATTCCATTGTTACATCGAACAAGGCCATATCATCTGGAAAAGCAATGCAAATTAATTAAAAGGTTTTTTACAACCCAATCTTACGCCACTCTTTATATTTGCATTCCATTCTCTGACCACTTTCTGAAGTGCACAATTAAACAGCACCAGTGAGACCCCATCCCCTTGTCGCACTCCTGTTTTTATATCGAAGGGTTCTGATAGTTCACCTACGAATTTAACTTTCAAAAATGTATTCGTAGGGATCGCTTTTATGATATTAGTTGTTTTTGTATCCAAACCCATTTCTTCCAGGACTGTTAATAGAGCTTTTCTATCAATTAAATCAAATCCTTTTTTGAAATTAATGAAGGATACTACGTATGTCTTTCCCCTTGAATTTTGGTACGCCAAATTGTTTCTGACGTTTAGTATTTGTTCCGAGAATGATTTAACCTTAACCTCTTTCTAAAACCTTCCTGCTATTCTCCGATTTGTTGGTCCAATTGCGGCTCTGCCCTGTTTAAAAGAACTTAATAAAGAATCTTGTAAGTTGCATCCAGCAGTGATATTCTTCTATAATTCTTGGGGTCTGTCTTTAAGCCTTTCTTGCGGATAGGGTGAATGAGAGCTGTTTCCCATTCTGCGGGGATCTCTTCTTCTTTCCAGATTTTATCAAAAACTTAATGTAGGGTTAATAATTGAATTTTTGTTAGCTGTTTTCCATAGTTCAGCCACTATTTGGTGTTCCCCGAATGCTTTATTGTTTTTTTAATTCTGAAATGACCTTTTGTAGTTGTTGGTCCTGAATCCGGTTTCTCAAAGTTGTTTGTGATAGATTCAAATTTTTCAATGATGGGCTCAAAATTCAATTGTTGTTGTTATTGTTGTTATTGTATTTATTTATTATTATTTCTCTACTTCACAACTAAGGATGTTACTCGTCGGTAGATTATAAAATCTACTCCGGGTTGCAACCAGCTTCCTAAGGAGTAGATCTAGGCACTGTCGGTGCCTGTACAATACTTTGCGCAAAATGTGTGCTGTTCCCAATAAAGCAATGTCTTGCATTTCCCGGTATTTGAATGACCTGGGAGTTTAGCCAAGTTATTACGCAAATTTTCCGACAGAAATCCCAGAGCTCCGACAATTATCGGGACAACCTGCGCCTTTAGGTTCCACATTCGGCTGATATCGATTTCCTAACTCTTGTATTGAAGACGTTTCTCTTTCTTCTTGGTTATGAAGTTTTGATCGCACTACATGTGGCATTTATTATCTTGGGAAAATTTGAAAACCGGCTTATCATAATGTGTTCTCAACGCCTGATATTGAGCACGTATTACAACTGCTTCCGATTCTGGCTTCATTCTTCACCTTTTAAGTCTTATAAATGATAGGAAAACCCGGAAGACGTTGTTCGGACCTTCATCTCCCTCTTTCCCCTCCCTGTTTCCCCTCCCTGACCCTTCAACTCCCTCCCCTTTTGTTTAAAAATTATACTGTTCAATTTTAAAATCGCATTGTCTAAAATAAATGGACTGCTTTTAAATTACAATTTAAACTAGGTTTGTAAAAGTAGTCGAAAAAAAGTAAAAATCAAAAAAAAGAGAACTCTTTCTGTCACTCAATGCATTGTGCCTAGCGCTTACGTTAAGCTGAATCCGGCCCTGGATGTGAAACTTTTTTCGTTTTTTCTTAGAAAGGGATCGCTGGTTAAGCATTTAATCAAATCATGTAACACGAATATCGCCTACAACTTCGTAATAATTCTTCGCTGAAATTTCTCTTTGGAACCATTGTGTAGACGAAGGAAGTTATTAGTCAATCACTCTTGTGTTGCCTTTGGTGACGGCGCCATTGTTGAACGGCCCAGTCGCAAATACTTTTAGCCTTGCGCGCGGCATAGCCAACGTAACCAATGCGACCTCACAAAATAAATGGGTTTATCACGAAAAGGAAGAAAACAGAATTGAACTATTGTAGCACAAGATCCCCCACTAGATGGAAAATAAGTTCAGCATTTAAGGTTTGTAATGTTGTCTCTTTGGTGAAGTTATTTCTGCAAACTAGTTGCTAAACACCCTTTGCAGTATAGATCATACGTTCTTTTTATGACTATATACTCGGTACAACCTACTTCAATTTCATTATTTCCTATTTTGGCCGGCTAAGAACTCATTGAAGTAATTGAATTATATCGTTTCTTTCTTTTTAATATGGCCTCATTCTTTAACTGTGTTGATCTCCTACTAATCTTCTACATTTTCTTCTTCTTCTTTTGTCTTCCTCTTTATATTGCTATTAATTAACCAAAAGATGATCTGGTAGTTTTTTTATCTTACCATAGCTCATTTAATTTCTCAAATATCATTTTAAGTGAATGTTCGTTTTTAGAAAATATTTAAAATAGGCTGCATTTTCATTGAACTATTTAAAATGTCGGTTATGAAACTGGTTATTGGAATAAAAATGGGTGTTACGGCAAATGAGATATATCTGCGTCTTTATTTAGGTCATACGATAACTTTGCACGTTTTTTCTAGTCCTTATTTAAATATTGCGTTACTAGATAGATGTGCGTGGAGATGACAAAGACAACATAAGAAATTTTAAATCTCGTTTTTTGTTGGTCAATTTTATTTTTGAGACTAGGTTTATCGATATGAATAGAATGTTCTCGTTTATGGGCTTAACTTGCACTAATTGTGCAAAATTTGCTCAATTCCTAGAGTATATTATCTTCTACCGAGACACCGAATGGCAAAGTTAGAAGATTAACACTTTTAGACCTATTGTTGAGATTGTTGAATCCGGGATTTTACAGGAAGATAATTTTGTATTTTTCTGAAAATGGATTAAAAATTTTGTATGCCTGGTGTTATTTAAAAATGTTCTATTGACAATGTGCTTGCTTGGTATTGAATTGTACCAAACAGGACAAAGTTTTAAATTGTCACAAAATAAAACTTTAATAACTAACTGCAAGGTTCAGGGGGTCAAGGAATATTATTTTCTATCTCTGAATAAATACACTTATCCTCTTCCTATAAATTAAGTAGTTACCGTTTATAATTCTCATACATTCGTCTTCATCAGGTGCCCTGGGGAGATTATAGATTTCATTTCAAACTATTTTTTTGACGTTAAACAAAGAAATAATAATGTTGTGTAGAATTCCTCCGTGATGGGGTCCATCCTTAGGAGAGTGTGATGAAGTAGGAGAATTAAATAGCGAAATACGAAACCGAAAGCGAGGAGTGTGTGCTGAGACTAATGGTCGCTTTCCATTTGAGAGCCTCTGCGGCGAACGCCCCCTTCCAGCCTCCTCCCCCCTCCCTCCCCCCTGCATCTCCGGAAATGGAATGTTAGGCCTCGCGGGCAGCCCCTCCCCCCTCCTGCCTTCACCCCCGCCTCTGCGGTGTCCCTCGTATCCGCCCTCCCCCACCCCACCCACGCAAAGCCACCACCGCACAAGCGCCGCTGTAGTCACAATGCTTGTCCTCGGACTGCAAGGCGACTCGAGTCCAGGTAACTCTGTTTGGACTTCGTTGTTCGGACTCGCCGTGAGTTTGAGATAGAATTCCAGAGCTCTGACGTTTATTTTGTATCTCTTGCTGTTTTCATTTTATTTCCGATGACGTTTTCCATTATCTATTTCTTTTTCTGTCACTGTTAAACATACGGATTAAGTGAACTGAACGCTTAAACGTAAATTTACTTTTTGCTAGTCCTAATATAATTCATTCTTCCTGCCGTAGGTTTTGCCCTCGAGGCCCATTTTTCAATGCTTGAAACATTCTTTGTCACAACATAGGAAAGTATTCGAAATGATTCTGCAGCGTACAGTATTATTTCACAGTATGCCCACTATGGCTTTGTTTTCTTGGAATTTCAAGTCGAAAGTAGTTTTACAGGTACTTATCACTAATTACTTGAAATAAAAGCAATAGTGATGAATATTCTACTCTTTTTACAAGAAGATGTGTATAACAGTTGAAAAAAAAAAACATAAAATTTTACATTTCAGTGAAAGATTTGAAAATTATTGAGAACTTCATGACGAGCGTGGGGGAAATGTTTAAAGCCTTTGAAGACATTATATTGCTCTTGAAAACGGAACTTATTTCTCAGATAATAAAATATTAATGAAGTGTGATTTTAGAAGAGTAAATAAAATGAATAAAATTTGCTTTCATTTTGCATTAGTTCATATTTAAAGTATTGGTGATGAACTAAATTAACTGGGAATATAAAGATACGCGTAAAAATGATAAAAGATCATATTAACAATTAATTTTTATTAATTTGATAAAATAGGTCAAAGCTAAGGACTTTCATGTCCTCTTTTGTTCAATAACAAAAATGGCCACCAGATAAATAACTACAAAAATATGCCTTTTCGACTGAAAAAAAATTTTGATGCGTTTTCTGTGTACATGGTGCACAAAGATTCAATTTTTTTGTGAAGCTCACTTTGAAAAGTGATTCAGTTGTAACAATGCGATACGTTGAGGGGATTCCGATGGACGGCTGATGGACGTGTGAAAACCTTGGGAAGAGCACCACTAACCACATAGATGTTTGTGAAAATTGCACCAGCTGCAGAGAATGGCTGAAATAATTCCAATTGCATACAACGTGTAGAACATTATGTCAGCAAAAAATATTAGTATTACAGATAGATGGGATGGACAGCTCTCAAGATAGGTAGCTCCTGAGCTGCGGTTTCTCTTGTGCGGCCGGAAAGGTCATATTAACGCCAAAGTAAGTCCATGGAGAGCCTTCAAGACAGACAGGCTTTTGAAAAACCTCAAACGTTTTTGAAAATAAATAAAAGACCTCCAAACAAGTAAGCTTCTAAAAGCGTATTTTTTTCAAAATCTCGTCACAAATACGTAACTCTTTCTATATTTCATGTACTCTACAGTAAACATTTGTCGTATTATGAAGTTAAATAAAAATGTTTTTAGTTTCCTTGAACTATTTTTTGTTTTTATAAGTATTTCTAAGTGCTTGAAGTTATGACACAAGAAGTAGACACAAAGGGAGAAAAGAAATTTCTTCGAACTCTCTAAATACTTGAACATTTCAAAAGTTAGAAATTATGCGCGAAATAATGTGCTTTGCAGGGTTCCTAGTTTTAAATTCGAGTGCACGAAAGAAGAGTTATGTTCTTCTCTGTGAAGTTTGTGCCATTCTTGCTCTTCTTTTAACGTTTGAACCACTGTGTTTGACTAATATTTTAAAACACTCCACGTAGCAACAACAGCGATAATTGAAATTTAGATACCCGTCATGGATATCTCTTTAAAAGAAGTCGATTTTTCTTCGAATTGAACGATGATCTAGTCCTAGTATTATCAGTGGTTCTAATGGTCAAAGGTATGTAATATTTTTAAAGAATAATCACTTTAACTTTATTCAATATTTTCAAGGATTTTTTAAAAGTAGCAATATTAATATAGCATATCTAAACACATTGGAATAATGATATTGGCTTTATCAATAATAAAATAATTCCTTAAAATATTGAATCAACCCATATCTCCTTTATAAATGGCCAGCAACTTATTTAAAACCTACAATTTGTTTAGTGTTTGAAATAGATGTGCGAGTGTGTTCGACTTCTTGCTTGTCCTAGACATTCGTACAATCACCATGGCGTGGCTTCTACAGTAGCGGACTGCTCCAACAAGCAGAGAGCTTCGTGTTCAATTTTAATGATCTTCCCGCGCGCTTTTGTCCACCGCCCAACTCGCAATTTACGGCGTAGTTAAACCTAGTTAGCAGTATTTACGCTTAACCCGATTATAATTATAAACCCGGGCATAAAGGCATGAACGTAACGCGCTCCCTAAACGCCGCCCCTCGCGCGGTGCACTCTGGGCCGCTTCCGCACCCCAACGCGCAAGCGCAGGGGTTGGATACTTCGATCAAAATAGGAAGTCCTTTCAAGGTCACGAGCTGGCACAAGAGAGGATCCGTGTCGTCGAATCGCGAGCTTCGTTACGAATTACATTGTTGGTATTGAAGCTCTCTCGATTGGCTAACAGTGTCCTCCTGTCTTTTCAGCTCTTGGCATTGAAAGGACTTACTGGTTTAATCGAAGAATGCCTTACAGGGCCGGTGGCTGCGTTTGCTGTTTTGTGTTTTTTGGGCGTATAGACTGCTGTGTTCACAGTCGTTTGGAGATGGGGAAGAATGAGAATGGAACGGGAAATCCGTTGTGGTTTGTGGTCGTTGAAAACTGATCTGCTGAGGTATGCGGGGACCGGTTTTGGCTCAATGACATCACCCGCCACCGCTACAGCGTATCTGATCGTCATGCTCTAGGTTTCGAGTCCCGTCGGTGGCGTTTGTCCTTTATATCGTTTGTGGGCCCTTGATATCGAAAATCAATTGACGGCAAAACGTCTGTCTGTCCGTTCTTCTTTGATCAACTCTAGCGCCTATTTTCAGTCGTTCAGACTATTTTCATCAAAACTGATATTCCCCTATCGATGTGAAGAAACTCAAGGGCTTGTGAGTTTGAAACGGATATTTTAATTTTTCGGAGTTCTTTACATGAAGCCAAAAAGTTTTCAAAATTTCCTCGAAAGCAAAAGTTACTCTCTAGTTACCCGTCGGCACAGCTCTTGCCGGAAGAAACTCTACTCTCCCAACTGATCTCCCGGCATGTGCAGTAATGTAGTGCATGTAAGTATGTCTATAAGTAAGGGGTGAGAATAAGATAAGGAAAAGTAAGAAAAGATCGCATGCGGTCTGTGGCCCGTTTGTTAGGGTACTGCTCCGCCATTCGCTTGATGTTGATCGGAGAAACCACGGAAAACTATCGATCAGTGCAGCCGGCCTCTAGAATTCTCCTCCTGACAGCGGGCGAATTGGATTGAGATTATCCGAGAATTGATATGAGAAATTATTAATTTATTTTGTTTGGTTGAAAATCATTTCCTCTGAACGCCCATTATTGAATTCTGATCAATTACGTATCATCGGAGGATTAACAGAGATCTGTAATTTGACATGGTTGGAATTTTGACGTAAATGTCTTTAAAATTGGTCAGAAGGGAGGGGGATCGCGTGGTTAAGTGCCTAATAACGCAACTGGCACTAATGAAAACACCGCGCTGCTCCGGCGCTGCCATCGCGTCCTCGCGCACGCGACGCATTCAGAGCTGCTCATCTGTGCAAATAACGGCTTCCTTCTGCGCAGGCCCGCGCCGCGCGCCTGTGCCATTTCACACACTACCACGCAATCATACGACTCGTCTAAAAGTTTCATTAAACATCTAAAGTCAAATATTATTATTGTTATTTCTACACACACTTACATGCGCTACATTACTGCACATGCCGGGAGATCAGTCGGGAGAGTAGACTTTGCCCCGGCAAGAACTGTGCCGACGGGTAATTAGAGCGTAACCTTTTCTTTTGAGAAAATTTTGAAAATGTTTTGGCTTCATGTAAAGAATTTCCCAAAACCGAAATATCCGTTTCAAACTCACAGGCCCTTGAGTTCCTTCACATCAATAGGGGAATATCAGTTTTGAAGAAAATCGTCTGAACGGCTGAAAATAGGCGCTAGAGTTGATCAAAGAAGGACGGACAGACAGACGTTTTTTCGTCCATTGATTTTTCGAAATCAAGGACTCACACAACATAGAATCTGACAACATAATATATTACTTACTATACATAGGGGCAAGATTTATCCACTTTTTTTTGGTACCAGTGCCTGGCAATGCAATCTCGTTGATATGAAACTTCTTTAGAATCTGTGCATAAGGCAGAGTCAATTGGTAAATCATTACGAAACAAAATCATGTTGCATTAATATGGATTATATATTTCTTATATTGCTATTATATTTGCTTATATTGCGAATTTGCAGCCGTACTATGTGCGCGCCTTACGTTATTGTCGTTTTGTAGAGGAAAGAAGCCATTACGTGTTCACGCATGTGTTAATTGCGTTGGTAGAATTGCAAATAAATTGTAAAATTTTCTGTGAAACTAATGTTGTACACGAAGCAATTACAACAAAAAGAAAAATCGTTGGGTCGTATAAAATGACACACTCTGAGCTAAATTTGTTTTCGCGTGGCGGTAACAGAGGAGTAGCTCAACAAAATGTTTAGCGATTAGTGCGAGTGTGGTCGCGTTGCAGCGAAAACGCTTGCAACGATTAGATTGTAAGAGCTTCACTACCTGTAACGTTTTCAGCATGGTTAGGTAAGTTTTGAACCTGCTGTCCAACAGCATAAGAAGTTTCACGCACTATGTCTGCGTCTCTGGTACAGCTCTCACGAATATCTCCAATTTTCTTCACTCGTTATATAAAATGTAAAAATAATGAGTATAACTGTCCAGAGAACTTAAACATAAACTCGTGTTACCGAGCATCTGAAAATATTCGAGTAAATTTCTACTCTTATTTTATTCATTAAAAATACATCTTGCGCACGTGACTTATGTGGTCATTGACATCTACCACAATTATTTGCGCATGGCCTTTTAATAAAAGGGCTCTGTGGAAATCAGGGCTACATGGCAAGGGCACTCGCGAGTCGGTTAACGGCACTTCGAACTAAACAGGGAGTGGTGGCTCAGGGCACCAACATCGCAGTGCCTCTGACCGGCAGGTCGTAGGTTTGAGTCCCGACAGTGGCAGAATTTTCGGGACTAGCCAGATAGCTAGGCCAAGTTTTGTCTGGAGGAGATTTCTAGCGGCCGGTTGCTCTGATCTGTGGTTTTCCCTGTTTTTGCCGATTAATACCAGGCCAATGACGAAGCAGTACCCTAACAAACGGCCCACGGACCGAGCGCGATCTTTTCTCCCCATTCCTTGTTCTATCCTACCCCTTACGTACACACACACACATGCACTACACTACTACATAATCGGGAGCTTGCTTCGGCTGGGATGGTGACCGCTGATGGGAGCTACCTGGTTGGGGAAAACCCCGCTAGCCGATGGTAGGTCGGCACCAGATCTCACCATTCAGCGGAGAAAGATCACCGCCACCTCCCGATCAAAAATATACGCTACACTTACGGGACTAATTGCCTTAGCCGTTGCCGCGTAAATTACTATTCAATTAATCGAATATCTACTTGCGAGGTGCCTTGCCGCCGTACTGTCCAGTTTTACTCTTCCATCAGTAACCTGTTGCAGCAAAAATGCGGCAGAACAAAACCAGACAAAATGGTGTTCCAAACAATAGCACGAACAATGCTCAGTGACATCAAATAAAATATTCTCGTTTAACAGTTTAATCAATGAAATATTTTCACAAAAACAAATGTAAACGTGTACAGGGTAACAGTTCGTTAGTATAACAAAATTATTGCCATTCTGTAACGCTTCACGTGAATAGCAAATAATGGCAGTCGCCCTCGGCCCCGGCCTTGGAGCCCTGTCTTCTGATTCAGCTGTGTCTAATGTTGTGATGCACTGAGAATGATAATTCAGTACGCGCAGTAAGGGAAATTAACTACGAAAAATTATGTTTCAAGCTCTAAAACAGGCACCGTTCTATCATTGTCGCACTTACCATGCTGTGGGACGTTGTTAGCACGTAAAGGAACCGTGAAACAAATCTAGTGATTATACTGCGATTTTTGTAGGAAGAGCTCTCAAGATAACTCAAATCCCATCTTCGCGATGGAATATGTCACGGCATTTCGTATCATTCACAGTCGTTCCGCTAGACTTCGCACGATCGCGACCGTATGAAGCAGTGCTTGCGATCATGCGACTTCTACCGGCAAGACCGGGAAAAGACGCGAAATGCCGTGACATATTCCATCGCGAAGATGGGATTTGAGTGGCCTTGAGAGCTCTTCCTAGAAAAATCGCAGTATAGCTAGGTGGTTGATGTAGGCATCTTGAGTGTCAGCCAGTCTGGTTTCCATACTGTTGCGTTTATTGGAAAATGAAAATATTTTTTGTTCGAATCATATTGTCTTATTGGAATATGTTGAAATTTAAATGTGCATAATTTAGTTGAAACCTATTTTTTATGAATATGACAGCATATTAGACAAAGGAGAACTAGGATTTATCCTAGCCAGTGATGAGGATGATATTCACTACATAACTCGAAAATTAATTAAAGAATATGAAAAGTGGGGATTTGAAGTTTATCCAAAAACAAAATATATGGTAGTGGTAGGCAATGGTCAGAACCTGTCAACCGGAAAGGACATAATTAAATGTGTAAAGGAATTCAACTATTTGGGTGTAACTTTAGCTAATGATGGTAGTGATAGCAAAGATGTTCTAAACAAAAAATAGAAGTAGGCAAATTATAAGATCTCTATATCCATTGACATGGAATTCAAGCATAAAATGAAACACAAAAATTACATTATATCGAGCAATTGTTGAACGTCTATTCACATGTGGAGCTGAGTTATGAACTATTAATGGCAGGGAAAGAAGTAGAATTTAAGGAACAGAAATGGAATATTGGAGGCGGTGTTGTCAGGTTACAAGTAAAAAATTAAAAATAAAAGAATAATAGAAATAATGAAACCTGGAAAATCAACCTTAGAATTGATAGAAATAAAGACTATTATGGTATGGGCATTTCCGAAGGTTGTACAGTGAGAAACTGCCAAAGAAGATGGGGGAATACAATCCTGAAGAAAGAAGATATAGAGAAAGACCAACAAAGAAGTGGGAGGAAGGCGTGAGATAAATGATGGCGGCGAGAGATGTAAATGATGATGCCTGGGAAGATCGAAAGAAAAGGAGATTAGGCTGCGAGAAATGTCGACAGGTGTAGAATATTCGCTTTACTACTACTAATAGCGCTAGAATTAGAAATAGCCCATATTTATGGCAAGAGATAACATGCCCCTGCATTAATGAAATCGTAATTCTATTAAATACATGTCACTTATTAATTTTTAATGACTATGAAATTAAATGTCAAGGGTTCAAAGGTTCAATGGCTAGTGCTGTCAGCAATTAGCTTCGTGTAAGAATCAAATAATTTGGTGTGCTATATTAAAAAGTAAGTTGAACTTTTTAGTTCATGAGAATGTGCTTGTATGCAGAGTTTTTTACCAAGAAGAAAATGCTCAGTATTACTCGAAAATGTCAACATACGCCGACGTGGACAATTTCCCCGCGGGCCATACCTCTAGCTTTGGCGTAGGGAAGAAAAACAAAGCGGGATGTGATGTAGCGGATCTCATATGCGGAGCTGACAGGAAAGCGGGATTCATTTTTCAGTTGACTTCTGCGACTTACATTTTGAATTGTATATTACGGGTTTCGTGGTGACATAATAATTTAATAAATTAAGAAAGTTTCATTACGAAATAAGGTGAAGGATAATCACAGAAAATTATGGAAAACAATTGAACAGAATATACAAACTTCATCGGCATATTATCAATATTCATTTCAAACTAAATGATTTATTTCACTTTGAAAAGTAACATGTAACGTAATGCCATTGAAATTATTAACATATGTACAATATGTAACAAACGTGTTCGAATATTTACTGCATCTAGTAATTAAACATTTCTTTCGCATATTTTTTCTATTCCCCTTGTATAATTCTGTAATTTGATGGCTGCAACCCGTTGAACAATTATATACATTACGATACAGATTTCATGATGATACAGGTTTGACAATTAATCATTGAGAATCGTTTTAGTCAATGTTTCGTTCGATTATGTACATTAAAATTGGATTAAATATTATTTTATGCTTTCAAGTTTAATTTCTATTATTATTATTAGTAATAGTAGTAGTAATTTTTACGTGGAATATTATTTAAAATAAATTGGATCGAAATTTCACTTTGATACTATTCGACTAGCGCAGTGGTAAGTCTGAGTCATTTGCGGCGGGCCAGGTAGGTTAGGGAGCTGTCCGCTAGGTGGCCTTGATTTAACCCTGCATGTCAACATTTTTTACCAAGAAAAGTTTCTCCCCTTATTAACCTTCCCCTTGAAATCCCTCCCCTTGAATTAACCTCCCCTCCAGAAGCCGAGAGAAGTCACAAATTAACAATTGAACCGTGCGTTGCGCCGAATCACGATGTATGTTAGAATATTTGCAAATGTAGTCTTGTGAGGCTTGCGGCAATTTTGTATTTCAAAATACTCCCCAGAGACGTTGCTATAATGAAAAAATAAGTATTTGTCTGTTGGTACAATGGTGTATGTCATTTGTCATCTACAGTTCACATTGGTGTCTAACAAAAGCTTCCCCGTTCAAGATCTTTAATAATAGCTAAATCTCATTTACCAAAAACAGAAACAGCTCAAAATTACAAAGGTTGCACAATACTTATGAATTAAATATTATGTTGGCGATCCCTGCAAGATTTATATTCGCGCCAGCCATAATGTCACGAAACCATGGAAAACTTTCAGGGTTTATCAAAATTACTGCGAACCTCTAAATATGCCTGAGACTCTACCACCAGCCATTGACGAGCTCCATCCAATCTCACAACTATAAAAAGGATTTGCTGAAGATGATCCCTTTCATGAGTAGCCAGTATGCTGTACTCTATGCGCCATTACAGGGCAGTGATTTTTTCATTTGATGAGTTTCATAAACTTATTCCACAAATAAGTTTATTTCATCAATGCACTAGTAAAATCTATGAGAGGAAGTAACATGTAGCATTTCTGATTGCGCTGTAAAATTCATAAATTGTAAAAAAAAATGCTATTCAAGCCTACTTTTTATTCATAGGTTTGTTATTTACAGAGATGAACATATTTGAATTACTTTTATTATTTTGTTGAGACTATGTGAGTTAATGTTATAAATTAATTTGTTACTATTGAAATAAATTAATAACAATAAAATATGTTTTACAATTTTATTTGTCGTTCATGATAAGCCATACTGGATATCTAAATTAAGGTTGTTTTGCCTTTATAACTTCAGTCGCCCCCACAAAGGAAAATTCTGATTGCGCCACTGCATAAACATGATACAAGTATGTAGACACATAAGTTTCAAAACACACATTGTCTGCATTCAGAGGTAATAAATTTCCTCCGTGCAGAAAAACCAGATGCATTGTTCATGTAATTACGCACTTGCCGTAATAGTTCGTCTTGCGTCACACCGCTGCTGCCTCGTAGCACTATGCGAGAGAGGCAGGGCGGGGCTGTGGTGGGCGGGAGGGGCGATGCAGCGCGGCCGGGCGCGCTGGAAGGGGGGAAGTGAAGGGTGGCGAGGGCAGGAAGGAAGGGAAGGTGGAGCGGAGCGGAGCGGAGTGGGGTGGGGCGGGGTAGGACAGGGCGAGGAGGGCAGGGAGGACGGAGAGGAGCGGAACGGGACGGGACGGGGCAGGGCGGAGAGGGGCGGGGCCGGATGGAGAGGGACGGCACGAAGCGGGGCGGGGCGGGGCGAGACAGGGGAGGGCAGGGCGGGGAAGGGCGAGGCAGGGCAGGGCGGAGAGGAGCGGGACAGGACGAGGCGGGGCAGGGCGGGGCGGGGAGGGGCGGGGCCGGGCGGAGCGGAACGGGACGGGGAGGGGCGGGGCAGGGCAGGGCAGGGCAGGGCGGGGGTGCAGAGTGGGGCAGAGCGGAGAGAGGAGGACTGGGTAAGAGGGGTGATCGGGCATGGCGGGGCGGGGCGGAAAAGTACAGTGGGGATGGGGAGGGATAGGGCGAGTCTGGGCGAGGGAGGTATAAGGGCGGGGGTGGAAGTAAGTGCTGGGTAGAAGGGGAGGATATAAGGGAGCGGGTAGGGAGGGGCTTGACGGGGAGTTGTACGGTGGGGATGGGGTGGAATGGGGCGAGTCTGGCAGAGGGAGGAGTAGGGGTGGAGACCACGGGGCGAGGCGTGAAAGTAAGTGGGCGGGGCTGGCTGTCTAGGAGCGTGGAACGAGGGGCGCGCGGGTGTGTGTGTGTGTGTGTGTGTGTGTGTGTTTGTGTGTGTGTGTGTGTGTGTGTGTGTGTGTATGTGCTCTGAGCGCCCCACTGCGTGCAAGAGCTCTCTTGATGAAGCAAGGCCGCATCGCGTGGCCTCTCTCATATGCATGAGCGCGCCCGCTCCGCCCTCACCACCCTCACCGTCCTCTCCGCCCTCACCGCCCGCGATGCCCGCCCGCTCGCTTAGTCGCTCGGGATTAAGACGCCGCGATTCTTAACTTGCGGCGCGCGCCCGGGCGTTGGGGCAGCCGCCTCCGCCGCCGCCGCCTACGTCGTTCCAGAAAATGAAGCGGGCGTTGCTTTGTTTTTCTTCCTCAACTTGCAGGGAGGTCGAGCGCGCGGCGACCGCGGCGCAGGCGAACGCACTGCCGATACCAGCGCGCCTGCTTTCTTTACCGGTGACCGCGTCGGAACCGCGTTAAAGCCGATGGTTCACCTCTGTGACAACACCAGAAATTTGCTGCTTCTCGTCGCGTTGAGCAAAAGCGTTACATAAATTAATCGGGAGGCTGAAGGTGCCACCATCGAAAGGAATAAAATTCTCAAATTTTGCGCTAGATATTACTTATTTATACTGTATCTCCAGTTCTTCAGTTTCAATGCTGAATAAGAGGAGGAGTCATGAGGAGTTAGGAAACATTCATATGTGTTTTATGGTTATTTTTTTCTTTCTTAACTCTACTATTTTATATTTGTTACATTTTAATTTCATTCATTTGCTTTTATATTAGTTCGTATTGTTTTAATATTTATATTTGTACCTTTTGTACGTGTCTGTTTTTTGTGCTAGACTGTCACCGAGCATACACTCATTTGCAGAAATAAGGCAATAATAATAATAATAATAATAAAATAATAATAATAATAATAATAATAATAATAATAATAAAATAATAAAATAATAATAATATTAATAAAATAATAATAATAATCACCAAAACCGGTGACGTCTGTTGGATTGTGTACGATATTGTACGACCAACAAATTCAAACTGATCGCACGATAGCGGCAAACAAACCGGATATAGTCATCCGGGATTTGGCGAAAAAATCGTGTTTACTTATCGATGTTGCTGTACCTTGCTATCAAAACGTCGTTACCAAGGATGCAGAGAATCGTCTTAAATACAAGAGTTTGGAAATCGAGATCAGCCGAATGTGGGGCGTAAAAGCACAGGCCGTCCCGATAGTTATCGGAGCTCTGGGATTTGTTCCGCAAAATTTGAGTAAGAACTTGTCTAAACTCCCAGGTAATTCAAAAGACTGGGAAGTGCAAGAAATAGCTTTACTTGGAACAGCCCACATTTTACGTAAAGTATTGTAGAGGCACTGATAGTCACTGGATCTGCTCCTTAGGTAGCTGGTTGCAACCTGAAGTAGATTTTCTATTCAGCCGACTCATAACATCTTTAGTCGTGATGTAATGGAAAAATAATAATAAATAAATTTCATCCTAGACTTGTTGAATTTTGCAAGGCTAATATGAAGTCGTGGAGCACCAGGTTACTAATCCATAGCGGAAAGGGAGTAGTAGAAACAAGAAGTATTCAGATTAACAGGGGAATTTTTCAAGGAGATTCACTATCCCCTCTGCTGTTTTGCATTAGTTTGATTCCTCTATCGAGACAGCTGTCGCACACTGACTTTGGTTACAAGCTCCATGGTGATGAAAGGCCTGTATCACATTTATTTTACATGGATGATCTTAAAGCGTTTGCTAAGAATGAAGCGATTCTCTCCCAAATGCTGTCTGTCATCAATGATTTTAGCAATGACATCTGCATGAAGTTTGGTCTTGACAAGTGTGAAAAAGTCAACTTAAAATAGACAAAATGACCACATCAGAGAACATTGAAGTTGATAGACACACTGTGATTCAAGATCTTGAACCAGGTAAAACTTACAAATATCTGGGCATTGAAGAATGTGAGACCATCTCGAACGACACAATGAACGAGAGAATTTGCAAGGAGTATTATAGAAGATTGAGACTTGTCCTGCAGTCCGCTCTAAACTCAAGGAATAAAATATCTGCGATAGGTAGTTTGGCGGTGCCTGTAGCGGAATACAGTTTCGGACTAGTAGACTGGACTGAACAGAAAATTCGCATCATGGATCGAAAAACCAGAAAACTGCTTACAATGCATCGTGTTGCCCACCCCCGAGCTGATGTACATAGACTTTATGTGTCACGTAAGGAAAGAGGAAGAAGCCTGAGATAAATTGAAGCGTCCTGGCACAATGCAATAACCGGGATGGGAAAGTATGTAGTCAGCCATCAAGATGACTCACTAATGAGGCAGGTCATGAAATCTGACCGAAGAAACAGAGGCATTGTAAGAGTAGCAAGAAGCATTGCGAACAAGACTATGCAAGACACCCAGAATGACAGAGACACTGAACTTCTGATGCTACTTAACATGAAATTTGAGACACAGAAAATGTTAAAGAAATCGTGGAGAGACAAACCACTCCATGGACAATATTTGAAACGAATGGACAAGGTGCAGATCAATAAAGATCAATCATTTATGTGGGTTAAAACGGGAAGAATGAAGCCAGAATCCGAAGCACCTGTAATAGCTGCCCAAGATCAGGCCTTGAGAACACGACATTATGATAAAGCGGTTCTCAAAATTTCCCAAGATGATAAATGCCACATTTGTCAGGAACACGTAGAAACCATTGATCATATTGTCTCAGCTTCTCCAATCCTAGCAAAGGCCGAATACTTGAAAAGACACGTCAGGGTTTGTAGCTACCTTCACTGGCAGATCTGGCCCTCGAAGTTCCGAACACATGCCCCAAGTGGTACGAACACTCACCGAAACCGGTAACGTCTGTTGGATTGTGTACGATATTGTACGACCAACAAATTCAAACTGATCGCACGATAGCGGCAAACAAACCGGATATAGTCATCCTGGATTTGGAGAACAAATCGTGTTTACTTGTCGATGTTGCTGTACCTTGCTATCAAAACGTCGTTACCAAGGAGGCAGAGAAACGTCTTAAATAAAGGAGTTTGGAAATCGAGATCAGCCGAATGTGGGGCGTAAAAGCATAGGTCGTCCCGATAGTTATCGGAGCTCTGGAATTTGCTCCGCAAAATTTGAGTAAGAACTTGTCTAAACTCCCAGGTAATTCAAAAGACTGGGAAGTGCAAGAAATAGCTTTATTTGGAACAGCCCATATTTTGCGCAAAGTATTGTAGAGGCACCGACAGTCCCTAGATCTACCCCTTAGGTAGCTGGTTACAACCTGGCGTAGATTTTATATTCAGCCGACACATAACATCTTTAGTCGTGATTTAGAGGAATAATAATATTAAGAAAAGCTTTTTGATGTTCAATTCAAGAGTTTATGTGAGTACGTAACCGAGGAGCCATGCCCATCAAGGTCGATCAAGCATTCAAAACATTTGTTTCATATTTCTGTGTCACCCATGCGAAGTGCAATACTTCCATTATCCTCACAGTGTTGTTGAAAGATATGTTGGAAAGAAATTTCTGATGACTAAAGTATTTTTTGACAATGTTATGTCTGAAGGTCAGTTGAAAATTTAGAT
Organism: Acheta domesticus; assembly: GCA_031308135.1. Lineage (NCBI taxonomy): Eukaryota > Metazoa > Arthropoda > Insecta > Orthoptera > Gryllidae > Acheta > Acheta domesticus. Next base: position 27,552,442 of record JAHLJT010009436.1, read on the forward strand.
TTATTTGTAAACATGACTCGTTGAAACCAATTGAGCTCTCAGAAAGAACAAAACGGATGAACACTTTTTTTTGAGCCATTTATGCTAGTAAAAGATTTCAGGAAGAAGCAGCAAGGGAAATGTAGGTCAGTTATTTCAGAACGTTGTGTGAACATCGAGGGCACGTATACACAAGCCGGCATTGCTTGCGTATTTTGTACATACGACTGGGGATACGTGACAAAGGTGCACGTGGAGAGCACGTTCAATATGTACACGGGAAGTTGTATGGATCCAAGGTACTTTTACGGTCAGTGCTTGCTACGCCTGAAATGTTTGAGGGGTGTGTTTGTTGGAGCAGCTTGTGACATAGGTTTGTTACACTCGTGTGTCTGCATGAGAGAACAGTGCGTGTTTTGCGTGGCGAGCGCGTGCGTGGAGAATATATATGCACGACATTTGTGCGTGTTTCTGCTGGCGTATTACTAACACGCCAGCATACTTCGCATATATTTCTTACTCGCGAAACTGTTTCTGAGCTCAAAAACTCTCTTGTTTGCTCGCGCCTGGCGTTCTGAATTTCTGCGAACTAATTGTTTTAGCGGGAAAACGAAGAAGTAAGAAATTGCTGGTATTCGAACAAAGAGCTAAGAAAGTAATAAATGATAGAAGTTCAATACCTCGTTTATTACCTTTAAATGCTATTCCCTAGTGGTGCTGGTGTTTTCATCAATATCTATTACCCTTGGGATCATTCGAAAACAAGAGTCGACAGTTAAAAATGTAATATTGGCTTGGGGATATTTTGCTACAGTATTCAATTACGGCATTTCAAGAGGTCAAAGTTTCCACGAATCGAGTCACACAATATTTTCTACCTGCGTTCACGATTATCCATTTTGTTTTTATAGTTGTTATTTCCATTTTATATTTTGTCATTACTGTTTAATATTGTTAAGTGTTCATTGACATATACATCTGTAAACAAACCAGAACAAGCTCTGTCTTAGAACATTACCTCAAGCGAAATGGGTCAGGGAGTAGCGTGCTTACTACGCATTCGGGAAGCCCGAGTTCAATCCCCGTGACGGCCCGGAGTTTCGGGAGTTCAAACCCCGTGACGGCCAGGAGTGATCTCCTCGGAGTTTTCGTGGTTCTCCTCGGTCGTCCAGGCGAATGCGGGGATTGTTCTATTGAAAGCTTACGACCGCAAAACCGACGTCGTCGGCGGAATTCGTTAACTACGTGACGTCACGAAATTTAAGCGAATTTGAGACATCGCAGGTTCCTGGTTGCGTGACAGACTAGGAACCCCGGGCGCCGAGGCCAGTTGCCCTTTACGGGACATATAATGGCTAAATACAAAATACAAAAATGAGGAAATATGACAGTAACTTTCAAAATGCTTAACTAAACTCATACTAAATTATAAAAACCTTACCACCTAGAGATGTTACAATGATGTGGAACTTTCGTCATACCTGTCTCGTTACAGCTGTGTAAAAGTTTATTCTCATACATGAAATATTTTCTTTGCAACTGTAGATTAAAACATATTTAATTTCGAAATGTTTTGGGCATTTTTACTGATTTTCTATCTCTTTAATAGGAAAATACTGACTCTTTATTTTATTAATAGATTTATCTTTACACTATTAGCCCATTTCAAACATAGTTCTTTTTTATGTTCATGGCAGAGTATTTAATCCAGGCCTTAATTCGCCATCCTGACTGGCAGTTACCTGAGTTTAGTCAATCGCTAAAGTGGTCGCCGGGATGCTCCTTTGCTTGCAGTCTCAGAAGTGAATGTAATGAATATAGTCGTTTTCTTACCGGTGAGGCATCACAGATCACATTTTCAAGTTTTGGGTGTATTTTAAATTGTAAAAATTTGCTGAACTGAAATGATCATGTTCACTACTTTAAATGTTTTTTGATTTAAAGATCGAATAAGTTAATATTATATTCTTAAATTCATATTATTATTTTCTTTATCATTACAAAATACACATTAAATCATTTACCATTCTTTTTCAATGTATTGCGTTTCTCTGAAGCTTTAGCTCTGGATTTGATGTGTTTTCGCTTGTAAGCTAGTGGAATGCTATCCCCTTTTAGATTTGGTAAGGGTAATACAAAAATGCGTATACACTATTTTAGCTTTTTTAAAACCCCTCCCCATTTTGTAACATCTAATTGTACTTACCATCATCCCGCTGAGATAAACGCTTCATTTCCATTCCTCTCATCCTCCTCTCTTGCTGAGTTACACAAAAAATAATTTCTCTTTGTTTGGTTAAAATCTCAAAGAATATTCAAATGTAATCATTAGATATATTTCTGATTAATTTTAAATTCATTTCTAAGTTGAAGGTAATACGTTTTCTGACAAAAATTCAGAAAATCATTCCTTTTTCCATTAACCCCTTCCTCTTCGGCTTTCATTCCTGCCACACTTGTGAGAAACCCTTTCCTACAGCAGTGTACTATTTCCTTTGAATGAACTTCTAATTATTAGTATACAATCAACTTTGGGAATTTGAAGAGCAGGCATAATGATATTAACCTCACGACCAAAATATACATTTATTTGTAACTTGTACTAAAGAAAATTCATTGAAAACGTAGAAATGAGCGTTTTAGGGGAGCATTCTAAAGGCTCGAGGATATTACAATGTCAAACTGTGGTGAAACTGAACTAACTTCGACATACTGCTTGGTAGCACGACGATCCTTTGGTTCTTTGATCACTTTTAATTTTCAAAGATTAGTAATATTATACATCTTCAATACACCAGTAGCTGCACCGAAGAATTAAGATTTATTGTTTCATCACACAATCAGTGTCGTGAGCAATTAGTGTTAATTATTTATGATTATATTTTGTTTTCGTTCTATTGTGATCTGATATAGGTTACAGTAAATTCTATGGACAAGCGTTTTCTTTGAAATTTTAAACCATTTTATACTCTCGATCAATTATTTATAAGGTAAATTCAGACCGAATGTGGCTCAGCACTTTCGCTCCATAAAATATAATTTTTCCGCCTGTAGTAGTGACCGTGGGCTGCAGTGAGTGAAATCTATTCATGGAATTTAATTTGATCCGAGTCCCAGAGGGAAGACGGGTTTGGAATAATGCAATTAGCGCCGAGGCGCTATTCCCAGAGCACGTTGCTCGAAGCGAGAGTTTGCGCTGCATCCGCCTCACTAGGCGTCGTGGTGTGCACAAACAGCTATCTGGGGGTCAAGGTAATTAGTTTAGAAGACAATGGTGATCTTCGCTATTAGAATATGCAACAATAATTACCAACATATTGTAAAGAACCTTTGGATTTCTTTGTAAAAAATGTGATTAATCCAAATTTTTACGATTGAAATGGTACTAATATTTAGCTTATAGAGTACTTAGAGAAAATATTAATAATTTCAATAAAACACGTAGTAAATATATTCTGGAATTAGTGTATTTGTTGAAAAATGTAAAAATAAATTTAAAGATTGTTTTGTTAATAATATTCCAGTTGTGAAAAGTCATACGGGTTTTTACTGTAATATACTCTCATGAGTAAGTTTCTTGGGGAAACAATTTTGACACCGTGAGGAATGGACGAGGACGAGGGAGAGGAAGGAAAGATTGCGCGCGGACAGTGACCCGTTTGTTGGGGTTCTGCTCCTGCATTCGTCTGATGTTGCTCGGAGAAACCACAGAGAACTACCGATTAGAGCAGCTGACCGCTGGAGTTCTTGTCTACAGAGCGGCTGAGCTCGGCGTAGCAGACAAGCTATTGATCACCCTTGGGATTGGAAGCCTTAGACCTCCCGGTCGCAGCCTCAGCAATTGATGTCCTGAGCCACAAAAAGCGGCTGTCACATCTGGAGTACCTATATGCGGAGAAATGCTTTCTTTGGTGTTACTCCATTGTATACCCTGTTGAACGGTGCAGTATTGTGGGTGTGATGGTAACTTCCAGATTACTCCAAATCTACATAACATTTTCGAAAATGTCCTCTGCTTTCGATTATCAATATGTTTTGAACTTTTGTATTCTGATTGGCACGGCCATTGGGCCAGAAGATAGAGATTTTTTGTATGGCTTCTCGTATGACATGTGTCGGGGACGACACGTGACCTGTGCCGTTTGAAATGTAAAAAGCATTTTTGGGCAATAATTAATTTTAAGATAATAATAATGCAAATTCTGAAATTAGACGGCAAAAAGTGCTATTAACGTGATATTCTCATAGTGATACATCCTCTTAATTATCATTTTTCACATAGTTATCTACTGTATGCTGGGACGAGATGGTGATATAGGGTTAGTAGCAGACTTTGGTGCCACTTTTGAGAAGAATTTATATTTATCGTGATCATGGAACTTATAAATTACCTTTCTTTATACCCTAGACATTTTTAACATTTTTCTGAGATAGGGGAAGGTCGGGTGGTATTGGCCACCTTAGCTTTAAATATAATTTCTTAATTAAGGTTAGTTCCAATTTTTCTTAAAATACAGAATATGAAACTTCCATCTCTTACTCACACACTCTATCAAAGCCGTTTGGTTTGAAAATAAAATAATATGATTATTTGGGGATAGTAAAAATCGTTGACAATTTATATGTCTGATAAGTGGAGGATGGTATCGGACAACTACGTAAATAATGGTAAATTAATTTTAATGGAGTTTTTTACAGCAATTTATCAAAGATACGCTCACTATTGAGACAAATATTTCATTCCTTAATACAAAGAAAAAATGAGTATTTGCTTACATGGGAAAAGAACAGTTCTTGAATTAAAAAACAAAATCTCAACTATTATGTTCAATTTTTAGCTCCAGAACTATCATTTTTGAAGGGTTTTTCTTTTTGAAATGACCTTCATAATGGCTTTCTTCCTATTATTTCTTCCCACTTCCCGCGAATTTTACCTATACTTTCCTGAAACAGGGATAAAATCCACATTAGTATTCGAATATTAATACCTCCTAACAACCTGCACACAACAAATACGGAAAAATGAAGAGAAGGCGAAGAAGTAACTGTCCGGTACCATCCGATTCTACTTTGTCCGATACCACTCGAACGACCCTCATCCTTCAGAAGAATACAATACAGATATAAATTGTACAAGCAACCTTGTACTGTTGTAACGTAACAAATACACCTGAGTAAACATACTATTCACAGGAGAATGTATTTAAACTTATCCTAAGCAAAGTTTCAAAGCTCCGTACACTGGTCAGCATAAGAAAAACGTAATACGTGTCGCTAAAACCAAAATGATTGATGTACTCACCTCATACGGCGTATACAAAACTAATTCGTGTCCAGGAACACACCGACAGTGTGGCAAGCGCTACCACCACTGCCCAGTTTCCTAAAATATTTTACTATTTTTGTCAAATACCACTCGCTGTCCGATATCACCCGACCTTCCCCAAGTATTTATAGAAAAACTCGCTATGAAAATGTCGTTAATAAAATTTTGTGTGTTCTATTTATAGAAGAACTAATGGACGTGGCAAAACTTCGCTATTGCAGTATATTAAATAAATACAAGTTCAAAATCAATTTTTATTTCATGAAAATTAACTATATATGAACTACACTTTTACTACGTATTAACTGTACTATACTGTAGTACACTACACTTTAAAAAGCAAATCAATTTTGTTCAGAGTTCCTGCTTTCTAAATTGCAACGTCGATGTTATTCAATATTATGAGTCGAGGCGATGCGTGTAGTTCAAAAAGATATCCATAGATTGCAATTGAAACAAGGTCCTCTGGAAACGGCGTAGAGCGCACCTCATCGATTAACGTGTAAAAGCAACGCTCCCATATGTCATATTTAATTCAATCCACTCTTTAAATACTCTCGATAGTAATAGAAACAAAGTGTGAAAATTTCAGCGAAATTGGTTAAGTAGTTTTTGTCTCTATGTGCAGCATACATACGCACATTCTCTTTTATTCATATACAGTTCTTTTTATGAATTCACAAAGATTAATTTTCATAAACGCTTCAAATAACGTTTGTGGTTTCTCTAGGTATATGTTTATGCTATGCTTAAAGTGTCCTGATCGTCTACTACACAAGTTTAAAACAAAATAATCACGTAATATGATTTCGGAGTCTTGTCGTTCACTGTTGGAGCCACCAGCCACATTGACGCTCTCACCCTAACAATCTTCCCCGCCGCAGCTGTGACAGCGAGAGGGAGTGCCTGTGGAGGGAATTGGATTGCGCGACAGTTGACGATCGCAACCCCCCACCCCACCCCCCGCCCCTGATCTAGAGGCGCCCGGGTGGAGGTGTCTCCTTTAAGCGGCCGTGGCAAGTCGTGGATGGTGGATGTGGGGAGCGCGGTGCGGTGCTGTGCTGTGCTTCGGCGGCGGCGTGGGGACAGGCCCCCGGTGGAGCAACGCCACCGCCCGCATTCGGGGCGGGGGAAGGGGTGGGGTGGGGGCGATAGCGCCCGCGGGCGGCCACCTGCGTGACCTCGCCCGGGGGCCACCACCCTCGAGAGAGCGAAAGCCGCGGCGGCGCCCCAGGCTGTTTGTAAACAGAATGGAAACGCGTGGCCGTGACGAGCACCTGCGCCCCGCACTTTCCTCGGCGCTGAGGAAGCCACGTAGCGCCCTCCTTCCGACTGATTCACAGTGGCGTAGCGTCAGGGGACGCTGAGATGCTCAGCATCCCCGTATATAAGAACCTTAAATACTGTATTGATAATCTTACAAGTGGTCTGTTGAGCGAAACACGTTTTGTATTAATTTTAAATTGATTTCTTATGATTGAATTTGGCGGGTTGCTGAAGCTGGCCTGTGATTGCCTGGAAGCTAAAATGCTTCTAGCGTCTGCCGCGAGATTGCGACGAGCAAAGACGCATGCGCAGATGGCGAGATTCCCCTCTTCCATCTTCTCACCTGGCTCAGAGAAACCCGACTGCTTTACGCTAGCTTCTACTGCGGAAAGAAACTCGTTTGTGCACGAGAGCGCAGCACACTTCAGGCGGTCAGATCGTGGAAGTAGTTCTAGTGAATCTGCCTTGTGTTGCGTTCGCCTGTTAGATGAAATAGTTGATAGTGACATTTTGTGTTTTATTGTTCAGCATCCCCAAACGTGCGAGTCACGCTATGCCACTGCTGATTCATTGGTTTCCACTGATAAGGTCATTGGTCCCGTTAGTGGAGTAAATGTTTTATCCTAGGACAATGTTGTCGAGGTCGATGCCACGAGCGGATGTCGTGGCACGAGTGCCAAGACGAAATCGCCCCTTCACGTAGTTGGTCACCCCGACACCAGAGACAACGCCATCTCTATTGTAAACGGCGGGGTTACTAATAGTTTCCTACCCCGACGCTAGTTGCGCAGAGTAGCTCGTAGCATGCTACGGAGCCACGACACGTGCCACTGCCACCAGTAGAAGACCTTGACATCACTGTCCTAGGAGGTGTTACGTCAGATTACCGGTGTAGGAGGCTCAGGGTCTCAACTGATGTCGCTGCAGTGCCTCTCTCCCAAAAGTCCTAAGGTTCCACTTCCGACGATGGTGGCAGGATTTTCAACATTAGCTTCATAGCTAGAGGGAAGTCAGTCGCTATCTGGAGGGGAATTATAACAGCCGGCTGCTTTGATCGTTAGTTTTGCATCGTTTCTCCGATCAACACCAGGCGAATGCTAGAGCACTACCCTGACAAACGGGCCACGAACTGCGCGCGATCTTTCCATCCTCTTCCTTGACCAATCGTTACCCCTTACACACACACACACATTGACATGTTACATTTCACTGCTACCCTTATCGGGAGACCAGTCGGGAGGTTAGATCTGTTTCGGATGGAGCGGTGCTTCAGGTGATATGTGGTTAAGGGGCGGCTCCCTCCCCCGCTAGCTGACGTGTAGGTCGTCACTGGATCTCGTCATCCAACTGGGGAAGCTCACCGCCCCTCCCGCGATGAAAACACGCACTACACGTTCGAGACTAATGACCTTAGCAGTTGACGCTCTTGGATTGCGGATCAAATACACTCAGATTGCTGGGGATATTCTCATCCACCTATCTCCCTCCAGCGGAGCACCATCGCTGTTGGAGGTACTGTTGGAGGTTGGAGACAGCAGCAACGCTGGCTCTGAACTGATCTCAGCCAGTATCTCCGTCCCAGGAGTTACGGGAGTTCCGTTTAAGTGTGGTTGTCTAGCCATGTGTCGTGGATTGGTGGTACTTCCAATTATACAGCGTTTGTATTATCTTGTTTTGGGGAGCTGAGGATTTTAAGATCTGTATTTTGAATGTGTAACGTAGGTTTAACACAATAGTAAATACCGTATGTAGGATAATTTCATGGTGGCAATTTTGTATTATTTAGATTTTATTACGTTTTAGTTGGAATCTATTGTCTTAAGAGGTGATATATCTGGGAGAATATATAGAAATCCACCGTGAGTGTCCGGCGAATATGCAGGGCGTCCCGCCAACTGTGAACCACCTCATAACTTCTAAACGGTTTATGATATTGAAATGCTGTTTTCCCTCAAAAATGTGAAATCACGGGGCAAGCAATATGTAGAAGTGATATTGTTTGAAAAATTTTTAGTTTTCGACAAATTTAATTTTCTTTGATTTTTTAAAATGGAATTGTGTATTTTTATCACTAGCAATGTATAGATTATGAAAAGAGGAATGCAATGATGAAAAATATGCTATTTTTTTGGTTGTGCGAACTATATTGGATATAAAATTATGCTTCTTGATATGTGATTTTATATTAAATGTACAAGATTTCCTGTAGCAGCCCGTGAAGGCCACCTTCCGCAAAACGACAGTTGCGAGGGCCATTGCAGGAAATATTGCAGATTTACTTTAAAATCGCATGTCAGAAAGTATAATTTTGTACTACGAAAACATTAACATATGTTACATCATTGCATTCCTCTTTTTATTATCCATCTATTGCTAGTGAGAAAAGTGTATGATGCCATTTAAAATAATCAGATGATTAAATTTTTCGACTTTCTTGACTAAAAATATTTCAAACATTATCTCTACACCATATTATTTGTTCCATGATTCCGCACTGTTGAGCGAAAACTTTATTTTGATATCGTGAACCATTTAGAATTAATAGAGGTGGCCCATAATTCTTAGGACTCTTTGCATAAGCCACTTTTTTCGTTTTTCTAGAAGTGGTGAGACTTTCCATACATAATACTGTGACCATCCAATATTCCAAAGATACTGTATGCACGTATGTATATTCGGTTTACGAACGACGCAATATCCACAGAAGTTGCAAACTGCCAGCCCGAGTAGATGGCAGTTACGGGAATTGTTATATTTACTCGGTGGGAGAGATCAAGAGCCCTTTTTCTGTCAACCAATCACGGTGAAGGAGGAAACGAAATCTTTAAAGCTCGCCCAGACGCACAACTCGATCATTTCTCGTGTGGACGGAAAGTGTTCTGCGACGAGTGGTCACTACCTACCGGCATTTTAGAAGAGAAGTTATTGAAAAGGCTTCTACATACGAGGTACGCTATTTCCACGTTCATCTTTTTCTTTTTATCCTTCGAATCCTATATTTGAATAAGTATCAGCTAAAACAGGTGAATATGGTGACTTAGTTTGCCTAAGTTGTTGCAATCTTACGTTTGAATGCGAGAGACTCGAGGAGGAATAGTGAGGAGAAATTCAGTTAGACGTCCGGAACAAACCCCATGTTACTTCGAAGGTGAGGAGAACGCCAGGCCTCTACATCTGAACCGTCACCTACCGACATTTGCTCCTGCACTATGTATGAACGTTTTGAATGTTTTTTCAGTGGAAAACAAGAATGGGATAAAAATTAAAGAAAATCTGTTCACTTAGAAAATATTGCAGACCCTTGGTGAGCTGTGTTATTGGCTTCAAGGTCGCGGCGGCTAAAACCGCGTCCGAGGCAGTAGAGCTGGGAAGGGGAGCCTCGACCAACTAACGCCTACAGAGAATAAAACTGTATTGTATAAATTAAAGGAGGGAGTACTCTCAATCTCTTGCGCTACGTTACAGAATATAACTCTTAACATTATTAATTTATGATTGATTAAGCAATGTTACAAATCTGCAATGGATGTGAAGATTTCACGAAAGTGTTGGGTCGAAACAAAGATGAATCTGAAATGTTCATATTTCAAGCTATAGGAAGGTTCATATTTAAAAGCAGAACATTTCATGAGATCCTAGGTTTGAAGAAGTCAGATGTAAAAAATTTGTAATTATGGTAATACTCGTAAATTAGGTAAACTTGGGGTTTAGTGTACATGAACTTGAGTAACAAGGTTGTTCACTTACAATGGTAGTTGTCTAATATAATTTTGAATTTAAATTTTATAGCATAGTGTTGGGTAGCTTGTTTTGTTTGGATGTTATTTTATTTTTTAAAGTGTTTTGTTTATGTTTGATACTTTTAGTTGTTTAGTGAGAGCTTTGTTGTATAATGTCTGTGCTAATATGGAAGAGTAATTGTGTATGTCCATGGTCAGAAGAATTTGGTCTGATAATATTTCTAGCCTGAATCCTTCTATTGACTCAATTAAATTATCTAGAACCTTCCAAAACAAAAGACCTAACAATCATAGAATTTTCTTAGAATTTCCTCTCAGCCACTTAAGTCAGTAGTTGATGTACCATTCCATTCTCAATCGGCGAATGCGGAATCACCGGAAAGCAGATCAGCCGGTGGCACTCTTCGGGCTGAGTGCAGTTCGTTGACCCTAGAGTGGAACTGTAGGGGGCCCCTCGATCTTAAAGGAAAAGAAGTTGCAGTAGCACATAACAAGTCCGTCTTTAGAGACTCTTCACAGCGATTAAAAATAATCAAAATTAGAGCCGAGAAGTTTGGTAAAATGCCTTTTTGTTATTGTTACTATTTTATGACTTAACAATAAGAATAACATAATTGTACTTCTGGAGTTGTTTAAGTATATTTTCAGTTTGCTTTTTTGCCTATTTTAGCTTTTGATGCCTATTTTTGCCTTTTTCTACCCTTTTCCCTATTATTATTATTATTATTATTATTATTATTATTATTTTCTTCTTCTAACACCAATTGCAATCAAGCTGGATGTTTACCTGCAAGCCTGGGCAATACGAAAGCACGTTCGTGTTTTGTCTCTCTGAGGAAGCAGAGGCTGTTGGAGATTTAAATGAGAAACAAAAATAATACCAATCACATATTTTTATTTTTTTTATTGATACCGACAGGTTTTGATTGCTTACAAAGAATCTCATCATACTTTTGATCTCTCGAAGACAGTTCTCTGAACATAATTTTCGAACTTTTCTCAGTGATGGCCAAGAGCGAAGAACGAAAATTATTAATTCGTGTTCACTAATGACATTTCATGATTCAAAAGGGAGTCAGCACTAGGGGTTCGAAGAGTCAGCGTCGCGAGTAAAACATATTCGTTGCCATCATACTGGATTGTCATACGAAGTTCAGATTACAGTGAAAAGATTGTTTTCTTACGCGTTAAGTGGTAATGCAAATTTTAGTGCTAGAATAAAAATGTGAATCATTTTAATTATTAATTGTTTGCAATAATTACTTTTAAATGTGATTTTTATTGTTTACATACCTTTTTGCACCCCTACCTTAGGTAGAATGAATACCTTATGGTGCTTATTTTAGTAAAAATAAATACCTTTTTGCCTGATATCTTTCGTAAATTAAATTCCTGTCCTACCAACCTGGATGGCCGTGGTGGCTAAGAGCATGTACTGACTCAGCGCTTCGGTCTGAAGGGTCGCGGATTCGAGTCCCACCTTGGGCATGGTTGTTTCTCCCTTGTGTCTCTTGTATGTGTTGTCGCGAAGGGCCTCGCGTTCTTCTGACCCCAGATTAGCGAAGCCCACTATACTGCGATTTTCGTAACTTTGTCCCTGACAGAAATCAGCTGTTCACGGTTTCATCCAATCGGGAGCTTGAAGGTCACCATAGTGACGTCACTGTCGCGAAATATAAGTTCCTGATTGGAAGGCAGCGAAACCAGCTGATTCCTGTCAGGGACAAAGTAACGAAAATCGCAGTACAGTGTCTGGTCGAATAGGCGTCACATCGGGACGTAAAGGGTAACCAGCTGTCCGCTGGATAAAAGCCGTAGGGGAAAAATCTGACCTTCCGGGCTCTAATCACAATCATCACTTACCCAAATAATCATAGTCATCATAGTTAAGAATTGTACTTTGTAAAATTACAAGTGTCCACTGAAGATTTAAAAACACAGCCTACAGGAACGCAGTGTCAAAAGCGGAAATCTCTGATATTTTTCAGCGCCCTCTATACCACCGCTTCGTAACGAGGAAATTTGTGGTGTCCGCCGTGCGGGAGAAGACAAGCATCAACAAGTTGCCTGGCGTGGGCCGTAAGTGGACTGGCGTGGAGGGGGGGGCGGCGCGGCGGGGGCGGCTGCGAGCTAACGCTCCGCTCCAATTACAGGAAAATCGTTGTGATGGCACCGCAAACGCCGGCGCTAGCCTCTGCCGGCCGCTCCGCCATCCAGCGGCAACGCGCTCAATTGAGTTGCGACCTCTTCTTGCGAAATTTTCGTTAATACTGTACTATTATGTCGACTTCACGCAACTAAAGAGAGGAACGAATATATCCTCTTAAGGTTTTTGTTTGTTCTTGACAATACTGTTGACCTATCGTAACCAAACACAGGAACAAATATCCACTCTTAAGGATTTTGATTGTTTTTAACAGCGCGCGGATCGTTAATAATTTACAGTCCGCCGGCCGTTAAGAACAGTAAAAGCAATTAATTTGTCGCTAATAACACTTCAAGAAATGGTATATATTGTTTTTATGATGTTTTTCTTTTAAGAAATAGTATTGCGAAAAGTATTCAGTAACGTACGTCATATAACACAAATGCCGACTCGATTGGTTACAAACCTTGGCTATTGTCTCTGTTTCCATACTTCAACCGCGTCTGTTAGTTGTTTATCGATCAAATTATGTTAATAATTGTAATACTTTTGTCGGTAATTGTTATTACGTCTTATTTTCTTAACCCTCTACGCGGCGGTGTATCGTTTTAGGTCATACATCTCAAAAGTTCGAAACAATACTTCTGCGATCTCATTTGTGTATCTCATGGCGCTTAGCTTCAGTTTTTTTTGCTCGTCTCATTGAGTGCAAAATTATGTTGTAATATGAGTAATTTGTATATACGAGATAGACCGCGACCGCTTACATAATACATTATACTTCATCATAATCCGTGTAAATTTTCCTCTTACAAATATTTTTTCAATAATTGTGAAGAATGAAAGAATTGTGAATATTTGTATGTGTTGGGAATAGATTTGCTATGACACTGTCTTGGAGAAATATGATTTACTTGTCAGAAATAACTCTTTTTTTAATTTTTTTATTTTTTATTTTTTTTGCACTTCAAAGATTGGGCGGCTGCCTGGTCCGGTCTTTACACATTAAACCATCTTCTACGTGGGGTCCCTACACTTCTTCTTCCTGTTGGGTTGTACTGCAACACTTGTTTAGGTAGCTTATTGTACTCCATTCTGTCTAAATGGTTTTCCCAGTCTTGTTTATATAGTTTTCTCATGTCCAAAATAACGATAAAGTAATACTTTCGGTATATATTTTAAATCACAGGGGCAGTATATGCAACTGCGAAGCGCCTAATACCTAAGGGTGAAGTGGGTTGCGCACAGATTTTGTTCAGGGGCGCTTGAGATTTGTTACTTGTTACTTAATGCCTTATTTTACGTGCGAGACTCAGGCCATGAAACCCGCTCTCCTGTCTTACCACGCAAATTTCGCTACGGTCCTTTCACCATCTAGCGGAGAAAGAAGGTATTATCTCAGGCGACGAAACAGGCGATTTAAAATGAGCTCAGAGGCTTCTTTTAGGCTTGAGGATCTTTTACTTGCAGAAATATCTACTACATGGGACAGTAGGCTTTACGTCCCCTCCTAAAGAAGGCGAAGTGTAGGTACGAAGGATTTTTGCGCCCTTAAAAATCCCTTCGATCGGGTTTGAACCCGCAACCTAGGGTACAAGAGCCCGATACGCTAACCGTTATACCACCGAATCCGCACGAGACAGTATAAAATCATCATCAACGCGCGCCTACTTGCGACAGACATACGCATTGTATAATGCTTCTATTCTTCGCGCAAGTGCAAGCAATAAGTTGACAGTTTTATCACAATCGGATAATCGGTACGGCAGCGCATGAAATACGAACAAACAAACATAGGCTGTTATATATTAGATGAGATTTTGACGAGGAACGTTTCTGAAAGCGGTCCAAGGAAGAGGGTACTATCCTAAAAGAGCACATAACGGAAACATATTATACCATTATCGGTTATGCCTGCCTTATTTTGGTGTTTTCTTATTCATGAAGGAAATCATTACTGGATTACTCATGCGCCACCAAGCTAGGTGGCTCCTTTGTCGCAATCAAAGGTAAATTTAATATCGCGCGTCCCCAAACTAACGACATGCGACAAACCGTTTTATATCCGTTCCCAGGGAAGATGCGAAGAATATTTTCACCTATAAAAACCCACGCCTTCGAACTCGCAATCTCCGACACAACAGTCCCATAAGCCAATCGCGAGACCGACAAAGTTCGTCGTCAGCTTAAAGTCGTCAGCTCACGAAGCGACGTCAACGTAGCAACATTTGTCTCCTTCACATGAACCACGGTTCTGCCACAAAACAATGGTAGAACCGTGGCGCGACGTCGGAAAGTGGCGGGCGAAAGAGCTCGTTTCATTCGCGGCGTTGAGTGGCTCGTGAAGGTCCTCACCCTTGGGGTCGCCGCTCGACGCCCGCCGCGCCCGCCGCGTCGCGCCTTTATGTCGCGTGCCGGTCGATGGCCCTCGCCCCTGCCGCTGCCCCGCCCCGCCATCGCCCCCACACGCTGACACCGCCGCCCACGGGACCGCCTACGAGCGCGCCACGCCGCCCCGGGGCAAGTGGCGTGGTTTAGATGGAGATAGCCCGGAAACTATGTAGTACCTCTTCGCCGGGCAGTTATCACGAGATATCTAGACTTCCACGAGGGCTCACCCATGGTGTAACTGCTCACTTTCCATCGCTGTAGACTGAGGTTGATCCTCACCCGATCCCCGCCTGGTTGTCCTTCGATCCTACTTCAACCTTGGTTTCATTTCCTTTCGATCCAAGTGGAATTTGTGGTGGAAAATCTGGGTGGTGGCAGATTACCTCGGGGTTCTATCGTTTACCCTGGCTCCGCTTCCTACATCTTTTCCATCTTCATAATTATTTCTCGTCTTCATCTCAGCACATACACCTCACCAGAGACCCCGATGTCACTTTGAAATATCGGGCATCAGAACTACGCTCATCCCTACGATCTCCACGTGAAATACTGTAAGTATGCGAATATTGAGCCTTCAACTGGGGTTATTGAATTCTTTATGTAAATTGAAGATCATATAAATCGAAGGGTATGTGGGAAATGATGGTAGACCATACTTAATTATGTTCTGAGACAATTTACACTTTTGGATTACATGTGCAGTATAGTAGAGGACCAGAAAATCATATGAGAGAAGGTATTACTTGATAACAAGTATCCCAAAATTGAGATTGATAAATGTTTTTTCTGAAGTATTATATTACTTTTTAAATTTTATTCAATAATTTTTAATAAAGTGTTCCATTGTACTGATTTACAAAACTTATCTGTATATCTTATTACCACTTAAAATGTCAAGGACACAAATTTTCAGGAATTTGATTGAACTTAGAAATGAAGATAATACATTTCGTGCAAAGTTAGAAAGAAAAAATACTGTGTAGAAAAAGTGCATTTGCTTTTAAAGGAGCCTTTTTCCATTGTCTTAGAAGCAGTTAATAGCGGTAGTTAAAGAAGGCTTTGCGAAACGCAAGGTAACCTAGATCGCGCTATAAATGACAGAGACAAATTCGCGCAGAGGCTTGTATGCATGTGGGATTTAGCAAGAGGGCAAATAGCACTTGCGTGAAGTCCTTTCAGTAAGTCGCGCCGCATTCAGTATCTAATCGCCGCTCGCCGTTTCGCTGCTGGCGCCTGCTCTAAATCTGTCCAACGCAGAGAAGGGGATGCTATCGCCACCTCCACTCCACCTGTTCCGTTTCTGGAATAAGCTTTCTTCGCTAGGCTGAATTCTCACGACACCTAAGTTCAAATTCGGTTATAATGCAAAATACGAGATTAGTCGCGAACGTTATGGCGACACATTTGTACTTCACTCAATTTAAAATATACAATTTGAAGGTCACGATATTAGTTTACTTATAATGAAGAAAGTTTAAACTACTTACAAGGAAACTCGAGTCGTTGCTTGAGTTTGTCGAATTTTGGAGATATAAAGAATAAAGAAGTTAATCTCATGTGATTTTCCCTTGATGATGAACGTTTGAAAATGATGGTATAATCGCCAAAAACTAGTGGTGCTAAAACAGCACATGCTTGCCCTTAGAAACGATTATTTAATCTCATAATACCACAATTTCTGTCCCTATTAACATATCTCTCATTACAAACTCATTGCAAATTGTCGAACATTAATTCTTTTAAAACTAATATATCAACGCAAATTCGACAATTAAAACTGAATTTCATGCACCTGTAACATCTCAACAATGAGAAGGAATTCTAATAATTTTGTAATAGCAGACAAAGCATGCGGTGTTATTGCGATGTAATATAATAACTCCTGAAAGATTCTAGCAAAGGAAGTGCGGGAAATTCGAATCTACAATTTCAAAAATTTGTAAAATTAGACTAAACTACTAATATTTTTTAAATTTTCGTAATATTTTTAAAAGACTGTTTTTAGAACGGATTTGATTTCTCAAAATATTATCTACCATCACATTTCTTTTGCAATGTTAATTTTTTGCCGTTGTTTGCAATTTTCGAAAATACAAAGAATTCGCCTAAAATCGGACCAGCATCACTTTGTTTCGTACCAAGAAAAAGTAACAAACATTGAACAGTTTTTGAAAAATATTTGTTTCATATTGTTAAAAAATGCTTATGACGCAAAATAACGCAAAAGTAACTCACATTTTCGAAAAGTTGAACATTGCCTTAATTTAACTTCTATTATTGCACAACAAATTTCATTCGTGAAAAGAAACTGTATTTTCACTATTGTAGTTGTAGGAAGACGCCGTATATTTTTAACTTTTACAGTTTCCGAAAACTCAGAGATTTAAACATAAATGAGATCTATGCCATTTTCGAAGTGTTTCTTACTCTCTTTGAGAACAAAGTTTAATCAAACAATTTGGAGGCATTTTTGAGAAAATTTTGATAACGTTAAGGCTTCATGTAACGTATTTCCAAAAATCAAAATATCGATTTCAAAACTCGCAGGGCCTTCATTTCATTCAGATTGATAGTAGAATATAAATTTTCGAGAAAATCGTCTGAACGGTTTTGGAGCTAGCGTTGACGGACCGACCGACACACGGACAGTTTTGCCTTCAATCAATTTTTCGGAATCAAGAACCCACAAAACGAGGATTCTGACAACAAACGGTTTTGGAGGAAATAATTTACTAAATATAAGAACGAGATTTATTCACTTTTTCGTTATCACGGCCCGACAATGAACGTTTTCTTTTCAAAAACATTTTCTGTGAATTTATTGGCAATTTCCGCCGCAGAATTATAAAACTTTTGCTATACTGCGTATGCAGTAAGACAAGAAAGTTAAAATGAAACTAGTGTGTCAGAATTGGTTCAGACACAGATAAGTATGTTTTTTAAATTTAATATTCAATGTACAAATGCAGGAATTGAATCAAATGTTCCTTCAATCTATTCGCAGGAAATTATTTATTGAAGATAGCAATTTATGGTCCAGACAAAAGGATAGGATATTACTGTTTTATTAACGCAGCAATAGCGAAATTAACTGTGAATCTCTAGTTATGACTTTGTGTTATTACAATTGATTACTGTTTGTTTATTAGTGCTATTTCATTCGCTTCAATTGCTCTAATTTTCTTAAAATATCTCATTTTCATGAACGAATGCATCATACTGCCACAAGTGTTAAGAGCATATTAAGGCACTCTCTCAAGAAGTGTAATCTGAATTCCTTTGTTCATAATGAATGCATGTGTCTTAATTTACAGACTTGCGCGTGAGATATGTCATCCTTCTATAATACACACCGGCTCGGATGTCTCAGTATTAACTTGTCGTTGCCTCTACAGGACTGTGGGAAGACATAAGGGGTCCAAACCCGTCGGCGGCATATTTTCGAAGTTAGCTGCATAGTTAGGTCGAATACATACATTGTCTGGAGAAGAATTCTAGCGACCAGCTGTTCTGTCCGCTTTTTATTTTTCCCTAATTCCTCCGATCAATATTAGACCTTAGTCCGCTCTCGATCTTTTCCTCCTCATCCTTTTCCTCTCTTGTCCCCTTACACACACGTATCTTCCAAGCAGTAGAGTACCATAAGTCGGAGACCATTCGAGAGCTTAGAACTTGTATCGGATGACATGGTGCATCGCATGGGGGTGATACTTTGAGGACGTCTAGGACGGCACTGGATATCACGTTCGAAACGCAGAGGGATGCCACCTCTTCCGGGGACCTATTATATTCACGTGAGTAATATGCACAGTAGTTAACGCGCCCGGAATGGCTGAGCGTTATCAGGGAGGACCGGCCCTCGATGATGCACACACCTTAGCCGCAACGGGTATCGTCTTCCGGCACTTAGCTGAGAAAGAAGCAATGTAAACAATATAAACTGATTATGAGATACCTCAAATCAGACAAAGGGGAGTCATGCTTTAAAAAGTTATTTAATGTATTAGATAGCACGTTCTTTACAAATTATATATTAGGTACAAGAGACTATTTATTGTTGCTATTACAATTTAAAAATTGTATTGCAAAATACAATATCGAATAAGCGTATAATAATATTTACAAAATACTACTGATACTACTTCCTCGCATTATCTGTAACTTGTGCAATTTTCTAAAATTCACAGAATTCCACGAAAAAGATAGCGCGGGGCCAATTTTCATAATCATCGTTTGCTCTGTCCGAGGAAAAGAAAACACAGAAATAATTTGGAACAATTTTTGATAAAAATCTGAAAATGGCTCTAAGGCATCGTGTAAACAACCCATTAATTCAATATGTCGTCCGCTGAATCCATCGTGCGCCATTGATGCTCTCCGATGTCCGACATTGCCCCCGCCGACTCTGGTTGGTTGTTGTTTCTGTGCCTCTGGCTGTACATTCAACTCTCTCCTCCGCTCTCTCCCGTCCATAAATTACGTGAGGCGATTCTGGCAATTTTTCGACTCCCCGTCTCTCCTTGGTCAGATGTGAGATTTGGCTTGATCCCGTCTCCCCTTCTAATCTCACGTGAGATTTTTCAAAGTGCGTATTTTTAATGTAAATACGTTAATTTGTGATTGATTGCATTGGGACTTACCGAAAAAACATAATTTGCTGAATTATGTTTAAGACAAGATATGACTATTATTTAGAAAATAGAGCGGCTGAATTACAATGAATATATTGCACTTCTAAAACCAGAGTAATGTTTCATTGTAATTCTGTCCACGGGGACTGTTTTTAGAGAAAAAAACGTGATATTTCCCGAGGCCCCCCTCTCCTCCATGTAAGATTAGGTGAGATTCGTTTGACTCACTGTCCTCCCCCCCAAATCCTCACGTAATTTACGGATGGGCCCTTTGCCTCCTCCACCTCCTCAGTCAGTCGGGTCCTCGCCAGCTCCACCGCCTCCAACGACGCTTCCCGCCGATTCTGCCTCCTCTGCTACCGTCACCAATTCCGTCTCCAACGCCGCTTCTGTCAAGTCGGCCTCTTCTGTCGATTATGTTCCTCCCGCCATATCTGTAATCTCCGAAAGCTTTATCAATGGCTTCTCATCGGTCACCTGTCAACAGTTCACCCCTTTTCTCTTGTGCCAATGCCTTTCCCACCGACATTCCTGTCCACTCCACCACCTCTCTCAACTGCTTCGCTTCCCCACTGCCTCTTCCTCATCTGAAAACATCCGCTCCCGCAGACAACACTGCCCCCTCCGTCAATTGTGTCACTTCCGCCACCGAGAATTACGTTGAATCTTTCACCATCTCCACTAGCTCCTCGTCTGCCACGCACCCTCCCCACTCATCGTCTCCGCCTATTTATTGTCGCCATCTGCATCACCTCAGGCCTCTCCCACTTCAACCGTCCTTGGTCGGTTCCTCCGCCACCTCTAACCCCAGTGGTATGTATCGTATTATGGGTTTGTAGCAGATTTGAGCAACATTTTACCTGCCATGCGGCACAACTCTCTTGCGTTAGGAGTAAAAAAAGTTGTAATTGTGCGTTGGAAAATGGAAACTTTTCGCCAGAAAGACTCTTATTACCGGATCCTAGTAACAAAAAACTGTATAAGTATTGAAAAAGTTGGATAAGTTCCTATATGAAGTGAACTATTTTCTTTAATTTATTTTCTTATTCTTACGTAGACAGAATCTATATTTTCTGGATACCGAACAATCAATTGACGGCAAAACGTCTGTCCATTTATCTGTCTGTCCGTTCGTCAGTTTGTATCTGGTTAACGGTAGCGCCTAGGTCTGCGCAAATAAATAAATCCCAAATCCCAATCCCATTGGTTCCGGTGAGGTCCGTCCTATGGCACCCGTCCTTGGTTGATTAATTGTTAGTGATTCCTGGCGCGTCAACTGCTAAGTATAATGCATGATTTTCCTCGGAAGGTTGCGGTAGTCCACTCCGCTGCATGACGAGTCCCGGTGCCGACCTAAGTCAGATTGCGGGAGTTTACTTCAACCTGTTATCTCCCCAGCCAGGACAGTCTGTGTATCCCGTCTGGCCACCCAGTATGTGTGGTAGTATAGTGCATGTAAGTGTAAATGTGTATAAGTAAAGAATGAGGATAGAACAAGGAAGAGGAAGGAAAGATCACGCGCGGTCCGTGGCCCGTTTGTTAGCGTACTGTTCGCGTGGTATTGATCGAAGAAACCACGAAAAACTGCCGACCAGAGCAGCCGACCGCTAGAATTCTCCTCCAGACCAACTGAATTCGTTCTATCCGACAAACTAGTGTCGAAAATCCTGCCGCCGTCGGGACGCGAACCTATGACCTCCCGCTCAGAAACTGTGCAGTGACGTCATTTGATGCCCTGAGCAACCTCTCCCGGTCCCGTCCTCGGTTAGGGGTGGCCTCTGCCCCCTCAATCGGGGGGCTGCGGGGAGAAGTCAGGAGGGGTGCGGAGGGGGAGGCGGGGCGCTTTACGGCGACCCCTTACGACCCTCCGGAGTGCCTGCGAGTTGTGCGCGAGAACGCTCGCAGTGGAACCCCAACTCGGCTGCTCTCTTCTGAATGGGGTGGCGTTGCATCTCGTCACGACACGTCACTCTGCGCCTTATCTTTCATTCCTCCTCCGTTTTTAAATTGGAATGGAAATTGTTTCGTCCCCAAGCACAAAAATGTAGAAAAATATTGTAAATGCAGTGAAGCTATAATATGAATTAAACAGGGCGCGGGTGCATTTCGATAATGCGAAACTTCGAGTGATTGAATAAAGCTCCGAAATACCATCAGATATAAAACGTGTAAATATAGTGAGATTTATCGTTAATAATCCTGAAACTACAAATAAAATTTAGAAAGTAAGAATGTTCATGACATGCATTTATGTTCATGTATTTAAATTGCATATGAAGAATAGAATATTGATAGGAGAATAGAATATGAACGGAATAGATAATCTATTTAAGTTATTTTGAAGTACTCATTTCTGTGCTGTAAGGACTAGATATGGCGACTATTTTTCCGATTTTGATGTTTTACGTTGTTTACTACGTACTCGTCTTACTACGTACGAAACGGAGGGAAAATATTGTAATCGTGCAACGAAAATTGTCAATTTTTTGTCGGAACACTATTATTGTCAGTCCCTTGTAACGATAAGTGGATAAATTCTGTTACACAGGACGATTAAAGATGGTCAGTAAAGATTTTATTTTCAGTGAACTTTGAATTTTCGAAATTGCAAAAGTGAGAAATGAAGTACTGTTTACTGTTGTAGTTCCACAAGTGTTTTTACTAAAACTGATTCCAATAATAGAGATACCGTTAATACGTAGTTATTTACTGCACCCATTAATTTTAAAAAAATGTGTGTTATATGTCACCCTTACTTTTTTGCGTAACAAAGAAGTATATAAATCTGACTCCTATAGAT
The DNA here is from genome assembly GCA_031308135.1 of Acheta domesticus. NCBI lineage: Eukaryota > Metazoa > Arthropoda > Insecta > Orthoptera > Gryllidae > Acheta > Acheta domesticus. Next base: position 27,574,721 of record JAHLJT010009436.1, read on the forward strand.
CCTAAATTACTTCCAACATGTTTAGTCAAAAGCAATGTTTTGTGAGTCCTTCGTACAAAAAAATATCGACTGAAACGAAAACGCTCTCTGTCCCTCCATCAGTCTCTGGATCAGACGATTTTCTCCAAAATTGATATTCCCCGAACAATCTGAACGAACTCGAGTTCTCTCGAGTTTGAAATGGAATTATGATTTTACATGAAGCATCACGAACATTTTCACAATTCTCTAAAAAACGGTACCTAATATTCGCATTAAACGTGGTCCTCGTGTACTGCAAGGAACATTTAAAAATGGCGCGGGCACCATGTTAGTTAAAATCCCAGATTTTTAAAAAATTGAAAATTTCAAGAATTTAAGAACACCCAACATTTAGAGAATTATTTTCAAAATCGCAGGGCTACAAACGTTCAGATACGTCGGAAAACATTCATTTTGGAAAAATACTACGAATAGAAGTTACTTTGATGCTTGTGTTGTTCGCAGACGGACAAGCACGCAAATGCACGGACATTTTGAGAAAAAAAAAACGCTTGTTCAGTATTAAGGAACCACGAATTGTTGATCGTGCTTCGTATTAAAGTAATTTACTACAATAGAAGAAAGAGGAACATTCCTTTATAGCATCAGGGAGCCATAAAATAAATATTTCTGTCGAAATGAAGCGGCAATTTTTGCCGCAGCTTTACATCATTTCCTCTACATTGCGAATATTAATCTGTATATACGTACGTATTTGATAAACTAACAATGGTTTCGACTGGTTTTGTTGTGAAAAAATACTGTGAACTTTCGATTTAGACACTAAATGAAAAGTTATGAAACATTTTGAAAGACTGAATAGAGGAAACTGTGTTTTTAATGCAAGGCTATTTTATTATGTTATGACTTTTGTACGTTTCTTAATCTTTTTTATGTAATTTTACAACTGTTTTTTATTACTACATACGTTTTAGAACGTAGACGAGACTTTCTGAATTTATTTTCTTATTATTCTGAGTATAACTTCCTCGTCTTATGTAAAATCATTCCAGGATGCAATTATATTAAGACGTTTCTATGATTAAGAAGTACTACGTTTTTCGTCTCATCTCTTAACTTATTAGTTTTATTTTAGTTTATGAACGTTTTTCATTCATCAAATAGTCACACTAAAAACCACATGTGCATTTTTAAACTTTCAAAACTCAAGTGGTAGTAATTATGATATTATTATATTGCACTATAACTTACAGAAAAGTTAATATTTATAATTTTCAATGATACCTTGTTTTGATAAATAATCATTTCTTATTTTACCTTCAATTAGGATTTGTGAACGGAATTTCATCGGTAAAGGTACAACAATTGGCATTTTGAATCTTGTACGAAACAAATTGAAAAATATATACATTTAAGTAATTTTAGCCCATGAAATGAAAAACCAGGAATACTACTAAAATTCACCATACTGTCAACAGCCATTGCTGTTGGTTTCAGGTTTGTCGAGAACTATTTTATTTCGTTTGTTTGAAAATAATTATTTCTGAACGTCTATATTTGATCTCTGATCACGTTTGTCAAGTCGAATGTCGTAACACTCTTAAACAAGACGGTGAAATACTTAGCATATCTAATTTGGTAATAATTCCAAACCACTAATAATTTACGGCATTCGTCGTAACTACTTAATCTATTACATCCCTTCGAAATGCATTGCGATAACAATTTCATACGCCAGCTACAAATGGAGTGGATGACAGTATTTTCATCATTTGATCTGCATTGAAATTGCCATCTTTCCGAGCGGCGTGGCTTCCAAAATTACATCTGTTATTGCATCTAACGATTTCAATCAAAATTAGGAAATAATATGGAATAATTGAATTTTTCAATATCGACACTGAAAGGTGATTTTATTTGCTACAAATACACGATATTACTGTTGCGGATATTACTGTTGACAATCACTGTCAGACATACCAGACAACCAATAGAATGATAAATGCAGGGGAATAATGTTGAACGCCTTTGTGGAACGATCTAAGATTTTCTAAATGTGTCTTAAAAAGAATGATTTCTTGATTCATTGCTCGATGTGTGTTATCTCAGGTAATTGAAAGATCTTACTTGACAGCAAAATGACCACCCGATGAAAAACACTATGAACTATATTTACGGATTTACTCGTATTTCAGTAGACAATTATGATCTCATTCGATAAGTCATTCTACATTTCCATTTGTTTGCCTCTTATTCGAATCTTATTCTATTATCTTACTTGAATTGATTTGATCTTCATAATTTGCTTCAAGGATTATACGTTTAGTTTTATCATTTATTTATTTATCTATCGGAGTTTATGGGTCCTTCAACTGCTGAGGTTATTAGGTCCATGATCTGATGTGTTCACGACAGTGATGACTAAGAAAAGTGGACAAATGGAATGTGAAACAGTGCTCGCTTTCTCCATCACAAATTAAACTGTATTCGCCTGATTTCAGCTAAACTGCTTTTGCTTTTTTATCAACTGTGACGTACATTTTCTTTAAACCACTTCTCCAAACACTATAATATGAATCTTCATGTAGCTACTAATTTTCTGGGCTACATGACGGAGTCAATTTTCTAGGTTAACGTTTTATTAACATTTGAGGTATTTGCTAATGTTATTTGTTAGATCCTTAGATGTATCTTATTTATGGGTTTGTAGCAGATTTGAGCAACATTTTACCTGCCATGCGGCACAACTCTCTTGCGTTAGGAGTAAAAAAAACGACGTCGTAATCGTGCATTGGAAAACGGAAAATTTTCGACAGAAAGACTCTTATTACCGGATCCTGGTAACAAAAAACTGGATAAGTATTGTTCCTATATGAAGTGAACTATTTTCATTAACTCTTGCGTAGACTGAATCTATATTTTGTGGATCCTGGATACCGAAAAATCAATTGACGGCAAAACGTCTGTCCATTTATCTGTCTGTCCGTTTGTATCTGGGTAACGGTAGCGCCTAGGTTTGCGCAATTCAATCCCAAATAAAATTAAATAGTTAATGAATTTCGGCATACGTTTCGAATATCTGAAGGTTTCTTATCATTCATGCTACGGAGAGGGTATACTCAAAAAAGGTAAACATCCATAAATGTAATAGAATATTCAAAAAGTATCATTTTGGAAACTACGTCTTAAGAAATAAATTTAGGCGCTCCAAGGGTGACAAAAACTGGTTTTTAAGGGTATGTATGCACTTAGCGCGACAGCCCGTGAATGGGCTCAGGCCTATCGGCGACGTCCCCCTCGCGGCCGTGGGTTAAGGGGGTACGTGTGGTTAGCAAGTAGACATCCACAGTCCGTTTTCCGGCACTGTAAATCTGAGAAGTGAATTTTCTCATCGTCACACAGCAACATATACCGGAATATTGCGAGGAAAACGCACACTATAGTCTTGCCTCCACAGGGAATCGAACATGGGGCTGCGTAGTAAAAAGCAAACACGTTGATCAAGAGCTAGCCACGAGGCGTTTAAGGGCATAAAAAGCATAATTGCACACAAAAGCGTAGTGAATGTCGCGGGTTGCTTGGGATCTCCTGATTCACGCTTCGCTCTCTGCTGGTTTTCGATAGTTGGATCAGTGACAACAACCTTGCCGTTGCCACGATCTTTATTAGTGGGTATTTAATTCTGTACCGACCTGGAAGGCTGAGGGGGCTAAGACCGTGTACAGACTCAGCGCTTTGGTCCGAAGGGTCGCGGATTTGAGTCCCGCCTTGGGCATGCTTGTTTGTCCCTTGTATCTCATGTATAAATTTGTCGCGGAAGACCTCGCGTTCTGCTGATCGCAGATCAGAGGAGACAGCAAGTGAAGTGGAGTGTTGTGTACGGTCGAATATGCGTTCCATCGGGACGTAAAAGGTTATCAGCTGGATGCTGCATAAGGGCTGTTACGAAATGAAAATAGAACTTGGTACGAGTGTATCAACTCGTAAGGGAACGAACAATTGATGGGTTGCTCTGGAGGCAAGTTTGTTTAGAGAGAAGCTGGCTAAATTTCGAAAGATATGGTCGCATGACGACAAAGCCGTGGTATTTAAAGTGAATTCCTTGTTTAAATACCTAATTAGCCGTGTCTTTAAGAGATTAGAAGTTTGGCAAAACCTTGGAGAAGATATGAGATATAATTAATCGGTGGTTCAGAAAAGAGAACAAGATATCCGATAACGCGGAGCAGGTAACAGTTTGCCGAATGATTAGTCATGCAGAACTTTTGAACAATATATTTTCTTTTTGTCGAAACTTTATTTTTTTTATAATCCTCAAGAGTGAAGAGAACGGACAACGACGTGGAAAGTGGAAAGCAGGAGCAGCAGAAATTATTGGAAATACCCAGGATCGCAGGCGCCTAAGGGAGCTAACACTGTTGCAGGACGTTCATTAGATACATAAAAAAAGCCCTAGAAATAGTTCTTTATGCATCAAGATAAATATTTATTTATAAATAGTTATTTATGCATCACCCCATCATAAGAGTTCTAATGACTGAGCAGTGACCAAATGTCCCAGGGCCTTTCGCCCGAGATCATTAGAACCAGTGAACGCCCGAAGTACATTCGTAATTATACTTTTTACCTAAATTTATTGATTCAGATTTACTTATTTAATAATTAACTAGATGTTAACTTGACTCGGTTTGTCCCTTCATATTTCACTCCCATAATTCCCTTTTATAATTCCCCCCATAAGAGAACATGTAGCATCTTTTTTAGATTCAGCCTATGTCATCTTTTCTAGATTCTGTTTCGACTTCAATTCGTCTCATCAGCTTGGAAAGTACACGAAAACAGCGATATGGCTGCCTGTGCTATCCAAGGACAGAAAGTGGGTGTTTTGGAAAACTTTTGAAACCATTCGTACCCCACGAAGCTATGCCTGCTTTGGTTCACGCCTTTGCTTTGGCTTTAGCAACATGTAGCATCATTCAACTGTTTTCATATTTCCTTCGTAACCACGATCTCCTCGATCCAAGTCATTTATGCAGTGAACATCGAGCTCCGTATCGAAGACCATAACAAACCACAACGTATCAGTAAAAAGAAACTAAGAAACTATTATTGTAAGCGTGAACACGTCCCAGATGGCGCGCCTGGGCCCGGGGTATCGCCGAGCGCGCGTGGGCCGTGGAGGGCGAGCGCGGCGATCGGGCGGCGAGTCTCGCGCCGCGCCACGGAATTCGGGCCGATAGAATATGGATCGCGCGCGTGCCCGCGGCAGCGAGGCACGCGAGCAGGCCTGCGCTTCCACCCCCACCGCCCCCGCCCCGCCCCGGTGACCTTTGGCGAGGGCCGGCGCGGCGCGGCGGCCCGAACCGCGCCACCGCGAGAATCGTTCGCATGAGCCGCGTCGCTTGGCCCACACGGCGTCGCCCCTCGACGACGTCATCGCCGGCGCGGAAGCGCGTGTCGCCAATCGCGCCGGGCGACTCATGACGACGCCGGCGGCGGCGGCGACTCACGTGACGCGACGTCGATACGCCCCGGGCGGCCGGGGCGAGGGAGGCGGCAAGTGCGCAGCGGCCGGCCGGAATGCCGCCCCCCCCTTTCCGCCCGCGCGTGATTGATAATGGCGCGGCGCATTGTGCAGACCGCAGGCCGCCGTCGCGCTTCGCCCCGCCCCGCCCCGCCGCGGCGGACCGCCCCTCACCGCCGACAGAAATAGGCCGGCGGCGGCGGCGGCGGCGCGGCGCTCCGCCGCCTTCGTCTCCTTGCGACGCTCGATAGTCCCGCACTAATGCCGCCGCCCCCGCCCCCGCCCGGCCCCCGCGCCACCTGGCTGCTGGCCAAGTGCCGCCGCCCCCGCCCCGCCCGCGCGGCGGTCACCACCCCCTCGGCGGTATGGATCGCGGTGGATGTGAGGGCCGTGCGGTGGCGGGGGCCGGCCGGGAAAGCGCGGGAGCGGGCCGGGGCGGGGCGGGGATAGAGAGATTGTGGCGGCGGTCGGAGGGTGGGGGCGGTGCGTGCGATGCCTAATGCTGCTCTGTTTTCTGTTGCAGTCAAGAAGGCCCACTTCGTCGGACCCCAGGGTGAGTACCGGCGGCCCTGCAAGGCCACCGTCGCCCGGCGTCGCCCAGTGATGAATGTGCACGGCGAGGACGACCAGAGCCACGGCGTCCCCAGCAGGATTTATGATTCGCCAAGCGTTGGTCTTCGCGGCTTTCGTTTGGATTCCCTTTCTCTATACTTACAGCGCGTGTCGTAGATCGGCACCTTGGAAACTAAACAAGGAGCAAATGGGACAAACGATTAATAAATACAAATTTTCACTTCCTTTCTGAAGTTGAAGACTTTTGCTCACAATATGATGGTGTAGGTAATCTAGGAGTTGTCATAAAACCTATAATTAAGAGTAAGCCCTTTTATTCTTCTTACTGAGACTTTATACATATTTGGCGTTTAGGAGGAACGAAGAACATGTTAGTTTTCGAAATTTGTATTTGCTTATAGCAATTATATGTCCAGTCAATGGCAATTGGCCTCGGCGCCTTTAGATTCAAGGGTTCCTAGTCGGTCACCCAACCAGGATCTCGCGATGACTCGAATTCGCTTATCCTTGGTGATTATATGCAGATTATATAACACGTAATATTTCACTTCATTTATGTGTTCGCTTCTAAATTACGTATAAGGCTTTCAGTTATAGAAGACTTATCTTCGCTTACGCCTACCTCTCGGCCCCTCCAATCTTTATTGGCAGGAAAAGAGAGCAAAGTCACTTCCGGGGAGGAAGGGGCACGAGCCGCGGCCGCAAACTGCTCGAGCGTTTCGGGAGCGGAGGAGCTCGCGCCGAGCGACCGGCGCGGCGGCCCGCGGCGGGGGACGAGCAGCGGCGCCATTGATCCCACGCGGCCTAGTCTCGCGGCGGCGCTCGGCGGCACCGCCCCCGCGGATTGCGCGCGTGAATGGGAACCCGCCTCCGCCGCCCGTCTGCGCCCCGTCACTGCCTCCGGCCACGCCTCCGTCCCTGCCCCGTCTCCGTCCCCATACCAGCTCCCGTCCTCGCCTCCGACTCCCATCACCGTCCTGTCACTTCCCCAACCCTGCCTCCGTATCCCTGCCCTGTCCCCGCTTCTATCCCCTATTCTTTCCTCATCTCCGCCAGCCATCACCGCCCCGGTCCCCGCCACATCACCTCCAAGTCCTCGTCTCCGTCCTCGTCTCCGTCCTCGTCTCCGTCCTCGTCTCCGTCCTCGTCTCCGTCCTCGTCTCCGTCCTCGTCTCCGTCCTCGTCTCCGTCCTCGTCTCCGTCCTCGTCTCCGTCCTCGTCTCCGTCCTCGTCTCCGTCCTCGTCTCCGTCCCTCGTCTCCGTCCCTCGTCTCCGTCCTCGTCTCCGTCCTCGTCTCCGTCCCTCGTCTCCGTCCCTCGTCTCCGTCCCTCGTCTCCGTCCCTCGTCTCCGTCCCTCGTCTCCGTCCCTCGTCTCCGTCCCTCGTCTCCGTCCCTCGTCTCCGTCCCTCGTCTCCGTCCCTCGTCTCCGTCCCTCGTCTCCGTCCCTCGTCTCCGTCCCTCGTCTCCGTCCCTCGTCTCCGTCCCTCGTCTCCGTCCCTCGTCTCCGTCCCTCGTCTCCGTCCCTCGTCTCCGTCCCTCGTCTCCGTCCCTCGTCTCCGTCCCTCGTCTCCGTCCCTCGTCTCCGTCCCTCGTCTCCGTCCCTCGTCTCCGTCCCTCGTCTCCGTCCCTCGTCTCCGTCCCTCGTCTCCGTCCCTCGTCTCCGTCCCTCGTCTCCGTCCCTCGTCTCCGTCCCTCGTCTCCGTCCCTCGTCTCCGTCCCTCGTCTCCGTCCCTCGTCTCCGTCCCTCGTCTCCGTCCCTCGTCTCCGTCCCTCGTCTCCGTCCCTCGTCTCCGTCCCTCGTCTCCGTCCCTCGTCTCCGTCCCTCGTCTCCGCAACCCTCCGTCAACGCCATCCCAACCATTGTCAACATCTTCAAATGCCTCCACAATCTGCTGCGCCAGCGCAAGCCCTCGACTTCACCTCAGTCCCTGCCTCTGTGCCAGTCTCCCTTCGCCTGATCTCCAGCCCGCCTCCTCAAACTCCACTTCCTCCCCAACCACGTCTTCGTCCCCGCCTTTGGCCTCGCCCCCTTCCGCCCCGAACCGCTTTCTGCCTCACCTCCTACCCCGCTTTCGCCTCTGACTGGCCTTGCCTCCATCTTCACCTTCACTCACAAGCCAGTGTCTAGCTTCAGTCCCATCTCCAAACCCACTTTCAACTTTGGCCTTACCACCTATACCCCAGATCTCTCTGCCCCGACACCGCTTCTACCTCTCTGCTGACCCTCGCTATTACTCTCCAGTCCTTCTCACCCTTAACCCCAGGCACTCACCTTCCCCTGGTTTCTCCTCCATATCCGTCCCGCCCTCACCGCGCCTCCAGTCCTCCCCACCATTACTCCATCCCCACGCCAGCCTCGAGAGCTCACGGTCAATCTACCCGCTACTATCCTTGTTCCGTCTCCGCCACCTAGCACGAACAACGGCTCTCGTCTGCATTCGCATCACACTGCCACAACTACTCGCGCCTTCGCCTCCGTTCGCTCGCCATTGAACCGGGTCATCGACTCGCCGGCCCCGCTCGGGCATCTACATGCCATTGATGTTCTCCGCGTCCCTCTCCTCGCGTCGCCACGGCACTCCCGCCGCTCGCCGGAGGCAAAAAGAAAACTCTCCCACTCTCAGTTTTGCCTTTCATTGTCCGCCTTCCTTTCTTCCCCGGGCACCGGGTTCAATCTCTCGCCCCCATCACTGTCTCCACCAGCCTCATCTTTGAAACATCTGCCCAGCTGCTGCCTCCATCTAATTCCCCGTCGCGCCTCTTGTGTCAACCGGGCGCCTCCCTCGCCGGCCTTCCCTCCCTCCCTCCCTCCCTCTCTCTCTCGTTTCTTCTGCCCTCGCCCTCATCCCTCACTCCGGGCGCCGGCGAGTTTTTCCGCGTCGTCTGCCCCACGGCGCCGTTGACCTGCCTGCTTCCCGGCCTCTGTGACCTCTCTCTCTCTCTTCTTTGCCGTTTGCTCGCGTGTTCTTCTTTTCTGGGCCCCCAACCTTCGCGCCGCGTCTCTCTGAGCGGCTCCTTCGCCTCGTGGGCCCCGCAGCGGCGCTACGCGACGCGCGCCGGGCCTCGCCTCGCCTCGCGCCGCCACGCCTCGCGCCGCTCCGCCTCCGCCGCCGCCTCCGCCGCGCGGCGGCCTCTGCCCGTTGACGTCACAGCATCGATCCCGGCGAGCGCCACAGGGCGGCCCATAAGCGCGGCGCGTGCGCGTCTCGGCGCGGCACGGCGCGAGCGACCTGCCGCCCGCCCAGACTGCCCGCCGCCGCTGCCGCCCTCGGCCCTCCGCCGCTGCCCTGCGTCGCCCTTCGCGGCCCCCTCCCCCTTCGCCCCTGCGTGTCTGCGTTACTCCAGCCAAGCTCCCCTCCCGCCGCGCCCGTTCTCTCCGTTTCTTCCGCCCCGCTCCCTCGCCCTTCCCCGCCTCGCGCTGAGCCACCGTGTGTGTGTGTGTGTGTGTGTGTGTGTGTGTGTGCGCGCGCGCGTGCGTGCGTGCACTGCTCCCGCCAAACCCTCGGTGCAGACCTACTCCGTCCCGCCTCTCTCCGCCTTCCTCCCACAGCCAGGCTCCCGTCCCGATCCACTCTCAACGCTCCGCCTCCTGCCAGTCTCCCTGCGCGTCCCGTCCTCTCGGTCCGCCCCAGCCAGCCTCACACCCCGTACCGCCCTCATCGCACCACCCCCTGCCAGCCCCGCCCCGCCCAGTCCTCTCCACTCCGCCTCCTGCCAGCCTCCGGCCCCACTCCGTCCCGCCCCGTCCCTCGCGCTCCGCGCCCGGCCCCGCCGCTCCGCTCCGCGCCCTGCCCCGCCACGCCGCTCCGCTTGTCTGCGTCGCTCCAGCCGAGCCCCCGGCACAGACCGCCCCCTCCTCCACCCCCGGGCCGTTCCCGCCACGCCACGCCGCGCTGCGTGTCTGCGTCCCTCCAGCCAAGCCCCCGGCCCGCGCCGTGGCCATCCCCTCTCCCAAAGCGTCGGTGAATCGATTTCGAGATCCGTTCGTTCCGTTGTATGCTGTAAACGAATCGCGACCGCATTCTGGCGAGAAGCACAGCTCTCTCTCTTTCTATCCATCTCTCTCTCCCTCTCTGTTGCTGTGTCTCTCTCGCGGCGAGGGCTCGCTTCGTTCTCGTCATTGTTATCTCACGCGCGCCGCCGCCGCCGCCGCCACCGCCTTCGCCGCCGTCGCCAGAGGTGGCAGCAGCTGCGGGCTTAGACGCGCATTCCCCGGAGAAATACGGCCCCGCCCCTTTCCCGGTCACCTCGCGCCCTTGGCCCTTCGCGCTCCCTGCCGCCGCCGCCGCCGCCTCCGCCGCTTGCAGGTTGGGTGAACCCCAGCTCCATTTTTTTTTTCGTTTTTCCTCTCTGTCTTTGCAGGGTCACTTCTAACTTCAGTACTTGCAATGCTGCTCTCTCTCTCTCTTCACCCTCTCTCCCTCCCTCTCTCGCTCACTCGCTGGCTTGCTCGCCCATCCAAAGATTTGTTCCCCCGAGCGACCCTGCCGTCCTACTTCAGAGCTTACAAGCACCCATATCATAAGCGGTCGAATGGAAGAATATCCAGAGAGTCGTCACTCAAGCGTTGCTGCTCAAACAGCACCTCCATTGATTTTTCCAAACAACGACGCATTTCTTTTCTTTTTTTGAGGGTGACAAATACCTCTGTCTTTCCATTCGAAAGAACAATCAAGAATGGTCATGTAGCAACTACATTATGAAATGTTTCTCATTGCCTATAAATTGAATTTAGTTTTAACTTAAATATTTCGTGATAGAATACGAAAGATAATTATTGTTCATTTATTACAGCTCTTCCTTGAATATATTTCTGTTTTGTCACCAGTCAACAAAATCTCAATTTTGTAATGTTATGTAAAAATAAGCCAATGTGTTTTGAGGTAAAGAATAGCATTAATACCAAATATGTAATACGAAATATTTTTTTCCTTTCCCGTTTACGTACGTATACACGGAGTGATATACGCAGTATAGAGAAAGTTACATAACTAAATGCTGCGCGAAAAAATGGCCAAATTTCGGGGGAAAAAGAATCATAGCCGGGCCGTGAAAACCAAGAAGTGGATAAAACCAGTTGCTAAATTAAGAAAAAAAATCCCCTAACACGTCGTGTAGCCAGAAACCCTGTTTTGTAGGTCCTTGATACCGAAAAACCAATTGAAAGGAAAACGTTCGTCTGTCTGTCTGTCCGTCCGTCTGTCCGTCTGTCCGTCTGTCAACGATGCTAGCGCCTAAACCATACGTACGATTTCTTCCGAAATGGATATTCCCCGGTCGATTTGATTATAGTCAAAGCTTTGAGATTTTGAAAAAAAATTCTTCAAAATTTGGAGGAACATTATATGAAGCCCCTGGGGATTTAAAAAATTTTCTCAAAAACGGCTCCAAATTTTTTCTTTAAATTTCTTGTATGAATAGAGTAAAATACACTTTTTAACATGGCATAGGTCCGATTTCCACGTACAGCTCTGAATTTTCGAAAATTGTGAGAGTTTGAATTTTTTTCGGCGTCTTTCTCCAACTACAAAATTGAAGATAGAGATTTTTTCTTCAAATAAAATTTGTTCTGCATATTGAGTTCTTTCATAAAGGTCATGTAAATGTTTTTCAAAATTTTAGTAGTTTTCGTGCAATATTGCGTGCAATATGTGCAATTTTAAAAAATTACAAAAACAAGATTTTCTCAAAAACGGCTCCAAATTTTTTCTTTAAACTTTTGGTAGGGATAGTGGTAAATGTACTCTATCAATGACATAAAACCCATTTTGGTCTATCGCTTGGTTTTATCAAAAATTACAAAAATGTAATTTTTTTACTTGTCTCTCACGTCGTTAATATTTACATTATCGGCGATTTTTTCACATTATTATATTTACGAGTACATGTGCTTTAAATAATGCCATGTACAGTTTCTCGAAAACACAACCGTTTTCTGTGAAAAGTAGCTCAAATTTCGCATTTTCAGAAATGCTCAAACGCCGTTTTCTCATAGATGGCTGCAATTTTTTTCTTGAAACTTTTGTAACGGATAGTGCTAATTACACTCTTTAGTATATCGTAAAGTTTATTTTGAGTTTTTTTTTCAAAAAATACATAATTGTAATTTTTTTGAAAGATCTCTCGCATCTTTAATATGCACATTACCAGCAATTTGTAAACATTATATTTGTGAGTGTAAGTGCTTCAAATAACTTCAAATAAAGTATTTTGATAACTCAATCATTTTCTTTAAAAATGAGCTTCAAATTTCGTACTTTTAGTAGCGCTAAAACGCCATTTCTTCTTAAAGGGCACATAATTTTTAAAAGAAAATTATCATTTATGACTAGGTTTTTGTGTTCTAAAATTAATGTTTCCGTTCTACCAATAGGAAACCGAAAAATTAAGAAAATGACAAAAAACTGTACTTTTGGCGATGATAGATGACAGCTGTCAAGAAAGAGTTTGTGGCATTTCCGTATAGCTAGCGAAGACCCAAGGAAATAGAAAACTAATAAGGGAAAGTCTGTGCCATTCTGTAGCACCACTAGTGTATTTTTATTGTTACTATAGTTGTTACCGTGCGCGGTAACCTTTGCGACAATCGTATCTCTAAAATTGAATTATACTCTTAAGAGTGCGTTTCCAACGATTTCATGTTTTAAGGTTGCGTGGATTCGACTTCCACTAAATACAGAGCCCAACTAAGTCACTGCTAGGAGGAGAAATGTAGAAAGTTTTTGAACTGACTGGTCTCTTTCGATTAATTCTAGAGGTTAGTTATAAAGCAACAACAAACAATAGGCCGCACAAAATAACCCAGTTGTTCAGAATGACCTTCAGCAGGTATTTTTCGTAAGAAACGGATCCATCATTCCGTAAGAAAAGTTAACTCTACGGATGGTTCAGAGACAGCAAATAAAACAAAAAAAAAGAACATTAACAGCAAAAAAATTGGAACACTTTGTGGATACTAAGTCATACGGTCATAGAGTAATTCAGACAAATAGACAATTTTCCTAAAACGTTATTTCGATATTAAAGAAAGCTCGTAATATTAGAAAGAGAGCGGAATTATCCTGTTTCCTTAATTTAAGACAATAAATAATAATAATAATAATAATAATAATAATAATAATAATAATAATAATAATAAATTTAAGACAATGAATTTTGTGGATACACCACGAAGGGTTTTTATTGTTGCAAAAAAACTTTTCGATTGTCTCTCTATCACAATACTTGGATGTGGCGATTAAGGTGCAGGTAGGACAAGATAACAATTAAATAAAAAGTGATTCTACAACAATAAATGTGACTGCGATGTGCCTGCATCTTCATAATAGAAAATGTTTTGTTGCCAGCGGCCATGCTTTAATTTAATTCGGCAGATTTGTAGTATATTCCATACGATGCACAAACACGAGACGTGCATTGATACAAAATCTAACTGACAAGTTTTCGATGGAGTAAAATCGACTAAAAAGAGAGATATACAAAATAAATTCAAAATGATAAAATATTGATGAAATTTTTAAAAGAAGTATCCTCATAGTGACCCAGTGGTGAATACTTATGCACAGTGAATAATACTAGAGATAAGCTTAAACTATAACAAGTTTATTATTTGTAACATGGTCGTCTTTTCCGGTGTCATTCCTGTTCGCTGGTATTGTGATATACCAGAATATGATAGATTTTATTTAATGATGTTAGCTATACATGGGGTAGATAAATGGGGATACAATATGGCGGTATATGGACTTAGCAACGACGGCGCGGAGGTTGGCAAGGTCAACAAACTATTCACGGGCCTTGATGACGTCAGGACGCCGGCTAGATGGTTGAAGAACCTAAGATATAATAGGTGCAAAAACGAATGACTGACGGAAGTCACGGCTACTCGGATTTGTAAGAGACGCACGGGTTGGCTATAAAAGATCAGATAGTCTAATGTTGCCGCCGTGTTTTGAAATAATAGAAGGATGGACGCCGACCGAGCCATGAAGGGTTTAAAAATGCATTAAACAGAACATTCTGACTCGGGGTGTCGTGGAGTGAAGATCGTACATTCTGACTCGGGGTGTCGTGGAGTGAAGATCGTACATTCCGTCTCTGGGTGTCGTGGAGTGTAGATCGAACATTCTGACTCGGGGTGTCGTAGAGTGAAGATCGTACATTCTGACTCGGGGTGTCGTGGAGTGAAGATCGTAGATTCTGACTCTGGGTGCCGTAGCGTAAAGATCGTTTGTAGACAATATAGTGGGAAAGTGAAACTTGTATTTTTCTTGTAAGAGAAGTGATAGCTTGTTTTCGGACTTTGTCTTGTGAGAGAAGTGATAGTTTGTTTTCGGACTTTGAAATAATTTACCAGAAGTGATTTTCGGAGGACTTGTTCAGATTTTCGGACATTGCAGTTGGACTTCAATAGTCTACATAACCGGTGGGAGAGATTAGGAACCGGGAGCGTCGGACAAGACTAACAGATAGTTTAGGCAGTGTGGACTGGACGTGTCAGTGGCGGCGCAAGACCGGAAGAGAGAAGCGGAACTTGGAATTAACAACGGCCAAGTGAGAAGCGACTACGGAGCGTTGGCATGCAAAAACGGTAAAAAAATACTGCAGTATAAAAGAGACAATTTATTCAAAAGGGGTCATGACCATCAAATTTATTGTTTTTAATTTAAAAGTTAAATAAATTGTTGAATTTTGTTCTTTGGAAACGAAAAGAGTTTCATTTGTCAATCATAATTTTCAATTAGTTGGTAGCATAATTATTACATTTCAGATTCCACGCCAGACTGTATAGTTGGCAGATCAGGTAATCGGCTATCGAGGCGATAGCGAGTATTTGTATCCGGACCCATCGACCCAAGCTAGCTGGATTTTTATATAATTTTGTTAGAACCAGATAGAAAAACTTTGGTAGTAATTCATGTAACCTGTTTCTGGCGCCCAAATCTTAATAAATTTGGAACAGGACATGATTACAGCCACAATCTTGATGAGACGTGAGAATGGTATATTTCAGTATGATGCAAATTATCCTCCAAAATACACATTTCTTTTTATTCACTATTTTATAAATAGTTAATTTTTTAACTGGAAAGAAAAAGAATAATTAAAAGATTAAAATGCAAATAGTGTGTAAGCATTTATTTATTTGGAAATGTTTTCAAAATATATTAGTATAAATTAAATTATAGGCATTCTCCAACACAACAAGAAGCAGTTTTAATTTCTTAACGAAAAACCATATTAAATTAATACGTTTCTACATATACGGTAACTATTTGTTTAAAGACACATATTTTAAGAGTAGAATTTTACAAGAGCAGAAAGTATTACTTTAAAAATTGAGTAAGAGGTCATATATTTCCGCGAGCAAAAAATTAAGGGCTAACTTTTTTATTTTTTTTATTTATTAGTGATTCCGGGGGCGTCAACGGCTAACGTCATTAATCCCATAAGTTTTACCCCGTAAGTAGGCGGTAATCTTCCCCCGCTACATGATGATATCCACCCTACCATCGGCCTACCATCGGCCTACCATCGGCTAGCGGGGTTTTCCCCAACGAGATATCTCCCACAAGCGAGGCACCACCCCAGGCAGGACAAGCTTTACGTTCCCGACCGGTCTCCCGACATGTGTGGTAGTGTAGTGCATGAAGGTGTACGTATGTGTAACTAAGAGGTAAGCATAGGATAAGGAAGAGGAAGGAAAGATCGCGCACGGTCCGTGGCTCGTTTCTTAGAATAGTGCTTCGGCCTTCGTTTAGTGTTGATTAGAGAAACCATGGAGAACTACGAAAGAGAGTGGCCGGCTAGAGTATCTAGAATTATCTTCCAGACAGCGACTGAATTCGACTTATCTATCTAGCTAGTGACAAAAATCCTGCCACCATCGGGACTCGAACCTGGGACCTCCGGTCAGAGGCACTGCAGTGACACGAGTGCCACCTCTCCCGGGTTAAGGGATCGCTTTTTATGAATCTCTCCCCCTTTTCGCTAAATCAGATACATCCCGTTCGTGTTCCACGTAGAGTGCCGGTGTGGGAGTGAGGTGACGTGGTGACGTGTAGCGGCGCGCAGAGGCCCGGGAAAGAGGGGCAGGTGGATTCCCGGCCGCAAAACGGAATTCTCTCATCAGCGTGAACGGGCCTTGTGTCGCGCACGAGTATCGGAAATCGAGCGGGCGGCGGGCAGCGGCGCGCTCTGAACGCCAAGGTGCGGCACGGACCCCGCCCACCCCCTCCCCCGTCAGTCCTCACCACCTACGTGCGTTCCCCCAACGCCCACACCCCGCTGCCAGCGCGATCCGTTCCACTTCGCACCGCCCTGCTTCCTCTCCGCTCCGCACCGTCCCAGCGCCGCTCCCGCGCACGCCGTGCCCCGCCTCGTGTCGACCCGCCCTGACCGGGAGAGGTGGCTCAGGGCATACACTGATTCACTGAAGTGCCTCAGTGAATCAGGAGGTCCTAGGGTTCGAATCCAGACATTGTAGCAGGATTTTCGACACTAGCTACATCGTTATATCGAATAACTTTATGGAATCCAACCAATGTTTAGATGAGAATTCTAACGGTCGGCTGCTGTGATCGAGAATTTTGAGTGGTCTATTCGATCAACACCAAGTGAATGTCGGAGCAGTACCCTAACAAACGGGCCGCGGACCACCTGCAATCTTTCCTTTCTCTTCCTCGTTTTATCCTCACTCACATTTACACTCACATGCACTACATGCCGGGAAACCAGTCGGAAGCTTAAGAGCTTGTCCCGGCTGGGGTGGTGCCTTGCTGGTGGGAGGTACCCGGTTCGAGACAAATCCCCCACACCGAATTAGGTCGGCTACGGATCTCACCATCCAGCAGGGGGAAATGATCACTACCTCCTGTGATTATATGCACTACACTTAGGGGACTCATGACCTTAGCAATTGGCGCGGCGCGAATCGCTTATCAATCAGTGAATCAATCAATCGATCAACCCCACCCACTCTTCATTCCGTGCCCGCCCCACTCCGCAACTCCGTTCCGCTCCTATCCTGCTTCCTTTCCCACCACCTCACTCTGACCCGCCCCGCCTCCACTCGATCCGCTCCACGTCGAGCCGCTCTGCCCACTTTTGCTCCATCCCCAACTCTGACCCGTCACGCTTCCACCCTACCTTCGCTTCCTTTCTCTCCATTCCGCCCACAGCACCTCGCCCTCCCTCTCGCCGCGCCTCGCCTCGCCTCTTTTATTCACGCTTCACTCCGGTCTCTCAGGCTCTCCGCACCCCACCCTTCGGTCCTTGTCCCAACCCGTCCCCTTTCATTCCACGCCGTTTTATCCCTCCCACCTCTCTTACTTCCCACCGCTCTTGCATAGCCTCTTCACACTCTACCGCATCCACCACTAATCGTTGTGCCCCTTCCGGTCTCTAAATGGACGGACTCGGGCTAATCAAGACTACTCGTACGAGCATATTTTGAACATTCGATTCTCCAGCCGCATTTGGGAGCGTCTGGAAGCCTTTTCTGCTTTCTGCTAGCGCTTCGGAGCGACTTTCGGTGTCAAACTCAGGAATATTCCTCGTTTTAACATCTGCTACCCTTGAAACATTGCTTCTGGAAATCCTCTCATTTTGCCAACTTTCGACCACATACTACCATGGTGACACGTGGATCGTATGAATTAGTATATGACTTGTAGTACAACTTTATGCAGACGTTTTTCGTAATTACAACTTCGGTTCTAAGAAGAAGAGAGTTATAAAAGGAAAATTATTGTTAGAGATCTTGGGCAAGAAACATCACAAGAGAAAGTACGTCTCAGTTCGAGCCCGATCACGCAGTCCTTCAAACCTAAGAAAATGAAGGTTTCTGCTTTAGTGATTTATGCTACTCGGAGCAGAAGTTGTTTTGTTGAAGTATTTTCAATTCAGATTTGTACCCAGTGAACAAAACTGTTTTGTTAACTACCCATAGGTTTTTATAAATATATGTTTTAAAAATTTCGCTGATCCGAAACAATAGGTAAACTTCTAAATTCTAAGAAAAAAATAGTGGATATTTAACGCTTCACTTCACGTCCATTAGTTTAGTTTTTCGTATATTTCCACTTTACATTAAATATTCAGGCTCGAAAATTCATGTGTGGTAACATTATATCAGATATTTCATAAATAATGAACGCATTTAATACAACAAATCAGAGTAGACAAATATAACATCATTATACTTGTAATAACTCACTTTACAAATTTAAGGGTTGTGTATTTTGCTGTAGAAGCCGTCTCTTTTTGATCCCTAGATCCAGCATAGTGCGGTGTTATTTTACAGCATCCTCCTGGAGAGTGTGTGCAGTCTTTCTCCCTGTCTGCGTGCATCCTCTGTGCGGGGCTCTGGCAAGGGCGCGGGAGCAGGACAATAATTGGATATCCGCTTTTGCCTCCCCCCTCCTGTTTTCACCCCGTGCGCCGCCGCTCCGCTGTTGCCACCGCCACCGCTACTGCCTTCACACCCGACACCGCCCGCGCCACTCGCTGCTCTTTTGTTGCTCTCGTTCGATTCCCCGGGCACGCGTCTGTGCGATTAATTATTACCCAAGTACGTGTGAAGAGACCGATATTATTTGCGGAACGGCGTTCAAGGTGAGAGTACATGTTTACACCGCTCGGTCGTCGGTAGGAGCGGTGGAGTTGAGAACGCCGATCAGTTTGTCGATGCGTGATTGTATAGTTCTTTATTTATGAGAGTCATCATTTGAACAAGATATTGGGCACTAACAATAACTGCTTAAAATTTATTTTGGTATATTTTGTTCGGATCTCTAATATATTTGACTAAAACGGCTGCACTGTCAAAGTTTGTTAAAAAATGGTAGGTATCAAGATGGGAAAGTAATAATTAAACCTCCACGAGTGGTTTTACTTGTTAGAAAATACGCCAAACAAATTACTGAATTTCAAAATATAATGCAGTTATGTAAAGCAAAAGTTTATATGTTTTCAATTAGTTATATTTGTTGCTTCAAATGTGATCTGACGAAAATTATCGAAAATTTTACTCCAATCAGATCATTTAGATTTTATGAAATAATGACTTGTAGAGAACACGTAGTCATATATCACAGTTTGACCATAATAACATTCAAGTTCACTTTGATAAAATTAAATATTTTTAAATTTTACAGTTTAAATTTACTTAGGGCGACATTTTGCAACGATTACTCCAGACTATTTCATTGGTATCCTCGGGGAGGTGACAAGACCCGACGACAAAACAGGGTCATCAGAAAGAAATTTATGAAGAGAAATATGTCACTTTTAAACTTTCGACAGATTTTAAATGTTTGGAATGTAGAATATACTTTCTGGAAACTTTTATATTAAAACCAGGTCGATAAATTGGTTCACGAATAGATTCAAAATGCTGTTCTAAGAGTTAAATTTAACAGATATTTTTCTGAGAAAAGGCGGACATGAATTATGGGACTTGGATTATTTTAAAACCTTTGCTGACAGAAAACGTGATTCTCAGACTTATGCTACATCCAAACATATGACGTAATTATTATTTGACGGCAAAATAAACAATTCAAAACACAACTTTTTAAATATAACTCTGCCTGAAAAAAAACGCCACTGTGAAAATAATATTTTATTTTCTCAAACTTGTTTTTCCTATTCGCAAAAGTAATACAGTGGTACGATGTGAGAAATTAGTATGTTTGAATTTGACTTACATCCAGGATTTTGAATACCACGTTGACGTTTGACTAAACTTCATTGCGTTCTATCAAATGAAATTAAAAATAAAGTAGAAAGAAAAGGGTTGGTCTACCCAACAATTTGTTTTCTTGTTTATCATATGTATATAATCATAACTCTCAAATAAATGAAATCGCGAAGTGAATTACAGGTAACAGAAATCGACAGTTTAATTTCGTTGCTACGTTGGAATTTTTTTAATACAACGAGAACTGTCAGTAGAAAAACGCGATTGAGTTAAAACCACAGTCAACGAAATACAATCATAAAATATTGGCCATCGATTACAGAGTTAGTGAAGTGGTGTCCTCTAGTAAACATTAAATATTCTGAATGCCACTACTTTTTCATCGCTTCACATAGTATTTACTTTGGTAAATGATCAACAGAAGTTAGTTAAAGACAACATTCAAATTAATTGCTGTTTAAAATTACTTGATTCGCCCACTATAAAAATTAGTTTTCATGTATCTGTACACTGTAAGTAGCAACATTATCATTCTTGCTTAAATTAAACTCTCATCTAGATGTCTAGAGGTTCGGAGTGTTGTCCAAATCACGCGAATTTGAGTAAATTACTGATGTAACACCACGAGTCCGGGGCGAGGTTTGCTATAATTCCAGCGCGTATTTTATACCAATATCAACCTATTCATAGTCATTAATCTATCATCGTTGCTTTTAACCGTAATTTAATTGGGCGATATTTAAAGAAAAAATATGATTTAAGTATCACTTTAGTCATTCATTGTTTTCACAGAAATGAATTGATTGTTGTACTGTATTGATCATCGAGTCATTCATTTCCCCCAGAAATGAATTGATTGTTGTACTGTACTATATTGTGAACTGTATTGATAATTGAGCAAACACAGAATTTTGGTAATCATTACACTGGTCCGCATGATTCTGGTGTTTTCCTCTAAATACGTCTTCTTTATAAAGTACATCATCCCGATTTTGGAAATACAAACGGTTTTTCTCTATCACTTAAAAGTAGTAATTGTGAAAAAATTGTATGATCAATGAATTGATCTAGTATGTTATGATTGATATCTAGTATGTTACTTCTGTTGACAGCAAGCAAATACCATCAAATTAATTGTTGAAATTGTTACGTTTGGCAACACTGTAGCACCCAAATACTTTTCTTTTACGTTTACATCGATTCCTGTTTAGTATACAATCAGTATTTAGATAGTGAGCAGTAGCATTTCTGAGTGAACGCTTTATTTTCTCGATGTCTTTTGAAATAATATTCCTTCAAGGAAATGTAAAAATTATCCTGAATTATTTTGTCAAATTTTTGGGAGTTTTATGACAAGAAAAAGAAGATGAAACATCACAAACTTTGTGAAAAAGGCACACCATGCCTACTTTGATATGAAACTTGGCGATCTTCACAGAAAACGTTTGTCATATTTGTGTTGAACAATTAAGGAAATGCAGTCAAGGGAAGAAAATTAGCATGGCTTTTGCTGTTCCAATAATTTGGCGTGAGCCTTGAAATCTTGTATATGATTGTTATTTTTGTGCAAATGACGTTAAAATTCAAAAAACCTGAAACATATCGTTTATCCAAATATTTTGTCAGCAAAAAGGCCCGTCGTCGCTCATCAACCAGGTTTCCCTGTCCCTTCTCCACCAGAAACATTTAGAAACGAATCGTCTTCAGTTTATTTCAGAGTCTAAATATAATTGCAGTGAATGAGATCCATTTCAAAAAGAGGACATCAATCAGTCTCAACAGTTCCTAGGAATATCGGATATAATGATTCAAGAGGGAATATTTGTTGAACCAGAGATAAGGACGTTGTAGAAAGATACTATATTTGAAAACACAATGACCCAGGCCGAAAAACAAGCGTGGACGGCTTTCAAGAAAATCATTAAAATCTTCATAGGAAATCACAAGGATCCAATTTATATAAATATTGTAAAAAATATGCTTGAAAAGTTTGGACAGCAATTGTGTAATATGAATGTTGAGGTACATTTCCTACACTCTCACTTGCATTTTTTCCAGAAAATCTTGGTTGCGTCAGTGAGGAGCAGGGTGAAATATTTCACCAAGACATCAAGGAGATTAAAGAATGTTATCGGGGCAAATGGAATGTATGTTAGCAGACTATTGATGGTCACTTGCAAGAGGTGAACAAATTACTTTTCACGCAAGGAAATCTAAGAAGCGTTCTTTAAAAAAAACGAATTAAAAAATGTTACTAATGCTCAATCAAATGAGCTTATTCTATCACAGTACTAAAGCATCGTCTCTATTAAATATTTTCGTTGATTTATTGTATTTTAAAAACTAAATGTATTGAGTCGAAAGTAAAGCTATACTTTTATTATTTCTAATATTGTATAAAACGGACACGTGATGGAGCAAAATGGATTTCAAATTTATATTCAGCATGGTCACGTTAAAGTTATTCACGTATTAAAATGAAAACCCCAAACAGCCAAACAGTTAAAGTTTGCAGACTAGTGTTATCATTATCATTTTCATATGTTCGGTAGTTTTCCTTGGTTTCTCCAATCAACACCAGGTGAATGACGGGAGCACTACCCTAATAAAAGGGTCACAAACCGAGCGCTATTTTACCTTTCTCTTCCTTGTACTATCTTCACCCCTTACACATTTACACTAGCATGCACGACACTACCACATATGCCGGGAGACCACCCGGGAACTTAGAGCTTGTCCCGTCTGGGGGCGGTGCCCTGCTGGTGGGATATACCTGGTTGGAGAAGACCCCGCTAGCCGCCGGTAGGTCGCCTCCGTGTATCACCATCCAGCGGGGCAAGATGGCCACAGCACGAGCAAAAACATGCACTACACTTAGGGAATAATGACCTGAGCTGATGACGCGCTCTGAATCATTAATCAATCTATCAATCATCATCTGATAGACGATGAGCTATAGCAAAGCTATTGATTGTGAGGTGATTGGGTGGTAGCAGTGGGAGCCCTCGCAGTTACTTGTTATTTTATGTGAGAGCAATGGCGGGCGCGAGTGCTGGGCCGCCGCAAAGCGTCGGGGTGGGGGGGGGAGAGGGCGGCGGGTCAGCGCGCGGCGTCGGCGCTTGACCTTCTCGCGCGCGCAGCCAAATGTCAAGTGCTGCGCTGCACCGCCCCCCCTCCAACTCGCTGCCCCTTCTTCCCCTCCCCCTGCTCCGCTCCCGGCGTCGCCCACGCCTACGCACTCGCCCGCCCGCTCTCCGCTCCCTGCAACCTACCCCTGTTCCCGTCCCGCCCCTCAACCCGCGTCCCGCCTGCCACCATCGCCCTCCCCTCTCTGCGCCCAGCCACCTGCCTTGTCGCCCGCTCGCTCCTGAGACTCACCCGCCCCTTCACCCCTTGCGAACCCCACAACCCTTGTCCACCTGCCACCTCTGTCCCCCTCTTCCATCCCTCTCCGTGAACCGTCACCTTCTCAGGTGCCAGCCACCTGCCTCGCCGCCCGTTCACTACCGGTACACGCCCACCCCTCACTTCTCTTCCCACCACTCTTTTCGACTCTCGGCCGGCCCGTTGCCTCACACTCCTCCATTCGCCCCCACTTCGCTCGCAGCAGCCTTCCCCGCCGCCTCACCACGGCGCCGCGACTTCTTACAATTAGTATCGCCCACTCCCAGCGGTCACTCCTACCTTCTTACGCTCTGCAGCACTATCCTCGTTTCAAACCGCTCTTCGAATCGTCTGTTTACCTAGTATAGATTCGGCACAATGATTTCGCTAATGCTTACGTAATGGTTGAGGATTTCCACTTAAAGTTCGTAACCTCCTGTTGACTTAATAATTTGCTCACTAACTCGTTCCATAACTTCCCACACGCACAAACGTTCACTGATATAGGCTACTTCATCGTTGTAGAAGCGTGGTTTTACGTCTGCCATTTAGGTGTTCCCTTTCTCTAACTCCAACCTTGAAATTAATTACCTCACAGTTCGAAGGCTTTGTTCTAGAGACATCGTTGAGTCCTTCCGCTCGCGCCGCGTGTAATTGGAGCCAATCAGTTAAGAGAGGCGAGTGGGGAGCGACGAACGAGTGGAGAGGAGCCTTCTCAGAGGGCGGATGCGGAGGCGGCTCCGGCGGACCGCGCGCCCTTCATCTCCTGCGCCTGCGTGGCTTCCCCTCTGGCCTTCAGTCCCCCTGCACTCACCCCAGCCACCCTAGTCACCCAGCCACCCCACCGCCCTCGCCATCAACCCCCGCACGCCCCCGTCGCTCCGCCCCCGTCGCTGCGCCCCCGTCGCTCCGCCCCCGTCGCTCCGCCCCCGTCGCTGCGCCCCCGTCGCTGCGCCCCCGTCGCTCCGCCCCCGTCGCTCCGCCCCCGTCGCTCCGCCCCCGTCGCTCCGCCCCCGTCGCTGCGCCCCCGTCGCTCCGCCCCCGTCGCTCCGCCCCCGTCGCTCCGCCCCCGTCGCTGCGCCCCCGTCGCTCCGCCCCCGTCGCTCCGCCCCCGTCGCTCCGCCCCCGTCGCTCCGCCCCCGTCGCTCCGCCCCCGTCGCTCCGCCCCCGTCGCTCCGCCCCCGTCGCTCCGCCCCCGTCGCTCCGCCCCCGTCGCTCCGCCCCCGTCGCTCCGCCCCCGTCGCTCCGCCCCCGTCGCTCCGCCCCCGTCGCTCCGCCCCCGTCGCTCCGCCCCCGTCGCTCCGCCCCCGTCGCTCCGCCCTCGTCGCTCCGGCCTACCGCCCCCGCCACTCCCACCACCCCTACCACCCCCGCCATACCAGCCGCCCCCAGCACCCCCGCCACCCCAACAACCGTCGCCACAACCCCAGCAATGCCCATCGCTCCGCCACTCCTGCCTCCCCTCCGACCTCCTTCCTCCCGCCGAGTCCCACGCCCTCGGAGACCGCCGCCCCTGCCGCCACCGCCGTCACCTCGCACTGGAAGTAGTGGCTCAATGCATCAACTGATGTCACAGCAATGCCTCTGACCAAGAGATCCTAGGTTCGAGTCCCGACGGTGGCAGGATTTTCGACACCAGCTTGTCACCTAGGTCGAATCCAGTCGCTGTCTGAGGAGAATTAGAGCGACTGGCTGCTCTGATCGGTAGTTTTCCGTGGTTTCTCCGATCAACGCCAGGCGAATGCGATTTGCCCTCACGGCATTTGCCCTCACGGCAACCTCCCCATAAAACGCCTGAGTCTAGGGCCCCTCTGTCAGCTCAGAGCAACTAGCTATCCGGACTAGTGCCGGAGTCAATATCGCCTGTATGACGACGCGCCACTCACATGCGCCGGGACACCAAGTCCCTCCTCTATGCCCGGAGTATCGGGCCACTGCCATGACGAAGCCAAGAGCCCAACTGGGGGCTACCCGAACTAAGGTCCGGGCGGCTCGGGGCCCCCATCCCGTCTTCCCACTGCCTGCACCTTCAGGCTAACGATCTGGGTTGGACCGTAACCAAGGCAACCTGACGGTAGGTAACGTCCCGCCGGACTTCTATTTGTGGATTCCAGAGTACCCTAGGTCTCCCTCACCCAATCCTGCCTTAAGGTCGACGCGCCAGGGGCCTAACTGGTGGGTCGCCGGGTTGAACCGTCGACCAGGAACTTAGCATCGCCTGCTCACTGCCTCCATCTTGAGGCTAACAACGTGAGTGTCGCCGTGAAACTGGAGGTCCGACACTAACATACATGTCGGCAGACCGATGGGGAGCTTAAAGCTTGTCCCCACAAGGGCGGTGCCTCTCTTGTAGGAGATACCTGGTCGGGGAAAATCTCGCTAGCCGACGATAGGTCGTATCCGCCATTCAGAAGACCACCTCCAAATTACAGAGAAAACATGCACTACACTTACGGCACTAATGACCCCTCTAATTGTCGCTCTCGAAATCACTGACATTCAAACAATCAATCAATCAATCAATCAGCCACTTCGCTGCCCCCGCCACCCCCGCCGCCATCGCCGCCAACGCCCCTTCATCCGTCCGAAAGGCCACCCTACGCTCTGCACGTGTCCTGCCGCGCCACTGCGCCCGCCGCAAAGTCGCCTCCGCCGCTCCCGGCACCCACGCTGCTCACACCGCCCTCGCCGCCTGCCTAAGCCACGTCGGAACGCACCCACACTACCATGCTTCTCACCCTTCTGTCTCCGTTCCTCCAGCCGCGCCCGCTGTCCACGGCACCCACGCCCTGAAGCCGGCACGCCCCCGGCCTTCCTCTCCCCCGCGCCCTGCATGCGGCGGCCCACGCTTCCCGCGCGGACAACACCGCTCGCTCCACTGCCCTAGGCGCCCTCGTCTCTCCGCACGCCACGGGCCTCTTCGCCACCGGCATCTGGAGCGTTGCTTCGCCCTCCCCGCCAATTTGAGGAGCCACTGCCTCGCCGGTCCCGCCCTCGCCCGCGCCCTGCCACCGCCTTCCTACCCGCGGCGGCGTGACTGAGCGAGGGAGTAAGTGAAGTACACTATGTGATCAAAAGTATCCGGACATGGAGGAGGTGGTGTTATGGTGTGGTCGTGTTTTTTCATGAAGGGGGATTGCACCCCTTGTTGTTTTGCGTGGCACTATCACGGCACAGGACTTGTTGATGTTGTAAACTCCTTCTTGCTTCCCACTGTTGAAGAGCAATTCGGGGATGGCGACTTTCAACACGATCGAGCACCTGTTCATACTACCCGGCCTGTGGCGGAGTGGTTACATGACAATAACATCCCTGTAATGGACTGGCCTGCTCAGAGTCCTGACTTGAATTCTATCGAACATCTTTGGGATCACCGAAATACATCGATACGTCTCCTTAGTGCAGCACTCCGATAAGAATGGGCTACCATTCCACAAGAAACCTTCCAGTACCTAATTGAAAATATGCCTGCGAGAGTGGAAGCTGTCATGAAGGCTAAGGGTGTCATGAAGGACAAGGCCCTCCAGCATTACCGATGGAGGGCGCCACGAACTGGCCACGAACTTCAGCCACGTGTCCGAATGCTTTTGATCACTTAGTGTATTTCGTGTCTTGGCGATGCCAAGTACTGAGATCGTTTGACCCGTGTGTGTGGTGCATGTTGTAACCAAGAAGCGATGATGTTCTCCCTATGCTGAAACGTCAAATTCGGGGGAGGCCTACACGTCAACTTACGGGTTTTCTCCCGCCATGTGTCTCCTTCATCCGGGCACCGGAACCGGATAAAAGCTCCCGTATTATCTTCCGATATGTCAGATAATGTAGCTCAGAGAAGTGTACCTGTAAGTGTATGAATGTAAGGGAAGAGGAGCGGACAAGGATGAGAAAGAGAGCATCGCACGCAGACCGTAGCCATTTGTTAGGGTACTATTATACCCGCCAAGAGGCGATTCTACGACAATGGATGCTGTCACTCAATGAGACATTTCAGCCAGTCCACGGTGATCACGCGGTGGCCCACGCTTCCAGTACTAACATTGCTTGTTTCGCTGACGCTCCTCTGCCCTAGACGCCCTCGACACTCCGCATGCCAAGGACGCTGCACCTCCTCACTACTGGCGTGTGAGGCGAAGCTTCGACCTTTCGCCTCGCCCTCCCTGCCAATTTGAGGAACCACTGCCCCCGCCACCTGCCGGTCCCACCCTGCCCGCGACACCTCTGCCTCCGTCCTTCTACCCGCGGCGTGTCTGAGCGATGGAGTATTTTGTCTATTCGCGATGTCAACTACTTTGCTCGTTTGACCCGTGTGTGAAGTGCATGTTGTAACCAAGTGGTGATGGTGTTCCTCCTGTGCTGAAACGTCAGATTCGGGGTTTACATACGCAACGGTTTTCTGCCTCCATGTATCTCCTCTACCCACCCATCTGGATGGCGTAGTTGGCTAGAGTGTATCCCGACTCAGTGCCTCGACCGGAAGAATCGCGTGTATGAGTCTCGCCGTGGGCATGGTTGTGTCACTGCTGGCCGATTAGACCTCAAGTGTATCTAGTGTAAAAGGACGAGTATGTGTCCCCATAAGGAACATTGTGGGTACCCGACGGGGATAGCCGAATTAGGCATCCCCTGAAAGCTGAAATGACTCCCGGAAGGAAAAAAATAGTATCTCCTCCAACCGGGTACCCGAACTGTATTGTTCCGAAAACCGTATAAGCTCTCGAATTGTCTTCAGATATGTGAGATAAGGCACATCATAGAAGTGTAAGTGCGTGTGTGTAAGGACGAGGAAGGGAACATCGCGCGAAGTCCATGGCCGTTTGTTAGGGGACTACTATAAGCAGCCCAGATACGCTGCAACGGCAACCCGCCCACACTGAGCCATCTCAGCCGGAACGTGCCTTGGTCCTCGCCGTCCTTTCTGCCCTGCGGCGCAACCAGTGGGTCGCCGGGTTCGCGCGTGTGAGCGGCGCAGCCGACTGCGAAGCGTGAACGCATTGGACGACCCACCTGGTGGAGCACGCGAGCCACGAGCACGGCAGGCGCTCGCTCGGCGGTGCCCCTCAACCTTTTTAGCAAAAGGTTCACTCGAGAGCGACGCGAAACGTTTGCGGGCCACCACAGCACAGTTGAAAATGTATTTACGAATTGCAGCAGGTAATTTCAGCCCGTCGGAGGGAGGCATTCATATCCTGTCACGAGGTTTCGAAGGGTCTAGCATACAGGACCATCATTTAAACAATGAAAGGGAAGTGAAATGTTGCCAAAGGGGAGTTCTAGAGAGATGCCTCAGGGCATCGACTGATGTCACTGCTGTCCCCCTGATCGGGAGGTTCTAGGTTCGAGTCCCGACGGTGACAGGATTTTCGACACTAGCTTGTCAGTTGGGTCGCTGAGAATTCTAGCGGCCGGTTGCTCTGATCGGTAGTTTTCCGTGGTTTCTCCGATCAACACCAGGCGAATGCCGGAGCAGTACTCTAACAAAC
This sequence comes from Acheta domesticus, assembly GCA_031308135.1. Taxonomy (NCBI): domain Eukaryota; kingdom Metazoa; phylum Arthropoda; class Insecta; order Orthoptera; family Gryllidae; genus Acheta; species Acheta domesticus. The sequence goes on from JAHLJT010009436.1 coordinate 27,603,366, forward strand.
GGGCCACGGACAAAGGGCGATCTTTCCTACCTCTTCCTTGTCCCATCCTCTCCCCTTACACACACTTACACTAACATGTACTGCACTATCACACATGCCGGGAGACCGGTCGGGAACTCAGAACTTGTCCCGGCTGGGGCTGTGCCCCGCTGGTGGGAGATACCTGGTTGAGCGAAAATCTCGGTAGCCGCCCGTAGGTCTGCGCTGAATCTCGCCATCCTGCAAGGAAAGTACACTGCCATCTCCCGAGCAAAAACATGCGCTACAGTTAAGAGACTAATGACTTCAATAGTTGACGCGCCCGGAAACACTAACAATAAATCAATCAATCAACTAACCAACCAAAGGGAAGGAGGGATTCGGAGGTGATGTTTTCACGTGGTGACGTCGCCTGTTGCAAAATAGCAGCGGGCAGGAGAAATGTTTGGTTTATACTAAGTTGCTTCTTCGCCACACTTCTTTAGTGGATGTTTGTGCAAGTGCAATGTAGGTCATTTAGCATTCAAAAAACGTTTAGAGAGTAAAGTCATTATTGATTATCACGCAAAAAGAACTCGGAAGCTGATTGAACAGGAAAAGAACGGATATTTTGCTTCTTCCGTTTTAAACTTTATCATGTATCTTTGTTTTAACAGTTCAAAACTAATTAAATAACTATATCGTACTGAGTTTGTAATTTTCTTTATTGCCATTGCTATCTCGTGAATTGAGATCACACGGAAAATTGGATAGAACTGAAAAATTGTGAAAGCAAACTGTACTGGTGGCTTCGTACTTTAGGCGAAGACTAAACGACAACTGACAGCTGACTGTCGTCTATCTTAATTTACCGGTAATTGTTTTGGGTCTTCTAACAACAGAGACGGCAAATTTACGAGCACATCTCTGTGTTGTCTCGAGATCTCATTGATCCACAATTTATACCAAATGAACACATTTAAAGAGAAATATCAATAGAAGCATTAAAAAAGAACTATCGATATAAGTGTGTATAAATGTATAAAAAAGAATATCAAATCGCTTTCACACCAATCTTCAAATCTTTCCCAATACAATCTAATCTGAAAACTCGGCTTTTCCTAGCACACCAATCCGTTCATGTCATTCAAAGGACTTGCAACAATCTCCAAAATCATCCTCTTCTAGCCAACTATTAAAATTAATTACTATTGTAACAATTTCGGTTTCTTACATACGAATTAGAGTGAAAATGAAGCCGTGCTCATGAATGCGGTTGAAACAACCTTACAAGGTTCCTTCCTGGGGTAACCTCAAAATATGATGACTTCATTAATTTATGTGAAAAATAAACAATTCGTATTGCAATGGAAAAGTGGATTATTGAGCATAAAGCGAGGGGACATTAGAGGGTAAATATTAAAGGATCAGTATGGTAGATAGATACAGAAAAGTGCATAGTATGTAGCCTGTTATTTTACACTACTTGTATACAGCCTCTTTTGTATATATTAAGCGAAGCCAACTTTTATATATTTACAAGTTGTACAAATAATTTCATTCTATGTTTACGGGACTGATGACCTTAGCAACTGATGCTCCCAAAATCACTTATCAATCAATCATAAATTACGTAATTTATATAAAAATTGATCGATTCAAATCCTTGGATAACAAAACTGCTGAAAAAGGGTATAAATAAACACAAATAGTACAAGGATCAGGGAATTCCCAGCTAGCTGTTGATCAGCGTGCTCGCACGCTTTCCACTACGCGGCCCCGGATTCGATTCTCGGTCGAGGCAAGATTATAGTGTGCGTTTTCCTTCCTATGTCCCAGTATATTTTGCTGTGAGACGATGAGAAAATTCACTTCTCAGGTTGAGAAGCCCGGAATTCGGCGTGGGAATGTCTACGTGCTAACCACACATACCCCCTTCACCTCTGGCCCCGAGGCAGGGACGTCGCCGATAGGCCTGAGCCCGTTCACGGTCTGTCGCATCAAGTACATACATACATACATACATACATAAATCCATGATACAGTAGTCCCTCGATGTTAAATCCGTGAATGTTAAGACTCTTTTAATGAAGAAAGATGGGTTAGGTTCTTGGATATCGAAAAAATGTTTAAAAAAGGAAGAAAAAAATCTGACCATCAATTACAGTACAACTTATTAAGCGCTACTAAAAATAGAATTCATAATTAACATTCCAAAATGAAATAAAATAATGTTTGAAACTTATTTCGAAGTTGAAAATGACTGGATATAGGATTTGCTAGTTTTTTTGCTTCTTCACCTTTCTCGTTGTTCTAAACTATGAAATAGTTCCTGCTTCTATTCTCTCTCAAATTTCGAAGTTATTTCCATGATTGGATCACATTCGAATGCCAGTTCCACCAGAGCTTGTTGATTTTAGAACGCCATCAACAGATTTGCCATTGAAGTTGCTCCAGGACGCAGTTTCGCTTCCGTTACTTCATCATTACCGTCGAGAAGCTTCTCTACAATGAGCTCATTATAATGAGAGTTGCATGAGATCATGAATGGCTCTTCTGTTCATTTGAACAAAACCCTTACCTCCAATTTGGTGCAACTTAATTGAATTATTTTACAATTGTGTTATCCTATAAATGTGAATTGACATTTCATCTGTGTAATTTTTGAAGAAAGTTATACTGCGAGCTCCGAGGTCTTCCGAGTTCGTTTTCCTGATGATGATAAAGGAAATGAAATGGGCTCCCTTTCAAAGAAAATATACGACCAAAAGACCCACTTGCGAATGTCGAAGTCGCGAATGTTAAAACCAGGAGCATTTCTCTAATCGCGAATGTTCGGAACTGGCGAATAGCGAATTCGCGAATGTCGAGGGATTACTGTACAAGGATCCGAATCCTTTGGTCATTTCATGCGTTACATTTAACGATCTTCGTGCCGGGTCTGCTGCGCCACGCATCGTTGCCACGAGTGCAGCGCGTATCCTTAATTCACGTCCTATCGATTTCGCATCATTGCGGAGTTCCTTTTCTTCGTTCGCCCGGTCGAAGGAAGCGCTGCGCCGCGCCGTTAAGGGAATGAGACGTGTTCTACTTTCTTGCTCTGCTACTTGTCAGTGCGAGTCATTGATCCGCGAGGCCGAACGCCTGTTCCCGCTCTTTTGTGCGCTCTTCATCTGTTCGGATTGACGTTTCGTGCTTTCGTGGAAATTACATTTTCTACGCGAAATGTCGACCGTTATCTAAAAATTGTAAACGAATTATGGTGATGCTTCCGAACAGTTTTCTGCGACATTGCTTTCAAGTATAAAATAGATATTGCGTCTGTTTATTTCTTTTTTTATGATGTGGTTTATGTAGAATGAAATATTATTTTACCATTAAAAGACTGTTATTTGATAAATGAATTCGTGTGTTATGTAGCGTTTTAACAATGTAATGAGAGTTACATTATTAAATCAACATGTTCAGATAGACAATTTGCGCATAATGATTTTTCATTTTAATAGATGTCTCTACTTTAAGATAGTTTATTTCTGTAGAAATAACCCTTTTCATTTATAAAATGTATCGATTAGGTATTGGAAAAAATGATTCAATTATTATGCAAGTATGAACAAAATTAAAGGTACTAAAAAAAACATTTTGCGTGAAAATCTGTTCTTGAATCGCCACTGAAACGCATATATTGAGTATTGGAAATCTGGTTGTCTCTAATTTAACGTATTGGTCTGCAATAAAACAATGAATTAACTTATTGATTCGTTCGGCATTTAATTTGAGGCTAACGCGAAACATATGCACAACTTTACTTCCTCATAGACAGATTAAGAGAAAGTTACGTTACGCTTCAGGAAAAATGTGCCTATTAGATTAAACATTTGAAAGTTCATTTTGTAGTAACAAATTTAGTAACTTTGCTTGTAAAACTTTATTGATCACCGAAGTTCTGTATTTACTGAGAATGCCAACTTCATCGGTGAACAAAGCATGTAGTATCTCTGGTATAAATCAGTAGTGGTCACTAATGACCATAGTGTGATACCGAAATATTTATTTCTAAATATGCCCGACTTTCTTATAATACCTCAACATAATCAATGGTTTCCTTACTTACCAATTCTCGGGACATGGATTAGTACATCGGAATGCTCTATATGGAAAACATCGGACGAAATTTTGAAGAATGGTGAAATAAAACTAATATAACTAAAATAATACCACGAGCTTCTGTGTTGAACAAATACGCATTCTATTTATTTTTTCGTTTAGTTAACTAATTATGCTCATTTATTGCATGAAAAATCGTTGATTATCTCCATGTTAATGGCACGCGTGGAATTAAAAGTCTACCGTACAATTAAGATTCTACAACCACCAATCAGAACTCACAAAAAGATCAAAATCGTTTAATTATGATACTATAAACACACGTGGCCAAGCTATTTGCAGCCGGCCGTGAAATAAACAAAAATGTCAACAACCTATACGTGAGCGAATAAAACAAAATTATAAAAAAATTACTCCTTAGTCATATTGATATTTATGGTACAATTTGTTAAATTCTTAAAAATTACCCCACCCACATTTGGCACCAATGATCCTGATCCAGACAACGCTTCATAATTTTCAGAAATATGTACTTCACCAACGTGACTTGTCCCAGATAAAGCTGTGTGTGATGTTGAGGCAGTGGGTATTGTAGTTAATGACAAATCTGATCTTTCACCTATATGCTTTGCAATTTTTATTTTATTTTGTATGGAATCTTCAATGTAACTTTCTGCTACAGAAGAAGAACGCCATCCACCGTGTCGTTTCACTGTTAAAATGTTAGCTCCGCTATCAGCCAGAAAAGTAGCAGATGTTGTTCTAAAATAATGCCCAGTAAATAAATTTGCATCGTGAATGTTTGAGAATAAAGCTATCTCCTTTGGGATTCTTCCAAAATTATTTATACCTACTGGTTGAACGCTGCACCGTCCATTATTATAAAATACAAATAATTTTCTATGTTTTACTTGTTTAGGGCGAAGTGAAAAATACTGTTGACATTTTCCAACATAATTAACAGAACCTGTCTCATTAATGATTGTGAATTTTCTCACAATATTTGTTTCGGTTTTTTCAAAATTTATAAGCAGTACACTTCCATCTTCTTTAACGTCGTCCACACACAAGTTGTATAATTCATCACGTCTGCAGGCACCACAGACACCAATATTGCAACCACCTAAATACATTAACAAAATTTTATTTTTAGTCTATTGTATGCTATTAGTAACATTTTAAAGACATCATACTTTCATTTACTACACTTGCCTTCATAAGAAGGTATTTCTTATCTGGTGCCTCCGTGAGAAATCTATTAATTTCGTCTTTGCTGAATACATTTGATTTTTTCGGCACAATACCTTTATTTTTTGATTTTACAAAATCAATTAAATTTTTGTAATTCGAAATGTCTGTTTTCTTTGACACGCAACATCATCTTCAACATTGATAAGTATGGCGATAAGCAGGAGGGTTTGACGCTAGCTGACTATTGTATCATAAAATATTTGACATAAGTAAATTAAATGTATTTCATGACAAAAAATTATCTTAGCATATTACAAATAAAAAACATAAACGTCAATTGTATTTACCCGTTCTAAAAAATAAGCCATCAACACTTTTTCCGAGTCGGAAGTGACTTTTTTTTTGCTTTCCACAACTTGTATAAGTTGTATTTTCTTTCATATACTTCCTTACTTTTATTCGGAAGTAAATTATTCATCGCTTCGTCCGCTTCTTGCAATATCTCTTCAGGAATACTTTCAATGTCTTCCATTTTCAATATAAGTCACTATACTGATCGTACATAAACAAAGCATGGAATACTAGAATTGGCATTATTTAGAAGCAATACGTCATCAAACGTATTCATCGATGTATGTGTATGAAGTGTCATACACATGCACGTAACGTATGCATTTGAGTTTAAAAAAAAAATTCTTGAATGGAAACGAAAAAACGTTGAACGTAACACGTGCATAAAGGGGGATAATTGCACTCGTGGTATATAAAAAAACTCGCTCCTAACGTCGCTCGTTTTCTTCAACATACCACTCATGAAATTATCCCCCTCTTTATACACTCGTTTCGTTAATTACTATAAATGAACAATTTTTTAAAACAAAACAAGAAAGCACACTGTTATTTAAATTACTATTCCCACACTTTTTAAAGCCTTTTATTTTCCTTGTAATAGATTATTGCTCTCCCTTTTAGCTCATAAAATCAATGCATTGACTGATCTTGATTATTTTTCGAATGATTCCGGTCCCCATTTATGACACAAGATTATTCCTCGTGAACTTCAGCACTCAATTTCACTCGTAATGTTCCCGTGTCTCTTCTGGTCGTAAATGATCGTTCTATTTCACACACCTTATTACCTAAGAAAGTTATTTTCAGCTTTCTTAAACACTGCCAAAAACGTTCTCCTCTGACATTTTTTATATCGTCTCACATCAAAGCCTCCTAGTATTTCCTTTATTTTCATCTTCTGCACGATTATTGTCCATGGGGGTTTACATATACAGGTAATTATGATATATTACAATAGATATTTTTAAAGCGATCTAAAATAAATAAATTTAAAAAAGCAAATAGTGCCTACAATGATACTGATGAAACATTTTAGAAACTACACAATTTTTATTAATCTTAAATCATTTTCAATAATATTGATTAATTTTGAATAATCTTTGTTAATGTTGAATAATCTATAGGGATCAGACTGGTAATATATTGCGTCATCGACGCTTCAGAAATTATATTTACATTAACTTTCACTGGTCTGGAAACTGATAGACCATTGAACATAAATCATATATGACTAGAACACTATTATAAAATCTTACACTTTAGAAGAATATTATTCAGTAAAATCATTTTTATTATTTTAGAACATAAACAAATTGCTTGATTCAAGATTTTTTAATTTTCGAATACATCTCCTTCAAAGCCTTTATCTCACCGTTTAAGTAAGTTTTGCTTGCGAAGACAATTTGATCAACAACGATATTGAAAGGAAACTTGAAAGCAAAATGTTATTGTTTTATAATTAATGATGTAAAATAATTTCCTGTTAAATTGATCAAATTTTAATATATTATTTATTTATACGTTGAAAGTGTGGTTAATATGCCACAAAGAACTCTTCGTCATTGCAACATTGAACCAAAGAATCTGCCTAAAAGCGAACGCAACCAGTTTGACAGACATGTCTAAGGACCATGCAGATTGCATACTTTGCTCCTGCAAGAACGATCTGAATTAACCAAACCTAAAACAAGGTATCGACAGAAGGGTTTTACACGAATGCATGTCATTGGAGAGTGTTAACGTTGTTCGCAAGAATTACTGCAGATATATTGCGGAAAAGTCACGCCTTTCTGAGTTCTCAAGACAATGCATTACTTTCTTCGCTAACTTGGGAACATGATAACTTGGAATCCAAAACATTTCCTTTCTGTTATTTCCGTGCTCAGTTACGAATATGAAAATTTTAATAGTATATAATTATATTTGGAACTATTTCCTTTTCTTGCGAAGTAATTGTATCCAATCAAATTATTTTTCCAATCTAATTGTAATGAAGATTCTAAAGATCGCTATTAGGCAATGACAGTATGTAGCTTTTTTTAAAAACTCTGAACCGTAATTTTGAGTTATATATAACTTTCTTTGTTGGATACATTTGTCGAAAATTCTGTTTGCTTAGCTCAAAATGGAATCATCCCACTGCCACTTTCTCGTAGAAAAAGGAACATTCTTTCCTGATTCAAACCGCGAACGTAAAATGAGAATAAAATAATTAACATAAAATGTAAATAAAGAAAAGTATACTAACTTTTTATTTTCTCGCCTCTACTTTGTAAAAAAGACAATACAGTAAAACTGCCAATTTTCGACAGCAAAGATTTTTTTGCCATTGCCAGTCCCTGGTAACGAAAAAGTTGATTAATCTTCTTCCTACATACGAACAGTCTGACTATCCGTGTGCCTATCTGCCCGTCTGCTGCTTGTGGTCAACTCTGTGTCGTAAACAGTTCAACCGATTTTCTCCACAGCTGATATTCCTCGATCACTTTAAAGGAGCTCGAAGCATTCTAAGTTAGACACGGATATTTCGATTATTTAATTTTTTCCAGTGATAAAAGAATGGATGCTTAAAAGAAAGGTATAGGTCTCATTTTCGTTGAACTCTGAAATTACAAAAATTCCTAGTTAAAATTAATGGGCTAGGCGATTGTTTTTAAGCATTTGCCCCAGTGAGAAAGTGACTGCTTGGTGTAGTAGTAAAGCACAGGATGAGTTAACTCGATGAACCTGAGTTCCAATCTCGACGTGGAAAAAATGCCCTGATTGAAAACAGTTTTGCAGATGTCTGTTACAAATAATGCGACAAAATAAGTGCTTTTTGAGAGTGCATTATTACTTTTTCGTGTACACACGTTTGTAAGTATATAGTATAGAGATAGGGATGTCATGCTACGGAAAATTGATTTTGGGATTTCAACGGAAATACACATTTTGGGGTCTCCTTATTCTGAAAAGGTGGTGTTTTTTAAACGTCCATTGGTCTTTCTGTGCCTCTGTTTGCCGTCTGTGAATATCACTAGCGCCTAATCATTCGTATGACTTTTTCCAAAATGAAATTTTCCCGGTCGATTTGACCTGACTTGAAGCTCTGCGATTTTGAGAATCAGTCTTTAAATCTTTAAACTTTACATGAACACCGGGGCACTTTTCAAAATTTCTCTGAAGTGGCTCAATTTTTTTCTTTAAATTCCTTATACGTTTAGAGTGAAATACAGTTATAAAGATGGCATAGATTCGATCATCACGGTTAACTCTGAATTTTCGCAAATTACAAAAGTATTAATTTTATTCTCCGTCTTCCTACAACTACAACATTGAAGATAGCAATTGAAATTTGTTCTCCACAATTACTTATTTCATTAACGTAATGTAAATTTTTAAAAATGTATTCGTTTTTGAGAGATTTTGAGTGAAATATGGACATTACAATCGGCTTAAATATTTTTCTATACACATTTTATAGGGATAAGACTAAATGCACTGTAACATGAAAGTGTATGTCATTCCGCTGTTTTATTTTTTCTTCCAAAAATAAACCTATAGAATTTTTCATATCTCTCTCACGTCGTTAATATTTATATTACTGTCTATTCATACACATAATTGCATTTGTGAGTACATGGGCTTTAAATTATCTTGAACTAAGTTCTTCAAAAACCTACTCAAACATTTTCTGTGAAAATGAGCTTAAATTCGAGCCTTTTAGAAACGTTCAAATGCTCAAGCTATGTCAAAACTTGCTCCCAATTTTTTATAATTTTTTTAACTTTGGATACTGCTAAGTCCGTTGTATAGAATGGCATAAACACCATTTTGTTGTTAAAAAATAGACAGCTGCTTATTTTAAATATCTCACGTCATTTACGTTACGTGCGTTTCCTTTTCCTTATCGCAATTATGAGTACAATTGTTTTCTAATAATTTCTTCTGATGATCGTTGGATTCTCAAAAAGACTTGTGTGAAAGTGAGTTTCAAAATGTGCGTTTTCAGAAATGATCAAGCGACATTTTCTTAAAACTTTTTCAACGAAAATTTACACATAGGACCAGGATTTATTCTTCTATAATATTCTCTATGTAACATTTGAATAATTCAAATTAGTTTTAGAGAAAAATAAGTAGACATTTTAGGAGAAGTAATTAGAATTATTGTTCAATTAGAGATACGAGAAAATGATAAAATGTAAAAAAAAATATTAGGTGCTAATAGATGGCAGCCTAGAAACGGTTGAGAGAGTATGGAAAAGATAGTCCAGATTAAAAAGGAATGAGAAAAGTAACTAATATGAGGAAATCTATGCTACTCTGTAACACCACTAATTGATTATCACGTTATCTGTACTTCCTCTGTTATGTATGCTTTTAAGAAGTGTAGTGAAGGTTTTGAATCTTGCATCCACTCACCGAGATCCCGCTATGAACGAGCCTGTAGCCATCTGCGAAATGCAAATCGCACATGCTCTTCTGACGCGTGTTCGCTTATTGAAAAATGGGAACTTACTTTATCGTGTCTTAAAAGTTAGTTGAGTCGCAACACCTTGTTTGGGACCCTAAAGAACACATCTTTATTCATGACTCAGATAAAAATATTGTCTACTGAATATCATTGATTGCCCTCCTTTTAAGAGCGATATTGTATCTGAAATTCGCATTCATATTTTTGCAGATATACATCTTTTGCTAACCAAATGTAGTTGCATGAAAATTCCTTAAAATTTTCTCTCGCAATTTAATGAAGAATGTTACTAAGATATAAGGAATTACTAAAGAATTTTTCATCCATTTTCACCGTGGTTACACAGTAACCTAATTCATTAAATGCTTTCGGGGAGAATAGCCTGAAAAAGAAAGTTGCCTCCCTAGCTTGGCGATTATCGCTTCTCCTCGGATGGGGTTGTGCCGGCCACGGACATCACCCTCGTGGCGCCTCCACCGCCTCTCCGCTACCCCGCCCCACGCCGCATCGCATCACATCGCATGGCCCTCGTCTCTCCTTCCCCTGCCCCATTCATACACTTAACCTCTCCCCTCGTCTCCCCAGTCCGACGTGCGCCGCCCTGCTCCGCCCTGCTCTGTCCCGCTCCGCCTCCCCTTGATCCACCACGCTGCTTCCCACCCTGACCGACCCCTCCTCCTGCAACACCCCGCCATGCGCTTCTCCACCCTTGCCTCCCCGCTGCTCTGCTCGCTCCGTCACACCCCTCCTCTCCACTCCACTCCAGATAACCAGTCGACAACATCCCTCCACGCCCCATTCCGGTTCGCGACGACACGCCCATGCACATCCTGTCCCTCTCCACCTCGCACGCCACGTCCCCCCACCCATGTCACGTCCCACTCCTCCCTACACCCTCCTGTCCCCTCTCTTCCCTCCCCACCGTGCCGTGACCTCTGCGGGCACGCCCCGCTCCGATCCGCGTCGCCGGATTCGGGGGTGAAGGCGGCCGCAAGCTCCCCCTCCGCGCGCCCCCACGCTATTACCCCGACGAGCTCTCGCAAATGAGCGGGGCGGGGCCGCCCTCCCCTCCCCAACCCCTCCTCTCCACTCCCAGAGCGACTGCGAGAGAAGCGAGCGAGGAGGAGGGCGGAGGGAGCGTAAGAGAAAGAGAGAGAGAGAGAGAGAGAGAGAGAGAGAGAGAGAGAGAGAGAGAGAGGGAGAGCCGACGTGTGCGCAGAGGGTAGTGACCAAGGCGTTCGCGGGGGAATAGGCCGATGAAGAAGCTGCCTTGCAAATCTCGTTGAACGTGATATGCGTGTACACAGCAGCATTGTAGCGTGGATTAATGTTTGAAAGTAAACGTCTGAGTACGATGTAAATGCTCGGGGTGGAGAATAATGGCAGAGTAAATAACAAGAGTAAAGGTGTAGTCTGCAACGTTTTCATACGAATGAGGAACGTGCGGAATGGAATATGTGGTCATTGATTGTGTTAGAGCAGTCCTGCAAAACTCCTGCTCCCGCGGGCAGACGTAAACTACGGGCTCGTAAATGCAGAATGCCCGCAGAATCGCCGAAAGTGCAAGTAGTGGGGGGTAGGAAGCTTTGCGGGGAGGGGAGAAACCTGACGTCACGACGCGGCGCGTAGATTGAATGCCGGGATGTCTAATGCAAACATTTCGTGTGAAAACATTTTCCCACTTATTTAAATGGATGATTCTCTTATTTCAAGATACAAGGGCTATAATTTACTCACTCAACAGAATTTAACAACCCAATAAAATGCAAAGGACTTAATATTTGTATACGATGTCGTAAACGATGAATAAATAGTCCGTTAATTGGATATTAGAAATATATAATGTACTCGTAGCAAAAATTAATGCAGAAAATAATCATGATTTTTTTGAAGAAGAAGAAGAATGTTTTATCTTTAATAGAACCATCTCATTCAATTAAACTAGTTAATAAAAAATAGTTTATTGTTGTCATCATAAAAAAAATCCAGTGTCATAATTTTGTGTTTAGCAAAACACTAAATTAGTGATTACATCGAAGCGAAGGGAATTACAAAATCAGCCCTACAAGCAATCATTGTACTTGGTGTCCAAATCAAATATATAAAATTCGTTGTAGTTTCATATTTCACACTGTCATATATCGACAACAAACATTTCCAATATAATACAAAAGACAATAATATTTTAACTGTATGTGAGCGTCAGGTTCTTGCTCTTTCAATTTACGTGCTTTGTGCATTCTAGTTGTGCTTTCTAATTGGTAGTCCCTACTCCTAGAATGAGACTCGTCTCTACTCTTTATCAATTTTCGGATTTGCACCCGCGCAGCTTCTGAGGTTAAAGAAAGTGCACAATGACAAAGCTGTGCAGGCCTGTATTGGAGGAAGTAATTTACTACATATTGGAACAAGAATTGTCAACTTTTTCGGTATCAGGGTTCTATTTTTAGAAGTTTTTAATGTAAAAAATAGCCTTTTTAGCCAGCGGTTTTAATGTAAAAAATAGCCCTTTTTACAGTACTTCCACTATACTACGTAAGAAGTATGCGAAAAAGTAAAGTTTAGAGAGAGAGAGAGAGAGAGAGAGAGAGAACTGAAAGATACCCAACGGCAGTCAGTAGTATTAGACAGAAGTTGGTAGTAACAGCCGCCAGTTCGTATCAGTTCTGTACGAATTCGAGTTTGCTACCGAACATTTTGTGATTTATATGCGCATTATTATTATTATTATTATTATTATTATTATTATTATTATTATTATTATTTACATTTGGGATTTATATGCGATATTTCCATGCGCACGTAACATAGCATAGACTAATTTTTATTGATGTGTTTTATTATAACAGACCACGAAGATATGTCGAATTCCTCTTTGGGGAGCTTCAACGCTGTGCATTTCCGACGATTGTTTCGTTTCCCCTTCCGCAGCGACCCTACGGTTGTAACGGTGCGTTCTCGTTCACCTCTTTCACAACGGCTCGTTCGCTTCGTTTAATGCCCGAACAAAAAAGGAAGATTCAACTGCCTACGGCTGTGTCTCGGGGCTCCTTGTTGTGATGTATAACTTTTCTCGCTGCTTAACGTTGAAGTAACGTGTAACGTAAAGCGTGTTGCCTATTTTTGCCGAATGTGTCCTCGAACTTCTGCCATGCTTTGCCATCTTGCAGGATAGATCGCCGCGGTTGGTGGCGCACGATTCAAGCTACATCCGGTGGCCGTTCAGCCCTCTAAACAGTCACAATGTCTACGCATCATAATAAAATAATATCTCAAAATAAATTATTCAAACCTCTAGTACATACAGGGAGATCGAATATGACCACCTTTTCCCAATGAACATTTCGTGAAAAATTTTAAGTAAGCGGCACATGTAAAGTACACCCCTAATGTAGGCAAACCACCATACACTGTTTGACAGGTACACGGAGTTTGACAGGATTCCTTTGCTCCTTTGAAATATAATGTTCACAGCTTCCTTGTGTGGAATTTTGCACATATTCGTTGTGATAAAGTGATCATCTTGGACACCCTAAATTTCTGAGAGATTTGTAACATTTACGCTCAGACATTGTTAAATACGAATGATGTACAGATATGACATATGGATACCAGTTGAAGGCGTACGTGTGTGGCTGGAGAGAATGAATGACCATTTAATGCAGTCGATAGAGTTAAAGGGGCTGCACCTTGCACAACCTGATGTAGGATTTTTTATTTTGTTTCTATTGGTATTACTAGGAAAACCTTAAGCTGTCAATTTCGAAATATTTCAGGAAAATTTTGGGGGCCGAAAAAACACAAAATTTTAGGGCTCATTGTTTTTGCGTAATAACTTTTTTAATGAATTCTTCAAAAATTGTTTGTAGTACACTTAAATATCATAAACTTCTCTACACATTTGTTCTATAATATAATTTGCTTGATGAAATAGTAAGAGAGCGAGGACGTTTTAAAATTTCACAAAATTATCCGTTTTCTTTTCAAGTTGTCCAAAATTACTAATCAACAGTTAAAAAAGTATTACGCAAAAAACAAAAACTGCCTGAAAATTTCGAGGTTTTTGCCACCAATACTTTTGCCGAAGTATTTCCACGTGGAAAATTAAAGGTTTTCTTTCTTATATCAATATAAGCAAAATAAAAATTAAAATCTTCGACCTCACCTTTGGAAGGTAGAATGACCTACCGACTTCATTCATTAGGTTAGCGGCGTGAAATCCCTCTGTAGTAAAGTACAAGCTGGGTGGAGTAGTCACCGCAACACCTCCGGCCGCCCATCGGTTGGAAGCGGGGGCGCGCAGCACAGCGTTGCCAGATGCTTCGTACAAACGTCCGCCGTTAGATGGCTCTAAATCCGTCCAATTCCGCCCAATAACAATAATTCATCTTTCCTAGCGGAAAATTTGAATCTGCATTAAAATAATTGTATTTGAAGTTATTTCTTGAGGTAGCAACCCTATGCAATGCTCGACTAGTTTTAATTTTGTTGGTAAATATTGTAATTAATCATTTATGTAAAAACGTATACTTTTGTAATAAGTTATATCTTAATATCGAAAAATTAGTTATGACTACTCTTATCACTACAGCAGACGGAAGGAAAATTTTAAGGGGTAAACTAATTATTTTCATATGAGATCATTTTATTTATCACATTGTGGTATCATATTTTCACTCCCTTGCTCCTCGTAAATATCCGCGCTTAAGACGTTTACCACAGAAATGCTTACATATGCCTACTTATTCCCTATGGCTTAACGGAAAATTTTGGCAGTGACACCCTACTTCCAAAAGATTACTAATTTTAAATGGCGTGTTCCAAAATTAACTGTAAGTACTGCCAATAAACTCATGTTGTGAACGGCAAACTTCTAGAACACACCTGATGTTAGAAGTCTCAAAACTAACACTACTCACTTAAATACTTAAATTTGTTCAAAGAATTGGTCGCAGGTTCAAGGCTGAGAATTGGTTGCAGGTTCAATTGAGATGCATCGCTCAGTAATGCGGTCACAATTTGGATTTTTTACGACTGCGAAACACATTCTCTGACCGTAATTGCGTCCAACAAGGTGACATTTGTATTACTCACTTCTCAAAGTAAATTTGAACGACTTAACATATGACTAATGAACAATCTTGTTATTAAGTAAAAAACTAAAAAATAAATAAACTCACTATCAACGTTGTGGTAGTTTTTTGAAAATTTCGCCGTAGTCTAAACACCTACGCAAAACTGCACATGTTTTGATGCATTTTCGCCCATTGGGCGGTATTCCGCGAAGTAAATTTTTGCGCTGTGAGAGAGAGAGCCGTTGTCCAGCACCAAAAGCGGAATTCCGCCCAATGTGGCAACGCTGGCGCTGTATCCGCCGCGGGGGCCCCAGTTGCCTAAGCGGACAGCGCCCGTGAGTGGCGCGGACGGGTGACACGCCTCTCCGCGGGCCGGGATTCGACTCCGGCGCAGGGCAGCGAGAGGCGCTAATTTAATACACGGCCGCCAAACGACTCATTGCTCATCAATAATTCATCTCACGGCCTGACTCCCGGCAGCTCGCTCACTCAGCTCTCGGCCGGCAGAGGTCGCCACAGGCACAGAGTCGTATGTGGTCGCTGACACATCAAATTGAACAGGTAAATGACAGGCATTAGCACCTCAGTTAATGTAAAAATGTCTATCTCCTTCCGTCCGTAGGTTATGGTATATACGTATAAAAAATCAGCTGATTATGTCAAGTATCATTAATACCGTGTTTATTTCTTAAAAACAAAGTAATTAGTAAAATTCTCCAATTTCATGATTTGCCGATGCTTACGTGTCGTAGCCTGCGCTGAATTAAGCTCGTTGGGAAATGTACAAGCGGTGTAGGGGGGGAACGAAATACGCTTTCTTTTTTTTTCGTTTCATAATGACACTTACTTCACTCGTTTCCTTTTTCCCTTTTTGTCCGTAGAAATTAATATTGTGGTTGTCCTAAAGATCTTAAGATTAAAGCAATTATAGATTTTTGGGCTAAATAATGCCAAAAGGCCGAGTATTGTTATAGCATAAATTTAGTTCAATTTCTCGATGGAGGAATAACACATATTTACATATCTTCACCAAAAATCAACTTGAGACACGCGACCGAAGTGAAACTTTAGGTGCATAATAAAGTCAAAGAAAAGTTTGGTTGCCGTAATCAGTTAATATGATTACTTTCTAAATATGATTTAAAACGGAATAAAAAATAGAGAAAATTTATTTTAAATCATGCAGGATTTTACAAAAATTTAAATTTATGTTCTAGAATCAGTATAGTGTTATGTTCTAAATGTTCAAATTGGTAGAAAATATGTAGAAAAATATTTATAATATTTTATAATATTCTGTTTCTACGATCAACTAAAATGTGTACTTTTGACACTATTAAAAAGATCTACAGCTCTCCTATACTTAAGCTTTTGATCTAACAGTTCATAAGTATGATGAATGCATTCCAAGTAACCTGATAAAGAACTAACTGGACTTTTTGATGCTTTATTATATATTGCTATAAAATAACCACAAACAGACGTGTAGGTGGGCGCAGGATTATCCCATCCAGTGGGTGAAGATCATCACCACATCCCACAATAAAAACATGCAACAGACTTACGGGAATAATGTTGACGCGCCCGGAAATGCGAATTAATAAAAAAACTCGTGACTGAACAAAATTCTCGATCAAGTGGTTAGAACATTTGGCGTTTATCAAGAAATCCAGGTTCAATTCTCGACTAGGGCACTCAAGTCATTGCAAAGATATGGAGGGCTGTGTATCTCCGGGTGGAGTAGGTGTGGCAATACCGGACGCTTATCTCTACCACGGCAAAAGAGGCAAGATGAGGAATCTTCCGTTTCTCGAAGCTATCCTAGCAATTTTCTCTCTAAATGGTAAGACAGCTTGGAAATCGTGCACGACGGGACGGTGCGTTTCTGAATATATTTTGACTCTGATTTGTCTATTGTAGTAACTGGACTGGCGGGAAGTTATAACACGATCAGGGAATATGATATCTGAGATAATGAACGTCGTGGTATTGAACGTAGTAAAACCGCAGATCGAAAAAATTGAGAAAAAGAAAATAACATAGACAATTGTTTAAAATATTTATGTTATAAGTATTTTAAAAAGTGTAATAAATGGTAATTTTTTAAGCATAACCAAACACTTGATCCATCTGTAAATCACCATTGATAAACCACCTGTAAAGCACCATCAATAGGTTTAATAATTCCGTCAGTACATCGAAAGGTTTACAGAGTGGTGAAGAAGTCAATAATGTGTGCCAGACATGATTACGATTGGTACTTAGTAGTGGAACACCAAAATATAACATTGGGCGTTGAGCCAGCTTGACATTGCCAAATGGATCGTTTTGTCATCTGAGTGTGGAATCTCTAGCAGCTATACAAAGCTATTCGACAAGAATAAGTATGACTTGTTGGCAAATACTACCTGTTAACAATCCGAAAGGATGCTATACGGTTGAGGTAAATATCCCTTAAGTAGTACCATTACCAGAATGAGTCCGATTCTCGGTACATACTGTTATTTCATCGGAAACTACTCGTCAATATGATTCAAATTTAGGGTCTACACCTATAGAATGCATGACATCTGAACATTTATGGTGAATCCCCTCGCATCCCAAAAAAAGATCATGCCATGTTCGATGTCCGTTAGTTGTTTGCAAAGCACTCTGGTCTGCGCCGTAGCACGGCAACCGTAGGAGCACTTGTGCAAATGGAGTGTTTGCCTTTCACTAAATTTAACTTCT
Source organism: Acheta domesticus (assembly GCA_031308135.1). Taxonomy (NCBI): domain Eukaryota; kingdom Metazoa; phylum Arthropoda; class Insecta; order Orthoptera; family Gryllidae; genus Acheta; species Acheta domesticus. Next base: position 27,621,234 of record JAHLJT010009436.1, read on the forward strand.
CTGGTGATCCGCTCTTCATACAAAAGCTCTGATGGTTCAGAGCTATGTAAATGGTACGCAACCGCCCAGAGATAGTATATGTATGGCTGGGTCGAATTCATCCACCGCGTGGTGGAGGGATATTCTAGCGGACGGCTGCTCTGATCGATAGCTTTCCTTGTGTCTTCTACCGGGTGAATGCTGGAGCAGTTCTTTGTAGCAAATTAACCACGGACCGTGTGCGATCTTTCCTTCCCCGCTCTCCCCTTATCCATGCGTTCTCACTTACATTCACTATGTACACTACATGTTGGGAGACAAGTCGGAAGCTTCGGGCTGGGGTGGTGCCCCGGCGAGGGATGTACTGGGAATGGAAACTCTAGCCTTCGTGGAGGCCAGCACCGAATCTCACGTTCAAGCGTGGAGGGAACGTGATCACCTCCCGGTACATGAGGGTCAGTCAAATGTAAGCGATATAGATGAGGAAAAATAAAAAAAGGTGTTTATTATATCAAAAGTAATTGCCATAACTATTTAGAAATTGATCCCATTGTGAGACAAGATAGTCAGTGCCTTCAGAGAAAAATGTTTGCAACTGCTTACGGAACAATGACTGTACCCAGTCGTGCACTTCTTCAGCCGAAGCAAATAGACGGGACAGGAAAAGGTATTCTTAAATGAGGTACCGTTTAAAGTGCGGTAGTGATGTCATTGTTCGTCTGTTCAACTTCTGTTCCTTCGTCAGGCTGTGGGAAACCCAATACGCACAGCTTTTCCGGAACTTCAGATGCTCTGTCAAGATAGCGTGAGAGGTACCATGTCTAATGCTCAACATTAGACGAATGACTTCCATAGTCCGCCGTCAGTCACTTCTGTCAGTAGCATCCACCAGCAGCAATGACAGAAATGGTAATGACGCAAAGAGCCTCTCCCCGCCGACTGTTGTCTTCCAATGACATCTGACTGTCTCAGAATAATTGATTTCAATCAACCACACGTGCAGGTGACATTGTTTTCACTCACACACAACGGACATTTCGGCATGAATTTCAACTTCTGAGATTCCTTGCGTTGTCAAAAAACGCACTTCACCTTCACTTCTTCTTTTCCGACCTCCGTAGTGTTGTCAGACGCCCACAGACTCGCTGATCTCACTTCAAGCACGTCTACCAGACAAATGGCAGAGCGGTGAATGTTCGCGCTGTTCCTTTGTGATTTCCAATAGAGGTCACTTCTAAACACGCACTTATCAGCGTTGCCAACTTCCGTGTCATGTTCGTTATATAGTACGACCGAAGTATTCTTTTCACCATCTCTTTTACTCTTTCTCCACCATTTATTATATTGAAATAATAACAACATTTGTGGGAGAAAAGCGGTCAATAGAAAAAAAGTTATTTGAACGGGTTTGATAGGCCTTCTATACAGACTCTCGGCATGTAATATTTACATACGTATTTGTTTATGTCGGGGTCGGGATTTCTCCTTACTATGACTAATAACAACAATACTTACTTCCGCAACATTTTCTATTTATATACTGTAAATTACACAAATAAACATACGAATATCCTATTTATAACAAATAATGTGAACTCTTCCTTCAAATATTAAATTAATTCTAAATTTCAAACACAACTTGATCTTCATAGATTTGTTAATTTTGAACAATTCCCTATCGTTTACTTCCCTGTAATAGTCGAACTTGACCGTCGTTCCCCCAAGTCGTGAAGTCGTTCCACCTCCAATTTTCAATTATTCCACACCAAAAAAATGTTCGTGTTTAGACACGCACTTCTACACTTCCCATCAATGCTTCCAAAATTCCAGGAGAGTTCTCTAAACAGTTGTTGCTGTTCTACTGCACTTCCATTCACGTTTTTTCGAAATCACCACGAGATCAACATCATAAGTCCTAGCACGCCTAAAAGCCATCTGTATCGTTGTTTATTTTTCGCACATTTCATCTGTCTCAACTTCATGCGCGAACTGTACCCAAATACGATCCTTTTTTCTTCCGCCGCCACTCATTCGATTATCGCACACTGTCCAGTTTTCTGATTGGTCAACTTCCTTTACTATTGTATTTTACCCATCCAACTAAATTTACTCACGTGTCCTTTAATTAATCATATTGTGATAATAAACTATCATATAGTATTCTCATTTTCAATTGACTGACCCTCATACAATATTCCCCATAGTAATCACACTTCTGACCTAAGATGTTGACACGCTAGGAACCAATTAGTAGTCATTGTGAGATCCGCGTCATATTTCTACGTTAGTTGTCACTCCCTATATGTAAGGCGGTTCTTCGTGACACAAATTGAAAATTTTATTTACGTTAGTTTGAAAAAATTGAAGGACATTCAGTGAACATTGAGACCATTTAATGTGTTCTGACATTTTAGACATAGCTCCCAGCGCGTCGGGAGCGGAAATCTTTATATGAGTTTATCAACAGTCAGGGAAACCTTTAAAGAATCTCAAATGTTTACTGTATATTTTAGAGTATAAAACTGGCTTAGGTAGCTCAGGGCATCGACTAATGTCACTGCAGTGTCTATGACAAGGAGGTCCTGGGGTTCCAGTCCCGATAATGGCAGGATATTCGACACTAGATAGATAGCTAGGTCGAATTCAGCTGCAGCCAGCTACTCTGATCCATAGTTGACCGTGGTTTCTCCGACCAACACCAGGCTCAAGCCGGAACAGTACCCTAACAAACGGGCCGTGGGCTACGCGTCATCTTTTCTTCCCCTTCCTTGTTCCGTTCTCATCCCTTACTTACACACACACAAGCGTGGTGCTACCACACATCGAGAATACTTGTCTAAGAGCAGTCGTTTACTTTGCTGAACTTAATACAGTAAATTCGCAAATATGTGTGTCCTGGTTAAGCAAGCCAGTCATCAGAAGAAACAAATCCATTCACAAATGGAACACAGAATGTATAAATTAATTTCTGTGATCCTAGCAAGCTGGGTGATGCTGTCACACATTCTAATAAAATCCGGCCTTTTTCGAAATCAATAATCAAGAAATTCGCTCCTCAAACATCGAACGATTAACATTAACGCTCTTCGATTTTCTTGTCTGTGACTGCAGAAAACGTGTTCATTCATTTATATTATGTTTCATAATGTGCTCTGCGTGTTGTTTCAATTTTGTAACCGAACTTATGATAATTAGAGCTTTTTAGTATCCGAGGGAATGTCGGACCCGAACTATCTTGGATAATCGCGAGTCTACCAAATTTATGTCTAGAACATTTTTTCTTCAGGAGATACCGCTTCAATTTCCTCTCAAAGCGTTTACCTTCTGTTGAAGCGACATAAATATCCGCCCGTTCTAAGCCTTTAGTGTTGGTTGTTAGATTAAATCATAATGCTGAATTATAGTACGTAATTTCCAGATAGCTTCATAAGGTAACACAAAACGAATTTTGTCTTGTGTCTGAATCGAAGCGATAGGAGAGCACCTTACGTCAATGAGAAGTTGCCACCACCCTGACGCCGCCCAGGCTTATTAAGTTAATCCGTACTTGGGTGGGTTAGTTTGTGTTGTCAACGAAGCGACGCATGTGTAAGTTCTGGGAAACTCATGTCATGTGCATGGTGAGTTGCGCAATCTCTCTGCGCTACCTCAACTTTTTATTCCGTAACTTCTTCCCTGCCTTCCAGCATCCTCGTTCTCCTAACTACAGTGTTGAATGGTACGCCCTCTGTGACCGACTTCACTTTTGGAAAGTTACCTCGGGGATACTCTCCGTATACTCCGATAAATCGTAGTTGAATAATCAGCACTGAATACGTTAACGCATACGAAAGTTTAGAAACTGGCCTAGAAAGTAGTTTAGAAACTTAAACATCATTGTTGTGAGGTATGTTGAAATGTTGATGTTTTGTACGTGAAATTTAGTCAGACGTTTTTGGAATATAAACGAAAAATATTTAAAAAGTTGGTTTTCCATGAGACGTTTGCGATTCAACTCGATGTGGGATTATTGTTCATTTTTATATTTTTTAGTAGTTATAGTTTATAGTTTTATTTTATATTTTCCTCATTTCATTCTGAATTCCATGTTTCCAAGCACAAAATGGGTAGACGTTTATGTAATAGGTATTTCATGTTGGAGTGAAAGATACTGATTCATTTAAACTAACTGTTTGTTATAAGATTTTTAATTCCCCGAAGAGTGCCCATTTGAAGTGAAGTAAATGAAGAGAGAGAATTAATAAAAGTTGAGTAAGAAATGAAGTCAACCTATAATAGGATTTAGTCAAACACATTACTTTCCTAGGGAATATAATTCAAAGGAACGTTTGGAAAAAAAGAAAAATTGATAAAGAAGCACTTGGTTTCAGGAATAGGAAAGCTTTTATAAGTATTGAGAATAATTGGAGAGAGTACTGATGTAGCAGAGGCAACGGGGGAATGGGAAATGAATGCATTTAAGTTCGATGTACAATAGTTATGGTCATCAACGAATATAAACGTTGTTTGCGATTATTTTCTATTCTTCCGCATTTGACCTATATAAACAGTTGCACTGACTAACCGATTCAATGGGACTTCACTGTACGAACTATAATAACATTCTGCTTCTTGAAAGTGGAACTTTTTTTCGTTTATCTTGGCATTCATTCGGTACACACCTGCCGCGGACACTCCATCAATATTTCTATACAAAAGTTTTCAATCTTGCCTGTCATTAAATATGCTGCTCGAGGTCTTTCAGGAAACATTCTTCATCGATTGATGTTGATTTTTTACAAGAGAGCGATGTGATAACAGCAAATTCACAAAAGGAGTTTACGAGTGTAAAGAAGTAAATAAGAATGTGATTGACAATACGATTAAATTAATATTTTATGTGTAATGTTGTAAATGTTAAGTTAAGTTAAAAAACATTTGTTAAAAAGAATAACATTTTGCTTAAAATTTTATATCATTTTCAAAGGTAAAACATTTGAAACTTATGAAATGTAACATTGCCGATCATCACTAATAATTTAAAATATACAATGGGAAATATGTTTACTTTCGGTTATTGCTTCTCCATCAATTCTACTTGTTAACATTTAGTTCAGTGCATTTAATATCAAACAGGTTGCACAATTTAATTCTGGAATATTGCAGGTTAAGTAATCAACTAAGAATAATAAGCATCATGTTGATTTATTCAATGATTTTTCAAGAACGGTAGAACATCCGTATAATATAAAGAAAATAATTTATATAGATCATGAGTACCATGTAGAGCATGCTAGGTTCTTTCTCTGGATGTTTGCTTACAGAATAGTGCGAACGGACAAAATCATGGCATACCTATAAAAATGTACAGAAATAAATATAAACGAGATAAAAAACTTCATTGAAAAAAATGAAAACTACTAAATTTCCCGGTTTAAGGTATTCTGAATTATATTGAGAACCATTAAAAAACGCTCCAACAGTGGTAAACATTGAGAGCATGTTTAATACGCATTACGATCTCTGAGAGTCGTAGCATTGCGTCTGTAATGAGCACAAATAAACAACAATTACATTCAAATGTTAGACTACAAGTGTAATTGAATTGGCGAGTGTGAGCGCGTGCATTGTCCCCAAGCAGCGCATGAGATCGCTTTGCGCACGCGCAGGGTAGAGTCCCTAGATACAGAGAGTAGCGCATTCCATTGTTCCACTGAACCCGCCATTGTATGTCCAGTTGCCACGAAAATTGGAACTGTGTAGTATTCTGTATGTTGAGAATCGTGAATCTACCGCAAACCAACATTAATATTCTTGAAAATCTTCATAATGTCACCAATTGTTATAATTTCCCTTCAGTACCGGATTGATGCCTGACTGGATTGTCGGATGAGGGGACATTAAATAGCGGCGGTTGCGCTAATCTCTGTATCTAGGGACTCTAGCGCAGGGCCTTCTAGCGTAGACGCCCAGTTTCGGTTGATGAAGGAGCCACTTTTTGTGGAATAGGAATCCCGTCACCTTCCGAATATCATACACAGTACTTAATATATTTGAGCATTAGTAATATTACAGCGCGTAAGGAAAGTCTCTCGGCAGTGGGACCTTGCTACTTGCAACAAAAAGTATGTTGGTAACAGCGCGTAATGAAAGTAAACGTAAATACCCACTAATCCATAATCATAACAGTTGCTGGAAGTTTTGACCCATTCACTTGTTTCCCAGCCATCTGTTTGCTAACAACATCATTGCCATTTTTAATAGGAAGCCCTGTCTCGGCCCATTGTGGAGAGATTTTCCTGGCGCCCTCTATTACGTGTATTATGATATAAAGACATTAGTTAAATAGATTCACAGTGCTAATGTCTAAAGCAGTTGAAACGCATGCAAATCAATACCGGGAGAGGTGGCTCAGGGTGCCAACTGATGTAACTGCAGTACCACCGTCCCGGAGGGTTCCAGTTCCAACCATGGCAGGATTTTTGACATAGCTATGGGAGAAGGTCGGGTGGTATCGACCACCTTAGCTTTAAATATGATTTCTTAATTAAGGTTAGTTCAAATTATTCTTAAAATACAGAATATGAAACTTCAATCTCTTACTCACACACTCTATCAAACCCGTTTGGTTTGAAAGTAAAATAACATGATTATTTGGGAATAGTAAAATCGTTGACAATTTACACGTCTGAAGAGTGGAGGGTGGTATCGGACAACTAAGTAAATAATGGTAAATTAACTTTAATGGTGTTTTTTACAGCAATTCATCAAAGATACGCTCTCTATTGAGCCAAATATTTCATTGCTTAATACAAAGAAAAAATGAGTATTTGGTTATATGGGAACAGTTCTTGAATTAAAAAACTAAACTTAACTATTATGTTCAATTTATAGCTTCACAACTATCATTTTTGAAGGGTTTTTCTTTTGAAATGACTTTCATAATGGCTATCTTCCTATTATTTCTTCCCATTTCCAGGGAAGTTTACCTATAATTTCCTGAAACACGACAAAATCCACATTAGTATTCGAATACTACCTCCTAACAACCTACACGCAAGAAATTCGGAAAAGTAACTGTCCGGTACCATCCGATTCTACTTTGTCCGATACCACCCGAACGACCCCCATCCTTCAGAAGAATACAACACAGATATAAATTGTACAGACAACCGTGTACTGCTGTAACGTAACAAATACACCTAAGTAAACATACTAGTCACTGTAGAATGTATTTAAACTTATCCCAAGAAAAGTTTCATAGCTCGTACACCGGTCAGCATGAAAAGAAAGTAATGCGTGTCGCTGTAAACAAAATTATTGATGTACTCGCCTCATACGGTGTATGCAAAGCTAATTCGTGTCCAGAAACACACTGACAGTGCAGCACGTGCTACCACCCGTGCCCAATTCCCTAAACTACTTTTGTCCGATACCACTCGCTGTCCGATATCACCCGATCTTCCCCTGTAGCTACGGTTGGATGCAGTCACCGACTCGAGGAGAATTGTAGCGGCCGACGGCTCTGATTGGGCGTTATCGGTGGTTTCTCCGTCAAACACCAGGCGAATGCCGGAGCAGTACCGTAGCAAGCGATCAGGGAGAGCACGCGATCTTTTCTTCCTATTCCTCGCCCTATCGTCACCCCTTATTTCGATGCACGACACTACCAAACATATCACAGGAGACTGGCTGGTAAGTCAGATCTTACCCCGTCTAGGCTGCGTCCCGCTAGTGGGAGATACCTGGTTAAGGAAAACCCCACTTGCCGACGCTAGGTCGGCGCCGGATCCCACCATTAAGCGGTGGAAGATCACCGCCACCTCCCGAGATACATGCACTACACTTACAGGACAAATTCCCTCAGACGTTGATGCGCCCGGAATCATTAATTATTCAATCAACTATACAATCAATCAATCAATAAAAAAATCGGTGTACGACATTAAGTAAGCAAGAATTAAATTTGCTTCCGAGTTGTTTGAAAATAAGAGTAAGAGTGGTAGTATATGGGAAAGAGAGGGAGAAGAACCAAAGGAGCGTGCAGGGAGCGGTGCTCCGATTTGTGAGTGGGTGGGGGAGGGCGGGGGGTGGGGGGGGGAGCCGGGAAGCGCGCGCCGGCTGCTGCCGAAGCTCACATTCGAAAAACAACGGAGGCTTATGGACGCGTGTTGTGAAAACGTTGTCAGTTTCAATTTTGTGCGCGGGGCGACGCGGGGAGAATGAGTTGAGCGGACTTGGAGGACAGAGGGAGAGGAAGAGGAGAATAAGAGAAGACGAAGAGAGGCAGGAAATACGAATCGGATGAGAGAGTATATGGTAGGAAGAAAGAGGAGCAAAGAGAAGGTGGGTCGGGGATGAAGGGGAGACGATGGAGCGGGAGAGAGACGAAGAGGGCAGGGGCGAGAAGGAGGAACGAAAATAGGGAAGGGAAGGGAAGAGATTCAGGAGGAGCGGAGGATTGGTGAAGAGGAGATGGGGAGGGAAGAGGAAGGGTGGCGGGGGAAAGGGGTGGAATAACCGGAACGACGGGAATGACGAGAGACGCGCTCGAAGGCATTGAAAGATAACAAGAGGAAGGGGGGAGGGAGGGAAAGGGACGGGCAAAGGCAGCAATATCGGCGTTTGGTCGAGAGCGCGAGAGCCACACCCGCGAATGCAAATAGCCCCCCCTCCCAGCCCCGTCCCTGCTTCCTCCCCACGCCCGTTGCCTCACCCCGGCCCGGCCCGGCACCTCACCTCCCCGCCATAACAACCCCGTCCGGGGCCTTACCCCCGCCGCGGCCTCACCCCAGCCCTGCGGCCTCACCCCCCGCTGGCCACGTCACCTTCCCAACCACCTTACCACCCCCAAGGCCTCACCCTCGCCCGCGGCCTCACCCCCGCCCGCGGCCTCACTCCGGCCCTGCGGCCTCATCCTCGCCCGCCAACTCACCTCCCCCCGTCACCTTACCCACCAACCCGTGGCCTCACCCGCATCCACGGACTCACCCCGACCCTGCGGCCTCACAGCCGGCCCCGGCCGCCGCTCAGTGCTCTCGGCGTCACTTCTGGCCCTGCGGCGTCATCCCCGCTCGCGGCCTCACCTCCGCCCGCCACCTCGTCCCCTGGCCCCGCCCGCGACTCGAGCACTGCTCAACACTCGCGCCCGCGCAGCCGAGACCTTCGCCATTTCACGCACCCTTCCGCCTTGATAAACCCGAACGGGACGGCAAGCCCTATTGATTGGGAGCTGGCTTCTCAAAACATGCATTTTTCCACGGAGCACTCAATCTGCTTACATCAGGTTATTTCAACTCAACATTTTTATTCGCTCTTTGTTGCATATATGCCGTGCCTCTGAGCCCTTAATCACGAAGTTAGCTGAAATACATGTGTCCTGCCTTTTGGCTCGACAGTCCGCTACGGGCTTTGGCCGACCAGCGGTAGCCCAGCCTCTCGGCCATGAGATAAGGGGGATCGTGTGGTTAGCATGAAGACATCCATCCACCGAACATATTGGTCTTCATAACTCTAGGGTGGGCTTTTTCGTCGTCACACAGCAACAGATACTGGGACATTTGTAAGGAAAGCGCACAGTTATGATTTTGCCCGGGTCTGGAATCGAAAACGGGGTTGCGCCGTGAAAAGCGAGCACGCTAACCAACGAGACATTGAGGGCTGAAATACAATTCTTAAATAGAGATAATAATTTTTTAAGTTGTAATAAAAATAATAACATACGTCTAATTGTATAGTTTCCTTTCGCACATCCGAGGGAACCTTTGAACCTTAGTAATTTTGGACACATTTTGGGGATATTTCAAAGGATAATCACGTGGACAAGAACGGTTACGAATTTATAGAGCACACATAGAAGAAGTGTGAGGCGCCTCTAGATTTCCTCTGACAGTGGCAGGGTCTCCAGAGCCAGGTGCGCCCTTTGAGCGAGACTTTGTAAGCTTCACCGATGATATTATTGATAGATCTGCACGTCAGGTTATTTCAGGTAGAGTTGCAAGGGATTTTGTTTCGTTCCCCAGCATCAGAAACTATACGCATGTTGTCGTTTTGATATTCTTTGTGAAGGTTCTTTTTATTCGTTGAAATAGAAGAAAAAGGCATATGGGATGAGATTTCATCTGGATTCTTACTTTTTCATTTGATCTTGTATGAAATTTATTGGCAGATCACGGAATATGTGAGGGTGCTTTGCATAACATTCTCCATAGAATTCAACTATAATCCGTTATATAAAAATTCTAGGATGTTTATCTGACTTGCCTTATTTCGTTTTTATTATACTTTAGTTTCTGTATGTCAATCCAATCAATATTTTCTCACTTTAAAATTCAGGGAATTACAATATATTCCCCTCTTAATTATCAACATTTACAACACATTATTTTTCTTCAAGAACAATATACAAATTGGATATTAATTTTAAACAGTAATTTAATTTACATAAACTGAAAAAATATATTAATCAGATATCATTCGCAAATGTTATAAAGTATTTTATTAATATTAAGTATACCCTTACGATTGCATTGCACCAAAGAAAGAAAGGAGAAACATTTCAACAGGAAAGTGTAACAAATGCACGCACCATGCGGAAAATTGAAACTCTCTCTCCCTCACCAATGTTTCAAGCTGAATAGTACTTATTCTCTAAGAATAATGAATTGATGAAGGTTTCCAAATTATAAAACAATACATTCACTATGCAATGTTAACATATATTTATAATGTTTCTGAAAATGTAATTGAAATGTCTCCTAATTATCGAAAACTGGACTTGTAAGTTGCAGTCAACTCTATTAGAAAATCCATTCATCTACCTTAATTTAAATATGTAACATATCACAGAGAAGTATAACAAATGAAGTATTTTAGTAAAGAGACCGTATTTAAAACTATCGGTGGACATTGTGTTTTTATTCACCCAGGAAACTTTGCATTTAAAAACACTCAATATTCGAACTTATAAAACTCATCTTCACTTTTCTAACTATAACCTCAAACTCACACACACATGCTCGCGCTAGACCAAGACCTTGAAGAAAATTTTGTTATAAACCCTACTGAACCCCTAATTAACAAATGACAGATAAGAGTTAACACAATTATTACTTTTACAAATTTGTTAGCATTTAGTGTTTATACTATAAAACCGATATCTCCGAGGAACATTACCATTCATTTAAAGGAACAATCAGGAAATTTCGATACGTAAAAAGCTCATATTTCGTTTTAAAACAAAAACTCTTAGTGTTTCAGATTTACAGGTATATCACGAATTATATAACCTCTTTTTTGTAGACGGTAAAAATGGAAAACCAATATGAATGTGTTTTATCTTTCCATTTTTCTGCTTAATGTAAACTTGATTCCAAGCTTTGGTCTGAAAGAATTAGGAGTGACACTTCACTGTCATTTCACATCGGTTGTGGGATTAACTACCCCTCACGTCACAATGAATTTACATTTTAGCACTGTGTTCTAATGGAAGTGATTGTTGCAGTGAGCATACCATTTCCTTGTGCAGAATATTAATTCTATTCATTGATGATATTTGAGCTCCTAATGATTACCCTGATTTAATACGATGTTACGTGACACGATCGGTAATGTGCACATTTATTCAAAACTGTAAATGGGAATATCAATCTAATCGACGAATACAAGTTGAAAAACAACAAAGAAGATGGATTGATGATCAGTTGAGCCTGTAAATTTCGACGTTCTTAAGTTTTACCTAATCTACTACACTTCACTATGTAATGCACTCATTGTGGACATTGATTTCTATTACTTTCTCGCATACTTTGAATTTACGTAAAACTGCAGAGTAAAGTGGCGAATATTCGTCAGAAAACTCGTATTCTGCTGCCTTGATATCGAAAAACTGGCTAAATGTTTTCCTACATATAGTAAATTACATCCTCTTACACTTTGTACTGTCAGAATCGACAATCAGTTTTGTTGGTCCTTGATACCCAAAAATTTGTTTACGGCGAAACGTCGGTCTGTTTACCTGTGGTCGACACTACCATGTTGACCGCTTAGACGATTTTCCCCAAAAGCGACATTCCCCGATCGATTTAACTCAACACGGGAACTTGCGAATTTGAAACTTGTATTTTGAATTTTGAGGGTACCTTGCATGAAGCATTCACAACATTTTCATTTTTTTCCTCCAAAATATCTGGCGTGTCCCTAGTACCGTCCTTCTCGTCAAACTACAATATTGAAGACAGAGATTTTTTAAATGAACTCTGTGCTTTAGAGTTATAGCTTTAAATAAGGTCATGTACATGTTTTTGAAAATTTGAGTAGTTTTTCTTATAATGATCTTCTAGTAAATTTTTATTGAAATGAACGCAATTGAAAAATATATTTTCTGAAAAACGGCTCCAATTTTTTCTTAATTTTTCTCTCGATGACGGCAAAATAGGTTTATAAATATTGATAAACTTCAGTTTTCGTTGAACTCTATGAATTTTCAAAAAAAATCAAATGTTACAAATAACGCGAGATAGATTGTGCTGCGGTAACACAACTAGTTTTTCTCTCTTTTTAAAGAACTGGTTTGTGTTTATTTATCCTGGTAAATCGCTGGGGCGTCTTCTATTTTTAAATGTAACTGGGATTGATTGCTAGATGTATTACTACATTAATACATATTTAATTTATTTTCATGTTTACATTATCTTACTTTTCCATTGCGGTTTTGGTTATTTATGTAGTAGTTTATTTAGAATTCAATTGAGTAAAGGTTCGGTCGATATATGTGGACACAAGACACAATTTATCTAACACATCGATTCATCGCACATCGCTATTCACAGAAGACAATGTTCCATTATGAATGACTATCCAGTAAACGTCTGCGCCCGCTGTAAATCTGAGAGGTAAAGGGCAGAACGCGCGCGCGCATCAGCCTCCATGGTTCGACCCGAGCGGGCGGCCATCGCGCCTGGTGAGCAAGGAAACACGCAGATGTCGCTCGGATGACGGCAGGAAATGTACCCCGTCCGCGCGAGCCAGCGGCAGTGGCGCTGCCACGCGGTGCACTCTGACGTCATCGACCTCGCCCCCCACCCACGCCCCCTCACCCCACGCCCCCACGCGCCCACGCGCCCACGCCCCCACGCCCCCACGCCCCCACACCCCACACCCCCACGCCCCCACACCACACGCCCCCACGCCCCCACGCGCCCACGCCCCCACGCGCCCACGCCCCCACGCCCCCACGCCCCACGCCCCCACACCCACACCCCACGCGCCCACGCCCCCACGCGCCCACGCGCCCACGCCCCCACGCGCCCACGCCCCCACGCCCCCACGCCCCCACGCCCCACGCCCCCACGCCCCCACGCCCCCACGCCCCCACGCCCCCATGCCCCCACGCCCCCACACCCCCACACCCCCACGCCCCGCGCAGCCCTCGCTTCGGCCCAGCGCAACCGTTTCCACCGAATCACAACGACGACAGCTACATTGGCTTGCCGCCTACGCATAAATTGCTGGCTCAGCCTCCGCGCCGCCCACGAGCTCACCCCTCCCACTCTGGCGAATGCGATGGCCGTACGCAGCTCTCCTCCCCACGACCAGTGCCTTCAGCAGAACTTCGTGTCGCCAGTAGCTGTTACAGAGGGAGGAACCGTCGGAGAGAATCCTTCTCGCCAGCTGTTGCTTCCGTGATGTGAACCTTCGCTCCACAGGCACTACGCACTGTGTTCTGACACTGGCTTTGTCTCTGTTGCCTCGCACAATCGCCTATGCGATGGATACTGTCTCACAAAATTCACCCATTTGCATTTATCACTATTCGCACCTGTTAAATTCATAGCTTACAAATATACACTGAAGTGCCGTCGGTTTTCTTTCCACACACTCTCTGCGTGTTTTAAGAATCCACGGACACAATGAAAATTGCTGACCGGTAAAGAACGGATTTCAGTATCATAATACTTCTGTAATACTTTTCAGAATTTTTTATTACAAACAATCATTTTCACGTAGGTACTGGCTGTCAAACTGGACGTCAATACGCTATAAGAATCCAAGGAAAACTATTAATAGCATACCGTTATTGAAATGCTATATTTATTTACATGTGATATTGGTCTGTTGAATATTGCATTCAATTCCATTTATTTATTTTTATTAAAATGAAAATAAAGATTAACTTTCTTGTTTTTTATTCTTGTTATTCTGCACCGATCCTGTTCTTGTTATTATCCTTTTTTACTGGCACTGTTTACACTGACATTACTAACATCTATATTTACACTGTTTTACTATCATCAACAAATTAAGTGCAAACTCGCCAAAATTACTAACGATTCTATGACACAGCCAAAAAATTCGCCAACAAAGGTTGAAAAAGGTTCATCCGTTTTTAACTGAACACTGCCTTTATAAACTAAATAAACTATTTTCCCAACTGTTTGATAAGAGAACTAAATGGAGAAACATTCATTTGCATTGAGAACACTTTTTTAATATAACTTTTTACTAAATAGCACGTTAAATGATTTCAAACTTTAACAAAACTCTCAGATTCAAGAGAATGAATTTTAGAAATGCAGTCTCTACGTAGATATTTTGTTATTTTGCCTTAAACAAGAACAATAATTGTTGTCTCATTTGTTTTCATACATAATGATAGGATAATATATTGTCGCACCTTTCCGCCTACAACAATATGAATATACATGAAGCAGATGCATTATTCAATAATGGTTGAGGAAGTTCTTTTCTTGAATAAAGAAAAGACTGTCAGGGAAAAAACAGACCTCTTATTGACGCTATTCAAATGCACGAGTAGATCTGGAAAAATGGAAAAGTGTACGAAGAAAATATTAACTTATCTGAGTCAAGGCCAAGATTTAATTACCCCTCGATTTGGACAAAATATTCAGTTTTTCCCTTTTACATCCCTTGGAAACGTTTTGCGTTATATGATATTGTCACAAGCTGTTTTAAGATTTTTCTTTAAATAACTAGAAAATATTTGTGAAACTGTTGGAAATTGTATTTTTTCTCGTCAGGCGATGAAATCTCCTATTTTATAGTTGGCACTGTCCCATGATCCATGTATGAAATCGCTAAGAGTGAAGACTAAACATATCTTATACCAGGACTTATCCATGTAAGGAATAATCAGATAAAGATTTCGGTAAAAACAAATAACATTTAGTTCCATTAAATTATAGATTAACTGTACTCCTGTCCTCATAATCTTAAATGAATTAGGATCCTGCTTCCAAAATTTATCCTCAACTGTGGCTCAGAGCGAAAGTCGCTTGCTTTTCACCAAAAAGGTCCGGGTTGATTCTCGGACAATCTCACGTAAAATTCTTCCTATAAAACGAGTTTGAGTGCTTCACAGGGGCTGGTCCAACTCCTGTGAAGTGTCCTAAACCCTGTCACTGTCCTAATTCCTTCCCCATTCCAAAAAAAACAACAAAAAAACTAGGCTGGCATTCAACTACCTTGAATATTCTCTTAAGGGGATCACCAAGGATCGCATGCGATGGATCTGTTTGTTACTACTTTCAAAAATTATTCACAACTAACATTGAAGAAATATACATGCAAACAGTATAAATACACAAAAGATTACTCTTGGAAAAGTGTGTACATCAGAATGAATTGAGTTTCAATTTTGCACCACGAGGCATTGGCGGAGAAATGCTAAAGTAACTTGAGTTTCATTACGATGCTACATCAACGTGAATCATTCAATATTTTATCTATGACGGGCTCAGAGGAATTTTAATTTCATTTCACAATACATTAATTAACAGACAGACACTGACTGTGTTAGTTGCCACACACACAGCTTTTACTTGTTTTATTCATTTGCCGAACGGCAATTGTTTGCAAAAGTGACAGAGTTGTTCTATTGCGGTTTTTATCAGTTTGAGTTTAGTGCTTTTGAATGTATAATTTATTTAGAGTATAAGTCATTCAGCCTTTTTTTATAATGGTGATTGATGGCCTATTGTATACCACATACAATTTCTTTGTTTTCATTGACGTCGTTCAGTCTTCTTCTCTTACAGACGATTGCAAGAAAACACAACTATTGCAAATGAATCAAAGAAAACAAAAAAGTTCGATGTCCAGGGGCCTCAGCTTTTAAGTAAATGAAAAAAAACTCATTTACTTCAAAATGTATTTTTTTCACACCAAAAAATATTATGCTTATTTATTCATTCTTAAAGTAATCCTTAAAGTAATTCATTCTTAAAGTATCTCTAAAGATATCCTTTGGTTTAGAGTTTATGAGTACATCGTCATGTAAATTAAAATGTGGCGAACTTCGAACGTTTTAGTATTTCATTGGGGTATCAATATTGAAGTAAACATATTTTAAAGAATTACTTATGCCTTTTGATAAAATCAATAAAAGTTATCAAATGGAAAAGACAAAAATAATTATTCTTAAAAATGTTGCCAACTTTTCTATTATCTTCTTCTTCTTCTACACTTCACGGGTTAGGCTTACGCCTGTTCCGTCTCCACTGTATCTTTCCATCTTTTCGTGGGTCTTCCCACATCTCTTTTCCCTCTCGGTTTGTAGAAATATGCTAATCTTGGCAGTCTTGTTTCTTCCATTCTTTCTAAGTGCTGCAGCCACTTTTTCCTGTTTAATTCCATTATGTTGTTTGCGCTATTCACTTTCAATTCTCTCCTGATTTCTTCATTTCTTATCTGGTCTTCTAAGATGCAGCCTTTTGTTCTTCGAAAGAACTTCATCTCTGAGCTCTGAATTTTGCTTATTCGTTTCTGCGTTAGAACCCATCTTTTCTATTATATGAAAATTAATTATAATTTACAAAGAGAAGAGTTCTTCTTCTCCGCTTCACAGTTCTTCCATGTTCACAATACATTTTCTTACAACCACAGTCTGACCTACAACCAGCGCAGGAACAAACTTCCCTTAATATTTTACATATTCTGCTTCCTTGATTCTATCTTTCTTGATTTTATTATTTTTCCACTCACTTTCATTTTTTCTCTTACGACTGGAAACCTGTTCTTCTTCTATACTATTACTGTTGAAATACAACACAAAATGGATTAACTTCAACTTGATTGCAAACTGAAATTTTGAACATACGCACTTTAAACTCAACCTGCCTTACAATGAAAGGAGACAATGACAATGACACAATGAAAATGACACAAAAATTAAGTAGACACAACCATGAAAACAAGGCAGATAGATAAAAAGAAAAATGAACGTCAAAGATAATATCAAAACGTTGTTATCTGCGAAAAATCCACCAACCGAGCAAATGAAAAGGTTCTAATCCCGGACATCGAACGTTCTTGCTTGACCCTAAAAGTAGAAGGTCTCCTTACAGACATCACAGAGGCTTGGACACCGAATATTTGTACATTAAATGATATATTTATTTATTAGAAATTGTTTCCCGTCATTAACTCAAATCCCTAAAAAATGTGACAATGAACCTTTTTGTTTCCTCCGATTTTAATTAAAAAGGCACGTCTGGTGAAAGAATTTTCTCTACGACTACTCCAGAATATATACATTTTTCTACTCCCATTGTATAATGTTGTCATTGGATGGCTGCAACCAGTTGCATAATGATGGTCATTTCGGTACAGTTTTCATTATGATACAGGTTCTTGACCAATCACAGAGTCGCTTACAAACCAATATTGTCACTTCATTAATCATTGAGAATCTTTGCAGTAAATGTTTCGTTCGAGTGTGTATATTAAAATTGTATTTAATATTATTTTATGCTTCTCATTCTTAATTTCTTTTATTTTTTAGTAGTGATTTTTACGTGAAATATTAGCTAAAATAAATTGTAATTTCACTTTGATCGTAATAATAGATTGTAATAGATAATAGATTGTAATTTCACTTTGATCGTACTTGACTAGCGCAGTGGTAGTTATTGCAGAGAACATCTGAGTGACGTTAAGATCTCCACGTGAGATCACGCGAGTCATTTTGTGTTATTTGCTGCTGCCGTGTGGTTGTCCTTAAAAACCGGCCAATTATATAGTTTAAAATATTTAGTGAATGCTGGTTCTTTCTGATGGTGTTGACATTTCAAGAAATGAAAGAAAATGCGAAAATGGTGACGTCGGAATATTAATCCCGGAACTTTTGCAGTCCACCGCAAGCGCTCTGGTAAAACAAAGCCATCTGTGCTTGTAGGGTAGAGAGGTGCCCGCTAGATGGTCTTGGCCGAATCTTGAGTGTCGACTGCTAGGAAACGATTCAGTGTAGAAGTTTAACTTATAAAAGTTACCATAAGTCGTAGAAAAAGTACCGTATGAAACACGATGTAATGGGTATTAATACACTCGTGTGAAGTTTACGATACTCGCTCGTATCGTAATTTCACACTCGTGTATTAATACCCATCATTACATCATCGTTTCATAATGTACTATTCTGCACGTTATAGGATGCAGTAATGATACCGATTCCACAACCAATCATATTCGCCATAGTTCATTATACACAGCAGAGGGTTCTTGCAGTCGCCTGCAGAGGCGCTGCATGCTCTGCCGCGGAAAATTGCAACTGTCATAAGACAGTTGTAACCACGAAACAGAATGTGAGTTGGTGATTGAAAAGAGTAGAGAACATAGCGCTTTCTGTAGCTGTTCTGTTAGGCTAAGGCGCCCATTTAGTATTTTTAAAATATCAATTTGAAAGCCGTAGAGAAAGTGTAGTCTTATACTCGCGTAGAATGGCTATTATTCACTCGCAGAAATTCCGACACTCGCACCTACGTCGCTCGTGTCGTAAACATCAACTTGTGAATAATAGCTATCATTCTACGCTCGTTGAAGGATATACCATTACACCATGCAAACGATCTTCCTGCAATAAAACATGTCCTACACTTACGGGACAGCAGTTGACGCGACCTTAGAAGTTGACGTGCCGAGAGTGCGTCATTTTCTGTTTCTCTAGGATCATCGCTTTGGTGAAGGGAAGATCTCCTTTGTAGCACCAAGCTGTAAATCTCTGGACGTGTGCATCAAAACTTTTGCCACTATGGGGACATAATTTTTCTTTGCTGGTGGGAATATGCTAACGATTTCGAAAGAATAGAATCTCACACACAACTTATCATATCGTTACACAGTTGAGATTTGGAGATCCGAAAGCGATTTTGGATTACATTATTAATTAGAGGATATAAACAAGGGAAATTACAAGGTGTCAACTGGCAAATCGAAACTCACTTTTTGTTCAGATCACAATATCTATAGGTGATACTAACACGACATAGTACATCTTCTAAAGATTTTACGGAAATGAGTTTTAATGAAAAACATTTGTCTTAAGAATAATTATCTCATTATTATGGAGGAAGGGTTGAGTCTGACAGCACTTGAGGTACCGAAGTCAGTCACAAGGGTGTGTCGGACGCAAAAGTGTGAAGATGGATATGTGTACAGCAGTGTATCTGTGAAAGGAAAGAAAATTGACTTTGTGTGTCCTCTGACTTGCAAATACAATCATGATCGGAAGTAGCATTTTACTTCACTCTTTCGTGAAAATAAAAGGTAATGTTACTAAAAATTTGTGCACGTCTATACATCTCATTGAAGGTTTTATTTAGGTAGAACCTCAGCATTGACTGTAACTTTTCTTCATCGTCCATCATTGCTTCGACTGAGACCATGGTTCCCCCAATTCAATTCTTACTCTATTCGTTTTGCATATAATATCAAAGCAGCGGTCCTTTGATAGTATGGTGGTTTGTGTAAAAACGATTATCGTCTCTTCTCATGTATCGGAAATCTGATCAGGGTAAAACTTGTTCAGAATATATCAGTTTTACGTCTACCCTAATCTCTCAAAAAAGATTTACAAGAAAAAAAAGAATGGAATTATAAAACCTTATATTATAGGGTTTTATAATCCCAACCCTGCAGTGACCGAAATTGGGTGATCAATACAGTAGGAGTCGGTGGCAAAGTTCTAAATTTGGAAAGGGTCATATTACTTCATCATATTGAAAGTTTACACACCAGGAAAAAGGAGAGGGAGAATTTGAAACGCCCTTCACATTGGTATTCAATTTTCTTTACCGTAGCTGTTGCCTTCCTGAATACACTAGGGGCGCCTATAAAAGAAACCTTACTTTCACGCGATGTCGCGCAGAGGAAAACTAAAATAAAAAAGAAAGCAAATCAATAATAAACGAAGAAAGAAGTCACGAAAGGAGTCATGGAAAATAAATACACTGAGGGCTTCCTTGATATTTGTAAATTTTAGTTTCTTACAAACATATTCTTCAAGATTTAATCAACATCTGAAAATAGTTTTCTGAAATTAAAAATACTTTACGTATACAGTGCCACAGGAATGTCTCTCCGCGGTTGCACCGTGCCTTTGAGAGTGCTAGAAACAGAAATTATATTGGTAGCACGAACTGCAACTTGTAACTAAATAAAACGTAAGCCTCATACTCTTTAACAATCATAACAGATGCAGGAAGTGTTATCCCCTTCACTTGTTTGCCAATAATCTGATTCCTACCACCATGAATACAATTTGTAATAGGAGGTCCTGAATCGGCCCAGTGCGGAGAGACTTTTCTGGTGAACTATACGTTGTACACAATGAAGAGTCGCATATGAATGCCATTCCGTCATCCGGAGATCATTGAGAGGAATCAACGCCCAATACCAGAACAAATTTCATTTGATTTCATTTATCTAGTCATAGCACAATAGAAACCGTATGTGACGTTAGGCGGAAAGTGCCATCTGTACACGTTTTCTTGAGATCCAGAATCTCTTCCCAACATTTTGACTATAAATAATTGAATGATGAATAAAAGTTTCAGAAAAGCGAGGTTAGAAACATTTGAAAACTAGAAGTTTCCTCTCCCGAGTTATGGAAAACTTATTCGAATCAGTAATCGAACTGCAGTTTTGATATTTTTGTTTTGCTAACAAAATAGTAACACATACCCGTCTCTGCTCCTCCCACTACTAGCAAAAGAAAAGCTCAACAAATCGCGCGCACTACGAAGTTTCATTTGTGACCTGAAGCAAAACATGTGGCCATCTCAGCATTTCCACAATGGATTAGGGAAACTGGACAAAAAACGGATCTAATTGGGGGACCATTCACCTGGAAGCTGACGTATATTGCTTATTACAAGCGTATTGTCTACTATAAAATTATACAATGCAAATGTAATGATATATAATGCATTATATATCATTTCAAAAATAAATAAAATTTTTTTGATGGTCAGTATAGTCTATAATTGTATAGAAACAATTATACAGCAGAAAAGATTTTACTTGGCACTTCAACTTGTGCATCAATGTCAGTTGTTTCATTTCATTAGGCAATGAGTCATACGAAAAACTAATATACATGTATTATAAAAGGATTTCATGTAATAGGCTCTTGGCATTGACAACTGAATATGATTTGTACGACGTGCATTATAATTGTAAATACTAGTATTGTATGAAAATATGTTCCCTCCTTTAAGTTCTCACTTTTGACAAAAACTACAGATACAAACTAAATTGTAAAATAATTGAAGGAATATTGTATATTTTTCAGAACTAATACATGTTTTTTGCAATATGTTGCTATCGTTTTATAAAAGTTTGAGTTAAAATATTTTCAGCTTTTGAGGCGTAACCACGAAGTAGATTTTGAACATTAACGTATTTGCGTGTTTTTTTTCGTGGGCATTCAGATGTTAACGTTCTTTTCTTCAAGAAACGTTCCAATATTTTCAATGTTCCTCTGGTTGCAAAGCTGTTATCTACAACGTTAGACACTAGAACAAGATTGTAACTTTATGGGCCGGCCTGACTATAAGTGAATGCCGGAGTTTCCATGAAGCGATTAAAAATGGTGACTGTTTCGAATATTTTTAGAATTTTTGAATTCTAATTTTCTAAACATTGGATAAGTGTTGAAAGGCGAAATTATCATCAAAGCTTCAGAACAGTTCTATTAGTAAAAATCCTAAACGATGAAACGGCAATTCCTAACCTAAGTAACAATAGAGAAAAATAAGCTACGCTGGGCTCCATCGTTGACACTGCGGTTGATTAGAGATTCCGGACGCGTCAACGGGTAAGGTGATTATTCCCCAAGTGTAGTGTATGTTTTAACGCGTGAGGTGGCGGTGGTGCGATCGCTGGATGATGATCCGGCGCCGACCTACCGTCGGCTAACAGGGTTTCCCCTCAACCAAGTATCGACTACCAGCGGGGCACCCGCCCAGTCGCGACAAGCTCTAAGCTAGCGTTCGAGGACGAGAAATGACGTCAGGGCAATGTTCCCGTCCGCAAGAAGGCGCTTGGAGAAGCACTGCGAGCAGAGGGGGCAAGGAGGGATCGACAGCTTTTTGCAGTGGGCCATTGCCTGTGTTTCGGGCAACATGAGAGCCCTTTTACGCCCGTTAATTTTCTTTCGATTTGGGAAGAAATGTCTCCTTTTGTAAATACCGTAACAATGGTGAAATGTTTAATGTGTTCAAAATAACTGCAGTATGTTAAAAAGTTCAACCTACATAGGCATTACGCGGTTTTGGAACCCAGAGAAACTCGCGAGATGAAAATAATTTCTGAGAGTTGACAAATAGCCTGCAAGCAGAAGATTAATAAAGGATTTTGTAGATAGAAACTTATTGAAAATGTACAAAATCACAAGGATTTACAACATTTACGAACAAAACTGTACATGGAACAATCAAGCCTGAAGTCCAAATTCCCCCTCTTAACTCCTCCCGAGTATCCATTTGTATCGGCTTCTTAACATTAATTATTGGTTCGGGACAAAACCAAAATTGTATAAAATATTATTGTACTAGAATATTAAAACTGTCTTCTCCAAAAATGATGTGTTAGCAGAATTGAAGTGGTATTATACTGCGATTTTTGTAGGAAGAGCTCTCAAGATAACTCAAATCCCATCTTCGCGATGGAATATGTCACGGCATTTCGTATCATTCACAGTCGTTCCGCTAGATTTCGCACGATCGCGACCGTATGAAGCAGTGCTTGCGATCATGCGACTTCTACCGGCAAGACCGAGAAAAGACGCGAAATGCCGTGACATATTCCATCGCGAAGATGGGATTTGAGTTATCTTCAGAGCTCTTCCTACAAAAATCGCAGTATAGAGCACTGGTTACGATTGAGTCGCATATTGCTTTTAGTTACGTAATAATCTATGTTCTATTTTTTAAAATTTTCATATTTTTATTGAATTATCAACATTTAAATAATAATTACCATTTAAAAACGTAATTATCGAGCGAATCTTTTCCCCAACTTCCGAACCATCATTGGAACACTGCGCGCCCGCTGTCGCGTCGGGCACTTTCTTTGCTCCGCGGCTCGGTTCGGAGCAGGCGAGCGGAGTTTTGTGACGTCACACAGCATTGAGTTGGCAGGCCCTGCTCGAAGCTCTCGTAAGGTCTCCCGGCATGTGTGGCAGTGTAGTGCGTGTGAATGTAAGTGTAAGTAAGGGGTAGGATAGGACAAGGAAGAGGAGGAGATGTCGCTCGCGGTCCGTGGCCCGTTTGTTAGGGTACTGCTCCGGCATTCGCCTGGTATTGACCGGAGAAACCACGGAAAACTAATGATCAGAGCAGCCGGCCGTTACAATTCTCCTCCGGACAGTGGCTGAAATCGACCCAGCAATCTAGGTGGTGTCGAAAATTCCGCCAGCACCGTCGGGACTCGAATCTAGGACCTCCAGGTCAGAGGCACTGCACTGATAGCAGTTGATGCCCTGCGCCATCTCTCCCGGGACCTCCATTGGTTTGCGACTGTTAACATATATCACCCATTGAATGAAAATTGATAGCAGAGTAGGGAAATTGGAAAAATAGAGTTCAATGTCCACGTGGTCACTTAAATAATGCTTCTTGCTGATAAAAACTCCTCTACTAGAGGTATTCGTTATTTGTTCAAAATGTTCATAAAACGATTTTCTAATGCCCATAGAGATAAAAAATAATCAGATTCTTAGCAATCTTAATGTACACAAGATACAGTATACGTAAAAAATGCAGCACAAAACGCCGTGAGAAAATTTCTATTAATCTTATTGAAAAGTAATATGAGCATATTTATAAGTATTCCGTATATTTGAGTTATCATTATTCTGAATTATAATATGATTGATAGCAAATTGTTAATTTTCTTGTTAACATAATATTAAAAAATCACGCAATTATTGGCATAATACTGGCATTTACGGTTTATTTTTAAAAGAATAGAGAAATTTATCTTCTAAGATAAGAGTATCAATAACGTGGCAGATAAGATAACCGCGGTGAAAAAATACAAAATGTCGCAAAATGTGTTTCAGCGACGGAAGTTACCCGCCATAAAAAAGAAAATTACAACTTTTCCTGCCTAAGCTAAGCTTCTGCCTGCCCTCAAGACGGTAAAAATATTTGCCTTATTATTTGCCTACAAGAAAATACATCAATAAGGTAAACTATTTCTACGAAACATAGACGGAGGGGAAAATTCGGATCTCCATAATGGAGCTCCTACCACCTCTCTCTGACACGACATCGTGTGAAAGCCGTGTACAATAGTGACTTTAATGAAGATATATCATCCCAATACATTCCATATTTTTCTCTATATACTGAAATAGATTATACTGAAATAGAAGACTAAAAGTCACTACAAGAAATTGTTAATGCTTTGCTTTCCGCTTCAAGTTTTCCTCGCTTTCACCTTACTTCTAGGACAACAGCACATCAACTGCTCAATTTCTACGATTACAGTTTTCTATTATTCCAAAAAAGGGATCTTAGAGCAACTTGCCACGTTTATAGATTGCAAAAAAGTTTTGCATAAATTCAGTAATCGTATAATAGAGCATTGCGATTCTCCTTTAAAAATTACAATATTTATTTCGATGCAGTCTGTGTCAAACGATTATGAACTAAGTTTTTAAATGTTACAGTATGGATGGGATATCATAAAATCTGAGCAAATGTGTATTTTAAGTGTAATATGCACACTGGACGTTACAAATGACGTAATAACAATGACAGTTAGTGTGGATATATCTTATACAATACTATGAAAGTCATTTCACTTAAATTAATTAAGAATTTTAATAGCCCGTGACACTTTGTTATTTTCAGCGTATTTTACTTTGCATCTTCATCGTATATTCAGTATTGTAGAAATAATGAATAGTTGACTTGTACTCTATTAAAATGCATTAAAGTATTTTCATTTGCGTGTGGTTAACACGAATAATATATTGTATTCCAGGTAAATGGACATACTTTTGATCCCACTTACATTCAAACTTAAAATATCTCATATTCTTCAACATCATCTACTATTATTACTTTACGCTACCAATGTAATTAACGGTAATACTTCAGTAGTTCTTTTCATCTTGTATAAACATATCCAAAACGGTCGTCACTTCGAGCACGCCAAGTAATGGAAACGAGAGAGTGCTATGCAGTGTACATAAGAGTAATTAGATTGTATAATTATTAGAAATAAAAGGAAAATAATACAACTCTAAATTATTGACCTGACACTTTACAAAAGCCACCAAAACAAATAACAGAAAGTTTCCGCGGAAAAAAGGAAAAGCAAATGGAAAGCCCAATCACTTCCTAACAAGACGTGGAATTGCTGCCTTCCCCCTTCCCTCTATCTCCGCCCCCCTCCACACCTGCTCTCGGAGGTCCAAATTGCGGCGTTGGAACGCCTGCCGGGACAACACGCGGAGTTCCGCTCGAATCGCCCGCTGTCGAGGGGTGCGGGGTAGGGGAAGAGGGGTGCGGGGAGGGGAAGAGGGGTGCGGGAAGGGGGCACGCCCATCGGAGCGCCATCGCGACGTCAAGTGTTTCCTTCCGCTGCAATAACACGACGCAGCTCGCGCAGTTTGCACAGGGGCCGCACCGCTCCCTCCAAACAAATGCCGGGCGGCACGTGCAGGCACTGTCCGGCTTTTGACCTCGCTACCGCCCCGCGTGGCAGCAGGGAGAGCTCTGCAGCGACATCGTTGGCTGTGTAGGGAGATGTTCCCGCAGGGGGGAGGGGGGTCTTGTCTGCGTAAGTGGGCAAGATCTCTGGTGAAAAAATACAAACGGCCACTCGGACCCTTAGTTTCATGGCGGCACTCACGTCGTTAGCTTCAAGGTGGAGTCAGTGAGTAGGCGATGCTAAGCTCCTGGTTGTCTGACTAAACCTGGCAACCCACCATATGGACCCCTGGCGCGTCGACCTTTGAGCAGGATCAGGTGAAGGAGATTCTAGGCAATGATCTGGAAGCAACATATAGAAGTACGACGGGACTCCAAGACTAACCGTCAGGTTGCCCAGGTTTCGGCAATACCCAGGTCGCTGGCCTAAAGGTGTAGGCAGTGAGGAGACGGAATGGGAGCTCCGAGCTAGTTCGGGTGGCCCCGAGTTGGGCTCTTGGTTTCGTCGTGGCAGTAGCCCGATGCTCTGTGCATAGAAGAGGGATTTATTCCAAGCGAATGTGAATGCTGCATAGTTTTGATTCCGGTTCTAGCCCGGATAGCTAATAGCTGTCCTGAGGGCAAACTGGACCGATCCGGCTACCAACCTGTCGTACTTGTGTACCTTTGGGGGTTAGTGTAAGAGCTAAAGCCAGGGGTCAACCCCGGGAACTTGTTCCCCCTGGTAGAACAGGTTTATGTGGGGGGTGGTAGTTGCCCATGCGGGGCCCATACTGACTGGAGAACACCACGGAATATAACAAGCACTACTCTTACAGGGCTAAAGACCTTAGTAGACGACGCGCTCCTATACAGTACTCACG
Organism: Acheta domesticus; assembly: GCA_031308135.1. Classification (NCBI taxonomy): domain Eukaryota; kingdom Metazoa; phylum Arthropoda; class Insecta; order Orthoptera; family Gryllidae; genus Acheta; species Acheta domesticus. The sequence continues at coordinate 27,648,013 of JAHLJT010009436.1, forward strand.
AGCAGGGGATGGAAGAGGGGGGAGGGGCAAGTCCAATCAGAACGAGATCGCGACGTCCTTCCGATGCAAAATTGCGACGCAGCTTGCGCAGTTGGAACAGGAGCCGCAATGCTCCCGACAAACAAATGCCGAGAGGCACGCGCGAGCACTTTCCGACATTAACTTTGCCCCAATCAACAGCTTAAGTGACTCAGGGCATCAATTACAGTGCATGTGATGAGATATCCTAGAGTTCCAATCCCGAAGGTAGCAGAATTTTCGGCATTAGGTAGCTAGGTAGAGCTGTCTGAAGGAGAATTCTAACGGCCGACTTCTCTAATCTGTATTTTCTGTGTTTTTTTCAATCAGCACTAATGCTGGAGCAAAGCCCTAACAAATGGGTCACTGGTAGCGCGCGATCTTTCTTTCCCCTAGGCCTATCCTCACCCCTTACGTTCACGTACACTTACATGCACTACATTACGGCATATCGGGAGACTAGTCGGGAACTTACAGCTTGTACCGGCTGGGGGTTGCCATGCTGGGAAACATCCGATGGGAGATACCCGGTTGTGAAAATTCCCACATGCTGACGGGTAGGTCGCCACCGGATACCACTATCTAGCGGGGAAAACCACCGCCACCTTCAGTGACATACACTAAACTTACGGGACTAACGACCTCAGCCGTGCACGCGCTCGGAATCACCAATCAATAAAACACTCCGCTCCCGTCCGCATTCTGCCTCTTGGCAACACCCAAGGAAGGACCACAGCAGTCAATTTGGGGAGAAAGAAAACGACCTTGCCGTGGTTCAATGCAACTGCTTTCTGGGGTAATTGCAACAAGATTCAAGCACCGTCACTGGATTACGAGGTACCAGCGACTGGGTCCAGTTGTCAATCGCAATGTGGGTGTGAAAATGTTGTGGATTGGTGTAATTGGAAGCAGGGAGTGTGAGCTGATAATAGGGGTTGGAGAAGACGATAAAATGTCAGATGAGGTAATACATTTTGAGGTAATAATATAATGTACGCTTTGGAAGTAATAACTTGTATTATTTCTGTCGTGTGTACACTTTTTTGGCTCTCACGTCAAAATACTCGTAACAAATGAGATGCCAAAAGAAAGAATTTCACTGAGAAGCAAGGAATTATACATTTTAGCAATGATTATACACGTAATTTGTAAATAGAATTATATTTTTTGTAAAAATCATCTAAATTGGACAGACTCAAAATCATTCCCTTAATGCATAACCTGCTTAACGCTCTATTTCAATACAAAACGGTACGTCCTAGAAACATAAAATATAGTTCATGGTCTCAAATTTCTATGTTACTAATGCTTTGGTCATCCGATTAGAAACGTCTTGAAATTTTCTTTTATATTTTGAGGATTCGGCTCTTCCTACACTACGGTAAGGTTGAGTCATAGTATTTCGAAATCTATTGAACGGTTTGTTTACAAATTTGTCCTTTCAGACAGGTGCGGGAGGAAAGGGCAGGGTATATTTCCACATTCAAGAGATCTCGTAGAGTAAACTTAGTGTTGAACGTAATTGAATAATAATGCGTGGGAGGGAAATTTCGTACGTTTTATAGAAGAATCTCAGGAGCTAGTGTGTAATAGAGTTTACATTCGCTGTGCTCGTGCACCCTCGGTAGACACTTACTCAGCTTTAGTGTTGCATTTCACCGGTAGAGCGCACCTGTACAAAGACGCGCGTTTTCCATTCAGGGAACGGCACGGAAGGACGCACAACCAGCGGCAAATGCTCAGATCTTCGCCAGGTCAGCCGGATGCAGCCCTGCGCGCCGTGATATTTTGAGGTTAGGAACAGTTTGCATATAGTACGAACGAAAAGTATGAATGATATAAAGAATGTACGTGGTGTAATTGTAAAGGCAATTGAGAATCTTCGGTTTAGTGCGAGTGATATAATATGTAATATATAATGCAAAAAAAGTGTTAAAATAAATGTGACTGCTGCGCGAAATTCAGTTATACCAGTGTATATAGAGTTGGAGTTTTGTCAATACGTTTGTTATGAATTAACTAACAATATTCTCATTACAATTCATGATAAATTTGTTTACAATTTTGCAATCAAGTGTGGGAACTTGGTGGCAGAATATCTCAAGTTTACATTCATTAAGTCAAATTGACCAAAAAAACACTATAAAATAAGGTATAATTCCATTGCCCAAACTTCCACAGCACTTCATTTCAGTTCACCTCGCTGCACTCTACTGAACTGTAATCTCTTTCTCCTACATTTGTTTCATTCAACTTTATAACACAATAATAATAATAATAATAATAATAATGATAATGATAATGATAATGATAATGATAATGATAATGATGATGATTTTTACTTACTTTTTGAAAAACTAATAATTTAACAAGAGGAAATTAACAGTAATATACATTGATAATATATGCGTAAACAGTAAAAAAAAACTGATTTATTTTTAATTTGTTCAAGCTTTGAGGAAAGAATTCAAATGTCGCTGGCAAATTCTTCCAGTCTCCATAACTAAGCGAGCACCGGATCTGTACGACTCGAACTGACGGTCGGATGGGACCGGATGGGCGGCAGTTTCTTTTTGTGTGTGTCGCGCATATTAGGCCGGGACGGACGGATAGACGGCTCAGAACGGATACTCTGAACAGTATCCGAGTCAGTTTGGCTTCTTGTATTGCGTGCTTTGTATTGTGCGTGACGGCTTCATAATGCAAAGTAGAGAAGAAATAGCTTTGTGTTTATTTTTAATAGCTGACGAAGAAAATGAGGCAAGAAGTCGAAGAAAGCCCAGGTTCGGGATTGCTAATATAAACAGATCGTTAACGACAAAGGGGAATTTCACGAATTATATCCCGGCCTGGAAGAAAACTAGATTATCTCGTGATAAATTTAATCCTCAATTCGGTATTTTCATCAATAAATACATAAATAAATATTTTGGTAATATTGTAACTGTATACAATTAAATTGAAGTTAAGGACAGAATCATAATTGCATTACTTCATTTGGAAACTTAAGAAAATAATCGGAATAGATAAGACACGATAATACACACAAATTAAGAGACACACAAATGTATCCAGTTTCCCTCATATTGAATGGATTGTTGTAAATATCTGGTATTTTAAATTTGGTAAATGTTACTCCGTGATACTTTACGTAGTTAAACTAAATTACATTTTCGAGTGTTCGATAATTCATTAAATAAAACTGAATATCATGTTGTACAACTTGAGATAATTCTGGATCTGTATAATTAAATTGGACCATGTTCGCCCTCACACGTTCCACATAACTCTCTCAACTGGAACGGCGGAAAGGGCGTCCACGAGTGCACGTGCCGATGACATTGGTGTGGACGGAACAGCACATCCCTAAGAAGTGTGAATCGTCCCGTCCCGACCTTCACGGCCTAGTGTGCGCACCCATACAACAATGTAATCACGTAAAAAAATCTCGTCGTTTCTGCCCGTCCATGTCATCCTTGTCAACCGACACAGTGTATTTTTTTTTTAATTGAATTGTCTTATTTTACGTGGTGAGACTCAGGCCATGAGGCCTGCTCTTCCGTCTGACCACGCAAATTTCGCTACACTCCTTTCCCCGGATAGAAGGTATTACTGAGGCGACGAAACCGGCGATTTGAATTTAGCTCAGAGGCGTCATTTAGGCTTGAGGATCTTTTACATGCAAGTAAATCTACTAACATGGGACAGCCGGCTGTACTTCCCCTCCGAAGGAAGGCGTACGAAGGATTTTTTCGCCCCTAAAAAAAATCCACGGCTTCGATCGGGTTTGAACCCGCGAACTTGAGGATAGCAGTCCGTTACACCATCGCCGCCGCTAAAGTGCGCTTAAGTGCCGCTTAATATTTTGGTACACGAATGAAAATTTGTCCCCGCTGCCAAAGTACATAGGCTTTCCTGAACAACAATGAATTTCATTCCAAGTTGAATAGGCTGAGTGCTCTTTGTACATAGCGTAGAATAGAGATTTAATTCTTTTTTCCAGACATTCCCGTACTCCTCTTTTCCTAGTACCTCCGAAAATAAATGTTGACATTCTGCGCATGGCCTTTTTTTAGATTACCTTGCTGCGAAATACATTATGGTTCCAGCCCCATATTCTAACATGGACTGCATTAATGTCATATATGCTAATTCTTTAAATATTACAGTACTATTTTTCAGAATACTCATAACAAAAGGAAAAGATCTCCAGGCTTTCCCCCCAAAAAAGTGTACTTGATTCGCCTAGCTCAGTTTTCTGTCATGGTATATTTCTAGGTCATTGTAAGACATGACTCGAGTTATAACATTGTGATTAAGTTACACTCTAACTTTTACCTCTACCAAAAGTGATGGATTTGCTCTTTGAACTGTTTATTTCTCTGCCTTTCGTTTCTGCTCAGAAGGGTTATCTCTCTAATGTCACTTCACAGCCTCTGACTGGGAGATACTAGGTCTAAGACCCGACGGTGGCATGAATTTCGAGATTAGACGAGAGTTGAGTCGCTGTCAGGGGGAGAATTTTAGCGGCCGGTTTCTCTGATCGGTAGTTTGCCATGATTTCTCCGACCAAATTAGTCGAATGCCGGAGTAGTACCCTAACAAACAGGCCACAGTCCGCGCGCTATCTTTTCTTCTCTTCCTTATCCTGTCCTCACCTTTTACACACACACTTACATGCACTACATTACACACACCGGTATTCCAGTCGGGATCTGAGAGCTTGTCCTGACAGAGGCGGTGCCCTCCCGCTAGTGGGAGATATCAGTTTGGTGAAAACTCCGCAAGCCGATGGGTAGGAAACTAAAACTCCATCCAGCTATGAAGGTAACCGCCACCTCCGGATGAAAAAACACGCACCACATTTACGGTACTAATGACCTCTGTTGACGCGCCCGGAATCACTAATGAATTAATCAATTGCGAAATTCCTAGTGTGACGTTTCCGGAGGTTGATAAATTTGTTCTGATTCGGACCTTCTGTTTACTAGCACGAAGTAGTTGGCGTATCCACGCCCAAGCTCTTGTCTGTTAATTTATTAATTTGTTAAGAAGTCGATCGTATGAAAAGCTTTGGCAAAATATGTTATTACCGTATCAAACCTTCCACTTTCATCAATAGGTCCTGTAGACGTGAGACAAGTTGGCTTTCATATTAGAAGAGGAAAACCGTTCTTGAAACCGTGCTGACGCTGATTACAACCACTCCTTGCCTTCTCATTTTCTCATGATGTAGTTAGAAATTACTTGTTCCTTCATGTTACTTGGGCCTCATTATTAAAAAATGCTGAAGAAACATCTTTTTTAAAATTCTACGTTCGAGAAAATGTAAAAATATATACCAACAATTTAAAAAAAATAAATGTTTGAGCGAAAATAGATATATTTGTTTCCTTGGGTTTTGGCGAAATTCAATCAAGTATGCTGTACAGTAGCACAGCAGTTCAGTATCTCAGTTATATGTACAGAATGAATGCACATGTACTACAAGCGCGTATTTAGTGCTGTAATTCGTTTTTGTCCTTCACCTCTGGGTACCAGTGGAATCTAATTTTTTGCACTCCGTGGCAATTCATTTTCTAGTGTTTCTTTCTGTGAAGCACTCCTAATGAAATGAAGTACGTGTTACATCAGCAACACTCGTTCCCCGAGAACTACGTTGCGTCAGTCTTCCAGAAAGTCCTGTTGAGGGAAGGGAAGATCGAAAGAGTAAACTCAAACTCAAAAGTATTTTTTAAATTACATCTACATAACTATTCTCATGTTGAATAATTCGCATGTGTTGAACATCTTAAATTAATTTTAATATAACGAACGTTACATTCACTCCTTCCGCTAGCTCGAGGAAAGAAAAATTAGTTACGACGGTAATGTGACCTACGACTTCTCAAAACTGAATAGCCATGTTTCATATAATGCTTAAATATCTTTATAGAATGCATTTTTATTATTAAACCGATAACCAGTTGTCACTTCCTTAATTCGAGCCAGTTACGTGAAAGCATTCATTTCCACCTACGCATTTAAAAGTATAAAATGGGGCACACATTAGTTACTTCGTATACATAAAAAACAAAACGTATTTCGGTCTTATCTCACTTCCCTACTTCGGTCAAGGTTCTTGTTCTACTTAGCACATTATACTCGTACACGCTATTTTTTGGTCCCCCATTAAGCAGTTGCGTGCAATTTCTTGTTGCGTCTTTTTCGCTTCTCCACTCTTGTTCACGAAGGGCATTTAATACACGTAGCAAAAGTACAGGTGGCAATAACTCTTTGCGGGGCCACGTTCTGGAGGGCCTCGTTCCTGTCCCTCTCCTCGCCTCCCCCCCCGCCCCCTGCCCCCCGCCCCCTCCCCCGCCACCGGCTGCCGCTCCGGCGAGCTGCCCGATGTAATCGGGCGGGCGTAATGGCGACGGGCGCGGCGGTGGCGGCGGCGGCGGCGGCGGCGGCGGCGGCGGCGGCGCGCGGCAGCTGCGGCCGCCCGGTCAAGGTCACGCCGGCACTCGAGGGCGCATGCGCGAAGGGCGAAGGGCCGAGCCCTCGGGCCGCGGGGCGGCGCGGCGTGGCGCGGCGCTGGCGGCGGCGGCGGCGGCGGCGGCGGCGAGGAACGTCGTGGGGGAATGTCCAAGCGCGAAACGAGGAATCACGGAGTTGGAGAGCGGCCAGAATGAAACTTAGGCAAAGCAGCTCCGAAATAAGGTGACGGAGGGGGAAAATGAGGGGATCGGCAAAGAGTAGGGTGAAAACAAGAGTGGCGAAGCATTACAAGGTGGTGGGAGCTGCTCAAGGGGCGACAAGGCGGGGGGAGGCTGGCTGGCAAGTGGTACCGGGGCAGACGCTTAATACAAAGGGCAGCCTACACTCCGATTTAAACGTAGTGGCGCCTCCAGGCCACGAGCTGGACGAAGACAGGGACACTGTCATCCAATCGGGAACTTCGTTACGATTTAAATTTTTGGTGTTGGAGTTACCGATTGGATGACAATTTCCCCCTCGCCTTTCAGCTCGTGACCTTGAGGCGCCACTGTAAATAAGTCAAAGTACAGTCCACATGGGTGGCGGCTGCTTTCCAGAAAAAATAAATCATGAGAAAAATTAAATAAAACATTAATCATACACAGAAACGACTCCTAATTGTGCACATCAATAGCGCTTTGAGAATTAACATTATTTCATGCGTCTGCGTAAGTGAATTATCAATATTTTTTGAATGGACTATCTGCGTACTCTGGCATAGCCATTCGTAGCTGGTACATGGTAGGAAACGGGTTTATATACTACAGGAGTAAGGGTACTGGAAGTTGGATGGAGGCAGCGTGCTTCTAATTCTAGTGTTTCGTATGGCAGAGTTTTAATCTATTAAACTAAGTTATGTACATAGACACCTTCATTTATTTTCATAAAGAAGTTGTGTTGGTTCCAAATATTTAAAAAAATATTTTCTTGAACAGAAGTATATCTTCCGTCATCAGTGATCGTCTTAGGCAAGAGTAGAAGCCCGTCGCTTGGAAAGCGGTCGTACGATAGTGCTGTAATTTATCCTGATTCTAGAAATATCCTGAAGAGAAAAGAATGCGATTGTTCGGACACACATGCTGCCCCTCCTTATTCAAAACTCACCGACCGCCGCTGTGCACGTGGTGGGGAGCAGTGCAGCTGCGAGTGCGAAGAGGCAGAGAAATGCAAGCGGACGTTGTCTGGCAAGGTAGAGTAATGGGGAGTTGGGGTTGCGGAAAAGAGTAACTGCGTAGGACAAGGTAGAGACGTCACACTTGGAGTACGATGTCTTCAGAAGTGTATGAACGGGCTGCTTGGTCACCACGAAAGCAGAGAAGTCTCAGAGTAAGAAGGGACAGCTTCGTGCTGGCGGGTGGGAAACATAGCAGTGGAATATATAAATGTGGAAGCATTATACTAAACAATGCTACGAAATGGAGAGACCACATCGTACGTTGAGAGCGAGAGAAACGTGGAGAAAGAGAAAAAAGAGAAAAAATAAAAAGAGAAAAATAAAAAGAGAAAAAATAAAAAGAGAAAGAGAGAAAGAGAAATTGACACGTAAGGACAGCGGAGTCATCACTGATGAAGAACAGATATCCGTTGTAGTAAAAAGGGGCAGCGAGGTCCAAAGGCGACTGAACAGAGTAAGAACATAGCACGTATGAGCTAGATATAATAGAAAATGAAAAGGCTGTGTACCGGATGTAGAACAGACCAACAGAGTCTGATGAAGGAACAACGTTATGCGTAAGGACAGCTGGTTTTTCACGGATGTAGAACAGAAGTGTAGGGGCAGTGTAGAAGCAATAAAGAAGCAGTGTTTTACGAAAAGGCAGAACAGTACTCGTCACAAGTACAGTGTGATTGAAAGGAATGAGCAATTTTGAAAGTTGCGTTGGTAGACATGGGCTACGTACGCTAGTCTTGTCACCGACACCTTGCCATTTAGTTAACATGAATACTTGGAGTGATGCGCAAAGTGCATTTGCTATCAAAGCTTTTTACAATAACAATGACCGCGTGGAAGGAGCACGTAGAGAATTCAACCGTTATTTGAATTTAGGACGTCAGGATCACGTTCCATTCATATATCCAGTTAAAAAATGGATACGTAATTTCGAGGAAACTGTTTCGGCAATGGAAAAGTAACTTCAGGCCATCTTCAAACCGTTCGTACACCAGACAATATCCAAACTGTTCACGATGCTTTCGTAATAACTCCATCATATCATGCTACCGTAATAACATCAATCAATCTGTCGTCTCTCTGCATTTTTACAGTTGTATAGCAATTCTCGAAATTCCAGTTGAGATGTACGTCAAACCATGAACAATGTATCAAAGAGGTTGCGGGAATATTTGCGTAGACAATGAGCTTACCAGCAAGATGTCATCTTCAAAAAAAATTTTACTTGTGTGTTATAAAATGGTATTCTATTTACTATTAAATGTCATAGTAGTTATTAATGATGTCAGTTTGATATGAACATCATAATGAAATGAGTATTGCTTTTGCAACACGAGGCGTTAGTCGAGTTGTGCCTATATCAAATGAATATCTTTCAAACTTTTATCTAAGACGATTATAAGTCTATTTTATTTTAGATTAATCTAGACACATGCATTGGTCAATAGATCGAAGACATGTTGTGATGCGCGCATTGCAAACATTTCGTACCATGGAGCTAAGAATTCCGGGAAATGGTATGATATCACGAACTGAAGCAACGATCCGCCATATTTCTGTGCCCAAAACGCTTGTAAGTGTCCTCGTATTGTGTGTTATCTGTCATAGTTTTCAATATTTAAAAGCTTTGATCAGGTTTTCAAGATTTTGTGACAGTTCCTGATGGTTACTTGTGTAGCTTACTGCAGTACAAATTGTCCGGAAAAGCGTGAATTACTTTTCACAAGTAAGTAGTTACTCTATATGGTTTGGAGAGCATAGTCATATTTGATGATGTTGATTAATTTTCTTGATTTTTCCCTTTGTATCCAGAGAGGAGAGCACTGCGGATAAGAGCGGGTGAAAAGATAACTGGTAGCCTAATACTTGCAGCAAATTATACTCGGTTTATTTTCAAGAAGAGGATTTTGATAGAACGTCTTTGTGAAAAATACGTTGGTGGAAACTCGCAATTGCAACAATTTTAACAACTTTCTACCACACATTAGAGGAATCCATTGAAGATGCCTTTAAACGGATAACTAACATTACTCTTCTACAAATAAACCCGAATGTTGTGTACAATGTTGAAATCAACTGTTTTACTGGCCAATACACAAACTTCAGACTCTAGGCCCAGGTCATAATGCAACTAGTGCTATTATGAAGTATATAAGAGCACTAGTTGCATTATGAAGCTCCTTACAGCATTTGCTTGAGTGCACCAATGGAACATTATCCCATCATCGTTGTTATTTTAATTGATTTTCATGACATTATTTTTCGAAATTTCCCGTTTCTTTGAATCACCTTGTATATAAGCAGTACACGACCAAGAGACAGCGTCGTACACGAGGGCGGAGAGATCCACGACGCGACAGAACCGACGAGCCGAAGAGGTCGTGTCGTGCGAGGGGGGTGCGTGGGTGCAGAGCGCAGCGGTCGCGCACAGCCGGGGCTGCGTGGTCAGCACGGGGTGACTCGAGAACGAGCGGGGCGGCGGGGCGGGGGGGGGGCGGCGGCGATTAGGGGTAATCACTGCGCGGGGCGCCGGAGGGGGGGCCGGAGGGGGGGGCGCCGGAGGGGGGGTCGACGTTCGCGCGAAGGGCGAGGAAGACGAATTACCCTCGCGACGGAGTTCGCTTTTCAGCTTAATGAGCTTGGGGGGTAAACTCCCTCTCTTTTTTTCCGACTTCATTAACTTTCTTAATAAACCTCAATACCACAAAGGAACGGATTTGGCGTGATGATTGTTGTATTAATGGGATTAACATATCTAAAGTGTAAAAAAGTTTCAGAAATTGTAGTGACATCCATTTTAAAAGCGAACTAAGAAATTGTATGAGAGCAAATTTCAATGCCTTGGATCCGTGAGATTAAGAGAAGATTACATGCAGATTTAAAGAATAATTTTGGGTATTTTCTTGATATGTCAGTCGCTCGTAATGATTAACTTTCTTTTAAACGATTTTCTAAGCTATAATATAATAAGATTCATCTAGACGAGAAAAAGCTTCATTTTCTGAACTCTAATGTCAAACATGGTCATATTTTGTTAACACTTGTTCATAAAACGTCCATATCGCAATTTGTCTCTCCCTTGCCCTTTCTTATTTTTCTTTCTTGTTTCCTTCTAGTTGTCTTACAGAATGATATTAGATTATAACCCTCCGGCGGACGCGTCCCATCATTTCCCACCAGCAGCGCGTGCGGCACTCAGTACCGCATTTTGCAACTTCAATTTTCGAGTCTCTAGTTATTACTTTTGTTATTGAATGTGAAGGAAATATTATTTATTCATGTTTTTATACATTTTATTTTATAATAACTAACTAAATACCAAACGAAATAATATTATTAAGAATCTCATCCAACACTCGCTCCCTTCGTGTCTTGGTACGTTACATGTCGGGGAATGAATACGGTGGAAACGTACCTTCTAACGTTTCTTCGGAAACAACGCATTTAAATTTGAATTAATAGTTAGTACTCCAAACTCTGTGTCATAAAGCTCTAGAACAAAACAGCAGTAATAATTCTAATGGATAAAATACACAAATATTGTACTTACATAACAAAGCGCTTGCGGTACGGAGTGCGGCAACCGTTGCAGAATTCGAATTACTAATGAATAACGGTCGATCGGCAGTGTCTAAAATCGCGATTTGAGTAGCATCCGGTTGAAAATATAATGAATGAAGAATAACTATGAGCTCATTCGTGTGTCACCAACTATTTACACGAAATCAACAAAAATGGAAGAATGCGGCAGTGAGTGCCGCTACGCCCCTGCCGGACGGATAATGAGAGTTTCTAATAAATGAATATTATAGAGTGGCTGTCTTGTAGCTAACCCTATGTTACTGCAAATTGCGTATACTATTATTATCTATATACCCTTAGCTTTCCACGAAGATTTCCGAAAATCTTAACGAGAGTAGATTGCCTAGTTTGAGAAGAAGTATTTAAAAGATGCTACAAAGTTGTACAAATTGCTTTGTTTAGAATATTGTTTCGTAAGAATTAGAGTACCGCAATTGAGATTGGCAAGGATAAATAATTAATATTCACCAGTGCGTGACAATGAATTAAGAGTTGGGAAGGAGTTTGAAATTGATTCCCTGAATATCCAATCAGGCATACTTCATGATCAATTGACACAAGGTTTCTAGTTTTTTAGTAAGATGTTAATCTCAAAGAATAATAGAGAGTTCATACGCAACGTCCGGTCTTCACGCTTTCCCAAAATGGCGGTTGTATGTGGGGTGGCCAAAGGGGTAGCGTTCACACAAAACTCGGCGCGCGTCAATATTTGCTTCCACAACGAAAACAAAGTGCGTGTATGTAGATCTTCTGTTTCTCCCTTCGCTCATTAAATCGTCGCCACGGCGAGATAATACAACAACGCTTCACTGCCTTGCATATGCGTCTTACATCACTCATCTACGTGATTCATTTTAAACTACTTTCATACATCAAATATCAAACAAAGCAAAGAAACAAAGCAAATAAGAAAATAAGAATCTTGAAGGAGGCACACTGGAAAATGTTCACAAAAGATATGGGGGAAAACATGTAAGGAGCTCAAAAGAAAGTATGGAAGAAGTTAAGGAATAGAAAGCTAAATAAACGAAGTAGTAAAAATAAATGTCCTTATGAGAAAACTATTTTCAACAGTTGTATCAAGAGACTAAGATAGAAATCCAAGAAAACCCAAATATAATTATGGATGACAACAGGGATGACGAAGTTTAAATAACAGAGAATGATATATACGAAAACCTTAAAGAATAGGAAAGCCCTTGGTCAAGATGAAATACACAACGAGATGTTGAGGTATGGAGGCGAGAGATTAAAAGAACAGCTGAAAGTATTATTTAATAAAATATTAGAACTCGGAGATGTGCCAAGAGAATGGAAAATCAGTATTGCGATACCGATTTTTAAAAAAGGGAAGAAAAATGACTCTAACAACTACAGAGGTATAACCCTACTGAGTACCATATTACAATTACTGACGAAAATAATACTGGCAAAATTGCAACCATACTTCGAAATCAATGAGGAACAGCAAGGATTCCGCACAAACAGGTCAACAACAGACGTTATATTTGTAGTCCGTCAAATTGTCGAGAAAGCGATCAAATATAACAAGCCCGCCTTCTTGTGTTTTGTAGATCTCAAGAAGGCATTTGATTGAGTAAGGCTACGAGAAATGATCACAATTTGGAGGAAAAACTTAGTGCGTAAAAATTGACAGAAATCATTGAAGGTATATATTCAGACATCAAAACTAAAGTAAAAGTAGGAGACATAACTACAGATGAAATAGAATGTGCGGGTGGAATACGCCAGGGCGACTCCTTAAGTCCAGTTATCTTCAACTTGATAATGGATAAACTAATTGACAGCAAACAATGGAAGGCTACATGATGGGTAATGATCAGATAAACATAGTCTGTTACGCAGATGACGCAATGCTTATAGCAGACTCTGAAGATAATCTGAAGAGACTATTATGTAAATTCACAAGGACAGGAAAATTATTTAATATGATAGTCTCAACAGAAAAAATCAAATCGATGGTGATATCCAAGGAGCCTGTAAGATGTAAGTTGGAAATAGAAGAAAAACTCATCGAGCAAGTGATGAAGTTCCAATACCTGGGAGTGGACATTTCCAGTGATCGTCGTACAAGCAAAGAAATGGAGCAGGCCTCGCGTATCAGGATAGTTACGAGATGTAACATGAAACAATAAATACCTTTGCATAGGAGGTAAAGTTAAAATCTACAAGACAATAATAAGACTAGTTCTGACATATGGATCTGAAACTCGGGCTGATAGAATAATAACAAAACAATTAAACCGATCAGTAGAAATCAACACACTACGATCGATAGTAGGAAAGTCCAGAAATGACAGGGTAAGAAATCAGGATGTAAAAAACAATGTAAAATGACTGTTATAACAAAATTTGTGAAAAGAAAGGAAAACTAATGGAATAACCATATTATACGAATTATAGCGGTGGTAGAGTGATGAACAGGGATATGATACCATTAAGAAGGAGAAACCCTGGAAGACCGCAGAAAAAATGGAGGGAAGATCCGCAGGCAACATCTAGTAAATCCTCAGGATAAAGCGTGGAAAAACAACAACAGGCATATAACCTACATAAAAGAAGAATATCAAATATCAAAAGTTCTTTCGCGCCAGTTTTCATAATAATATTTCGGCCAATATTGAAGGAATTTACAGAAAAATGTAGCTTTAATAGCGTGTTACAAAACAGTAGCCAATACCTAAAACAGTACATATAGTCTTCGTATGTTTAATAAGTTTATATTTTCCGTTATTAAAAGGCAATTCGCTAATTTTCAGATATTGAAAATATAGAGATTTTTCTCTCAGTATTGATGTTGATATTCCAAACACTTTCTGCACTCGCTTGTAGATTTAAATTTTTCTTAGTTTGAAGTTATAGTCGGAAAAGTGATTAAAATTACACGTATATCTTTGAGCCACTTTATTGGCAGGTTGAATAATTACTCGTATGTGTTTATGATGTTGCGTCTTGTGAAAGGTGAATAATATGGGAAAACAAATGTCACATGTCAATCTGGATTAATCATTAAAATCTCTGCGCATAGTTACAGATAGTGCATATGTTTTGCTTCTCTTTGGATTTTTTCCCATGGCAGTTGATGATTTGCGCATGATTTGTGTTTCAGTGGTCGCAAGTTTTCATCTACTTCAGTTTATAGAGTTTACGAACTATTGCATTTATTGCAATCTTGGGTCACATCAAATCATAATTATTCTTACATCCAATCCGTAATACGTAACTCCTATCTCGTAATATTTTTACGAACTTCTAAATCACCTTAGAAAACAGAATTTCAATATCAGCAATAAATCCGCCGTTCATTTGATGAGCAGAATCTTGAAACATTTTTTATTGTTTGGGAGTGGAAAGATTTAGAAGCGAAAACATCGGTATTATAAAAAGATTAATTAAACCCTGATACAATTTTTTAATGTTAACGATTGATGATAAAATGTTTTGTTAATTCACATTCTGTGTTCCGAATGAGTTTTAGGATGTAGAACGCTTCAGTTTGCAGAGTGGATAAATCATACCAACGTCTACACCAGTGGTGTCAAGATTTTCTACTAGTGGCAATGGCACGCTTCGTGGCACCGTAGAGTGCTACGAGCTTCTCTGCGCAACTAGCGTCGGGAAAGGAAACTATTAGTAGTAATCCCGCCGTTTTCCAATATTGATGGTGTTAGTGGTGTTAGTCTCTTATGCTGGAGTAATGAATTGCGTGGAGGGGCGATTTTGTCGAAGCATTCGTGCCACAGACTCCCGCTTGCGCCATCGACCTTGACAACACTGGTCTACACCTTGTAGGGATCGAAGATAATAACTTTTTTCAAATGAACATATGATAAGCACCTAAGTTACGTATGTGACTTTTGCCTCTGAGTAGTAGGCAAAATCTTCTAGTATTTGACAGGTAGACGGACTCGCGCAGTCAAAGAGATTTTGTTATACTGACACACATCAAGGCTATTGATTAGCGTGCTCGCATTCCAAGGCGCAACCCCGGGTTCTATTCCTGGTCGAGGCAAATTATAACTATGCTCTTTCCTTACAAATTTCCCAGTATGTATTATTGTGTGACAAAGAGAAAGCCCACCCTAAGGGTAAGAAGACTAGTATACACGGTGACAGGATGTCTTCGTGCTCACCCCACGAACCCCTTATCCCATGGCCGAGAGGCTGGGTCACCGCTGGTGGTCCAAGGTCCATAACCGGCTGTCGAGCCAAAGGACAGGAAACACATTAATGTAGGTCAAGTTGTCTGTAGTCTGAAACATCTACAGACGTGAGAGCGCAGACTTCCGCAGCCAGTGTCAGTTACTATTTATCTGTCCGGGAGTTGCCGCATCCTAGGCACAGTTGTCAACGTTTCGGCTGCTATTCTGTGACCTTCCTTCTGGAGGAAGGCCGAACTTTCCTAGGACGCGGCAACTGCCGGACAACCAAGTGCTTGACTACAAATGTCTGTGTTAATCTGTGATCCAGATATTAAAAAAATATGAAAAAATTCAAAGCGTTCTGAGATGAAGTTTTAAGATTATTTTCGTGCCTGTGTCAGTGTTCTAAGACACAGTAAAACAGTTCTTGTAAATCCGTTTCCAACCTATTCCCCTTCATTTCCCTACATGTCCCCTAATTATCCTTCAAATGTGACCGAATTATTATTTAATAAACTGCCAAAAACTATTTTCTTTCCTTAGAATATGATATTTTCATGCAAAGGATTAGAAAGCTTATAAAAACAATAATTTTTAACTACTTTCCAAAGTCAAAATATTACTGAGTGCTTCAACAATGCACACAAATGTATAATAAACACTAAAATAAATGCACAGAACCGTTGCATTCATTTTCAAAGTATATTTTAATGTCCAGGTGTTTTAAAGGGGGGAAATGGTTTTTAATTTTTTTAATTGCAGCCCAGCAATCGCAAAAATCTGAAAAAATGCACAATAATTTGTGTTTTAAGGGAACCTTTTGACATTTTTTTCGAACTTGTTACCGGGAGAGATGGCTCAGTGCATCAACCTGATGCAACTGCAGTCCCTCTGACAGGGAGGCCCTAGGTTCTAGTGCGGACGGCGGCAGGATTTTCGACACTAGCTCGTCAGCTAGGTCGAGTCTAGTCACTGTTTGGAGGAGAATTCTAGCGGCCGGCTGCTCTGATCGGTAGTTTTCCGTGGTTTCTCCGATTAACAGCAGGTGAATGCCGGAGCAGTACCCTAACAAACGGGTCATGGACCGCGCGCGATCTTTCCTTCCTCTTCCTTGTCCTCTCCTATCCTCTTACACACACACACTTACACTGACATGCACTACACTGCCACACATGCCGGGAGACCGCTCGGGAGCTTACAGCTTGTCTCGGTTGGGGCGGTGTCGCGTTGGTGGGAGATATCTGGTAGAGGGGAAAATCCCACTAGTCGACGGTAGGTCGGCGCCAGATCTCGCCATCCAGCGGGGGAAAATATCATCGCCACCTCCCGAGAAAAACACGCACTACACTGACGGGACTAATGACCTTAGTAGTTGACGCGTCCGGAAACACGAATCAATCAATCGATACAATCAGAGCACACACAATTCTGGGACAGTCATTTGTAACTAATTAACTGTTTGCTTTTTGTGAGTGCATGTTGCACTATACACAAGTTAAAAGAAGTGACTTCACCTTCAATTTTTAGATTATTGCGGTGAATTAACACATACTGTTTATAAGATTGCGCAATGATTGCAACACCTCGCGCGACGCGCGAAAGAATGTCTGTAACACAGTTATTTCACAGTTATTTGGCGGGGACATTGCTGTATATATGTATTGTACTATGCAATGCAGAAGTTAAAGAAATGCCTTTCACGCGCATTTTATGGACTTTTGCGGTGAATTGGCACACAGTTCAGGAGTTCGGGCGATGATTACGGCCCATCAAGCGATACACGAAATAATGGTTATTAATACAGTATTTTTACAGCTAATTAATAGAGAATTTGCTGTATGTGCATGTCACATTTGCGCAAGTTAAATGTCTTACACGAGCACTTTGCAGATTACAGCGGTAATTGGCACAGTGGCGTAGCGTCAGGGGACGCTGAGATGCTGAGCATCCCCGTATATAATATTAATGAAGAACTCTAAATACTGTATTCATAATCTTACAAGTGGTCCGTTGGGCGAAACACATTTTGTATTAATTTTAATTTGATTTCCTATGATTGAATTCGGCGGGTTGTTGAAGCTGGCCTGTGATTGCTTGGAAGCTAAAATGCTTCTAGCGTCTGCCACGAGATTGCGACGGGCAATGACGCATGCGCAGTTACGAGGTTCCCCTCTCTCCTCGTCGCCCCTGGCCCAGAGAAACTCGTCTGCTTTACGCTAGCATCTACTGCGGAAAGAAGCTGCTCGTTTGTGCACGAGAGCGTAGCACACTTCAGGCGGTCAGTAAATTATCGTTCTCTCTCTCACTCGGGAGTCCCCGCTTGGTCATGGGCACAAACTGTTAGAAATAGTGCCCGTCTACTATTTCGTAATTAATATCCAAGAAATTGAATTATCCTTCAAATAGATTACATATTATTTTACTGCAATGTATAAATTAACGAGTGGTCTCATTGCCATTCGCGTATAAGAAATAAAGCTGAGCCTTTGTCTAATTTGCTTTCAAGATATCGGCTGTCCTGACTGCTGTGACGATTTTGTGGGAAGCGCCTACACCTGCACAGTCGTAAGCAATCGAGATCGTGGAAGTAGTTCCAGTGTATCTGCCATAAATTTCGTTCGCCTGTGAGACGAAGTAGTTGATAGTGACATTTTGAGTGTTATTGTTGAGCATCCCCAAATGTGCGAGTCACGCTATGTTACTGAATTGGCATAATTTTTTTAACTGAATGAGAAGACGGCAAACGTGCGTCCGACTGGAAAAAGCTTGCTCATGCGGCTGACGACAGCGGTGTGGTGAGGCGAGAGAGATTTGCAGCAATTGTTGAGCTCAGACAATGACAATTGAATTCATCTTATAATTAAAAGCTTTGAATTACGTTAAATTACAACTTACGCAAGAGATGTGTAAACATACAGCAAATTAAAAACAAAAAAAAATAGTAATGCTCAGTGACCTAGTATATTAAATGAATTGTTTTGTGTAACTGTTGCGAGAATTGTCTCATGCAGCTGCAGCACTGAAGAAGACGTGAGTTGGCGTTCTGAGAATCTCTGGGCGGGCAACAGCTCGCACAGATTACACAATCTTGCGCAAGCGAGGCTTTGCATCTTAAGAATGATTAAAACACAGAGTTCGTACAAGCAAGCAAAACCTCCTAATTAATTACGCACATCACATATGTCTAAGTTAATTGCACAAATTTTATTTCCTTTTTTTTGTATTTATTGTTACGAAAGCGTTAGCCGACGCCTCGCAGTTTCCCAGAACTGCTACATCGTTGCACCGTCACCGCTGCCCACTTCACCTAATTCCGAGAACTGTTGCAGCGAATCTAAATTGTGCGCAGTATTTTATTCATTATGAACTTAACCGCACAAGACACACTACAATTTGTAACACTTAATAACTTGCATTTTTATGTAATTCGTTTAATTAATAATTCAAGGTACAACTTTCTTTGCAATAGAATGTGCTCGCCGATTGGCTGTTCGCAGTTTTGACGCGAACGCCGTATTCTCACGCCAGCCGGCGCATTCTGGACAAATCAGTTGAGTGTAAAACTGCCACGAGGCACACGTCTCTCGTGCGCGCTCTCTCTTCATACGTAACATGCAATTCATACACGTATGCAAGATCCTCAGTTTTTTCTCTATTGTTCAGGGTCAGATGACAACTATAGTGTACAATATGCCGTTACAACATTTAGATGTGTGCCTCTTACTTTCTTCACACGTAATGTGCAATTTATATACGTGTGCAAGTCTCTTGATTTCTTGTCTATTGTTGAAACTCTTACAGCTGCTCAATTCCATTAGCTATGCTTAATTGAACTCTGGTTTTTCAAGTGAACTGTTTTATGTAAATCACAAACTGCAGTTTAAGTGTACTTAATCCATGTTCTTCTACTGTTATTCGTAAAGGCGAACTTACAGTTATACTGTGACCAAGTACTTCTACGCAGTACAGTATTCGTGCCGTGACTATTGTTTCATGTGTTTGCCTTCAACAAAACAACAGTGTATAATGCAAGGATTCAACACATTGTGGAATATGGCACGAACCTTACTAGCATCTTTCTCTTGTACGTTCAATTCAACGTTTAATTCCCGGTGTGATACTATTGCTACACCATACTAAGTGCGCTGTGCATAACGGCGAAATGATTACTGGTTCTATCACGAGATTCCTGGATGCAAGATACGTGATCTTATCTGCCACGTGTGACGACATCGCCGTAGGTCGACTAGCTCCCTTCACCACTTCACCCTTCCAGTGCACTCTTCTGTTTCTACCAGTGAACAGCTGACCTCTGCAACGATGTATAAGCGTTTGTAATCATCAGTGCAATGTTTATCTACATTACAACAGTCTCACTATTCTCTCAAGCTCAATTTTTTAATCTTTTTTGTGTCAAGATATCTATGATTAAGAAGCGTAATACTATCTAGTTCCTTGCAAGGTATCATGTTTCTTGTGTGTCAAATTTTATTGCAATTATATGTATGCATTCTACATGCTTCCAAATTACTTTGTGGCAATGACAGTACCTGAAAGTATTTTCAGAAACTCGAGATTGATGACTCGTGTGGTAAAAATCAATTCACCCGTGGTCCTTCATGTAGCAACCAGGGGATGTAGGTGATAGTGCAATTTGTTAATCTCATATAGTCTGCTAACTACAACGCGCCGATCCTACACATAGAATACAATACAATTGACATTATGATTGTATAAGACTCAATTGCTGTTATGTCAACACGTACATGTTGACATAATATGTTTTTGTAAAATAATGCCTAAAATGTTTAAAAGCTTGTTCCCTTAGAACCAGTTTCCAAACAAGGAGAAATTAAGGCATTAATAGAAATAGAATCAGTTTCAAAACATCAGGTTTCTCAAAAGGTTCGTTTCTAAGATATCAGTAGCAAACAACAGGAAAATACAGAATGGCTAAGTGTAGAAAAAGTTGAGTGGTCACATTAAGATGGCCAGGAACTATAGGTTTCTGTGTTATGAATCTATTGTCTGACTCAGGGTTTCAGGATGTTTTGATATGTCTTTGAGAGGTAAACATATTCAGATAAAAGTCTCGGAGTCCCAACTATCACCAAATTTGCATTCTTGTGTGTATATGTTTGACATGCGTTAATGCAACACACTTTAACTGCGATAATAATGAACCATTTATAATCAATAGTTCAATTCAGTTCAATGATCCTTATTTTACGTGGCGAGACTCACGCCATCAGGCTTGCTATATTGTCTGACTGCGCATATTTAGCTAAACTCCTTTCAGTATCTGGCGGGGAAAGAAGGTATCACTCAGGCGACGAAACAGGCGATTTAAATTTAGCTCTTCTTTCAGTCTGAGGGTCTTTTACATACAGCAATTCTACAAAATTGGACAGCCGGCTTTGATTTCCCTCCAAAGGAAGGATTTTTTAGCCCTTAAAAACCCGCAAATTTGGGTGTAAGGTTGATAACTATTCGTTATTCCACTGCACTGGATGAAATGTTGAACACTGTCAATGATACTAGTTCATCTGGCAATCACGTTGCAAATCTTTCGTATACTTGCGTCGAAAGGTACTTTTTCTGTCCCTCCAATTCTATGTGCGGGTGGCCTTCAAAGCGTCAACCTTCACGGCGAAACATCCCACAGATACGAAGGACAGAAATAACGCAAAAACACAATTTGTGCGCACGATTCCAGTTTTAAATTCACTTAGTAAACAATTATAAGTAAGGATTAAAAACACATTTCAAATAGAATGACGAATAGATTTCTCAATTTCAAACAGAAATCTGTGTTATATATATTGGATTAAACTTAACAACTGAACATTGCTGCCTTTCGTTTATCTAAAAAATGACGTAAATCACTACTTGCAAGCCCTATAACATTACTTGATGCCAATTATTTGAATCAATTTAAATATTTCTTATTAAAATTAGAATAAAACCAGATTAAAACCGATAAAAATAGGCGTGTAGGAATAACAAAAGAAAAAGACGAATTGAAGGAAAATAATTACAAATCTGTTAGTGGATGATATAGCACTACATTGAAAAATATTAAAATTTACAGAAATCTGAAACATTGTAAAGTAGCAGCCTCGACAGATGTAATTCCTTTATAATAACAAGGAGAGTAGTTAATTTATAATTTCTTACTGAATCTAACGAATAAAAACCATGGTGTGAGTACTACATCTGCTTTTGTTTCTTGGAATTGTGATATTTCCATTTCGTAGAATTCCAGAAATATATTTTTGGACTTTTTATTAAACAATTTATTGTGAATTAATTCTGGAGTCTGTCGGATCTTGGGCCGGCCAATGCTATAGAGCTATTATGAACATAGATTGCAGTAGCCCTTAAGCCTATTTCGTTGCACATTCCATGTAAATGTTCTTCTCGTTAGTTACCGAAAGAGGAATAGGAATTGGAGGAAGGATTTGGGTTCAAAGATGATAGATGATGAAGGTACTGGCAATGTCACTGTACAACTGAAAACATCCAAGCCTTGGGCGAGAATTGAACCCACAGACGTAGCCCAAAGCGTATTTGAGCGGAATACCCCAAACACCTGCACCGCCAGAAAATCAGATTTTATGGGGCAATTCTAAGTCAAAACGTCCAGTCAACTAGAGACTTATTAACAGTACCCAGCGGAAAAGAGTATTCAAACTCAACCACATTTCCACGTGTAAACATACTAGAACGATAAGTTCAATCCTTAATGCACTAGCATGGTGAGTACTATCAATAAAAAACTTGTGTCATTGTCTGAAAATTGTTTTAATTTTTAATTTTCGAGTGAAAATTTACTTAAAGACAATTGAGTGCGCTTCCATTTTCTAAAATTCCTACAAGGAAATTAATGTATAACAAAATATTAATGATGTTCCAAAAATTAAATTATGAGTTTGAGAATTGCCAGGTAGGGCTGACAAGAGATGAAACACTTTGTCGTGCATTTTCCAGCGGAGACCACATTACGTTTCGGAAGTTTGTTATCCGATTAATTTTTTTTTTTTTTTTTTTTTAGTTTATTTATTTATGGTCGCTTTTTAACAGCTTGGTCATCAGCGACCTCAGTTTGTTTACATCAGAATATTACATTTCATAAGGTTACAAACATGGTATCATTTCACAGTAAGCATTATATCAATATATCATTAAAAAATTTGTCTCATTATTATATTACATTAAACAGCTTACTTATTTCTAGTAGTTCCAAAATTTTTTTACAACCTTCTTCTGATTTTAACAGAGAATATAAGCTGCCTTCTATTTTTAATGCTTTTCTGACATTATCAAGTTCTTGACACTCGAGAATAATGTGAGAAGTAGACATGGTAGCGCCACATTTAGGACAGGGTTCCGGGTTAGAATTTTTGAACAGATGACAATAATTTAGATTAAAGTGACCGATCCTTAATCTTGTTATGACGACTTCTTCTCTTCTTTTGAAATTTGATCTTGGTAGACTTGGTTCCAGGATAGAGTTTCTTACTAGGTGTAGCTTCGTAGACCCCATCTTCCATTGTGAGTTCCAATATTTTAACGAAGAGTCCTTGAAAAGATTTCTTATATCTTTTTGGGTACCATGAATTTGATGGTCAACATTTGGTAATGATGTTGCCATTTTTGCAGTTGTGTCTGCCTTCTCATTTCCAGCAATATTTTTATGAGAAGGAATCCAAACTATTTCTATTTTGACTCCTTTTGTATTTTGGATAAATAAAAGTTCTTGGATAGTTTGGATTATTGGATTGCTGGTGTATCGGTTTTCAATGGCTTTAAGTGTTGACATTGAGTCGGAAAATATGACAATAGGCATGTTGTTTGCAGATCTGATACTGCTTTCAATGGCTTTGAGCACTGCCCATGCTTCACATGTGAAAATGGAAAAGTAGTCCGGGAGACGAAATGGAATGGCTTCATTATCATTTGTTAGAATTATTGCACAACCAGCTTTTCCATCTCTTTTTGATCCGTCGGTGTAAACTTGGTAGAAATTGTCATATTTTTGGAGCATTTCTTTTATCGCATCCTGTGCATTTGGATTAGATTCAAAGGAAGTGCAAGAAATATTTCCTAGTTGGGTGTTTATGAGAATCTTCAAGTCTTGCCAGGGTGGGATGGGATGTAAACGTTTAGGTAAGCTGAGTGGTTTAACAATATTAAAGTCATTCATGTATTTAAGAAGTCTTTCTCTCAGGGGTAGTGGGGATTTTGGATGTGTTTCGTACATGATTGTTTTTGGTTGTTGGAAAATGGTAGAGTTTGTGGGGTTGGGTGGGATACTGAACGTTGAATATGCATAATTCAGACATTGTAACTTGCGTCTTAGTGCTAGTGGGATTTGTCTTGCTTCCACTAGTAGGCTGTTGCTGGGACTAGTTCTAAAAGCACCAAGACTTAAACGACAAGCACTGTTAATTATTGGATTCAGTGTTTTTAATATGTTTTCTGAAGCTGAATTGTAAATTACTGCTCCATAGTCTAGCTTGGATTGAATTAGTGCCCTATATGTTTTGATTAGGCATTCATACTGAGCGCCCCATTTGATGGAGGACAACATTTTAATAACATTTAATCTCCTAACACAATCCACCTTTAAAGCAGATATATGATGTTTCCAGGAGTATTTGGAGTCGAAGATCATTCCAAGGATTTTACATGTGTATGTCCTTTTAAGTGGATATCCTCCAATTTTCAGTGTAATTTCTTCATCCCTTATAGAGCGACTTTTGGAAAACACTATAAATTCAGACTTCGTTTTCGAAATGGAAAAGCCTGAATTATTTGCCCAATCACTGATATTATTTAGGGTTTCTTGCATAATGTTTGAGGTAACTTGAAGATTTTTGCCACTACAGAGTAAGGTGATGTCATCTGCGAAGAGGAATATTTTGAGTGCGCTTCCATTTTCTAAAATTCCTACAAGGAAATTAATGTATAACAAAATATTAATGATGTTCCAAAAATTAAATTATGAGTTTGAGAATTGCCAGGTAGGGCTGACAAGAGATGAAACACTTTGTCGTGCATTTTCCAGCGGAGACCACATTACGTTTCGGAAGTTTGTTATCCGATTAATTTTTGTTTCTTGTTGGAAATTAAAAGTAGGAAAACAAACTTTTCGGTAAGCAGGTGCAGACAAGCAGATCAAGGTGTACAACGAGGAAATTTATTTTCAGCCTTTTTTCAAGAGCAAAGCCAAATGGTTGAAATATTTTGCATTTGTTGTTCCACAACTTTTTCTTTTCTACAGTGTTTTGATAGAACATTAAATTTGCTACCGGTGAAAACTAAGTTCTAATGAGTCACGCAGAAGTACAGCTAATAAGGTCAAATCTACCACCTCTAAATCTATTTTATTCTTTAATTATGTTTATACTTCGATATTTCAATAGAGGCGGATGGCATCATTGTTACACCTCCTACCTTATAAAATGGATCTTCTTAATTAATTCGCGAACCTCCTTCTCTATGGGGCTCAGGGCCTCACCACAATAAAAAATATTCATTTTAAAAGGCAGGAGGTGTAAGAATAACCTAATGTCATCGGCCACTATAGAAAAATCGAAGTAGAGTACATGGCAGTTAAATCGAAAATTTGTAACATTTGAAGAAGCGGTCAACATTAAAATAACATTTTCCCATGTTTTTTCACATAGAGAAGAATGTGTGTGTGCATTTAGAGAGGAAAGTCAAGCTTAACAATTGTACGTAAGTCTTAATCACTGCCTCGACGAATAAGCATATGTAGTCAAATTATGCCAAAGAAGAAAGAGTCGCTGTCGGTCAGTCGTGGAGAGAGGACGCGTTCTTAGGAGCTCCGAGAGGATTACGATGACCTGCTGCCTAGCGTCGTACCGCGCGCGCGTTGGTACCTGGGCCGCGCGCCTTGGGATTTTCCGCAACGCAGCGATGCAGGCCAGGACAGGTGGTGTAGGCAACAGCAAGCATTCGCAGCTCTTATGCGCGAGCATACTGGCTATTCTGCTGCTGATTGCTGGAATAGAGCAGAATCCCGGGCCTGGAGCGGAAACTGCGGTGGACACTGCGATGAATACCTGTCGCAAGTGCGAAAGGAGCGAACGGAGGCTTCGGAGACTGGAGGCGCAACTGGAGGAGGCTCACAAGTCAATCGGTGAGTTAACTTTAAAGTTACAAGTTCTGGAGCAGAAACACGATAGCCGGGAAGGACAGGAAACTGCACAGCCAACCCTAGATGTTGCAAGACCAAACGAAGCGCAAACGACATCGCGAATGCCTACTGAACGGCCATTCGAGAGGAAAGTGAAGGTGTTTGGTGACTCTATGCTGCGTCACAGTGGAGGAGTGTGTCGTGCTAAGGGCGCTGATGTGGCATTCTACCCTGGTGCGGATGTGAATAATATGACCAAAGTCATTGAAAAAGTTTCAAATGATGATAGTGTAGAAGTGGTCCTCGTACACGTGGGAACCAACTCGTCGAAGCGGCAACCAGTGTTTCGAACTGTTAGACAGTGCGTTAGACTCGGACAAACCGTGAAGAAAAAATTTAAAAATGCGCAAGTAATTTTTAGCGGAATTGTTTGCAGAAAAGATGTTCATAACCGCAAAATATGGGACTTAAATCGTCACATTTTCCGGGCATGTGAATCTTTTGACGGGCTATTTGTAGACCCTAACTTCTGGCTCCACCACGAGGATTTGGCGCGCGACGGACTGCATTTGAATCAGAAGGGAGCGTGGAAGCTAGGTCGCCTACATGACGATGTCATTCGGTCATCCTTGCGTCTACGCTGACAATTCTGGAAATTGAGTCGGGAGGTGGCGGCGTCAGCAGTGAGAGTCGGAGTGGTGACAGAGGCGGCAACGGCGGCGGTGACAGCGGCGACGACGGAGAAGACGGCGACGGGGACGGCGGCGACGGCGACGGCGACGACGGCGGCGACGGTGGCGGCGACGACGGTGGCGTCGGCGTCGGCGTTGGCGACGACGACGGCGGCGGCGACGGCGACGGCGACGGCGACGGCGACGGCGACGGCGACGGTGGCGGCGGCAACGGTGGCGTCGACGACTGTGGTGGAGGCGGCGGCGGCGGTGGCGGTGGATTCTACGGCGATGCCCGACGGAAGAGTGGACACCGTAAAGTTTCAGGTGAGGAAGGGATCCATAAGGCTGTTGCAGGTGAACTGTCGCAGTATAAAAAATAAAGAAATCGAATTTTGGAATTTAGTCGAGGCTTGTGATCCAGATGTAATAATAGGAACTGAATCTTGGCTAACGGAAGAGATAGCTAACTCTGAAATTTTTCGTCCTAATTACAGGTCATTTAGGAGGGATAGAAATACTAGAGGTGGGGGGATATTCTTTTGTGTAAAGGATGGAATAAATATAGGGAGAAATTGGGTTAATGAAGAATTTGAGATAATGGGAATAGAAATTAGTGATTCGGGGAATATATTAGAAATTATTGCTTGCTATAGACCACCAAATGAAAATTACGCAATTTTGGAAGCCATTTCTGAGAAAATAGAAAACACCCACAGACATCCTATAGTTATCGCCGGTGATTTAAATGTTCCAGAAGCAAATTGGAAAGGCGCTGTGAGCGAAGCGAAAGTACAACAGTTAGTGAATAGACTCGTCTGGGAGGGGGGCTTAGCGCAGGTAGTAGATAGACCGACGCGGCAGGAAGCACTTTTAGATGTTTACCTAATTAGGCCGCAAGAGCTTTTCTTATCTTGCGACGTTATTGAGGGCATAAGCGACCACAAAGCGGTTTTAGTTGACTTAGACATAAATATTTCACTGAAAAGAATTCCTAACGGGACAAAAATATGGCAGTTCAAAAAGGCAAATACAGAGGGGCTTCACCACTACCTGAGAGAACAGTACGATCGTTTTCTGAGAATAGACGGAGGTATGGACGAAATTTGGAAAGCGTTTAAGAACATTCTAGATAATGCATTACAAACGTTTGTGCCGTGTAAATTCTTAAAAAGCAATTCAGATCCAGAATATTACAATGCGAAAATTCGACGTATGAAAAGAAAAAACAGAAAGGCTTTCAATAATAGACATCGTAGTGAAACTGACAGGATACATTTTCGTAATTGCTCAAAAGAATTAGAACGGGAAAAGAAAATTGCGCAGGAAATATTTTTAAAACATATTCTCGACGGGGAGGGAAATAATTGGTCGGGGTTTTACAAATATGTTCGCAGAAGAAGAGGAAATAAAGAAGAAATTCCTATCGTTAGAGATACAAAGAACACGTTACTAACAGATGATCGGGAAAAAGCAAACGCGTTTAATACCTACTTCAGTTCCGTTTTTAAAACAAAATCTCAGCACACTCAGATTTCGAGGGAGGCTGTGCCAAACCAGTTTATTATAGACGTACATACATTGCGAAAACGAATTAAATCTATGAAAAACGGAAAGTCGAGGGGTCCAGATGCCATTTCAACTGATATAATTAAACTCGGAGGAGAGGCAATTTTACCGTATTTAACAAGATTATTTCATGTTTCAATCAATAATTCAAGAGTGCCCGACGATTGGAAGCTAGCTACCGTTGTTCCGATTTTTAAAAGTGGTGACAGAACTATATTAGCCAATTATAGACCGGTAAGTCTTACGTCAGTTGTATGTAAGCTAATGGAACATTTGATAACTAACTATATTAGACAAGAATGGGAACAAAAAGAATGGCTCTTTCAGGGACAGCATGGTTTCAGGAATGGTTTCTCTTGCGAGAGTCAGATAGCATCATTGTTTCAGGATATAGCAGATGAAGTTGATGATAGTGGGAGGGTGGACGCCGTAATAGTAGATTTTGCGAAGGCATTTGATGTTGTGCCTCACGACAAACTGGTTCATAAATTACTGCAGTCAGGTATTGACACCAGAGTTGTCGCGTGGATTGATGAGCTTCTTCGAGATAGAAAACAGAAAGTCCGAGTTGGACAACAATTTTCAAATCTAGCAAAGGTAACTTCAGGGATTCCCCAAGGAAGCGTTATTGGACCTCTCCTCTTTCTAGCTTTTGTGAATGACCTGCCAGACAATTTAATTTCAAAGGTACGACTATTTGCAGATGACTGTATATTATATCGAGTTATTCATTCAAAAGTAGATGAGGATATTTTGCAGGATGATCTACATAGATTACATCTCTGGGCGGAAAAAAATAGCATGACAATAAATAGTTCGAAAAGCAAAACCATCACGTTTGGTAGGGGCCGCAAGTATACTGAAACTCAATACCGTTTAGGCAACGAGAATATTCCAAGAGTCGTGTCTTGTAAGTATCTGGGAATAATTTTTGATAGCAAATTGAGTTGGGAAGATCAGGTAAACTTTGTCGTGGGGAAAGCGTGGAAATCTTTGCATTTTACTATGCGAATACTAAAAAAGAGTACTGCGAAAGCAAGAGAATTAGCTTATATATCTCTAGTTCGCCCATTAATGGAATACGGGACGGTTTGTTGGGACCCTTATAGAATATCACAAAAGGAATATTTGAATAGAGTACAGAGAAGAGCATGTAAATTTATTTTCCGAAGCAATAGGAAGAAAGTAGAGTGGGAGTCATTAGAAATCAGGAGGGTTAAGGCAAGACTCTGTGCTTTGTACAAAGCGTATGTCGGTTATCCAGCTTGGAAAGATATACACATCCGGCTCAGTAGACCCACGTATTTTAGTAGAGGGGATCACAAGCACAAAATACAGTTCAGGCCACAGAGAACAGATGTTGGAAAATTTTCCTTTACAAATAGATCTATAACGGACTGGAATAAGTTGCCTGCGACAGCCTTGGAACCCTTTCCTCTAGGTCTTCAGAGATTTAAAAGTAAATTAACTAATGATATTTGTAAATTTTATTAGTTAGTAAGTTATGTTCATTAGAATTATTTATTATTATTAGTAATTATTGTAACCATTATTAGTACTGTGATAATTATTAGATGCATTGGTTTATAGTATTCATATTGACGTGTGGTGACGTGTTGTGAAGTGTGGTGCTATATAGAAGTAGAAAGAGAAGTGAAGTGAAGTGAAGTGGAGTGCAGTGTATAAAAAGTCGTATATGTTAGTATAAAGTATCTGTACAGGACCACCATAATTAATAGAATTAGTAGTAATAATGCGGGTATTGTTATTAATGCATTTTTTGTTAATATTGTTATCTTATTATTATCTTATTATTATTATTATTATTATTATTATTATTATTATGATTATTGTCTTAAAATAATTTTAAGTTACATTGTATTTAATTCATAATTATAATATGTAGATATAATATGTAAATTTTAGTGTTCCGCCACCAGGTTATATAAACCTACCTGCGGAAATAATAAATATCTATATCTATCTAATATCAGAGGCAGATTTCCAGAAGGTATTTTTACAAGGTATTAAAAGAATTGTCATACTATGTTAGAGAGAAAAATGTCGTATTATGTTTTAGAGAAAAATGTCATAATATGTTGCACAGAAAAAATGTCATACAATGTTGCACAGAAAAAATGTCATACTATGTTGCACAGAAAAATTGTCATACTATGTTGTACAGAAAAAGTCATACAATGTTTTGCCGTAAGAAAAGCATAACAACCTTTAAATGAAATCCAGATTCCAGAAAGAAGTATTACGTTCTTAGTTAAATTTGATGATGTATAAATTGATGCAAAAAACTCGACGCAAAAAATGGCTGTATTATTCAATGTTCCATCATTAGAAATGCTGAAATATTTATATACTAATTGTGTCTATTGATTATCGAAATTCGAGGTACACTCGCGTTAAACTTTGGGTTTGTATGTGCTGTATCCATATTACTACTTCACAAGGCGCGCAGAAATTCAAAGAAAACTATGCGGCCTCCGCATATGTGAGAAGTATCTATGGTCACTATAACGACCCTTCTCGGGGGGGGGGCGAGTGGCGAGGCGTTCCCACGAGGTGGGAGGGCCGAGCGCCCCGAAGAGGGGAGCCCGCATGTGGTTGACATTTGGCAGGCTGCGTTCCGGGGTCAGTCGAAGGGGCGGTTTCCTGGAATGTCATTTTTTTTGGAAGCGAGCGGAGGGGGAGAGCTGGTAGAAGTGAGGAGTGTCGAGGAGGGTAGTCTTAGAAAAGAAATGTAACAGGAAGGTTGCGACGTTTGGACGCTTCCTCTCCGATTTAGGGAAATTTATACTTAATAAATTAATTAGTAAAATAATCTGTGTTTGCTTCATGAAGAGCAGGAGAAACCCTAACAGGAGAGAAAGAAAACTGGTGGCAGCGATGGTGATGTCGGAAGAAAACCGTTAATTGAAGATTGAAGTATTGCCAGTGTGTGCAACGTACGGGAACTGTATTTATGTGTGTGTAAGATACGCACTAGTACGCAACGCCGCAACTTTATGTGAAACGTATGTACGTGAATCACGGGAAATGTTTCGTGAGAATTTGTGAAAAGTTGAACTGGAAATCGGTGACAGGATAACCAATCCTATGAACTGTCGTGAGCGAACTGTTTAAGCGGGATGTCCAGGTATCCATCACGTGGTGTTGTGTGACCGGAGCAGTGACGAGTTCTGTTACGGAGATATCAAGCGAAGGCTTGTAGAGTGGCAGAATCTGTCGGAGGCGACCGGGAAGCGACCGGAGAACGTGAAATGATGGTTATCGAGCTGTGGACCCTTAAATGCTTCGCAGTTGCCGTGTGACGGGAGCAGTGGCTAAATTCTGCAGCGGAAATATCAAGCAGATGTCTTGCGGAGTTGCAGAATCTACCGGAGGCTGCCTGGAGGTGACTAGAAATACGAAACGACTGTGAACGAGCTGTGAACTCTTACGGACTTGCAGTGCCTTGTGACGGGAGCAGTGGCGAATTTCTGTGACGGAGACATCAAGCAGAGGGCTTGGGGAGTTGCGGAATCTGCCGGAAGCTACCTGGAGGTTACTGGAGAACGAGATCGACGATGAACGAACTCTGTGAACTTGACTGTTGGAACAAGAATATTTACTAAAGTATTTTGTTGTGTGACGCCAGAATTTAGCTGTATCTGGTGATAAAGTGCTGATAAATCAGGTGAGCTTACTTCCCTTGTTTGCATGCAAATCGTGTGTAGCTTACTATTCAGCTGGTTATTGCTATTGTATTGCATTGTTACTTGTAAAACAAAATGTCGGGATTATCGAAAGATGTTTTGTTAGAGCTCGCGGAAGCACTAGGAATTGAGTCGCCTCTGAATATGACCTTAAGACGTCTTGAAATTGCAATTAAGAGTCATTCGGATTTCGATGAGGAATGGTTTCAAGGGAGTCTAGAGAGAATAGAATTAGCTAGAGTAGCAAAAGAAAAAGAAAGGGAGAAAGAGTTAGAATTAGCTAAATTAGAAAAAGAAAGGGAAAAAGAGTTAGAATTAGCTAAATTAGAAAAAGAAAAGGAAAAAGAGTTAGAATTAGCTAAATTAGAAAAAGAAAGGGAAAAAGAGTTAGAATTAGCTAAATTAGAAAAAGAAAGGGAAAAAGAGTTAGAATTAGCGAGGATTGAGGCTGAAGTGAGAATCAGAGAAGTTGAAACGGCTTCTAGAGATAGGTCGGTTGCAGATGACAGTCATGTTACTGGTCAGAATAATAGATTTCACGAAAGTAGGCAATCCTTGTTAAAACAAATGGGTAAATTTCAACCGGATATGGAAGAAATTTATCTTTTCATCCAAAGATTTGAGCAGAATGCGAGAGCTGATAACCTTGATATAGGAAGATGGGCTCATTTCGTAACGTGTTTGATGCCTCCTTCCGTGGCTGAATATGTTACTCGCGAAAATATGGATGGAGTTGCATCGTACGAACAGATTAAAGAGTGGCTAATTAATAAGTATCAAGTGACGCCGGAAAAATTACGCCAACAATTTTTCGAAATCAAGAAAACCCCGAACCAAACTTGGAAGGATATTTCTTATGAGCTCTACACGAAATTATCAGGTTGGGTTAAGGGTATGCGGGTAGAGACATTAGATGAATTGTTATCATTACTCGTGTCGGACAGAATGAAACGGTTAGTTCCATACCAGGTAAGAGAGCAGCTTTTGATGCAGTGGCCCAAATTTAAAAACCATAAAGAGTTTGCTGATATTTTGCAACAATTTGATGATGCCAGGTCAGGTAGTGGGTTCAAAACTAGCGATCAGCTCATAACGGAAAATAGAACAAAAAGAGGGCAAGCGAGTAATATTAACAAATGGTCGAAGGGCGGAACAAATAATTCTGAAAAGGGTAAATTTGAAATAAAAGAAAATAGAGGTTCTCGGGAAATAAAATCATCGCCTACACAGATTAATAAAATTGTTCCTCTTCCTGCTGATGCCGAGAAAAGAAGGGCATTTACCTGTTATTATTGTGGATCAGTAGGGCATATTAAAAGGCACTGTCCTAAATACAAAAGTGAAGTAGATTCTGGAAAATATGAAAGGGTTCAGGAAGTAGAGGTGCAACCTGTCTTAGAAGTGAACAAGGTAGGACTAGAAATTCAAAATCCAGGACTAGGGAAAAGAAATTGTCAATTTGATATGAATGATAGGTACAGCAACAACTTAATTAACGGTTACTCTATTAAGGTTCTCCGCGATAGTGGGGCTAGTATTGACGTGATTTCCAGGAAGTATGTAGATAGAAGTCACTTCACGGGGGAGTCTGTTTGGGTTAAAAACCCTCTAGCAGAGGAACCGGTTTTCTTACCTGTGGCAGAAGTTGAAATTGTCGGATCATTTGGAAAAATTTTCGGCAGAGCTGTAGTGGTTCCTGATAGCCATGAAGTTAATAAATATTTGCTTGGGAATGAAACAGCTAGGAAAATCGATGAATTAAATGACAAAAGACTTATTGAAGGAAATGTTTTCACTTCTGAAAATAAAGATGAAATTGAACATGTAGTGAATGAGGTTAAAACGAGGGCGGCTAGATTAAAAGAGGAGAGAGAAAAAGAGCGAGAGCAAGAATTGTTAATTGTGGAGCAGCATGAAAGAGAGCTGGATTCTCAGGAACAGGAAGACAGTGATAGGGAATTCGGGAATTCTGAAAATGAATCAGATGAGGTAGGAGAACAACCATTGCATTGTAAAATAGCATGTTTTACTAAAGAGAAATTAATTGAGGCTCAGGAAGAAGATATTAAATTGAAAGAACAAATAGATAAAATACACAACGGGGAACGTGATGATAGATTTATAATCAGGCAAGGTGTTCTGTTATATAAGGCACCTAACAATGATTCGGAAGGGTTAATAGTTGTGCCAGAGAGCTTGCGAAATGATCTATTGTCTTTTATTCATGATCATGCCGTGGCGCATTTGGGAATTTATAAGACACGGAAAGCTTTGGAAAAGTATTTCTATTGGCCCAATTTCAAAAATGATGTAACGAAATTTGTGCGATCTTGTGATCGATGTCAACGAGTGGGTTATGGGACAGACAAGGGAAAAGCACCGCTAGTTCTCGTTCCCACTGTAACGGATGTTTTCGAGAAGGTGTGCATAGACACTGTAGGACCGTTTCCAGTCACTACAAATGATAATAGATATATTCTGACTCTGATTTGCGAAATGTCTAAGTACCCAGAGGCTGTTCCATTAAAAGACATACAGTCAGAAACTATTGTACACGCTTTATTAGAAATATTCTCCAGAATCGGATTTCCGAAAGTGGTGCAATCGGATCAAGGCAGGTCATTTGTTAGCAATTTAACAAGTGAGTTTTTGGAAGAAATGGGAATTCGAGTACTGCATAGTTCAGTTTATCACCCCCAAACAAATTCAGTAGAGCGCTGGCATAGAAGCTTAAAGAAGGTGTTACGAACCGTGTGTCACGAACAACAAGAGAGTTGGGATCGCTTCTTACCGGGTGTCCTACTAGCATTTCGAACAGCTGTTCATGAAACTACGGGATTTTCTCCATCCGAACTAGTTTACGGTCGGGAAATTCGAACTCCTCTGACATTATTGAAGGAACAATGGCTAGGACAGAAAATGACAGATTCATCAGAAACACCTGTAACTGAATATGTATTTAACATAATAAATCGGTTGCGTAGATGCAGAGATCTGGCGATCGAAAATACCGAGAAAGCTAAAATTAAAGGTAAGCGGTATTATGACAAAAACGTCAGAGTCCGAAATTACAAACCGGGAGATAAGGTACTTATTCTGTCAGTATTGGGAGGAAGTAAATTAGGAGTAAAATGGAAGGGGCCAGGTGAAATTATAGAACAAATCTCACCAACCAATTATTGGGTTAAATTCCATGACACTAATAAACAACAAGTGTATCATCATAATTTGTTAAAACCTTACTACGAAAGAATAGAAGGTGTGAACTATGTAGATTTATTAAGCAGTATTGATGAAGAGGTGAGTGATGATGAAATCCTTGAAATAGAAGAGAAGGTGAATCCGGAGTGGATTAAAGAAAGCAAGTTAGAGGAAAGGGTAAATAGTGAGCAGGTTGCCCAAATAGTGTCATTACTAGCAGAGTTTAAAAATGTATTTTCTACAAAACCCGGGAAAACTGATGAAGTAATTCATGACATCCAACTAACTGAGGAACCCTCCTTTAAAACAAAATGCTATCGTTTCTCTCCTAGGCAAAGAGAAATAGTACAGAAGGAGATTAAAAAGATGTTAGAATTGGGAGTTATCAAAGAGGGGGTTTCAGATGTGTTATCTCCCATGATTTTGATTGAGGCGCCAAATAGAGAACCTAGACTCTGTGTAGATTACCGGCAGCTGAATTCTATTACGAAACCATGCATGGAGCCGATGCCTCATATTGAGGACAGGATCAACGAAGTCGCTAGTGCCAAATTTATTACTCTATTTGATCTTTCAAAGGGCTATTGGCAGATTGGCATGTCTCCGGACGCACAAAGGTATGCTGCTTTTGTGACGCCAAATGGAACTTACCTTCCTTTAAGAATGCCATTCGGGTTGCGAAATGCACCTTATGAATTTTGCAGACTTATGCGGCATGTGTTTGAAGGTCTTACGTGTGTCGTTACCTATTTAGATGATATTGCAGTAATATCACCCACCTGGGAAGCTCATTTAAGAGATATTCGCCAAGTGTTGGAGCGGGTAGATCGGTTTGGTCTTACGATCAAACCAAACAAATGCAAAATTGCGCAGGACCGGGTCTGTTATTTGGGACATATGGTAGGACGGGGTTGTCTTAGTCCGGTTCAGTCAAAGGTTAAGGCTATTTCTGAATATCCTACACCTAGAAATAAAACTGAAATTAGAAGATTTTGTGGACTGATATCTTATTACGCCCGATACATTCCCAACATGGCGGTCATAGCAGCTCCGCTGACTGATTTGACAAAGGGAAAACCTAGGAAGGGAATCATAACTTGGAATGAGAGTTGTCAGAAAGCATTTGATCAATTAAAGAATATTTTAGTATCTGCTCCAGTATTAGAAGTTCCCAGAGCCGATTCCGAATTTATCATGCATACAGATGCTTCGGACTCAGGTGTCGGTGTCGTGTTGAACCAATTAAACAGTGCTAATGAAGAACATCCAGTTATCTATCTTAGTAGGAAATTTAGAGGAGCGGAATCTCATTATTCTGTGATTGAAAAAGAATGTTATGCTCTAGTCTGGGGAATCAAAAAGTTAAGGTACTATTTAGATAATTGCAAACCATTCACCATTGTTACTGACAATAATCCTCTTAGCTATCTTCATTCCAAATCACCTACAAATTCGCGAATCATGAGATGGATATTGTTCCTTCAACAGTTCAATTTCAAAATAAAACATCGGAAAGGGAAGGACAATGTAAATGCTGATGCTCTCAGCAGAATGTATCAGAAATCAGCTGATTAGTGGTGTACATACGTGTGCAAACAAGTATCCTGGAAGTGAGACTCTAGGTCACTAACGTACATTGAGATAATTCCTATACGGTTCATGAAAATGAAGCTTACGATTGAAAGTTGTGGATGTGTGTACTCAATGTAAATTAAGAATTCTTATATGTCATGAGTATTTCTATTTTTCAGTAATTCAAGTGTTCTGTGTAAATTAAGAATTCTTATGTTATGCGTATTTCTATTTTTCAGTAATTCAAGTGTTCTGTGTAAATTAAGAATTATTATATGTTATGTGTATTTCTATTTTCATCAATTCAATGTTCTGTGTAAATTAAGTGTTCTTGTATGTTATGGGTAGTGTTCGTTACTTAATGTGCTTAGCGAACTGCCAGGCCCATCTTACGAACCGAGGAGGGGAGGGTTTTATAACGACCCTTCTCGGGGGGGGGCGAGTGGCGAGGCGTTCCCACGAGGTGGGAGGGCCGAGCGCCCCGAAGAGGGGAGCCCGCATGTGGTTGACATTTGGCAGGCTGCGTTCCGGGGTCAGTCGAAGGGGCGGTTTCCTGGAATGTCATTTTTTTTGGAAGCGAGCGGAGGGGGAGAGCTGGTAGAAGTGAGGAGTGTCGAGGAGGGTAGTCTTAGAAAAGAAATGTAACAGGAAGGTTGCGACGTTTGGACGCTTCCTCTCCGATTTAGGGAAATTTATACTTAATAAATTAATTAGTAAAATAATCTGTGTTTGCTTCATGAAGAGCAGGAGAAACCCTAACAGTCACCCACTTTGGAGTACGTTGGATCCATTACTTATGTGCTATTTTCTTTAAGTTTCTTCCATTATTCCTATTATTATTATTTTCCCCTCTACATCACTAAAGATGTTTTGAGTCGACTGAATGTAAAATCTACTCCAGGTTGCAACCAGCTCTAGGGATTGTCGGTGCAGATCTAGGGATCTAGGGATTGTCGGTCTACAATACTTAACGCAAAATGTGAGCTGTTACAAATGAAGCATTATTATTATTATCCGAATTTTTCACTCTCTGCACTATGTGCAGGAACATTCACCTGACCTTTGCTGGTCTAGGCTCGGTCGGTCTCGCTGAGACAAAACACGAACGAATGTTACTCTTGACATTTCAATCAATCGTGTCCCAATCAGTCGTACATCCCAGGAATTCTCTTACTATTCTGCAGCTATCCAGTATTACTGCTTTTTGCATTTGTTCAACGCATGAGAACGGTAATTCCAACACTTGAATTGCATGCATTGTGTGTTATTATTATTATTATTATTATTATTATTATTATTATAATAACCCATTACAATCCCGTAGGGGGCAAGGGCCTCCGGTTGTCGGGTGGGTTACACAGTGATAGAATATCCGAGCACGCAATTCGAGAACTTCTTTATAGACATATTTACCCACAATATAAGTAATATTGTTTACTTTGTCACTGTCAGAATTAATTGACTGCACTACTTAAATGATGAACAGATCACATTGACTGCACTACTTAAATGTAATTAGTTGACATTTCGTCTTACTACTTCCTGCATTGGGTCTTATCAAGTTGGTGAGAAATTGAATAATCTAGTGTACGTCCATTGGCTGCCAAACAGAATTTTCAATTCGTCCGACCACCTCTTCTTCTGCCTGCCCACGAGTAGAGGCCGGAGCTTTGCGAGGTAGGGAGGGCGGCGGCCCCAAAAACACATGCTTATTTGCTTTCTCAATATGTTGCTTTAACGTGGAATCTAACTCTGTCAATTAACTCTGCTCAAATTAACTAAACAACGAAAAATAGCAGGGTTGTCTGATCCATCTGTTTCAGGCCTCCTTAGTGCAAGTTCAAACTTCCCGAAAAATTTAATAGTCTATCAGTTTACTAAAATTGTAACGATTCTTGGAAATATCTTCATTCATTTTATTAATTCTTATTCTATAAGCTGAATCTAACTGACGTCTTATATCAATTTTGCCTAGCATGGTGAATTCTATTCCACTCTTTATGTGTTGTTCACTCAATTTGTACTTCTTCTCTTTTTGGGCAAGGTGTTTAATGCATAATACACCATCCTTTGTCCATGGACGATCACTAACATGCATAAAAAGGCACGTATAACAAAAAAATCTTATGTCACAACCACATAGCCAGTCTGCGTATTTGTACAGAGAGGAATTAAATTTTCTCGTGTAAATACTTTTGCTTTTGCACACACCCCCACCCGACGCCCACTTTCCCCACTGCGCCTCGTCCTCCGTAAAGAGCCTGGGAAAAGGCTGGGACGGACCTCCGTGAGTCCGACGGTCTACGTTCTGTGTGAGAACATTGACCCTTGGTGCAGCCCATGAAAATACATTCATACTAAAAACATGGGACTCCGCCCCAGAGTCCTCAAAGAGCTGCTGCCACTGCTGCCGACGTTTCTTTTTCCAAGTCTTGGATCCCAAGTTGATATTCGGCGAGCCCAGCGGGTATGGGGAAGTCGCATGCCACCTGCCCAACGCCATTTCAGATGTCTAGCAGAGGTTTCAAAGTCATTAGTTTGTGATGCCTTTCTTGTGTTTCATTTCGATTCTACATTCCAGGGTAATGTTTAAAATTTTTTTTTCATTTCTCGGAGGGAGACATAAATATCATTTGTTTCTTGCAATGAGTATTGTAAATTATTTCACCAACAACAGGAACTCATAAAACATAAATAATGGGATGCAGATGGCCAGTTCATTACGGTTCCATCTACGAAGCGATAACTAGCATCCTGAGTTGCGAGCTGTAACACGCAAGAGAGGAACTCCGAAGATTCTCAGATTGCAACGTACTTGAGGATGCGTCGTAGTTTGTAGTTTGCTAACGAGATCCGCGCTGACACTGGCTGCCGGTGGTGTTCACAGGGGCGTAGCAGGTCGATTCGAAGTGCGAGCTGCAAAGGGGCACAGTTGAATGCTAACTGGGGCGGAAAATGCAACTCGTTTAACTGTTAAGCATCGGATGCAGGTAGCGCACAGTGTCTCCTATTGACATCCAACACGCGCACAGGATTCCTGGGATATCAAAACAAAAACTTCAACAACAAAATAGTACAAACATTAATAGGTTGTTGGTGACGTTAGTACCTTAGTGTAAATATTTTAAGTACGTTTTAATGTTTAGTTTTAACTAATAGTTTTAACATTCAAACGGACACATGAATCCTAGCGTGTCAGTTTTGAGCCGCCTACAAGAAACTCCATCAAACATACTTACGGTAAAGATCAAAAAGTTCGCATATGAGGAAGGAAAAAGAACACACACCTATGCAATTCGCAAAACATACGGCTGCAACACACGGCACCATGACGAATTATTCGGATTGTCTTAGGAATTTACAATTAGGTTTTCATGTCCTGAACACGATTTGTCTTTCTTATGCCACAATCTACAAAATTTGTACTTTTTCGACATTCTATTACATTTTTGAGGAGATCTGCCACTCGGCACAAGTTCTCAGAAACATTAGTAGTTGTGTTCCAATATGAATATATTTTCATTTTGAAAACACTGAGTAACGAAGTGCAGAAAACGAATGACATGATGAAGCGCCAACTAATTATTTATTATGAAGGAAGACGAAGAAAAGATCGGTCCATGCCACGTTTATTAAGTTATTATGCATTTTTCTCGTTTTGTCCGGCGAAACGACGGAAAACAACAGATCAAAGCACTCTGCCCCAGGCAATGGTTGAATTCGATCTAAATATGTAGCTACCGTCGGAACTCGGGTTCGGATGGTATAACGGGTATCGGTTCGGATGGTATAACGGGGTAGAGTATCGGTTTGTTGTACCCAAGATTGCGGGTTCGAACCCGATGGAAGCCGTGGATTTTTATGGCCAAAAAAATCCGTCGTACGCCTTCCTTCGGAGGGGAAGTAAAGCCGGCTGTCCAATGTTAGTAGATTTACTTGCATGTAAAAGATTCTCAAGCCTAAATGAATCCTCTGAGCTAAATTCAAATCGCCTGTTTCGTCGCCCGAGATAATACCTTCTTTCTCCGCTAGATGGTGAGAGGAGCGTAGAGAAATTTGCGTGGTCAGACGGAAGAGCGGGCCTGATGGCCCGAGTCTCGCCTCGTAAAATAAGGCATTAACTTAACTAACTCGAGCCATAGAGTACTCTAACTAACATGCTTGCTGGAAGACCGGTCGGGGGGGGGGTAGAGCTTGTCCCGGCTGGGGCGGTGCCCCATTGGTGGGAGATACCTGGTTGAGGTAAAACCCGCTAGTCGACGGTAGGTCGGGGTCGGATCTTGCCATCCAGCTGGGGAAGATCACCGCCAGCTCCCGACGAAAACATCACACACATCACAAAACACTACACTTAAGGGACTAATGACCCCATTAGTTGACGCGCCCGGAAACACTAACAATCAATCGAGTCTTAGAATGTCCCTCCACAGAGGCAACGTCCATGCTACTTCATCATTTCAGCCGAGCCCGTCCACTCGCTGATGATTGGAGCTTCTGCGTTTACTGTTGGACAAACGCGTTCCGCTGTGCTCAGGGGGTGATAGAGGATTGACATATTTTTCTTGCTGTGTGAATCTGTTCACTCCATTTCGGGAACTTACGAGTCCAGGGAACGGGCGCCAAAGCAGAACAGCCATACATTTTCAGCAGCAAACTTTACACTTGTAAACAGAATTTCTTCTCATGATCATAGGTTTCTGTTCTGTGGATTACGTCTGCTAAGGCAATGACGTGGTTGGATCGACACGAGCTGTGATCGATGGATGCGGTGCCAAGATACAATGCCTATACAAACTACAAACTTTTACTCCGATAATTTTACTCCGATTTTACTCCTTACTCTATAAGGTGTTATGCGACAACGGTGCTAACTGAACAACGCATAACAATGGCATACGCATTATACAGTAACGGCTTCTTTTCTCTAAACATAATATCAAAGTCTGTCACTCGGGTTGTTGAAAATATTTTAACAGATACTAATGTTACACTTTTTAATACTTTCGATTTCAGGGATGGTCGGTTAACCTCCACCGACCGACATTAAACGCGCTTCACGCCAGACCTTTGAGGGTGGACGTTTCGGGTCAATTCGTGACGACTCGTGACAATTTGATCTCTGAACACTAAGGATGTCGGCGTCTTAGGGATCTATTCTACGCAGGTCGGGAAAAAGACGTTTTATTAATATTTATTTATTCATTTATACATTATTTTATTTATCTATGTAACTACGTTATGTATTTCCCACAAAACTATGTTCATTGCCAAAAAGTTATCAAACGTTTACGCCTCTACTTGCCCTAAAAATGTATAACATTTCCTGTGAGACATCTTAATAGAGCTGGGCCCAGTGTGCACAGCACACTGTCCGGTGGGTGCGTACGCCCGCAGGCCGCTTCGCCCAGTGTGCCGGCGCGCGGCGCGGCGCTTCGGCGGGGCACAGGCGCGGCGCGTAGCGTCGGGCGCAGGCAGGCGCTGCCTCGGCCACCCGCCGCGCCGCCGCGCCACGCTGCGCCGCCCCGCGCCCCCGGCAAGCCCTCCGCCACTGTGGCCCAACAGGATTCTTAAAATATCCACACTTACAGTGCGATTTTTCTAACCGTGCCTCTGGCAGGTATCAGCTGATGACGGTTTCATTCAATCGGGAGCTTCAACGTCACCACAGTGACGTCACTATGATGACGTTTAAGCTCTGGATTGGATGAAACCGTCAATAGCTGATACCTGCCAGGGGCACGGTTGGAAAAATCGCAGTAAAATAACAAAATAATTTCTTGAGAAATATATCCAATGCTCGTGTATCTAAGAATAAATTAAAGATTGAACTGAATCTAAAACCTGTTTTCCAACATATTGCTTTTCTGACAGGATTTTTATATTTTGGCTTACTATGTACTTACTAAGCACAGAGAAAGTATTGTAGCTGAAACGGATAGTGGCGATTTTTGTAAAAAAAACTCATATTGTGAGTCCATAGTAAGCATCGAAAAAGAAGATAAATATTGTTGCTATAAATTATGTAGTAAATCTCTATATATTACACGTGTAGCCAGAATCCACTGGGTACTATAACTGAAAAATGATATGAACTAATGCAATTTTTGAAAAAAATCATAGATTTCAAGGACAATAATACCTGCACCGTTCTTTAAGCATCTTTTACACTATCCGAGAACTTGAAAAAAAGTGGACATTAAACTGGCCTTTTGATATTCTATACGTAGTAGGTATATCTAGGTGAGAACGTTTTTACCAGGACAGTAGTGATTTGGAGTACTTTTCGTTGAGTGAACTTTCCTGAATGTTATTTACAGCACTGCCAATATATATATATATATATATATATATATATATATATATATATATATATATAACAGCGTGTTTTAGAGCTACTTAGAGATTTTTTTCTTCACGAACACTTCTTCTATTTTGAATTTTTACTGTTTTGAGCGTGTAATATAGATTACAGAATAAATACAGTTTGAAAATATAAAAAATATAGTATAAAAACTGATAA
This sequence comes from Acheta domesticus, assembly GCA_031308135.1. Taxonomy (NCBI): domain Eukaryota; kingdom Metazoa; phylum Arthropoda; class Insecta; order Orthoptera; family Gryllidae; genus Acheta; species Acheta domesticus. The sequence goes on from JAHLJT010009436.1 coordinate 27,690,871, forward strand.
AATAATAGTTTTCTATTTTTTTCGTTTTCATCCATAGTCTTTAAAAGCCTTAAAGACATTATGTGCATTATAGTTTTCTTTTAATACCTAAATATACAGATACGTTTCAGAAAAAATTAAGAATAAATATTGTATTTTATACTTCAAGAAGAATTACTACTGGCTCACGAACCAAGTAGATTTCACGCATGCTATGTATTTGAGGGTTAATTTGAAGAATTCACTCCACAATTTCTTTTAAGCAAACTGCACAGTGATATATAATTTCAGTATTATGGAAATCAATATTAGATGTTGGCTCTCCATCGTAACTGTTTATTGTGGCATAAAGTTTTTTCGGCCGCATTGCGGCCATCTTCAGTGCTACAAAAATAATAATAGTAATAATAATAATAATAATAATATATCAAAATTACAACAAAAATTTTAAAACAAATTTAAAGAATTAAAAACTTTTTACAGACTATTGTCAAGAATTGGATTTTAAAGAAAATGTAATATGTGAAATGGACATATAATTTTATAAATATCAAATGAAAATTAAATTAAATAAATGGACCCATCACTCACACATGAACACACAGTCAGAGTCTTCCACTAAACACAGTTTAAAACAGAAAATAGATAACAATAGTTTACTCATCTCTAAAACCGACAAAGGAAATTCTGTCATTCTGGACAAATCTGATTATCACCAAAAAATTTTCGACTTCATAAACAATAACAACATCGTACCTATTAAAAAGATCCCACGAACAAACACTTATGCGACATCAAAAAAGAACTTGCAGAATCCAAAGCTCTTTTCCCCGCCCCTAACAGAATCATCCCCTCTAATCCACTTCCACCTCGACTGTACGGCCTCCCGAAAATTCACAAACCTTCTACACCGATAAGACCTGTCGTTTCATACACCAATTCCATTACACACAGACTCGCACAGAAACTCAACCAAGATTTTGCCAAACACATCAAATTCTCTCCCTCTCACACTATCAACAACAGTATCAATCTAGTAGACAAGATCAAAGACGTAGTTGTGCCACCCAATGGCAAACTGATTTCCTTAGACGTGACGAACCTTTTTCCGAGCATCCCGACCACGGAATGCAAACATATTCTACGGGACATCCTTGACAACTCTTTGAGTCCTATTCTTATAAAAAATGAGCTGTACAACTTGATATCTCTCTGTTTAGACATAAATTACTTTAAATTTGACAATACATTTTTCACTCAAACTTCTGGCCTACCTATGGGGTCCCCACTTTCCCCACTACTAGCAGACATTTTTATGGACAACCTAGAGAAACAAATTTTTAATTCTGGACACCCTCAGTTAAAAAATGTAACCTATTGGTATAGATACGTAGATGACATCATAGTACTTTGGACCGGCACTTACAGACAACTAAAAAACTTCACTGACTTCCTTAATTCTATACATGCTAATATACAATTTACAGTAGAGAAGGAAAATGAGAACAGAACCCTTAACTTTCTAGACCTATCCATCATTTTAGTGAATGACAGACACGCTTTTGACATATACAGGAAACCGACACACACCGACACAGTAATTCATAACACTTCACAACATCCACCCTCTCACAAACACGCAGCATTCCACAGTATAGTTCACAGATTGTTCTCAATTCCTCTCTCCCCCCAGAACACCAGGAAAGAAATTCTTATCATTAAACAAATAGCTACCAATAATGGCTACAACGACTGTCTTATTGACAATCTTATCAAAAGAAAATCTATCTCCCTTAACACAAAAACATTAACTTCACTGACTCCCACGCACACAACACACACACACACCAGATATACCATCCCCTTCTTTGGAACATTGTCACTCAAAATTGCCAAAAAGCTCAGTCAACTCGACATACACGTCACATTCAGCACACCAACCTGTCTCCACACCACACTCTCCCACAACAAAGATCCGATCCCCAAGCCTCTATCATGTGGGGTGTACTCCATTTCCTGTGGTAGTTGCAATGCTAAATATATTGGCCAAACCGGAAGATCCTTTAAACAAAGGATCAAAGAACACAGACAAGCTCTCACACAAAAAACCACACATTCACACTTTGCCAACCATCTATTAGAACAAGGACACTCGTTCAATGCAGACACTGACGTCAAAATTTTAGAAATTGAAAACAGATACACACATAGACTTAAACTAGAAGCAATACACATTAATAATTTATTAAACAATCCCCAACACGCTATTTTGAATGAACAGATTCCTTCTCTCTCCCCTCTTCTGAAACTGGCCGCTTCCAAAGCACATTAACCCCTCTGCCTGCCTCTTTTCCGCCACCCGCCTGGGCCTTTCCCGCAATGGCCATTTCCTAGAAAAAAACCTGCGTTCTCCCCTCCCTCCATTGAACGTTTCCTTTAAATAGCGTACAATGCCTTCGCCCTTCCCTGTCTTGTCTGGACTGAGGACCACAGCCGCCTCTAATAGGTATGTCAGTTTGCTCACCTAAATTTATTAATTCATATATTCATTTAGTTACATATTTATTCATTTTCTATTTCACCTCTCTTCAAAATGTACATTTGTTATTCAAAATAATGTTTCCATTTACACATTTTATATTATACTTTTCCAGTTTTCTTTCACTCCAATTTGTTGTATAATATTATTTGTAATAGGTTCCATTTATTTAATTTAATTTTCATTTGTCATTTTTAAAATTATATGTCCATTTCACGTATTACATTTTCTTTAAAATCCAATTCTTGACAATATTCTGTAGAAAGTTTTTAATTCTTTAAATTTGTTTTAAACATTTTTTTTTGTTATTTAGATATATTATTATTATTTTGTAGCACTGAAGATGGCCGCAATGTGGCCGAAAAAGCTTTATGCCACAATAAACAGTTACGATAGAGAGACAACATCTAATACTGATTTCGATGATAGAAACATCGTAAATTCCACACCATTTCTTACAATTTCAGTATTGTTTAATATTACACCCAACATGAATTTTCAATGCCTCATAAGTGACCAAAATTGTCAGAAATACGGGCATTTTCACATGTATTAAAGCGGCCGGAAGGCCTCGCGAATGGTCGGCGACCAGCGCTCCAGCGGCCACAATGTGAAACTTCGTCCGTTCGCTACCGTCCGTATGGATCGGCGAAGTGCCGCGGCTGTTAGGCATACTAGTGGGCTATGGCACAACACATTAAACACATTCCGTAATATATTTTCTTAAAGAACTACAGCAGTGATGTTCTACCAAGGTAGTGGCACGCTTTGTGGCACCGCAGCATGCCACGAGCTTCTTAGCGCAACTAGCGTCGGGAAGGGAAACTATCAGCAGTAATTTCTGTTTTCCCATAGTAATGGCTAGGGGGAGGATTTTGATGACCTAAAACATCACCAAAAATCACCGATAAAATGCTCTTAAAATGTTTTAAGTTGCCCCAAAAGCAAAGAAAAATGTGATGAAAACCAGTTCAGATAGAAAACTCAAGCTGATGGATATGTTACTGGTGTAATTGAGGCTTCTTGCTTTCGTTCAAGTGAGTTCAGCTTGCAAACGTTTGGTTTGGACTGTCCTTTACCAGAAAATCTCTGACTTTTATCGCGAAATCGGCCGAACCGATAATGGCGCTGATAGGCGTCACGACTAACATTACAATACACGAGGGAAGAAATCGAACAGGCAATTAAGGAATTCTGTGGATAATATATGTCGCATCTCGAAAATAGTATTTGAAGCAAGTACCAATAAAATGATATTAAAATCAATGAAATCGATGAAAAATGCATTAAAAATGCGGAAAAGGGTAAAAAATGATTTAGTAGAAATTGACGGAAAATGCAAAAAGATGACATATAAAAATGGATCATTTCCTTTTGTGGTAACACGAAATTAATGTCTATACTAAACGGCATCGTTCTAAAGGGAAAATGTAAAAAAATAAAAATGCATTAAAATTCGCCGCGTAATGATGACATGGCCAAAATCTGCAGCAGGGTGTTCAAAGAATTTAAAATATTTTGATCCATATTGGGAGGGAGCGTTCCTGTGTGAAAACACTGGTACATATGCAAAATGTTCAGTCTGTAATCAGTTACTTCAAATAAAGAAGTAAATATAACATACAAAAACACTATGGAATGAAACATAAGATTGAATGTAAAGAAAAAATAATAATATAAATAAAAATGGCAACAAACGTTTTTAAATTTATTTATCTAAATCGTGCCTAATCGTATTTCTTAACGTAAAAGCGTTCAGGGTCTACTAGTCTCGTGTGGAGAGATGATCAACTGCATGGAGGAGTGATTTCGTCCTGCTACCCGTGCCACGGACTCCCGCCTCCCGCTAGTGGCATCGACCTTTACATCACTGAATTTCGGAATGTGCAATGGTTGGCATTGCGAAGTAGTCGAGAATTCGAAGGGAAAATGGGCGAAAGGCGTCTGATACAAATGGTTCTACTTAGGGCTGCCAAAAAAGTTAATGTAAAAGAGAGAGAGAGAGAGAGAGAGAGAGAGAGAGAGCATGCACTCGATAAAAAAAAAGAAAAAATACAACGCATCAACTCATTTTTTTTATAAATATTTAAATTTCGATTAACATCAGCTATATTTCGTCTCTCCATTTGGGATTCAAGTGGATCGATTCTTTACCAAAATGCACATGAAGATGGTCTGTGGGTCTCCATTTTCGTGTAGTCGCTAGACAGAGACACCCGTCATGCATATGTGTGTCAGCATTCAGAAAAAGGCTATTCATGTTTTCTAGTCTACATTAAACAATAAATGATGCAACGTATCAGATGTTAGTCATGTGATAAAATAAATGACAAGGGTTACAAAAATTTACTGAGAGGAGGACATTGAAAATACAATGGAGACCGAGAGGACAATAGACATCAATGGAGGACTGCTCTCCCAAACGGAGGACGGCTGGCAACCCTAGTTCCACTGCATCTGCATTTATGAAAGGCAGGCACCTTGTGGCGGACAGCCGTCGCCCAGGGGCGTGACGGCGAGAGGAGTGGGGGGGGCGGGGGACGTGCCCTTGCGGGGCTTCCCTTGTAGCGTCAAATGGCGGCGCGTGGCCTCGGGGCCGTCACGTGACAGCGCGCGAGCGGCGCTTGTCGAGCATTGGCGCCAACGCCTCCCGTCGCCCCCGCGGCGCGGCGCCACACACGAAGAGAGCGCTTTGTCCGACGCAATTACGCCAAACGAACCCCTCTAATCGACGACACTTGCAGCTCGTGGGGCGTAAAAATGGCGCACGAGCACGACAGCGTAATAAAGGAAGTACACTGCCTTGTGTTTTACCATCAGATTGGGGATATTTCTTGATTTGAAATGTATATGCTGAGTTTGGTTTTTAGAAACACGATCACTCGTAAATTATATTAGTTTCTACGTAATCAATCCCTTTGGCAGGAAAGAGCAATCAAGTGAAAAATTTCCATTCCCTTGTTCGGAAATGGTTCGTTTTGTGAAAACAGGTAATAAATATTTAAGTACCCAGTCACGTTTCCCCCAAAGAGAAATTCATACCAGCATAAAATACTATAAATACTTTATCATCCTCTAATTTACTATTATGAATTGACATTGATGAGAAAACAAAAACTGTTGAACAAACAAATTCTCGCGAATAATGATAATTTCAAGGCAGATTTCTCTACATTGCGGGGATTTATAGGTATTCTATGTTAACTAAATTAAAACCTCCTGGAAAGCATTTACGAGTACTATAAGCAGGAAGAAGTGTATTTAAAAAGGCGTTTTACGAGATTAGCTTCTAGGTCAGGGATGTCCAACTTGCAAAACCTCAAGGACCACAACTAAAACCGTTAACGTGGTTGCTGTCCTTATATTCATTACTCTACACGTGACCCGTATTGTTGAGCTCGGCTGATTTGAATCGTGTGTGTGCGTGTGTGTATGATAGATAGATAGATAGATAGATAGATATTGTTTATTTAGCCTTCTCGGCTATTTTTACATAAAATACATATTTACATATATTGCTTACATCTATAAGTATACTCTATTAACTATTTACAAAATGAATATTCTACTTTTATGTGTTTTATAATTTTTCTTTTAAATTCTTTAATTTGTTCACAGTTTTTTATTTCTAATGGTAGTTTATTATATAATTCAATTCCTTTGTCAAATAGTCTATTTTTTGCCTGTTCAGTTTTACTAAAATTAATTACTAAATGTTGTGCTTGTCTTGTTTCCCTTGCTGTTTTATCTTTCACTCTTTGGATTTTGTTTACTAAATCTCCTGTTATTTGATTTTTAATTAATTTAAAAATAAAAATTAGTGTCTTTTACTGAATTCTTTCTTTTATTGACATAAATTTCAGAGTGCCTAGCATGTCTACCACTGGAGTGTATCTATTGCATTGAATTATTACCCTCATTGCTCTATTTTGTTGTATCTGAAGTTTTTTAATTTCACTTTTTTGCGCTCCAACTAGTATTGTTGCACAGTAATCAAAATGTGGTGCAATTATGGATTTATATATCAAACATCTTGTATAGCCATTTATATATTGCCCAATTCTGTTTAACATATTAATCTTTCTTCCAGTTTTCTTTACTATATATTCTATATAATCTTTAAAATTTAATTTACTATCTATAATTACTCCCAGATATTTAATTTTGTATACCCGTTGTATTTCCTTTAAATCAGTTGTGAATAATTTTGTTTCTCTTTCTTCTATGTTTCTTCCACTATGTAAAATCATAAATTTAGTCTTTTCTACATTCATTATTAATTTATTTACCCTTAACCATTCTTGTACTGCAATAAATACACTCTGCAGTTTAAATTGAATTTCCGCTTCTGTTTCTCCAATTACATACAATAACGTGTCGTCAGCAAATAAATGAGGGGGGAGATGAACCCATGAATGATACCAGACCCTACAATGCAGTGAAACATATTAGGATGATTTTGAATTCCTGAATTTAATAAAAGAAATTCCTTAAATTTAAACCTAACCTACTTTACTTTAACGGGGTGTTGATTCCGGCAGGGTGCGTGCGCTACGCACACAATGTTCTCGCCCGACATGGAGGAAAGGGACTTCCACGTTTGTCTAATAACCTTTCGCGGCCACAACAAATGGCACCGAGGGCCGCATGCGGCCCGCGGGCCGCCAGTTGGACAACCGTTAAAAGGTTAATAAGAGAGCCAAGGTAGGCATTCTCTCGAGAAACAAAACCGCTCCCTCAAGCTATCAAATGAACTCCCCAGGCCACTCACACGTCGTTCAAATTGGAGACTAAATTTTAGGATTGACCCGCTCCCCAAACTTTGAAAAGAGCTATACACCTCTTTTGCAGACCGTCAGGAGGCTTAGATTCTTATATTATTTCTTGAAGGACCCGTGCGAACATTATGAACTTGTAATCGTTGTTTTTTACTTTGTCGTTGCTGCATAATCAGTACAGAGGAAGTTATGTATTGTTGCGCGAAAAAAACCAGGAATTTTCGGCAGAAAAACTCTTGTTGCAGGACCCCTGGTAACGACAAAATTGATATATTCAAGTGATAAATTTTGAAAAAAAAATCCGTCCGTCTGTGAAAAACACTAGCGGCTAAACCACTCAGCTGATTTTCTCGAAAATTGACGTTCTTCAATCTATCTGTCTGATGTCGTGGTCCCTTGAATTTGAAAGCGATATTTTAATTTTGGGGTTACTTTACATTACGCCCCTGGGACATTTCCCAATTTTTCAAAACAATGGTTCCATCGTTTTTGATAAAATTTTGTTGTTGGATAGTTTGAAAGACGTTTAAGAGAATGGCGCGTGTCTCATTTTCATTGAAAACTCTGATTTTTTAAACTTTCGAAACGTCACATTTTTTTCGGCGTCGTCCTACAACTGCATTACGGAGATAAATATTTTTCCGTTAATGAAATATGTTATTTAAAGATAGATTTTAAATACGGCCATGTTCAATTTTACAAAAATGTGAGTACTTCTCGTGTAATTTTGCGTGAAAAAAACGGGCAAGAAAGTACGTTCTGTTTTAGCACCACTAGTTTTAAGTAAAAATAACTTCATAATGGATTCTAACTGCAAACTGGACTGAGCCTAATAGTATTATATGCCCGGTATTGTGCATGAGTGAACATTTTTAAATTGTCAAGCATTATTAAATTTCACAGAAAACCAAAGAGTGGCTTTACTTTTGTTGTAGTTTTTTTTCACTATCTGTACACAAGTGCTTCTGAATAGCAGTCCCCAGGAGAACTAAATCTCCAAAAATGTTGTAAAAAGGTTAAGAAAACTGCTTAAGGAATATTACTCGAGTTCCCTTGTGCCCCACCTGTCCCCTGACTATCCTAAGCATATATCTGTCTCTCTCAAAAAACTCCTATCCCCACAAAGTTCATATCTCTTCAATCAATATTCATCTCTCTTCAATGATACAAAAACGTGATTTTAAGAGTCAAGAAAGCTTAGTTTTCCAATTCTATGCAATTGTAATGTGTGTTTCAGTGACCCTTTTCGTATTAAAATACATTATTGAAGTATTTTCAACGTTTCAATAAATTTATATATATATATATATATATATATATAATGTATTTATTGCTATTTATTGCTTTGTAGAATGTTATACGTAGTTAAATGTCAATAATATGTAATGTTACGGAACGTGTAAATATTAATGTAATGTAAATTTGTGAATGAGATTTTGATCGTTTGTGGCCATGAACTTGGACAGCGTTCTACAATAAATTAAATAAAAAATAAATTTATTTGTAACTTAATCATAAGATAAAAATAAAACAAACATAATAATCAGTGCAACTATGAAACCGTTGCTCTTGAAAAATCGCATTTCTTGTCTGTAGTTTTTCATGTCGACCACAAAACTTCCCCCAAAGTACATACTACATACAACATACATGTAATGTAAAATATTTATTTATAATGTCGAATTTCCAATAAAAGTTGTGTATGTTCCCATTAACACATTTGTGTATGCTCTCACGTAGTTGGATGATTATGTGACAGGTTGTAACAGAAGAATACGTTTCAGTGCTTCTCTCATTTTGTATCTGTCAAATTTCAACTAACACACTCGTGAAAGCATTTACAACTCTCAAACAAGTTACTCCAATTGTCAAATTCTCATTGTATTTTTTAAAATCTTTATGAGCTTAAAACATCCGAAGTTGTAATTAGCGTTTTGATCCTTCTTTAATCTAGTAAAACTAGATCACACTAGGGGAATCCGTGCAAACCTTTAGTACTTTGCAAATGTAGTAATTCCTCAAAGTTCGTGAGAGTTAGCTTCCCAAAAATCATCGCGAATGTTGAGTAACCTTTTAATAAAGAAAGGTGGGTTAGATTCCTGAATAACGAAAAACCGTTTAAAAAAGAAAGAAAAAAAAGGCGAGAAAGTAAAAAAATCTGACAAACAATTGCAATAGAATTGAATAAGCGCTACTATAAACAATTCACAAATTAGCATCCCGAAGAGAAGAAATAAAACAATATTTTAAACTTATTTCAAAGTTGAAAGTGACTGGATAGGAATTTGTTATATTTTTGTTTCATCCCCCTCCTTCTTGATCTAATATCCAAACATGGAATAGTTGCTACTTCTATTTATCTCTTAAATTTCGAAGTTATTTCCATGTTGGGATCACATTTGAATGCCCTTTCCACCAGAGCTAGTTGAAGTTTTAAAACCCCATTAATCATTTTGAAGTTGCTCCAGGACGCAGTTTCGCTTCCGTTTCTTCATCATTACGTATGAGTAGATTTTCTTCGCTGATGATTTCCGGAAGTTCCTCTTCAATGAGGTCATTAAAATGAGAGTTGCACAAATACTGAACGGATTTTCTGTTCATGGGGTCAAAATCCTTAGCTTCAATTTGATACAAGCGAATTGAATAATTTTACAATTCTGTTATTCTATTACTGTAAATTTACATTCCAGATTTGACATTTTTACAGAACCTGATATTTTGAGCTCCGGTGTCTGCCGAGTTCGGTTCCCAGAAGACTATGATAAAGGAAATAAAATATGCTCGCTTTAAAAACTAGTGGTTCTAAAACAGCACGTATTACCTCGCCCGTATTTTCCCTCAAAATTACGCATCTTATTTCAAAACCTGTCTTTAAGAAACAGATTTCATTAAGGGAAAAATATCTGTCTTTAATATTTCGGTTGTAGGAAGACTCCGAAAAAATTTGAACTTTTGCAGTTTTCAAAAAATCACCGTATTTAACGAACATGAGACCAACACCATTTTCTTAAACGTTCTTCACACTATTCAACAATAAAATTTAATGAAAATTGATGGAGACATTTTTTTGAAAATTTGGAAAATATCTCAGGGGATGCATGAAAAGCACCCTCCAAAATTAAAATATCAGTTTCAAATTCAAGGGGCCATGACATCAACCAGATAGATTGGGGAATATCAATTTTGGAGAAAATCGGCTGAACGGTGTAGCTACTCATGTTGTTCACGGACGGACGGACTGGCAGACAGACAGACAGATGTTTTGCCGTCATTAAATTTTTCTGTATCAAGAACCCACAAAATAAGGATTTTGGCTACATTGCGTGTTAGAGGATTTTTTCTAAATTTAGCAACTGGATTTATCCACGTTTTCGTTACCAGGACCCTGTAATGAGAGTTTTTCTGCCAAAAATTCGCCGTTTTTCGCGCAGCATTACATAACTTTCTCTCAAACTCCGTAGCGAGAAAGTATAAACGTAGTATCCCCAAAAGACGCATTCGCGAATGTTGAAGTCGCGAATGTTAAAACCAGTATCATTTCTATAAGAGCAAATGTTAGGAACTCGCGAATAGCGAATCCGTGGATGTAGAGGGATTACTATAATTGATTTAGAAGAGAAAATAGCTTTCTGCATCCCAGCTTCGAACGATCAGCCTCTCTACGCCCGGCATTGTGCATAAGTACACATTTTAGTTTTTGTTAGTGTTGAGACTAAATTTCACAGAAAAAATGACTATAACTTTATCGTAAAATATTATCTCTATTCTTTCAATTTAACTCGATATAGATTTCGCGTTTCTGTTTGTATCTGACCGCCCATGTTGCGGAGTAGAAATTTCCGGAGGATCTAAATCTCCAAAATGTAATAGAAGGTTCTAAAAGGTCTCATGTTGTAGAATTCTGCTTAAGAAGCATCAGTCTTCACCAGCTGTCTCTCCAAAACATCTTTCTCCACAAAAATCGCATGTACCTCAAAATCTCGCCTGTTCCCACAAAAGTCGTGTTTCTTTAGAGGCAGAAAAAATTAGTTTTAAGGGCCTAGAACACATCATTTCCTAATTAGGTGTATTTGCGATGTACTGCTGTAATCTGTTCTACATGGTATAATCAGCAATCTTCAACATTTTTCTGTTTTTTTTCTCTTCAACGTTTAATCTGTTTGATGCTTAACTTGGAATTAATTCCCTATCGAGGAGTAGCACACTTACAGGAATTTGAATTGATGGTTTTTGATGAATTGTAAAATACCGTAGCGTATTGTATAATTGACATATTTACGTTGCCGGGTCTCTTAGCACGTTGTTTGATATTTTGCTTTCTGAATCAACTTACACATTGAAATTAGTGTCATTCCCTGCGCCTCTTTTCAGGAAAAAAATTATTTTCATATTATTCCCCCACTTTCCACAGCAATAAACGTAATTCCAGGCGTAGTAGAACATAGATGTTTTACATAGGGTGCCACGAAGTGGGTAAATTAAACGCCCCTGGAGTATTAGAGATGCAAATGAAGGTGGAATTACGAAGATTCCATCGGCTTTACGCACGCGGGAGAAGTTGGAAATTCCTGTTGTTGCGTCGCAAAATGAACGGAAGTTGGCGCGAAGTGTAAAGCGGGGAAAAACTTGTATCACAGGAGGGATAGTAAATTCGTAGTTTGCGGGGCATGACCACAAAGCATTAGGATCGTTTCGAGCGAGCTGGTCAATTGAATGCACTAAGTAGTAGATACATTTTGCAGTTATTTAGTATAGATTTCTGCGGAAATGATTCGTATCTTAGCCCGACTAATAATGCCGAAAGATAGCTGGTGCAGTAGTATGAATTATCTGTATGTATCTATGTACCAACTTCCAGAAACATCATGTGATGTTTATAATAATGTAATAATGAATTACATGATCTAATTGAGTTCCCTCATTGCCAAGATATTCTCATTGTTTTTCTGTCATGATTGCGTTATTGTCACTCTTGAGAAAAAAGTCTAGGATAAATCGAGTGTAGAGTTGAGAAACTGAGTTCATAGAAATTCAACGATTTATTTGATACATCCATATTAAAATGAATAAATCCTTTAGAAGTGTTAAATAAGATCACCATGGAGACAACTAAAATTGACTTCAAACTAGTGATGCGACATCGAGAAGAAAACATCGATGTTGCCAAACATTGATGTTCAACCATAGATGTTTAAAAGTTGGTTTATTAACCTCTATCATTGAATTCGTGCTCAACAAAATTAATTTGACAATGGCCGTGCTTATTAATTTGAAATTCAAATTTAGCTAAAAACAAAGGTATGCAATGTCTCTCCGTATGCGTAATGCAGGGAGGCCGAAGGAAATACCAGTCCATCAGGATCATCTCGAGCAAGGGATGATAGTCTGCTCGATAAAGATACAACAAACCGCTTTCGTTTGGATCGAATACAAACAGATATTGGTATCATCAATTATTGTTTCTTATTTTAACTTTTACAAAAATGTTATTATGGGCATCTTTCAACCACGAACAAATCACTGAAAACGTGAAAACATCGAACCCAAAACATCGGTTTCAATACATCGATGTTTGAAACATCGATATTTTTATAGAATCATGGATGTATTGAAAACATTGACGTCGTTGTCGCTCGCATTCGTACTTCAAACCACGATTGTTGTGTACATCAATATTTATGCTTTGAGATAGTTGTGAATCACTACTGCAGATGGTAGTGGATCTTCATCTTTTGGCAAACATTTAGTCTCAGATCTAATTTCAGTCTTTGTTCTGATATTAGGACGTTACAGGAACAAAACGTATACGAATTTTTAGGCAAATACTTCGATATTTTTCTGATGTATCGTCAACTTCATGCACTTGTTGCAACCATGCAATTACGATCTCTTCTGATGAATATTTGCGTTTTCCACCACAAAAAAAACTTGCGCTTATCATTGGCATAAGCTTCTTTTTTTGGCTTGATTTGGAGACGTTACTGTTTGTTGTCAATCCACGTGATCAGTTGTTTTGATTATTGCAATTTTAACAAGTGATTTAGATGACAAATAATTTATTAGTTATCTGAATAATGCACCGTAGAATCATTGCAGTTTTCAATAGGACCGATACCTCTGTATGCATGTACCTCGCTCCCCTGTCTTCGAAATAATAGGTTAGTCCTCTGAGTTAGGTTTCTCTGGAATGTCATAGAACATTGGTAAGATAAATAAATATATCCATTTAACAGAAGTTTCACGAAACATGACTGTCTCTTCAATAAAAGTATAACAGTTTCAATCATTTGTAATATTAAAACAGAGTGTGTTTATTAACCATTTTATATCTAACTATACAATTATTAGATGATAGTTATACATTTTCTACATAATATGTATCATTAAACTGAAACGTTTGATTGTTTGAGGTCATTGAAGTTTTGGTTGTCATTGAAGTATTACCGTAAACAAGCCTTAAATACATAGCGGGTTCATTTCAGTTGTGGAAATTTTCATTGACAACACCAGGTCCAGATAGACCCACACACAAAACGTGTCAAGTGCTGACTGAGCACGTAAACTGCGCGTGTACAATCGCTACACTATCAACCTTTTATTGGTGAATGCACGGGTGGATGTGAAAATATGATACGAGTGCATAAAAGCACAATCATTAGCGCGTTTAATACTGCAGCTCTCGCGTGAGAACGGTGGATAAGTCGGGCGGACCCGTCGCTGATCCCTTCCGGGATGCGCGCTCCGCGGACCCCCGGGAGCCGATGGGTGGTGGGGGGCGGGGGCGGGGGCGGGGGCGGTGGTCGATGGCCGGTGCGGGCCGGAGCGGCGTACGCGCCGAGTACGGACGGGCGGCGGCGGCGGCGCGGGCGGCGGCGGCGCGGGGGGCAGGTAAACACGCGCGGCGCTCGATAGTGCGCTGACGTGGCGCTGACGTCACGGGCGAGCACGTGGCGAGCGCTGGCCCTCCGCGCGCGCGCCCGTGCGCCGTCGCGGACTGACTGGCAGATCGCAGCCCCCCCTCCAACCACCCACGCTCCCGGCGCGGGCCTTCGGCGCACGGTGGATTGAAAGGCGCTGGAAACGGACAAAAGCATTTGTATTTTTATTTTTTACGGAAACGTTCTTGGTTGTTATTGCCTTCCGTACGGAGCTCGATATTCACTGTATAACTTACCTGGATCGAGAGGGTCGTTGTGACGAGGGAAATATGAAAACAGTTGAAAGTTGCTGCATGTTCTCTTACGGAGGGAATTACGGGAGGGAAATAACAAACTGAGTCACGATAACAACTAGTTAACTAGTAAATAAGTAAATATGAATAAGTACAATTAGGTATAAAATAAAATCATGTATGTACCGCGGGCGTTAACTGGTTCTAATGATGGCCTTCGTCCTCAGGCTTTTGTCGCCGCTCGATCCCTAGACCCCATATAACGCCCTTGATGCATAAGTAACTATATGAACTGTGCAATTTGCATAATTCAAGTTCATTTAAAAGTGAAAAATGTCAAGAACTTCGTGTTTCAGCTCATTGTGGTTTCGGGGCGTTCCTACTAGGCATCATAATTGCATCTCCTGACTAACAGTTCTAGATGCCAGATTCATTCTTTATTGGGGAAATATATTAGAACATTTGCATAGTGTGAAACTAAATAGCGTAAACAACTACGCTATTTATGTAGTATGCAGTCATGTAGTTGTATGTACTCATTTCATGTGGCACATGATATTTGCATTTTACATCATTTCATTTCTACGTCGTTGTGTTGATGGCCGATGCAATATTTGTCCAACGTAACGTTGGGGTTTTAAAATTCCACGTAACCTTGGGTTAAAGAAGAGTAATAAATACGTTTGCTGTGAAATTGGATAACTTATTCGTTTCCGCCCAAAACACAAAATACTTGACCATTTAACGCTCAAAATACTCTTAGAACATATAATTGGGTGAAGACAGAATTAGTTCATTTGTCCTAGTGTTCTAGATGGGTGTTGTTGTTGACACAGGGTCCCCGCATTTTTACCACGATATATCGCCGACGTATCATTCGTGATAGGCGCCGTGATAAATGTTTTCTTCAACTTCAGTTTTGCTGTTGTAATCGTATTTATTTGTAGAATGAAGTCCTTAACTGTAAACACAAAATGACTAAGATATAGATTCTGTAACTGGCGAAAATATCGTCAAAATGGAAAAGTAATGTTAAATCATATAAAAGCTCATTAACGAATGGGATAAAAACTTTTAAGCTTACTGGGAGAGGTGGTTCAGGGCATCAACTGACGTCACTGCTTTGCCTCTGACCAGGAGGTCCTAGGTTCGAGACCAGACGATAGCAAGATTTTCGACATTAGCTTGTCAGCTAGGAGAATTGTAGCGGCCGGCTGCTCTGATCGGAAGTTTTCCGTGGTTTCTTCGATCAACACCAGGCGAATGGCGGAGCAGTACCCTAACAGACGGGCCATGGACCGCGCGTGATATTTCCTTCCTGTTCCTTATCCTATCCTCTCCCCTTACACACACACACACAATAGCGTGCACTACCATATATGCCGGGAAACTGGTCGAGAGGTTAGAGTTTGTCTGTCTGGGCGGATCCCCAGTGGTGAGGGATATCGGTAGACAACATCATCGCCTAAATGTTTTGTAAGATGTTTTCCACAATAAATATTTGCCGACCGATCTGGCCGGACGTAAACTGCGATTTTGGAAAGGATTCTTTAAATTAGTGGGTACTTCACACGGAGCTTCTGGAAAATTTTCAAAATATTCTCAAAAAATATCGCTTGAAAAGTCTAATAAGAATAAATAAATTAAAGAAAACCCCTTGTAGAAACGACCTTCAGATCACACCTTTTTTTTTCTCCCTAACGCTTTTTCTTGTGTCCCTCGTGCTTCCCGCCCCGGTGCACAGTGCGTCACTCCTTCGCTTGCCGTGATTGGCGGTGCAGGCTCCTTGCCCCCTCCCCCCCTCCCCTCCGCGCGCACGCGATGGACGGCGAAAGCGGAAGGATGGCGCGGGCGGCTTTCAAAAATTTATGGGCGCCGCGGTCGCCGTGCCGAAGCGGCCGGGCTACGGCCGGAAACGCTTCTCCGCCGCTCAAGACGCAGATAAATTCAGACAGCGGGGTCGATATTCGCGGTCGATATGCTCGAACAACGCCGTGTTGAAGTGATTGCAGATGGTACTTCAGTTATTTTTGAAGTCGTATGTATATTATGAAAACACGCACACACAAAACAATAACGAGGCTTACTTCTAAAAAACAATAATTTTTGAACAGTAATAAAATTATCTAATTAGAAAGTATAAAGATTTAATCATAAGCCCTCTTATAAGGATGCAACAACAACAACAACTAATAATAATAATAATAATAATAATAATAATAATAATAATAATAATAATAATAATAATAATAGTAACGTAAATTTTAATTGTGTGAAGTGAATGGCAGGAGTGCAATATAAGAAAAGCAAATTGCTTTATAATGTGCAATTTATGAGGTCATTCTATATTAAAATTACTGATGTCCTGACCTTCCAATTAATGATTCGTGGTATCGCATTGGTCGTAATATGTTAACGTTTTTTCTCGTGATGCTTTGTATACAAAAGAGCTCTTTATGAATAAAGAGCAATCTGCCATATTTTTAAAAATCTGGATATCCAAAGTCCTTAAGGGAAGTGCGCCTTTACCGTTTTGATTCGAAGGGTCGCGGGTTCGAGTGCCGCCTCGGGCGTGGTTGTTTGCTTGTGCTGTGTCGTGGAGGAGCTCTCCCAATTATCATTATCATCTTCCAACACTCTTCCTTCCATTCCTGGGTGGAGCAGGGGGTGGGAGGAATTTGCGTTTAAGTACGCTACATCCGGGCTGTGGGTCCGAATCCCTCGTAAGGCATGGACGTAGAGAGTTGTGTCATGTGACTCTCGCTAACCACCATGTTTCACCTTTCCAAAACCCTTACTTCCCTTACTAGACATCGGTAAGTGTGTGTGTCTGTGTAAGGTCTGAGTATAATTACACTAGGGAAGAAAAAAACCTCCAGGATGAAAGTAGGTGATTCCAAAGAAAACAATCACGCTGATTTCGAAAATCATAATAAAACATTTCTATCACGCAAGGTTCAAAAGATATGAATATATTTAGTATTTTAAATAAACAAATTCCTATATTAATTTCCGCACCGCCACTCTGGTTATATTACTACAAAATTTTATTCGTGCATGGCAATGCGTTAAAATGGTTTGTTGGTGTTCTCCACAACATTAGTATAACGAATGACAATGATTTGAATGTTCCATATAATCACTTCCGTTGTAAAAGTGACACAACACTGGTGAGCAGCCCTTGGTTTGTCCTGATCACAAACACGATAGCAAAACTATAAAAAATACGCAAGGTTTGTAATTTCACATATTTTTTTCCTTTGAAGTTTAGGTGCCAATCTTCCATTTACGTAACAGAGGTAATTGGGTTGATTCGCAAACTTTCGATGTGAAATTACGATTTGCATTTTATCGAACCGATTCAATTCTACATATCATGTGGCGAATTTCATTTTATAAAAAATTTCAGAACTGTAATGTATTAATGCATTTAGACACACACAATCCAGACACGAACTTCACGCGCATGGCGGTTGCAGTTCCGCATGACTCGGACTGACTCAGATTCTGCCACCTCAACCTGGATACTTGTGTACTTGCGATAAGGTTAAGAGGCTACAATAATTCCTTTCGGTGACTGAAACATCGACTACGACCACTAAGACCTACTAGTAACTGAGCACGACTACCGGACGCGAGAATAACGATGGCAATCATGGAATACAGAAGGTAAAAAAAAAAAAAAAAAAAACCAACAACAACACGAAAGCAAAATTTTGTTGATATCTCATGAAAGTGGCATAAATGGACTGAACAAGTACTTAATTTTCAAATTGGTTTTATTCGTATTGATTCTACGTATCTTACAGGTACAATTTAAATGCATTTGCATTAATACCAAATGCGATATGATACGGTGTAAAGGCGTGGTTTATTTAAAATTTGTGACGTGATTTGACGTTTTTGTTGTGATATTCGTAATCTACACATACAATTGAGTATGTTGCGCTCTCTACCTTCTTGGAGGTAAAAATCGTGTTCCCTTGTGTTATTAAGGAATGATCGTGCACATGGACATACGCTCGTCTGTTGTGAGGGATACGTTTTTGATTGATTGATTTTATAAACCACAGTGAACTAACACAGTGATTCTTAGCGCGTCAACAGCTAAGGCAGTTAGTCCCTTAAGTGTAGTGCGTGTTTTATCGCGGAAGGTGGCTGTAATCTTTTTCGACTAGTTGCGATATTTTTCGGAATTTTTCCTCAATCATGTATTCCCCAACATCGGGGCACCATCCCTGCCGGGACAAGCTCTAAGCTCTCGACTTTTCTCCCTGCGTGTTTAGCAGGTTTTGCATGTAAGTGTGTGTAAGTAAGAGGTAAAGAGAAGGTAAGGAAGAGGAAGAAAAGATCGCGCGCGGTCCTTGGCCCGTTTGTTAGGATACTGCTCCGGCATTCACCTCGTGTGGATCGGAGAAACGACGTAAAACTACCGATCAGTGCAGCCGTACGCTAGAATTCTCCTACAGACAGCGGCTGAATTCGAACTTACTTTACAACAAATGTCGAAAATCCTGCCACTGTCGGGGCTCGAAGGGACCTCCCTGTCAGAGTTGCTGCAGTGACATCGACAGTGCCACTCTGAGCTAATCTCAGTCAGTCTACCACATGAAATAGTACTGAATATCATATAAGGAATAAAGAGTAATTGCCAAGAGATAAGACACAGTAACAGCCACAACAGTGAATGTAAGAAACAAATGATGACAAACGACCCAAGACGACCGTGCGAAGGAGAAATTATTTGCATTTATTTGCACTCACTACTCTGTGCATTTAAAACACGATCTTTTAATTTAAGAAACTTGCATTGTTCGCTAGGCTAACTACAACCTAACACATACCCAACCACACACACGCTTGACAGTTTTTAGTAAATAACGAAACAGGGAATGCTTTCAATAGACCGTTTGCAACGCACACAAGCAAACAAACGACGAAATGAACGTACGATGATATTAGCAACCGAAGACGTGAAAGAAAAACGGCAGATAATCATTCATTCTAATAATTTAAAAATATCATTGAAATTTTGTATTTATACTATAAACCAGTCAATTATAGCAAGCAACGAAACATCTGGGCCTTCTGTCTTACATTCCTATATCGCCCATTTTCAACCATTTCCCAAGAAATTTTGAAAATGTCACAGTAGCATCAACCCCAAAATTAAAATATTTTAATGATCTCCAGAACGACAGAACTAGATTTCACTCCTGACGAATATGCCAAGTTTTAGGTCAAAAGCTCCTAATATGACAGAGTTATGCACGACACCTTTCTATCCATCCACACAGGCAACCTTATGTTCAAAATTGCGTGTATCTCTTCGCCACCTTCACAAATCTCAACTATTTCTGAAACAAAACTAATATGCCTTAATGATGCCGTATGTGCAAAGCTATAGCTCAAAAAAATCATAAACACATTTCATGACCGAAAATTCAAGATAATATTGTTGAGGTGATTACAATAGAATTCGGTTAACTGATAGAACATCACATTTTCACAAGCGAATTTTCAGGGAAAGGGAGCAATATCCTAAGACAAGTCCGTGAAAAGGCTATTGTGCTTAAGGTCGGCGTGTAAAACGAGGAGGCATATGCCAGTATTAATGAAAGAGGAGAAGAATTTCTTGGAATGGTATTTATGCTGGCCGCTCATTGCTAATGCTGTTCTTGCACTCAGTTCTACGTACTCTCGACTAAGTCTGTATTTTGAAACTTCTCAGAACCACCCTCTAACAAGCTGTTGCTGCCTATTTTTAGGTTGGTGAGTCTGGGACGCAGTGTTGCCACATGCACTGAGATTTATTTCCCCAAACGTTGCGCGATATTCCCGAAAATACATTTTTGGAAAAAGTTATCTCCTGATGTTGAAAGATTATCCTTAATTATAGTTATAATTTCTTAATTATTTTGAAATCAATCGATTAATAATTTTCCGAATTCATTCGTAATCAGTTGAAAAAATCACCTAAAACAGTTTTGTGCAGAGTGTATTCATGCTCTAGTCATTTGCTTTTACTAATCTGCAAAACAACACAGATTTTATATTTATTTTTTTATTAACAAACTACCGGCTGAGAGAGTATCAGGTGGATTGCACAACTGATGAGAGGTCGCGGTTCCTTACCCGGCAGTAGATCACAAATTTACTTAATGTTTTTCTACTAGTGTGCTCGTAGTGTTTTCAAAAATCAATCCAATGGTTGACTGCTGAGATCAGAGTTTTCCGTAGTTTCCCCTATTTCTTCCAACGCACCTATACAACGGCTCATGTTCAGATCACGATCTTACCTCCTTAGTACCGGACGCCAGACGCCAATGACCATAACAGTTGAAGAGCCCAAAAGCCAATGTCAAATTAAAAACCAATAATAACCTGAATATTTCTATATCAACAATCTCTGAGAGAAGAGCTCATATAAGTTTTAAGGCTCCGTCACGGACTTTCCCAAAACATTTTTCCACTTTTTCCTCTCTCACATTCTGTCCCCAAGGGCGGAAAGTTTCCTCCATTTGGGGGAAATTCGTGCAATTTGGCAGCCCTGGCGCGTGGGGCGGGCGGGTGCGGGGCGCCGTCGCCGGGCGCGGCCGTGACCGCCGTCCCGCGGGTCGCGTGCCACACGCCGCGCCGCGCCGCGCCGCGCCGCGCCGCCCCGGTCGACGCCTCTCCTCTCCTCTTCTCTCGTTTCACGAACGACCTCTGCAGACGTCCGCCGGAGGCCGCTGGGAGAGCCCGTGCGCTGCCCGGGGTTGACAACCCCAGCACGCCGCAAAACAACCTCAGCCGGCACGGCGCGTCGCGGTGGTCGGACGGGATGGCAGGGAGCCTTCTTGTCCTTGTTCCTCTTAGTCCTTGATCCTTGTTCTTATTTTTCTCATTCTTCCCTTTCGGCTTAGGCCTACCTCTCCTTTCTATATTTTCCATCCCCTTGTTTTCGTCTTTCTCGTTTTCTCCGACTTTTTTCCTCTTCCTTCCATACCTTCTTCTTATACTTTTTGCCCGCGAATGGTCCGATTTGGACAACGCGTGCATGCACCCTGCATTTACCGGGGCTCACTATCATTATTGCGGTAGCAGGTACATGTAATTTTATTGAGGGATCAGCATTTGGCTGGGCCTGATTTTTATCCCCCAGCTTGTGAGCCCTGACGGTATGGAAGATGAAATGATGATAATGAGGGGGTGAAAGGACGACACACACATACCGACACACACAAACACACCCATGCCCGAGGCGGGAGTCGAACCCGCGATCCTTCCGTCCGAGCGCCACGGAAGCGATCTCGGATATCCGGACCGGCCTTCTTCATACATTATTATTATTATTATTATTATTATTATTATTATTATTATTGTTATTATTATTATTTATATTATTATTCATTATTATTCTATTATTCACCTCTAATTCACGACTACAACTGTTATGAGTAGGTTGATTGTAAAGTCTACTCCGGGTTGAAATCAGCTTCCTGAGGAGTAGATCTAGGAGCTGATACTGATGGTGCCTCTACTACACATTGCGCAAAATGTGAGCTGTTCCAAATAAATAAATTTCTTGTACTTCCTAGTCTTTTTGAATGACCTGGAAGTTTTGCCAAGTTCTTACACACATTTTGCGGAACAAATCCCAGAGGACCGATAACTATTGGGACGACCTGTGCTTTTACGCCCCACATTTGGCTGATCTCGATTTCCAAACTCTCGAATTTAAGTTTCTCTGCCTCCTTGGTTACTAAATTTTGATCGCATTGCATAGAAATATCTACTAATAGACACTACTTTTTCTCCAAATCGCGGATAACAATATCCAGTTTATTTGTTACTATCTTGCGATCCCTTTGAATTTGTTGGTCGTACAACATTTTACACAGTCCAACAGATTCCACCGTTTTTGGTGAGTGTTTGTACCACTTGGAGCATGTATTGTGACATACTAGAAAAGAATAACACAGACGACCGTTTCTGTTTGATATTTACAATGTATTTACAAATATAGTACAAAGATTATTATACAAAATTTAACCCCTTGGCAACCTTTCAATTCCCTTAGCCGCGAAATCCCGCGACCGTCCCTAGGCCTAGCCCAGTACCACTGCTCGAGAGCAGGAAAAAGCAACGCGAAGTGCGAAGCTGTCGGACATAGAGTCCCGAAACTACAGAAGTTACATGGCCTGACGCCAAAACCGATCTTCCACCCGAACATCACGTGCAAAGATAGCACTGGAGATACCACCCGTCTTTCGACACCCTGCGTATCCC
Source organism: Acheta domesticus (assembly GCA_031308135.1). Classification (NCBI taxonomy): domain Eukaryota; kingdom Metazoa; phylum Arthropoda; class Insecta; order Orthoptera; family Gryllidae; genus Acheta; species Acheta domesticus. The sequence goes on from JAHLJT010009436.1 coordinate 27,713,609, forward strand.
GCGAGGCGCGTGTCGGCGCAACCTTAAGTATCCGTCGGCTCGCCCCCACTCTACAAGCGGCGGGCGTCATTCGGCTCGCTGGCCAGCCCTCTCCAGGGCGCAACCGACATCACCCAGACTCGCGCCCGCGCGAGCCCTTTTCTCCCAGTTATTTTGGTGCCGGGATTTCCCTGCCCGGCGCGTGCCGGCGAGGCGCCGCCGCGTTCCACCCCCATCCCCCTTCCGGCTTAGGACCGGGCTTCCCGAAGCGGCCCGCCGCAGCGGCGCTCTACCCCGCGACGTCACAGTATTTGGAACTTCTGGAATTGGACAAGCCGGGACAATATGATCAATGATTTCTACTTGTTCAGTTTTTGTTCAGTTCTCGTTTTTGTTGCTCAGTCAGTCATGTATTTCTTCTTGAAATCAATGTGGCTTTGTTCTAGTTGAAAATATTGTTTCTTTCGATGTGTTTTCTCCTTCTTATTAAATATTTTGAAAACTGTTAGAAGTTCTCACTTTCCTTGACACATACAGGATGTGGTTGATTTCAATAATATCTAGATCTCTAGTTGGGGTCTGTACCACCTCATTTAAGGCAGTGTTCGCTGTCTCTATCACTCTCTTAGATTTGGCATTTTCGTATATTCTCCTGAAGGGTGCACGACATTCGAATGGAAGTTGACGAACTCTTTCTATTTCTTGACGAAGGAGATTTCGAATCATGTCCTTATCATGTGATTCATTTCCAGATGAATTTTCACCACTGAAGTATGATTTATTGGAAAAAGATGAAGCTTTAAGAGGATCATCGTTTACTAGATCTCCATGTTCGCCATGCGGGTAGTTCTATCGAACTACACACTCCGCATTTCTCTGAATGTCAGGAAGTTGTTCTGCTGTGATTTCTCCTCTGGTGATTATGTATCTTCGTTGACTGGCAAGCTTCTTTGTATATACGGTAGGTCTCATATCTGGGATCCGCTCTCTGAATACCTTGAAAACTTCTATTTCCGAGGCCCCATTTTTCGCTTTTGCGTAATAAAAGCACCACATCATCTCCTTCAACTCATCTCGGGTCTATCTCTGACGATGGCTTCGATCTACTGTCGACTCTGTGTCCCTGGAACTAATATCCATGGGATGGTCAGACGTCGACAATGTGACATTAGCTCGGTTATTGGGCAGATATGGGACATTGGTAGAACAAGGCACGTTAAGATTCATTACATTTCTTGTTCTATCCAGTTTGCTCATTCATTTTAAGTGAAATTCGCAGGAAGCAAGTTCGAGTTCATAGATCACACTTAACCCATGGGTTGTTTCCTGCCATCCGTTACTGCGACCCACAGTGGCCTCGGGACATCCCCCCGCTGAGCCCAGTAAGGGATCCCTCCGATCGCCAATCGGCATTACTAAACCCTAATGGATTTTCACTGACTGTTGAAGGCAGCCTCCTTCGCTTGCTAATGCAAGGTTCAGGCCTCCACTCTAATCAGTGGCCTGGTGTGCCAACCCAGTTTCTCCCCTGTACCGATGGGCCGATAACGGGAAGTCTAAAGGTTCATGACCCTTCCCTCAAGTTACTTCCCACTCTCCTCTGGAGTACTTCTTCTGACCCCTCACCTTCAACCTATTCAGCAAGGGAGGCCCTACCAGTAGCTAGGCTACCACAGACATAGCTCTCAGGCTCATTGGGGTACTCAAGTTCCACCACCGACTAAAAGTCGTATACTCCCTAGGTGGAGTTGTTGTTATTTATATTATTATTATTATTATTATTATTATTATTATTATTATTTTATTATCATCTTCTCATATTCCTTCTTCTTGTTCTTATCCTTCTTTCATTTTCTTCTTATATTAATTACTTTCTATGCTCACACATTCACGGACTGTGTCCATCGTGGAACATTTTAAAACTACACACCTTTTTGTAAAAAAACACCAACAAAAAAGGCATTGTCGATAAAAATAAAGGCGTTTCTTCACAGTTTGAAGCAAATAAATTAATTATTAATGCCATTTTAAACCTTTTGGTGTCGTCCTTTTGATTGATTGATTATTAGTGATTCCGGGCGCGTCAACGGGTAAGGTCGTTATTCCCGTAAGTGCAGTGCATGTTCATTCCTCGGGCAGTGGCGGTGTTTATGCACCGCTGGATGGCGATATGCGGCGGCGACTTACAGTCGGATATCGGGGTTTCCCCAACCAGGTACCTCCCACTAGTGGGGTACGTACGGGAAAAGTTCTAAGCCCCCGACCGGCCTCCCGGCATATGTGGTAGAATAGTACATGTAAGGGTTAGTGTGTGTCGATGTCGAATCCAGGGATAGGACTTGAGGCTATAGGAAGGAAAGATCGCACGCGGTCCGTGGCCCGTTTGTTAGGGTACCGCTCCGGCATTCGCCTTTGGTAGACTCGCGATTATCCAAGATAGTTCGGATCCGACTTTCCCTCGGATACGAAAAAGCTCGTATTATCATAAGTTCGGTTCCAAAATTGAAACACGCACATAATGAGCCGAGCACAGAATGAAACATAATATAAATGAATGGGCACGTTTTCTGCAGTCACAGACAAGAAAATCGAAGAGCGGTAATGTCAATCATAGTAAAAACCTCCAAACCTAACTACGAACACCGAGGTGTGGGGTCAAGCAATATCATGGGCAAATATGAAAAAGAACAGGACCGAGAGAGGTTTGTGCCATATTCAGGGCTTTGAAGGTGCTCTTCACAATTTTTAAGAGGAGCGGCAGGTACCGCGAGAGGCCCTGGTAGCCGAAGAGAATTGGAAACCAACTAGTACGAGAAAGTCTGTGTCATTCTGTAGCACCACTTGTTGCCTGCCAATTTCATGTATAATATATCTACAAGAAAGTGCTTGCTCGTGAAATCGTCTTGCTTGCATCGCACGACAGCAGAGTCACAGCTTTTGTGGTTTACATGAATTTTGGTAGTAGAGCAAAATTATTTTGTTTTAGAAAATATCCTCAAGAATAGAAATTAAATTGTCAAAAAGGAACATTTATTCCTGTATTATTACTTGAAAATTAACCTGCATTACGTGGTGAACAGTCGAGAAAGTAGAAGCAATGCGTTTATTACAGCTGGTAGTAAACTTTGTTGAAATAAAGTGACAATGTTATCATAGCCATCTGAAGCGAGAATACAGATTTGACTTTGAATGTTAAAGTACTACCATGCCATATTAGCAAATTAATATTGTTTAAAATTTGTTTTGTGTTTCCTTCTGGTGATTAATACATAATACTTTTTTCTTCTATTCATTAATAAGTTTTAACTTGAAAATTTCTAAATTTCTTTCTACTATTTCACAGAAGTATTAATGTTGCTCTGTTTTAAGGATTTTGTTAGGACTCTTTTTACAAACTACATCGTGCTTTTTTCCCTCTCTGTTTCAAGTGTATGTGTTTCAAATTCCTATATTTGACTTTTTTTGTACTATTTAGGCAGGTTAGAAATAAAGGATATCTTGTTAACTTCGGCAAAAGACATAGGAGATGCACAAAAATATCTCGGTTAACTTAAGCTTGCGACTTTTAAAGAAAATTCTCCAACTCAAGATAGCAGTATGCTGTGTTTCAAAAGTGGCTGTATCCCGTCAACGTCAAAATAGTTAATGAGTTGAAAATATTGGTCATTAAATGTTAATAGATAGGAAATTATTAATTTAAAACGGTTGTATTCCTTCTGGTCTTGCACGGAAAGCAGAACACTTCATTTCTTTTTCATCTTATGAGAATCATCCAAATAGAGACCTGATTTAGCACAAGTAAGATTTTAAACAGATTTCAGTTATTCAATACAGCGTAACTCAGTGTTATTTCAGGTATTTCCGCAACACATTAGACCACATGTAGTCAATATTTTCCTCCACAAGGAATCAAATAGTTACAGGAATTGAGGAACTCATAATCCTGAAAGAGCAAACACGTGTGGATGAAATTTGGTTTAATAAATTAGTTTATTTTCTGTAAAACAAAGTAAAAAACCTGTATTTCAATATGACGAACAAAAATGATATTTATTTTCTTTCAAAACATCAGCCCGCAAAATTCGTCTCCATCCTTGTTGACGCGAATTCTGATTAGGTGAGGGCGGCGCGTCTATTTATACACAGTTTATGCTCATCAGCGCTCAGTGATGCAGCGACCTAAAACGCACCGACGCCCCCACCCCTCCCCACCCCACCCTACTCCTCGTCGTGTTCCAGCCAGTTCACCGCATCACCTCCCTGCCTGTGCGGCACAGCCTTTGAGGAAGCGCGCGAGCGTGCCATCTGCTGGATTTTGCAACAACTACTTCCGCGCCGCTGCGCCGCGGCGCGCCGCGTGGTAATGGAGAGAGGCGTTTGTGCGGCTGCTGCCGCGGCGGCATGCGGGTGCAGGGTGCCAGCCAAGGCGGCACCCCTCCGCCCGTTTGAACCCGCCCACGAGCGCACCGCACCGAACCGCACCGCCACGCACAGTGGCCGAAAGCGCCGCTTTCAAGGACAAGGGCACGCGCCGCGCCGCGCCGCGGCGCGCTCCGCTTAGACAGGACAGAAGGAGCGATGTTTTGCCTGATTCGGGGAGAACCAGATGCATCATGCTACATCAGCAGGGACGTGACACAATTAACGGGTGGAGACAAACCACAAGGCACATAAAGAAAGTATTTCAGAGGGGTGCAATTACATTTCGATATTCCCTTCAGAAATATTTTGGAATAATACTATTATTTTTTACTAATACGTTATTTGTTGTTATCGCCTACGTTACGGAGCTAGATTTTACACTGCATAACTTATCTGGGTCGAGAGGATCGTGGTTACGAGAGAAATATGAGAACAGTTGAATGATGTAACATATTCTCTTACGAAGGGAATTATGAAACGGAGTTATGGAAGAGAAATATGACTAGGCAAACCGAGTCAAGTTAGCATCTAGTTAATAAGTTTTAATTGCAATAACATAGTTTATGGTATATAAATGAGATACAACATGTCTTTCCATACCCAGAGTATCAATAAGTTGCAATTCCCAGATGAAACACGTAAATACCAAATATATATAGTAATAGTATAGTATAGTATAGTATAGTATAGTATAGTGTAGTATAGTATAGTAATAGTGTGGTATAGTATAGTAATAGTGTGGTATAGTATAGTAATAGTGTAGTATAGTATAGTAATAGTATAGTATAGTATAGTATTGTAAATACCAAATATACCAAAATAGCGTAAGGTCTGTTCCTCAGAAACTTGCTACCGCCTGACGACCCTGTGTCGTAAACAGTGACGCACTGTGTATGAGAATGCGGTCGTAGGGGCACAGTATGAGAATAGGCGGAATAACACAATCAGTTTGTCGCATTTGTATTAAAAATCAAAACTCATTGTTTTTCGATTTTTCCCGCGTTCCTGAACATCCAAGGAAACATTGTATATCCCTCAGTTGACCGGAGTCTGCATAGTTTTCTTTCAATGCTTGTGCGCGTTGTCAATTAATAATAAAGATTACAATGGGATCCAATATTTTTCCTTTGTGAAAACATCTAAATTCTTAAAACTTAACTGCTACAACATATTGTATTCTTTAGCTAATACAAATATGTTCAAAACGTTAAATCAGCTGCTTTCAAATATTCTACATTTAAAAAGCAAGAACTAAAATTGTTCTCAGTAATAATAATATTGAACGATTCATTGGATTTTAGTTCTTTAGCAAAACCTTTCACTTCCTTTACATTTGTGAGAAACCGTCAGCCAATATAATAGAGAACATGTGTTCAGTAGCACTTTTCCGAAAAGTACTTTCTTTATCGGGTCGTAACGTGAAAGAAACTTCCTTTCTTTGGTATTCCTTTCATGAAATTTCTTTCCCTAGAAACGCAATAAAATCACAATAGTTTCTCATGTCAGTGACGGCTTTAGAGGAGAGCTTTAGAGCTATATTTTCCGCTTGAAAATGCACGGAATTAAAAAAATTTTCCGGCGGCGCCGTTTGCGTTTTTGCTTTATTTTACTCTATAAAAAGAAATTGTCTCTCAACTCGAGAAAATACTGCGGCCAATAAAATGCGCAAACCATAGGGCATGCATATTTGAGATTGAAAATGGTGACGCAATTTGTACAATCCTAGCCATTTACTAGCCATGTATTGCCAAACATTAATTTAAAGACTACTTGACCCTTCTTTATTCCGGAATTGACGACGAGGCTCTGATCTTTAAACGAAACGACCTTGATTCGTGAAAAGATTCGCTTTTACACGAAACAATCTTGAGTCTGTTTAACTACGAATTTTGAAAGCATTTTTATGCGAAAATACTTCTTTGACAAGTAGTATGTTAGGATGTTCGAAGTTTAAATCAGCTGTCATTCAAAGAACACAACGTATCCTGCCCATCATGCATTTTCCACTCTCGAGACGGATCTATTCATCAAGTTCCTTAAAGCATAATTCCCAAAACGTTTTAAAACATCAAAAAAATACATCAGTATTCTTTTTTGAGTTATAATACATACGCATGAAATTGATCTAAATTTATTTTAATAATATTAAAAATTAAAGTATTTTAAAAATGTAATATTTTGAATCCCTCCGTATAAAAATTCAAAATTATTTATGGTAGAAAATAAGTATTCATTTAAAACTTAAATTTTAAACATTGTTGAGATGTTTTACTGTCAAATTATTTTTTCGATTATTTTTTTTTAAAGATTTTCTTTAATTTGTTTAGAGGGTAACGTAAACGTTTTCTGAAGCCGCCGCCCTTGCCCCAGGCGGGGGCGTGTCGTAGCGTGTCGGAGCGTGGTGACGCGGGGCAACGTTGTGTGGCCTTGCAGCAGCGGCGGCGTCTCCCAGCGGCGCGTCGCCCGAGGCAACTTCCCCTCTCCTCCCCTCCCCTCCCTTCCCCCTCCCCTGCCTCTGAGCGCGCGTCTGGGGCAGTGGGGTGGCATAACAGTGGACGCGCAATTGAGTTACGCAGCAGACGACGCCGCTCGCGCCGGCGCCCCCGGCCACATATCGCGAGTGCCTACGCGACGGCGCGGCAGGGGTGGGGGAAAAGCGCACGGGGGGCGAGGTGGGGGTGGGGACGGTGTCGGCGGGCGGAGGCGGCGGGCAGAGCTGGGGCGGGGTGGAGCGGAGGTGGGCGTAGTAGTGGCGGGTGGAGGCGGGGGGCGGAGGCGGGGGCCAGAGGCGGGGTAAAGGATGTGTGGCTGGGGGGCGGAGGCTGGGGGGCGGAAGCTTGGGATGGAGGCGGGGGATGAAGGCGGGGGGCGGAGGCGGGGGGCGGAGGCGGGGGGGGGGTGGCGAGGGGTGGGGGCGGGGGGTGAAGGCGGGGGGCGGAGGCTGGGGGCGGAGGCGGGGGTCGGAAGCGTGGGGCGGGGCGGGGGGAGGAGGCGGGGGCGGAGGCGGTGGTGGCGGGCAGAGCGGAGGAGGGCGACGAGGGGCGGGCGGAGGCGGAAGCAGAGTCGGAAGCGGACAGCGGGAAAGCGAAAACATGAGGAAGGTAACGGGGAAAGCGGAGGAGACAACGGGTGCGACTGACGAGGAGACGGGGATGTCGCTGGGAGAGGCGACGAGCGAGATAAAGGTAACGAGGGAGGCAGCGACGCTGGCGGCGACGGCGCGCCCCCGGCCTTCACGTGGCGTACACAGGGCCGCGCCGGAAGGAGGCGGAAGGCAAGGGTGGGAAGGCCAAGGGAATCAACAAGGTGATCGTGCGAACAGTGGAGTGGAATAACAAAGTTCCCTGCGAAAGGACGTTCAGGAATGAGTTACAATGAGGAAAAGGAGGAGGGTGATGTGTGCTTCGTCATGACTCGACAGAAAATGCATTCCAGCAAACACGATTAGTCGTATCGTGAATAATTTATGTTCATTACTTCTGTTGGTAAAAGACAGTTCATGCCATTGCATTTACAAACATGATATCAAAATTCTAATAAAATTAAGCTCAACACATAATGAAAACATTAGTTTTAATTTCACATTTGTGGTACTGCGAGCGTTTGCTGCTATATACAAAGGCACACAGCCACACGATTTGTTACTCTTGCGTTGCAGAAAGACGGAAGGATGACGAAGAAGCCGTGACCCTTATGACCTCTAGTGGTTATTTTACAAAATATCTCGAATTCAAATTGGTAACAATGGCTGAATTAGCTTAGAGCCGATATTGCACTGTCTCAGCAGCTTCTCTGATTGTGAGGTCATAGAATTTGATATCTGACAGAGGTAGATTTTCAACACTAGCTGAATTCCGATTTAAATATACTATAGTGGCATTTCAAGCTCAGGAGCTGGAAGAAGAAAGGGGCATTGTCATTCAATCGGGAGCTCCAATGTAAAAATGTAAGACGTAACAAAGCTCCCGATTGGACGAGCTCCCTCTCGCCGTCCAGCTCGTGACCTTGAAGTGTCACTATGTTTAAATCAGAGTGTAGATACCTTATGTCAAATTCAGACACTGTCTGAAGGAGAATTCTAGAGCCCTACTGCTCTGATCAATATTTTTCCCTTTTTACTTCAGTCCACTTCAGGCGAATGTTGAAGCAGTATACCAACGAACGAGCTACGGACCGCGAGCAATCTTCTTTGCTGTCACTTTCCCCATCCTTTTTCCTTATTCACACTTACTTACACTGCACTACCGCACATACTGGGGTACCAGACGAGAGATTAGATCTTGTCCCGGCCGCGGCGATGCCCCTTTGAAGAGGGGAGACGCGTGGATGGGGAAACACCATGCAAGCCGACTTGTAGGTCAGCGCTCAAACTCACCATCCACCGGAAAAGGAACACCGCCACCTCTAGGGCCAAAGCATTCACTACACAAACGGGACTAATGTTCACATCAGTTGATGTGCTTGGAAACATTAATTAATGAAATTGGTAATGTTTCGTACTCGACGTTCATTGTCTTTTTCGTTTCTCCGTGTCACATTTTCAAAATTCGTCAAGTGTAATGGCGTGTTATGAAATTAGCCTTCTAAGTGAATGTTCGCCTACTTTTGTTGTTTTGTTGAACTGTAACTTGGAGTTCAACACATCTCATTACATGCCCAGAAAGCGTATCTTCAGTTTTTTGTTTTTTATTTTTTATTACTAGTAATATTTGTGAGATACCAAACATTATTCCTAAGCAAGAAGGCAGTATTTGTTTTAGAAATAGTCGAAAATTTGTGCCGAAGTAAGATGTTGGTTATGTAATAAGTAGATGTATTACATGTTTTGCTACATTCTTAATTTTTTTCTTTTCTGAGATCGGGCTTTTAGGCCAAGGGGGGCAATATATTCTAGCGGGATTTAACACATTTCTAGATATTTTTTAATCTTGTGACGGTCAAACTATGCAAGTACATTCAAACATTTTATTTTCAATACTTGGTTTAGTGTTCTGCATTTTCTTAGCATGCATGTTGTTCTATTCAGTTATTTTATTTAAATTTTTATTAATGATAGTACATTACATTGCCATTGTGCAAACTTTCAATTTCAAAATGTTGATGTGATTCAGAAAAAATTATCTGCAAATATTAAAATGTTTTAAACCCTTGAATCTATATTTACGGTAATATACGTGTAGAATACAAGTATTAAAACATTATAGACACTATCTAAAATTATTTATTATCGTGCGCGAAACGCGTTTTCTCGTGCTTGTTTTCCCTGTGCTTAGCTAATTGTTTTCACAGTGTGAGAAAATACGCGAAGCGTGTGCGAAACATCTGTTACGATTCGTAATTGTCTTTTGTCTTGACGACGTCTTTGTTATTATTTACAAACAATGGTGTTACGACTCTAACTGGAATCCGTTTATGCAAATAAGGTATTTCTAGTTATTGGATATTTAATTTATATTCCTTTACTTGATACATTGTATTTCGCTTACGGCGAGTTAAATAATAGTATACGCAACACGGGCACGAGGTGATTCTCACATTCATCTCTTCGTGAAGCTCGGACAAGTAGACTCGTGCGTGAATCACCAGTTTCGCGCTCTTGTTAGGTAAATTATTATTATATTTGGTATATAATTTTCACTCTATAAGTTGTTGATCCATTAATGTTGTAAATGAAATCTCTTTTATTTTATAATCTCTCTATATTTATTTGTTACTCGTATGTTTTTTGTTAGGATATTTCTTATTCCTGTGAATGTGGCAGTGAAATTTGTGAAGGTGCTAAAAGTTTCTAAATTAAGTTCTAAACTATCTCATAAATATAGCAAAAGAAAAATAACCCCAAAAATTATAGAACCAAACATTATTTTCGCCATATTTTTTAAGAATGAAAAAAATATTTTTGTTTCTTTGTAATTCTGATATCAAAACAAAGTCCCAAAATGTAGTGTGAAGAGGACTTAACTGAAAGGAACTAGTAACAACTAACTTATTCTACAAAGACAATGACGCTTTGGGCTTTTGATAGTTGAATACAATTCAAGAGTTTTGAGGTACGTTCTTTCTTCTCACATTTTATTTCTGTTCTTATTCATACTCACATTCGCTCTTAATTTATGTTCAGTACGCATTCACTCACATCACTGCACTATATACTACACTCACCGATTTCGATTGATTTTTAATGATTTCAGACACGTCAACTACTAAGGTCATTAGTCCTGTAAGTGCAGTGCATTTTTTCTTTCGTGAGGTGGTGGTCATCTTCCCTTTCTGGATGGTGTGATCCGGAGCCGACCTACTGTCGTCTAACCGGGTTTCCCCAAATAGGTTTTCCCCAACAGCGGGGCACTGCTGCAGGGGGGCAAGCTCTAAGCTCCCGACCGGTCTCCCAGCATATGTCCTTCGGTCTATGTTAGTGTGTGTGTAAGAAAGGGGCGAGGAAAGGACAAGGAAGAGGAAGGAAAGATGGCGCGCGATTCCTGGCCTGTTTGTTAGGGTACTGCTCCGGCTTTCTTCTGGTGTTAATCGGAGAAACCACGGAAAACTGCCGATCAGAGCAGCCGGACGCTAGAATTTTCCTCCAGGCCGCAAATGAACTCGACCTAACTGGCAAGCTAGTGTCGAAAATCCTGCCACCTGAAGACTCGAACCTAGGACCTCCCGGTCAGAGGTCAGTAACATCGGTTGATGCCCAGACCACCTCTCCTAATCCCCGATTTCGAATTATGCTCAATTGATATCGGTAACTGTTAAGCCGACCGTGTGTAACGGGGATTACACTAGTAACTGACCAGTGAAGACGAATTTTTTTTAACTATTAATACTTATAGAGTGAATATACAATTCGAGACCTAGACGTGAACATTTTCGCTCTTTTGTCGCATTCGCTTCAATGCTACAGAAATAAAACTGTAACGTTATTCTGGAGTGTGTAATTATTCATTAAAAACATGGTACTTTATAGACCTGATCTCACTGCATGTATTTATAACCTGAATGACAATAGTAACTTGATTTCAATGGCTCCGCTTATAATTTTGTTGCTTTTTGCCTGTTACAGCCTTACAGTTCAACACGTACGTGACGCTGAAACTGCAAAATGTCAAGTCGACGACGGTGACAGTCAAAGGCGCAGACCCCTGCTGGGAACAAGATTTTCTGTTGTAAGTATTATGTCCATTCATTTTCTTTCATTACGCTATTTCGGGTCCAGGAAAATAATTTCAAATGAAATAAAACATTAACGTATATCACTGTAAATAGTATTTAGAATTTTTAACATATTTGTGTGACTTCCAATTGTATTAATTGGACTCGCATTTTGAGGAAATGCCTACTTCAATTTATTTGATCAATATTTAATTTGTACGTAATGAAGAATATTTGGATTAAGGATACCTATTTAGTTAATTAATGCATTCAAATGCATTCCTCATGAATGCATTCAAAATTTTGTTAACTCTGCAATTAGGCATAAGTCACAAGTAGGTAGCATTTTCATTAAAGGATGCAGGAAAGTATCATCAAATTATAAACTTAATAGTGGTACACAGTAAAAATGGAAATAATTAATAAAAAATGCAGTCTGTAAATTTGAAGTCTACAAATATTTCCCTGCTTGTCTTCTTGAGCTGTCAGTTCGCTACTTGGGAGAGGAGTGGGGTTTTGGGTTTTTCAACGGCAGATCTATTGTTTCAAATATATAACTCGTTTTTATATGCAAGTAGTTTCTATTACAGTGAAGTGAACATTTTTGGTTATCAGATATTATCAAAAACTTTCTTTGCTATTTGCTAGACGTAACTCAATTAATGTGGGTAAAGGAAGAGGATAGGATTTAGAAACTCTAGGAAACGTGAGCTTGCAACACGCATCTTGATGTAAATAACTTAATCGCGGTACTGGCATAATTATGTTACATCGTGGTGAGCTCTAGGCAGGGAACTAAATTAGACTCGAGAACGAAATTGAAGACTTTTCACTTAAAGCCTAATTTCATGATGCATGTTTAGAAAATTGAAAATGCATGTAATATCTCTTGAAATTTGGATTCTAATATGTTACCCAATGGAGACACGATGTGCACAGTCATTGTATGACCGTGGTGTTGAATAGGTTAAAAGTTCTCAACGTTCACCATCACATCACTTCGGTGGAAGGTATTTTACGAGAGGATTTTCATGTAATGATAAATGAACTGTGAAGGAGCTAATTTAGTTGCAAAAAAATGGAAATGAAGAGTTCATAATGCGCATAAATTGTCAAGACATTGAAATGGAAATCTCTTCAAAATGTTGAGAGTCGTATATAAGTAAGGGCAACAGAGTTGTGTGTTCTGCATATAAAGTAACACGAACAGCCAATTGTGCTCGTTTAAAAAACATTGTAACACTCAACTGAATGTCACCGACTGATGGTGTCTATTTGTCTTAGTGGTCAATTAACAGCACGATATATTTAGTGTTCTGCCGGCCGTGTTCCAAGGTGGTATTGATATAAATCTAAAGACATACATTTTTATTATAATGTATTAAAAACATTATTATATTTATTTTAATATATTTGATACCTGGATGTAGGACGTAGATAAAAATGGTTCTACGAAAGTTAGAATCACATGTGAAATATAGTTTCTTCCCTATGTTTACATAGGACAGAAATACACGATAAGTATTATCGGTCGTGATGAACATAAAAATTTACGCTTAGTGGTCTTCACTCTATAACATCTTTCACTCCGATTTTCCACATCAGTTCTAACGTCCGTTTTTTTCATATAGTGCTCCAAAGTGGAGTGTATTTTCAGTAGTAAAACATGGAAGTGTTATAACAATTTTGAACAATCGTTTCTCTCAAATGAGCGCAATATCTTCAGAGAAGGTAAGACGTTTAAATACAAGATTATTTTTTTGCCAATCACTCTTCTCTTTATAGATTAGTTGCCGCCAATTCGAGAAACTCTTCAGTTCGATGAATATTGCGAAGAATTTGCTGAATTATTGTAAATTCACCGACATTACAAACGCTGTTAATGAATAAGCAGATAGGACGCGAAGCAGTAAGAAGAAAAATCATTAGAACTTACGAACACCGCAAGCGACGTGGTGAGGAGAGACTTCGGACAGGCAGGTCTGTTTCTTTTCCGCGCGAGTAGACGTGCCCAGGCACAGCAAACGAGACAAAAGCACTGGACCATTGTCGGGGAACTGCTAATAATGTACTGCTAATAATGTAGTATGCTAATAGAACTATTTATAATTCACCGAGTTGACAGTATAAGCACAAACATCAGCGTAACAGACATGCAATTAATAAGATATGGGAAGAAACAGACCGGGCAGTGGATTCATCAAGAAGACATTTTACTACAGCTCATACATTCTCCGTTCTTGAATCTCTCAGAGCAAATTCATTCGTGCACTCACTTCGTTTACGAGCTAACGTTTACCATTTCAAATGCTAATTCTCACAAGAAACAACGCGCGTAGCTTTGGCAGCGGTGTTTCCCCACTGCCTGCGCCACTTCGCGCCTTGTAGCAACACTGCCGCTCGGTGAGCCAGCCAACGTGAACGGAGGTTGCGTACCAAGCGAAATGAGAGGAAAAAGACGAGAAGTTGTATCGTTCACCGCTCTTGAATTTTTATACACTCCGTTTAGGCGTTTCTTCAGTTTTAGAAAATGATGCTCCTATTACCATTTCTGCAATTTGAACGTTGGTTTCATTCCATTTCTACAAGGCGTATGTTTTGTTGTTTGCCCTCTAAATCCGCTTTCAATAAAACAAAATCTTGCGGCATTTCAGAAGTGTTTTTCATTAAACAAATGGAAGTGTCTAACAGTTTTCATTTTCAATTAATGCAGCCAATAATCGTCGACGGACTATTTAACGATTTGAGAGGGAATTCGAAATTAAATTAACATAATTGGAGCACAATTAACGCAATGGAGCGGAATCGTGTTCCTTATTTTGGAGCGCTAATGAATACTCAAAATGCACACCAATGTACACCATATTCTTGTTCGGCTAACAAGTATCCAATAAAACTCATTAATTGCCTTACATCATCTCACAAAATTGCGTAACAATGTCGTAATAACTAGCCATTAGGCATTTGGAGTCACAGTCCTACATAGTAAACTTATAACATTATTATGATACACCGTATTTAAAATATATTTTCTTCAATTACGAGAATAAAATTGGATTAATACTATGCATATATATTTTTACAGAGAAATATGTAATTCGTTACAGTTAACATCACATGGTTTGAGAATATATTAATTTTTTCAGAATGATTTTTGAAAAAACTGGAAAATGTAAAAGCTTTAGTGATGCAATGTGTTCAGTCTTTCGCGCGAATAGACGTGTCCAGACACAGCCACCGTGACAAAAGCACTTGACCACTGTCTACTCGCGGTAACATTATCACTTTCTGAAGGTCCGCAGTCAATATACTATATCTTCTTCAGGATTTATACATTGGTCTTGGTAAAGAACCCCCAAAATTAAAATATCCTTTTAAAATTCGCATCGTTTTTTGAGTTTCGAGAAATCTAAATTGAGAAATATGAAATTTGGAGAAAATCGTTTGAACGGTTTAAGCGCTGGTATTGACCACAGAGGGACGGACGAACAGAAATATATTTTGCCGTAAATCAATTTTTAGGTATCAAATTTCAGCAAAACGTTCATTCCGACTACACAACATTGTAGGGAAAGGCACCAACTACATATACTGCCCTCACAAGAAAAAACAGTATCTTCACAATACCAGAAAAACGAGGTTAACTTTGACAAGCTCTCCTGATGGTGAATGTCACAATAATTATGTAACTGTATGTTAAGTTGAATTAGATTTTTAAATACTATTTTATAAAAATGATAGCAAATATTCTTTCATTCTATCAATAAAATATAGCAGTTAATGTGTTTTGGTTAAGCATTATTAGCGTACATCTATTATGCTTATTAAAAATGCAGTATTAAGACGTTTCAAGGCTTTACGCATCAAAAACTAAATTTGTTATTGAAGTTTCTGAATGGGACGTTTTAAAAATCAAATTTGACTTTTCATGACTCACTTTTACTCGTGCCATGTCGGCCAAGTAGGCAAGTAGGCACGGTTGGGGTGAACTCTCAGTATTGACTCTGATGTATGATCAGGCCATTGGAAAAGTCTGAATAGTCCATTTGTTTTATTTCGACGGAAAGTCAGGATGATTTTTACAGCATTACAGAAATCTTGGAAATCGCCGATTTTACCCTGCCATTTCAGTGACTGCACATTGTTGGGATGAACACTATCGGCTGCTATAAAAGAATGGCCAGCTTCAAAGTAGTTGAGAATGATGGTTTTCGTAGCTATTTCATGTGAGTTTACAATCATTACTAAAAAACTGTAGACACCATTTCTTCTTTTGGCCTGAACAATCGAGCCAGATGACAATGGTTTTTGCATCTCTGAAGTACTTCAGAAAATAGTAAAAAGTACTTATAAGGCCTTCCTTTTTTCTGCCAGTCACAGTTTCATACCACAAAATGGAAGTAGTTTCAAGGGTGTTTTAATTCCAATGTGGACTAAACTTTCATGATAGAGTGTAAAACATTTTGAGAATTACGTTTTTTCAGAAATGTCTACTCGCGATATCATTATCACTTTCTGAAGGTCTGCAGTCAATATCTTCTTCAGGATTTTTACATGGCCTTGGTAAAGAGTTCTCGTTTCTTTAGCGTTATCAATGTGCTTTTTTCCACAAGTAGTATTCTCCGCAGTCATCACTGAATTATTCAAGTATGGCCGTGTAGTTCAAGCTTCACACAATTCACATTCTTCCTGCCCAAGTTTGGCAAAGGAGATTTTTTGCGCTTTACTTTACATCTATACACATTGTAAGAAATTTTGATATCAGAATACTAAATGGTGCGTGTGGTATAATCATGGCGAGAAAAGTTTTTGTTGACATTTGGCGCAGTTTTGTAAAGATTGATAATTTTATTGGCTATATTTATATGGCCAATATTGGCTATATTTATATGATATTTATATGGCTTTAAAATTGTATCATTTGAGGATTGTTTCATTTGTGAATGACAGCATAATTACGTTCTATGTATTTACATATTATGATCTTTTTAACCAAGATTTGAATTGGCGCTTATTATGGCACTTTATTAATTTCATATAGCGTATTTGGTACTTTGACGAGAAATTGCTGGCGTTTTTATAAAATGTCCTCAAAACACAGACTCTCAATACAGTACTTCAAATTAAAGCAACAAGATAATTCTAGCAAATTTTGTTAGAGAGAATGCAATGTCTGTTTACATCTTGAGAGGAATGCAGTAAATGGCGGTTATATATTGCGTTTTTAATAAGCACGCTCTGATCACTGCATTCTTCTTAAGCACACAACCATTATAAGATGTATATGCTGATTTTTCTCAGTGCAATGATATCTCAATATATTAAATTACATATCTCAATTGCAATTTTTTGGAAGATAACTGCGATTTTCTTGGTGAGGGTACTGTCGGAACAAGACTTAAGCACTTTTTCCAAATCAGAGACTCCCAATATGCGTTTTTCTGGCGTAAAATTGCCAGTTTCTGCTGCAGCATTACAATCCTTTTTTCTATGCTACATAAATTCCTACGTAGTATTTGAGTAAACTCATATACCGTGTGTGTGTGGAGATTTCCGTGCCTCATGGCTAGACCACTTCCCGTGCACAAATCGAGACATATGAGGTGTCATTGAATGCGTCTCGGTCCCCTGTTGGGGAACTGATAATTTGTTTTTCGATCCGGCCATAAGATTCCAAGAAATTGTCAAAAACGTGTTTTTTTTCGTGTTTTGGACCTACGATCCTTTGAGTATGACGGGAATTAAACCAACGCCACCTAAATAGACATATGCAGGTGGCGTCGATTAAACCCGATTATTCAGTGGTTATTTTCACTCCACGACACCATAATTTTGTTCCTTGAGGATGACAACAATGATTTTTGACAAACGAGAAAAAACTAAATAAATGTCGCCTGGAATGTGTAGTAAGTATTTTAGTTGTAGTGAAGTGTGAAGTGTTTCATGTGTATTTTGTATAAAGAATTTGCAACTTGCCTTGGAACATTAAATTTGAAGAACATGAAGTGAATACGAAGGAAACAAGAACTGTAAAAACTAAACAATACATTTTTAAGCGTGCAAAAATCGATTTTCAATTTAATGTGACTTACTACTTATAAACATAAACATGTAAAATAGTAACCTTTTAATGATTATATATATTCACCTTCAGAACAAAAATCAGACTGGGTTTGTGGAGTTTTGAAATCTTAAAATAGGGGACAAAAATATGGAAGTGTTAAGCAACCCAGGGTAATCAAATGTAGTTGTAGAAGATTTTGAATCAGAATTTTCCGAACTAAAGGAGAATGATATTATATTAGCATTAGAGAATAACGCAGAACAACAGCTTACAGGTGATCATTTATGTTTTGATGTCTTAGATCATCAATATCCGCCCCCTAGATATGAGTTTCAAATACGGACTTCGTTGGTCAACGAGATATATTTTATAGAGGCCCCCCAAAAAATTTGTAATGGTTTTGTATTGCTGCGAATTTATTGGCAGATGTAACAAGTCTTATGAAACGATCCTTACAGTCCAATTATGTTACGAAAGCGAGAAGGAAATAACAGCCTAGCGCCCAAATAGCGCGAGCTACAAAGCCTATCTCCTTAGAGCTGTGAAGCGCGCCGTGAATGTCCTCTATCTGCCGCTAACGAGAAACTGAATACTCCGTCTTCGCCTCCGCGCCGCTCGTTCCGAGGGGAGTTATCGTGTCCATCGGCGCCAGGTGGCGGTGGAGGCGGAGAGGGCGGAGGGGGGGGGGCTGCCGTTCCTATTGTGAGGAAGCGAAGAGAGCTTGCGAGCCCCGCCGCTAGAGGCGCCCGGGGCGACTCCCGCCGCCGCCCCGTCCCCGCCACCGCCGGTGGCGCCGCAGGAAAGAAGGTGAGGTGCGGAAACAGACAACATAGTGCTAGGCCACTCGGAGCGCTAGTTGTTGGAATGCAGAGCGATGATTGGTTGGTGAATTTGGGATTTTTATTCAAACGACGTACCCAGACGTCATCTTGCACCCTCGTGCCTCTGGCCGGGAGGTCAAAGGGGTCGAGTCCTGACGATCGCAGGATTTTTGACGCAAGTTAGAGAGCTAAGTGGAATTCAGTCGCTGTCTAGTGGTCGGATGCTCTGATCGCCAGTTTTCTGTGATTTCTCCTATCAGTGTCAAGCGAATGCCGGAGCAGTACCCTAACAAGTGGGCGATGGACCGCGCGCAATTGTTCCTTTCTCTTTCTTGTCCTATCGTCATCCCTCACTTACACACACACTTACATGCACTACACTACCATGCATGTCGGGAGCTTAGAGTTTGTCCCGGCTGAAGCGGTGCCCCGCTGGTGAGAGATATCTGGTTGGGGAAAACCCCGTTAGCCATCGACGTATAGTTTGGCTGCAGATCTCACCGTACAGCAGGGGACGATGTCCATCATCCCCGAAGTAAAGCATGCACTACCCTTACTAATGACCTTAGCAATTTACATCCCCGGGAACATTAATCTATCAATTTTGTAATGTAGAAACGTTATTCGAGTCTCTTCTTTCGTGTTTCGTTTATTCTCTCCATCTAAGGACTATAGCTTTACATATTGTGTGAGGGGTGTGAATAGGGGAGCATTTGGTGTAACCGAGTTCACTTCGTTGATCATTAGTGACGTGAGTGTAGTGCATGTTATAGCCAGGAGGTAGCGGTGTTCCTTCTCCATGGGAACGTGAGAACCCCATGAGCCTACTTACATGACACCACGTACAGATGTCTCTCCAACAAGGGCCACATCCCAGCAGGGCAAACTCCGACCATGTAGAGACCTGGGACATGTAGGGAGACCAGCTTCCGACTGGTCTCCCTACATGTGTGGTTGCCTAGTACTTGCACATGACTGTATTTATGCATGTATATTTGTATGTGTGTGTGTATGTGGAGTCGTTGGGTAAATGAAGAGGAAGGAAGGAAAGATCGCTCGCGTTTCGTGGCCCATTTGTTAGGGTACTGCTCCGGCATTGGCCTGATATTTTCCGGAGAAACCATGGAAAACTACTGTTGGAGGCGCTGGAGACGAGGAGAGGGTCGGCGATGGAAGATGTTTCAGTGGTGGAGTACGGGACGGCAGCGGTAGCAAGCGCCCGCGTGAAGGATGGCCCTGGCAGAGCGGTATCGACTCGCGGAGGCTACGGATTGAAGTAGTAGAAGACAGATGGAGGAGTAGCGGAGGATAGTGGCTGAGGACGACCGGGAATAATTCGTTTAAAGACAGTGTTTGAGGATACTTTCTGTGGGTAAGGGCCCAGGATACGAGCTGAGAATAGTTCATTTGGACATTAGGATTGACAGGATCATCGTTTAATTGCGTTACATCAGGAGCCATTTGTAGTGGCAGAAGGGGAAGTGTGTTCAATACTTAGAACATTTTGTCTATAGAATAAAATTTGGAATAAGGCAACGAAGGAAAAGCAGTAGAGTGATGTTAATGAACCCAGGTTAAGCAAGGTTTCGCAAAATTGCTTATTGTGAAATTAGAGTAGGTTTGGAGCAATAGGTTGACTGGAAAAGCTGACAAATAATGTATTGGACAGATGTAAATGAGCTTGTAGTGGCTGAGTAGAGTGAATAGGGTGAACATTCATGGCCCATGACGAAGGTGAATTTGCAAGGAGGACGGCGAAAGGTTTTAAAGGTACCAGGCTGTTATTTACTTTTCGCTTTCGTAACATAATTGGACTGTCAGGGCCGTTTCATAAGACTTGTTACGTCTGCTAATAAATTCGCAGCAATACAAATCCACTGCGAATTCTTTTGAGGGCCTCTATAAAATATTTCATAGTGACGAACCAAAGCCGCATTTAAAAGGATTTGAAAGGCCTAATCTTTATTATGTCAGTCCCTACGCTTTTCAGCCATACCTAAGACGAATGGATTAATGGATGGGTGATGATATTTGAATGCGGAACAATCCTGTGATGAGGTTAAGTGGAATCGAGAAAACGCCCAAGAAAACTCCTTGCAGCTTTGACCTGCACATATTTCACATAGGTGATCCAGGATTTGAAATGATTGCTTGTACTCCAGCGAATCAGCCGGTGCAACGAGCATGCTTAATCGCAATAACTGACAAGCTGCAGAAAAGGAGATCGTTAGTAATCTCAAATTCAATGTTTATTAACTGGGTATCTTTGGTCTCAATTGCATGATACGTTGAGGATAAGATATACTTTACGAAACATAAACTTTTTATGCTGATCATACTTTATATTTTGGAGCAAAAAAAAAAAAGAATTTACAATTAAAATAAATTTTTGGTCTAATGTAGATACGAATGTCAAGAAATTTTTATTTTACTTTTCACTTTCTTATAATTTTACTCATTGGCTTACTTAAGTTTGTGCGATAGAAACACAGAGACTAGCACATCGTATCCCTTCTCAACTGATACTTTGTCTGTCTTAGTACATACTCTTCCACTAGGTGTCTAAGGATATAACAGTTCGTGTCCGGTGGCGCTTTCTCTTACGAAAGCTACGCTTTTAAGTTGTTTTCTGATTGGTGGCAAAGTAGTTCAAGTAGTTTTCTTCCGCGCAGTGTAGTTTTCTTCAGCGTGGCAAAGTAGTTCACAGCGTTCTATTAATGCTCCCGGAGCCAAAATGGTTAGAAATCTAAGCTCTCGTCGCGTTGCTGTGTAACTGCCACAGTACCGAGAGGTGGAAGCCCGACTTATGCCCAGCACCCCGCGTTTCCAGTGGGTCCTTGGTAACGCGGGACACCTACTGATTGAAATAGCTCACTGAACAACTGTGGCCTCTTCAGTGTCTCAGGCCGGGAGAGGTTTGGGTATCAATACCGGCAGTGGAGGATATTACATCACAATATCTAAATAGATAGATCGATTTCGGAAGCTGTCTGGAGGATAAATCTGGCGGGCGGTGGCGCTGATCGTTGGTTTTATGTGATTTCTCGGATCAATTCTAGATGAATGCTGGAACGCGTATAAGAAACGGACCAGGGACTGATCTTCCTTTCCTCTTCCTTGTCTCCCTCTCTCCCCTTATATACCTACACACAGGCACTGCACCACCGCATGTGTGGGTAGACCAATAGGTAACTTGCCGCTTATCGTGGCTGGGGAGATATCACGCTGGGGAAGACACCTAGCGAGAACAAAAGTCGAAAGCAAACCTTTTTGTAGGCGCCGGATCTAACGTTCCAGCGAGGGAGTAACATTGTCACATGCACTTCACTTACAGGACTAACGACCGAAATATGCGCGCATTCACTGAGAAGCGGATGGTGCGAATTGAGGCGGGGGGCGACGCGGGGCGGCGACGCAGGGAGGTGACGCGAGGAGGTGAAGGGAAGGTGACGGGGGAGGTGACTGGCAGGTGACGGGGACAGGTGACGGGGCAGGTGACGGGGGAGGTGACGGGGGGAGGTGACGGGGGTGGTGACGAGGGAGGTGACGGGGGAGGTGATGGGGGAGGTGATGGGGGAGGTGACGGGGGAGGTGACGGGGGAGGTGACGGGGGAGGTGACGGGGGAGGTGACGCGGGGAGGTGACGCGGGGAGGTGACGCGGGGAGGTGACGCAGGGAGGTGACGCAGGGAGGTGACGCAGGGAGGTGACGCGGGGAGGTGACGCGGGGAGGTGACGCGGGGAGGTGACGCGGGGAGGTGACGCCGGGCGGCGACGCGGGAGGTGACGCGGGGAGGTGACGCCGGGCGGCGACGCGGGAGGTAACGCGGGGAGGTGAAGCGGGGAGGTGACGCGGGGAGGTGACGCGGGGAGGTGACGCGGGGAGGTGACGCAGGGAGGTGACGCAGGGAGGTGACGCAGGGAGGTGACGCGGGGAGGTGACGCCGGGCGGCGACGCGGGAGGTGACGTGGGGAGGTGACGCGGGGAGGTGACGCGGGGAGGTGACGTGGGGAGGTGACGCGGGGAGGTGACGCGGGGAGGTGACGCCGGGCGGCGACGCGGGAGGTGACGTGGGGAGGTGACGCCGGGTGGCGACGCGGGAGGTGACGCGGGGAGGTGACGTGGGGAGGTGACGCGGGGATGTGACGCGGGGAGGTGACGCGGGGAGGTGACGCCGGGCGGCGACGCGGGGAGGTGACGCGGGGAGGTGACGCGGGGAGGTGACGCGGGGAGGTGACGCGGGGAGGTGACGCGGGGATGTGACGCGGGGAGGTGACGCGGGGAGGTGACGCGGGGAGGTGACGCCGGGCGGCGACGCGGGAGGTGACGCGGGGAGGTGACGCGGGGAGGTGACGCGGGGAGGTGACGCGGGGAGGTGACGCGGGGAGGTGACGCGGGGAGGTGACGCGGGGAGGTGACGCGGGGAGGTGACGCGGGGAGGTGACGCGGGGAGGTGACGCGGGGAGGTGACGCGGGGAGGTGACGCGGGGAGGTGACGCGGGGAGGTGACGCAGGGAGGTGACGCAGGGAGGTGACGCAGGGAGGTGACGCGGGGAGGTGACGCGGGGAGGTGACGCGGGGAGGTGACGCCGGGCGGCGACGCGGGAGGTGACGCGGGGAGGTGACGCCGGGCGGCGACGCGGGAGGTAACGCGGGGAGGTGACGCGGGGAGGTGACGCGGGGAGGTGACGCGGGGAGGTGACGCGGGGAGGTGACGCGGGGAGGTGACGCGGGGAGGTGACGCAGGGAGGTGACGCAGGGAGGTGACGCAGGGAGGTGACGCGGGGAGGTGACGCCGGGCGGCGACGCGGGAGGTGACGTGGGGAGGTGACGCGGGGAGGTGACGCGGGGAGGTGACGCGGGGAGGTGACGCGGGGAGGTGACGCCGGGCGGCGACGCGGGAGGTGACGCGGGGAGGTGACGCCGGGCGGCGACGCGGGAGGAGACGCGGGGAGGTGACGCGGGGAGGTGACGCGGGGAGGTGACGCGGGGAGGTGACGCGGGGAGGTGACGCGGGGAGGTGACGCGGGGAGGTGACGCGGGGAGGTGACGCGGGGAGGTGACGCCGGGCGGCGACGCGGGAGGTGACGCGGGGAGGTGACGCGGGGAGGTGACGCGGGGAGGTGACGCGGGGAGGTGACGTGGGGAGGTGACGCCGGGCGGCGACGCGGGAGGTGACGTGGGGAGGTGACGCGGGGAGGTGACGCCGGGAGGTGACGCGGGGAGGTGACGCGGGGAGGTGACGCGGGGAGGTGACGGGGGAGGTGACGTGGGGAGGTGACGCAGGGAGGTGACGCAGGGAGGTGACGCGGGGAGGTGACGCCGGGCGGCGACGCGGGAGGTGACGTGGGGAGGTGACGCGGGGAGGTGACGCGGGGAGGTGACGCCGGGCGGCGACGCGGGAGGTGACGTGGGGAGGTGACGCCGGGTGGCGACGCGGGAGGTGACGCGGGGAGGTGACGCCGGGCGGCGACGCGGGAGGTGACGTGGGGAGGTGACGCGGGGAGGTGACGCGGGGAGGTGACGCGGGGAGGTGACGCGGGGAGGTGACGCGGGGAGGTGACGCGGGGAGGTGACGCTGGGAGGTGACGCGGGGAGGTGACGCGGGGAGGTGACGCGGGGAGGTGACGGGGGAGGTGACGTGGGGAGGTGACGCAGGGAGGTGACGCAGGGAGGTGACGCGGGGAGGTGACGCCGGGCGGCGACGCGGGAGGTGACGTGGGGAGGTGACGCGGGGAGGTGACGCGGGGAGGTGACGCCGGGCGGCGACGCGGGAGGTGACGTGGGGAGGTGACGCCGGGTGGCGACGCGGGAGGTGACGCGGGGAGGTGACGCGGGGAGGTGACGCGGGGATGTGGCGCGGGGAGGTGACGCGGAGAGGTGACGCGGTGTGGTGACGCAGGGGGCGACGGGGGATGGTGACCCGGGGGGGCGCGGAGCGGCACGGGATGGTGCGGAGGCGACCGGGGGCGCCGGGTGGGTGGCGTGTGAAGGCGGGGCGCGATCTCTCTCGGAGGCAACCCGGGGAAGATCGTGTGGGCGAGCGCCGGCGCGCCGCGCCGGGTCGGATGGAGTCGCGTGGAGCGAACGACTTGAAATGTCAGACAGGCTCCCTGCCATCATTATTTATTCGCGGTATTGGATTTCTGGGAGGCAGCCGCCCTCCTTCGAATCCTGCCGACCTTTCCCCGATTAATAAAGAGTTATGAGGCCCTTCGGACGTCTGCGAAGTAGTTGAGAAAACGCACGGAGAGTTTTA
Source organism: Acheta domesticus (assembly GCA_031308135.1). Lineage (NCBI taxonomy): Eukaryota > Metazoa > Arthropoda > Insecta > Orthoptera > Gryllidae > Acheta > Acheta domesticus. The sequence continues at coordinate 27,738,303 of JAHLJT010009436.1, forward strand.
TTTGCCTTGTAATTGGTAATAATGGCGGTCATCGCGTACGAGTGGACGCTGCGCTCTGGTGGAGTCGCGCGTTCCCAGATGATATAATTCTGGTCTCGGGTAATGTACCACCGTAAGTTAGTAAATACCACCGTAAAGAAGGTAAGTGTACCGTCATAAATAGCGGCGCGCGGAGAGGTGTTTAAGAGGAACTGTTTCCATGGAAATTACGCGGAGGGAACTCAGTATTTGTAGTCGTTTTATGGATGCGTAAACAATGGAAGAAACAACAAAATGTGACTCGAAAGTAAAGAGAAGTTATTTGTTGAGTAATGTAAAACAAATTTCGGAAAGATATATCAATGTGATGTTTACAAATGTAATAGACCTATTCTTTAACTGTAAAATATTTCATTCAATTTATTGTCTTGTTTTCAAAAGAATTTCTTGTGAGGAATATGGACATCGAAAGTGTTTATTTCAATCTTCAATCGTGTCACAGTCTTTGTGGGACAGTTTTAGTGTTTGTGAGTTTTTTTTAATCACAAATACAAAATTTTTGACGACGAATTAAAATTCTTCTCCACCTCAACCAATTCAAATAAATTCAATGTAATTCTTTTTGAAATACCTACCCATTACTTCGTACTAATACACTGCAAACACTTGTTTACTAATACACTGCAAACACTTGTTATCAATCTATACTTCTCAAAACTCTGTTTGTGACCGAATCTTTTTCAAAGTTGTAAAATATTTTTTGGGAGTCGTATACTTTTTATAGTGGATTGGATTTGTGTCTTTAATTTTTGTTAAATACACTGTCTCTTTAGGGTGTATTTTGATTTAGAGTTCTCTGAATATTATCTGGTTAACTGTGTTTACTTTTCAAAACACAGTGATACAGTTTCAAAAATAGAGTTAACATTGAGAAATAAGATGCCTAGATATCAATATTTGTATTAAGATCTCAAGTTGAACTAAGAGACATTTTTAGCTACAGAATTTAACTGGTGTTCGAGACTAGTTCTGGAATCACTATTTATAAAAATTTACCCTTCGATGAATTCTAATCTTGAATGCATGTAGAAATTTCAAAAGTCGTCCAGCTGTTATTTCTGATAAAGTTACCCCTCCCAGAATTCTTGAGACCCAGGAACATTCATGTCCGTACTCTCTAAGAAGTAAGAGTGGTCTGAGTTGAGCAAGCAGAAGAGTAAGAAAATAATAAATTTCTTCTTTCGTCCAAATAAATTTTATAATCTACAGTTTCATGTTATGCTTGACATCAAGTAATTAAGTTACATTATACGAGTACTTGTATTATATTGAAAGGCCTGATGATGGAAACACATGTAGTCTCCGAAACGTAGCCAAGAGACTAATTATGTGTGTATTTTTGAATAAACATTACGACTGTCTAAAAATCATTTGGAACTTTCATTAACTTAACAATTGTATTAAGATCGCTTAGCGATCTTTATCAGAGCTAATCTTTCAACTTATGGCCGGAAAACGATATTTTGAACAGAATAGCGTAGTGGAAAATATGAAGAATATTGAAAAAAAATGTAAAATTATTGCTGGTGAGGTTGATAACTTAAAATAAACTGATAAAATATGCAGATACATTTAAATTGGAAAAAAATCTGTTCAGAATACCGATTTCTGTCCGCACGCTCCCAGATTATATCTGATAATGCTCGCTAGGCGATTGAACGCTGTGCAATCGAAAATGTAAAAAGCAATAAAAATATTGATACCTCGACATAGTTTTTCTCAATTTATTACAAGGAATCAACGTTAGTAACGATATTAATCATTATCAATAGCTTACATTTTTATTTCAATATTCTTCATATTTTCCACGATCCTTAGAAATTGTTCCTGTTATAATGCCTGCTTCACGATTAATTTCATAATTGCAATGAAAATGAAAACCGAATTAAATGCAGGATGAAGGAAAATATTTGCTTACTTGATGAGACTCGCGCATTAAATGAAAGATATCAGAGAGATCTTCGTGTTGTTTTCGCTATTTTATAGAATTTACACATTTGCACCATTCTCAATCCTTCAAAATGATTGCTTTAGCTCCCTCCCTCTTTAAAAGCACTTTAACTTTCACATTTTTCTTCAAATGAAATTTTAAAATATTGGAATGTGAAAGGAAATATGTTGAGATTGGTGTACTAAATACTCAGCCTAGAATACGATGTTAGTGCTCTGCTACCTCAACCAACCAACTTAATGTTAAGCAACGTTGAAATTATTCTTGAAGTCTTCGGTAATGCTACTAGTAGAAAAAAAAACTTATTTGATGGGTTTCAAATCGTCTTGAAGAAGGAACAGCAAATAAAATTGTTCGGAGATCATTAAAGGTTTCAGAACTTCAGAAAAATATTATAAATCAAGAAATGGGAAAGTAACATTTATTCTCATATAACTCTAAAATATATTTTTTAAAGATTCTTCTCAATTTTGTAAAACTGGTAGTAAAAACACTGCAGGTAAAATGTTTTGCATTGCAATACTCACTTGTAATGTATGTATTACCTGAAATAAAATAAATTTCTCAATGTTTGTTTCAAGATAGATCTACCTCTTCTGTTGCGCCTATTGTAATGAATCTAATCTGTTTCTAAATGGATGTAGTCTTCATCTTTTTGTCTTCACATTCTCATTCATTTTTCTTATCATTTTCTATGTCTTACGATACGACAGCAATTTTTCTCCTGCAACATATTTAGAAAAATTATACAGTCACCAAGTAACATATACTGTGGTGATTTCTCCTCTCTTATTTATTACCTTCTGTGTACTATCTATTACCATTACGCTATCATTACACATACACACACAACCTTTTGCGTAAACATGAACTTTCTACGACAGGCCGGCTGGCAATCTATCGCTCTAGTCATTTAGTGACAAGAACAAACCGGAGGGGGCAGAGCTAAACACCAGAGAAATTTATTAACGCGTGAGTTGTGCAAATCACGTCCTTTACGGAGGGCGTGAGTGTGTCAGGTAGAAGGAATCTTGCAACTTCATGAAGCAAAACACTCAGAATCAGAGATAACTAAGAACATTTATTTTCTTAATGCTTTTGAAATAAATAATTAAAAATAACATTTTAAAAATACAAATAAAATGTCTTGAGCAACAACTCTTGATCTTAATCTGCCCATTAAGCAACAAACGTCTTTATTTCTTCATGTGATTTCATATAAAGGTAAACAATGAGGATGCTCGTGGCCTTCTATTTCTAACTATCGGAACCTGGCAGACGTTGTTCTGCTCTTCATCTCCCTCTTTCCCCTTCCATCTCTCTGTTCTCTGCCCCTTCTTCCCTCCCTCTCCCACGGCCCTCCTTCCCTCTTTCTCTCCCTCCCTCCCACCCCTTCCTTCCTCTTTCTTTGCCTCTGCGTCTCTCTCTGTCCCTTTCTCAGTTTGACTAACTCTGTGTATCTCTGTCTCTGCCTCTCTCTGTCCCTCTCATTCACATTTAGTTGCAGATTCTGCTCGTCTCTGAGCAGGTGAGATAATATCGAGAAGCACCGGACCAGCAAAAATATAATAGAATGTTCATGAAGGTCTCATCCTGTACATTATGTTGTAAGAATTGTTTTTAATGCCCTAGAACACTTCGTTTAGGAGTTATTTAACGATGTCGATTCAAAATGCTGCCGAGTGTAGCAGGTTGCATTTGAAGTGAATATTTCGTGTTGTTCTACAGCGCCATAGAGTGGAGTTACAACAGAATTAACAGCACTTAAACCTTCTGTGTGAAAAAAACACATAGAAATGCCAAGTCTGATGGAAATCGGTAATATGGTTTCGGAGTTTACCTCTTATATTATATACAAACGAATAACTTTCTTTACTTACCTGAGCTCTTTTTCTAGTCAAAACATGTGTTTGAAACCGTCCCAGATTATTGATAACCAACGCTCGTAGCAGGACGCTACAAGCCATACATTGTGGTATTGTTGGTGACGAGCAGACGGCCTTGGGTGGTGTCCTGATGGCTTTCAATCAAGATAAACACGGTGAGAAGCGATCTTATCTGGTATTGCAGCTAAAAGTGAAACCAGGGGTCATTGATATGATACTATTTCGATTCCCACAATTGTTTCGAATGGGGCTGCTCTGTTTGGGGTTTCGCTTAATTATTTTCTTTTCGTTAATAATTGTCGGCTAGCTACGTTTTACAAGATAACCAAAACAGAAAAAAACACCACTTCACGGTTGTCAAAGGAAAATGAAAAAAAACCGCAACTTCTTCGGCTGCTGACGAACAAGTTTAAAGAATGCAACTTTTTCAACTGCAAGAGTAAATGCAAAATGATTCCAACTTATTCAGCTGGTGGGAAGAAGTGTGGGAAAGAGCAGAACCTTCCGTTGGTCGAGTTTGCTCCTATACAGGCCCCAGACACGCGGGTTCTTCCCAGCATCGTGAAATAAATAATTTTTATATTTCACACCGACAACTTTATATCAGCCCATTTCAATAATACATTGTTTCTTACAGCGTAATTCGAATAATTGCATTTTATTTAAATGCTTTACTGCATATTTAAGAAGAATTCCTTTTATTCTAACTGTTTTAACGATTCCTTGAATTATAACTATTTAACTCTAGGAGTAATACTCAGCGATAGCTCTGTTTCAACATTTCAATCTTATTTCAGAGTTTACAATACAATTAAAATAGTTTGTTTTCTAGAAATCATGAGGATAGAATATACTATTTGCAGTGTCGTATGAAGTAAAGAGAGAAGTATCGAAAGCCAAAAATGTCATGTAGAATAGAAAATGTAAAACTATTAATGAGCCCGTGAGTTAGTTACAGAAAAGTTACTGAAGCGTGAAAAATAATAAAATATAACAAACAGAAAGGAGACAGTACATTTAAGTCTTATTCCTTTTAAAAGAGTGGAAAAGATATCATCAGAAGTTGTTAACTGAAGATCGTCCAGAAATTATTACTCAATCAATGAGATGAGCTTCAGGTTTTTACAGAAAATCAGAAGTTCAGGTTTTTACAGAAATGACGTCATCTCAGTCAATGGGATAAAGGAAGCTCTTCGATCCATGAAAAATGGACGCAACCTGGACGGAAGAAACTTCTAGAACGTTTTTTAAACTTTTTTATGGTACAGACGTACTTCACGAGCTGATAGCTTAAGTCTCAACTGTTTCTTGAGAGATGAAACTGTGCCCCTGAGTGGAAAACTGCTTATATATCCTACATTTACAAGAAGAGTCTGATCAAATTACAGAGAGGAGATAAGTTTGCTCCAATTACAGAGAAATAAGTGTGATGAATTCTCTTTGAAGACTATGTGGGAAAATTATAAAATAAATAATTGAAAACCAGATACAGGAACTTCAACAACAGAATGGATTTCGTGCTAGTTGATCGTGTATGGATTGTGCTTTCTATCTAAAGCAGCTCAAGGAGAAACGGTTGACAAGAGATGTTGAAACCTACTTAGTCTCCGTAGATCAAGAAGCAGCATATGACAGCATTCCTCCTTGTAAACTGTGATCAGAAATGAAAGCAAACGGATTTAAAGACCTATAAATGAGCAGTGAAAGTTTTGCACCATAATTGAACAAGTAGGGTGAAGATAGCTCCAAAATGTCTAGAGAATTCCCTGTCACCGAAGGTCTGAGAAAAGGATGTGCAATCGCTCTCACACTCTTTAAAATATATCTAACATCTGCCCTGGAGAGATGGAGGCGAATATGAAAATTTCAATGGGAACTGATACTAATACTGTTCACTTTGCTTTTTACTGAAGATCAGCTGATAATGTTAGACGATGAAGATGATATTCATTACACGTTGAGGAAGCTGTTTCAAGAATACCAGAAGTGGGGTCTGACAATAAATATCTCCAAAACTGAATGTATTGTAGCTGGCAATGTAAACAGGTTGTTACAAGGTAAAATTATTAAAGGAGTTGAGAGCTTTAAGTACCTGGGAGTGACGTTTACCAAGAATGGTAAAAGTGAACGCAATGCTATTAACAGGAAAAAGGGAAACAAGTTACAAAACGCATACACAATACGTTATGGAGCACACAAATTAGGCCCTGCACGAAGGTAAGGATGTATAAGTCCATTGCAGAGAACATTCTCACTTATGGAGCAGAAGTGTGGGCTACAACCGAGCAACAAAGAAAACAAGAGCAACCTAAATGGGTTTTTGGCAACGTTGTCAGCTCACAATTCAGGACAGGACAGGAGAAGAAAGAATACGTGTCAACAAGACTGAACATAGGGACCACAATTTTAGACACTATACAAGAAAAATGTCAACGATGGATGGGTATGTGCGTCGAATGGATCAGGGAAGAAGGCAAAGAAATGATTGAAGGGATTCCTGCTGAAATACGAAGACCGAGCGAGGAGGCCCAGGGTGGATGCAGTAATTGAAGCGATGGGAGGAAGAATCCTTCAGATAAACTTTCACAGTCATTGTTTGATTTTCCTTACCCAGCAGTAGATTTGATGCCTTGTAAACCCTCCTGATATCCAGTGACGCTTGCTTGACATCCCGTGGTTCCGTCCTCTACGCGTTCTCAGCCACGTCTTCACTTGTTGTTATCGGTCGCCCCGCAGCCAATGATTCCATTCCTTCCTATAACTCTCACACATTGTGATCTGTCATAAACCTTACGCGTTTTCTTGACAGGGAAATGTCGCATGCTTTCAATAGATCGATGATAACTCACACGATGAAATAATGATGGCAGATGATGGCAGATAAACGTCCATTCTGTTCATTTTATAATATTAAAATTTAGTATTAGTGTTATATCACCTGTTAATAATAGCAACAAATAAAACTACCTTTCATTTCAGGCAAAAATCTCTAAATTTGGTTTTATGGAAAGCTGAAACTTTTTTCCAAACGAAAACCCTCAGCATTTTAATATAAATAGTTTTGAAATTTTCTAAATGCAAGTATTTTTAATGGAAACAGGAATTAGACCATACTTTTAAATGTAGTATCTTCTATTCAAACAAAAATGTTCAAAAGAGAATTTTCAGCCATTTTCCAGAAAATTTTTAAATGTCACTGCGGCTTCATATAAAGTATCCCCAAAAATTAAAATATCTTGAAGACCATCTAAACGGCACAACTTTATATTAATCCACATGTATTTACCAAATTTCATCTCAAACGTTTCTAATCTGACAGTTTTGAGTGATACATAAATCCCTCCAGAAAAAATATGTCCATCCATCCATACAAATATACATATATCCCGATTTTAGGATAAAAAATGACATGTATGTTTTCTCCACCTGCAACTATCTTTGTAACAGATCTAATAGATGTGACTTCTGACGTGTGCGAAGTTATATGTCAAAAGAAGTTGAAATGCGAATTTTACGACCGAAAATTCCAGATCGGTTTGTTGAGACCATTCCAACACTTTTTCTCTACTATACTGTAGTATTGACTTATGGCAATAAAATTACTTTGAAAGAAGATTTAATTTCGACAAATTCTCAAATAAAGTACACCACGATGTGTTGCCCTCATCAAATGCAATTACTATATTTTTTCATCCTGCTTAATCGTCTGTTTTTTTCTTCTATTCTTCTCTGAAATTGCGATGTTGTAAATCCCAGTAGTGGTGGAGTGTCGTACTATAGAACACATTTCCCGAAGTGCGACGAGGTTAGTTTCTATCAGCGCTTCAATGAAGGTACGCACAGCCACGAGGTCTGAGCATGTCCCTTGGTAACCTTTTTATTAAAACTCCTTTCCCATGCAAACAGCGCAAATTTAATATACCCTGACACAGGTTCCTCGTTGGGAAAGAGCCCTGACGCATCGCGCCGGGGCGGGAGCTTTGTTCCCGCGGGAGGCGCGTAGGGCGAGGAGGGGTGGGACGAAAGAGAGAGAGAGGAGAAAGGGGAAGTCGGGGAGGAAAGGGAGGAGGTCGACTATGAAAGATGAGAGAGTACGGGAAGGGGAGGGGGGAGAATGGGAGTAGGCGGGGAGGAGTGGAAGATGAGGGAAGGATGGGGTTAGGAGGGGAGGCAAGCGGTGGGAGGGAGAGGGTTGCGTGGAGGGGGGACTCATACGACGTGTCGGCGTGGGCGCTGCCGTCGCAGGGCGGGGCGCAGGGGGAGGCCGCCATTGACGCCGTCGATGCTGGCGGTAGCTCACAATAACGCGTCTGCGCCGCTTCGCGCGTCGTCGTCGTCGTCGCCTTCAATCTTTTACGTAAGCTGTGATTTCCACATCCAGGATGCTAGCATTGCAATTTATTTCTAAACAAGTCCAACCGAAGACCAGAAAACAAAATTCAACTTTATAATGCAATGAAAATCCCTGCGTTACTATGTGGATGCGAGAGTCGAAAATTTTTTGAATTTAGTGGCAAGAGTCTCAAAACAAGAGATGTACAGAAGCCAAGATGAAATGAAAGGAGACGATGTAAAGATGCAACAGGTCTATGATATGAAGATGATGAAGAAGAAGAAGAAAACAGACTCAAACTCACACCGTTCTGAGAATATTCCTTTCCCAGAAACATGGTACTTGGGGTTGCAATCTAATGAGACTGGAGAATATAAAATGTAAAAACAACAAAATGCCTTTAGCATTCTTACAAAAATACAGGAGCTTGCTTCTGCCAAAAGTACTATTCTAAGTTAGACAAATGATTTAACATGAAATACCATCGTAACATTGCTGTACAATTTCGAGAGAAAAAATCAACAATTCCACAGTGTCTTCACAATTAATTAAGAATTGTGTAAGGCGTATTATAAATAAGGAGTAAAACCAAAGGAATGTGATACTGAAATTCAAAGAGTAAGAGTTTCCTCTACATCATCATATTAACTATCCACTCATCATTTATACTCTTTTATTGTTTGCCAGCATGTTTCATGTATAGCATGAAACGTAGAACTCGTAATGTTGAAGGTCACACATTGAACGCCTAATCCCTGGGTAACAGAATTGTAGAGTGGCGGGTTAGCGGCATGGTATGGACAATCAAGAACCAATTTGAGTACTGTATATCTTCGTTAACTCGTATAGTGTTGTATGTGCTAAAGCTGTTAGAAGGCTATAAGAAGCATGAGCCTTATCTCTTCCTTTTGGTTGTAACAGGATCGACAAATGGAGCCGCAGCTAAGTCCAGAATTGTGATGATGGCAACATTTTCTCTGTTTTCCGAACAAATGTTTATTGACATTTACATTACTTTGACGCACTATTACAATTATGATTACGAGTTCTCCGAGCGAGAGCAAAAGATCTGACAACACAATGACGTTGAAAATTCTCAATTCTGCTGAATTCAGACAGTAACCTAAGGCGTGGGATTTCCTGCTGTCTAAACAGGGTTTTGTATTGTTTCCCCAAGAATGTCTCGCATTGATAAATGCAATTGTTTCTGGCTGATACTCTGGAAGAGATAGAGAATAAATTAAAGGAGTGTCGTTTCGGGTTATGGAAAATGGGATATGCAGCATTGGATTCACTCTCGCTAAATCGATTTGCGAACAAAGTCTTATCTAAACGGTGTTGTCGGAGGGTAGTGCTTGTCTTGTAAGATTGATGGGAAATATAAGAGCAAAATAACCTTATGATTGTTAACTTTTCTCGCATTACTGATCAAAACATTACATGCTATTGAAAATAATACACTGGTACGTGTAGTTTGGTATGTTGATTTACATGTTTACTCCAAAAACTTTGAAATAACAGCTGATGGTGCGGATTCCCTCAGAAGGCTCTGAAAAACTGCCTAGCTCGCTACTCATGGACGAAGTGGTAGCTCCTGTTTCGAGTCCTGTCGAATCGAATCGAATTCCTGTTGGAAGTACTGGTTTAAAGAATTATATGTACATTACAATTCTTGTATCTGTGTATAAATGATTCTTGTGTTGTCCAGAACATCTATCTGAATTTGTGTGTAAATGTTTTATATTTTCAGCACTGCTTTAATAGCAATTAAAAATTAACATACCTCATCCGGTCCTTTAGTTGCAATAACCTCGTAGTGACAGCAAATAAGTGAGGTATCATCCCATAAGTTGTGGAAGCAAATCACATTCACACTGACTGAGATAATATACTTTTTACACTGAGAACCAACTGAGGCCTGTTATTTGCTGCGACACTCCGTTTCTGGAAGTGGCGGATCCAGGGAGGGGATGGCATGGGGAACATGCCCCCCCGGGCACAAACGTAATATACGTGTTTGATTGCTTAACTTCTATTAATAATATTATGGAGTGATTCTTGAGAGTAGGTCATTGACAAAACCATTTTTTAACCTGTCAACGTTTCGGCTTTTATTCAGTCTTCATCAGGGCTACAACCAGACGGATTTTTTGAATATATAAATACATCTTACGTACAAAGATTGCTTACACTAATATCTACTATACTATTTCACAATTTGATATGTATATAATATGTAAAGATTGTCTCATTACATACCATATTCTCTGGGTATGTGGGGTGGATCGTGGTTAGAAACGAAAGATGCAGAGAATATGGTATGTAATAACACAATCTTTATATATTATATACATATCAGTCAAATTGTGAAATAGTATAGTAGATATTAGTGTAAGCAATTTTTGTACGTAAGGTGTATTTATATATTCAAAAATCCGTCTGGTTGTAGCCCTGATGAAGACTGAATAAAAGCCGAAACGTTGGCAGGTTAAAAAATAGTTTTGTCAATGACCTACTCTCAAGAATCACTCCATAAACGTAATACACTATATAATTACAAATACGTTTTTCTACTCCCATTGTATAATGCCGTCATTTTATGGCTGCAACCAGTTGCATAATGATAGTCATTTCGATACAGTTTTCATTATGATACAGGTTCTTGACCAATCTTAGAGACATATCTTCTCTGTGATTGGTCAAGAACCTGTATCATAATGAAAACCAGAAGTTGACACTTAATTAATCATTGAGAATCGTTTTAGCGAATGCTTCGTTCGATTGTGTACATTTAAATTTTATTTCATAATATATTATGCTCGATAGTTTTAGTTTATTTTATTATTTGTATTTTTTCGTGGTATATTATTTAAAATATAGTGGATCGTCATTTCACTTTGAACCTATTTGACTAACGCAGTACTCCCTAGCAGGCGGACAGGTAATCACATCCACCTGCGGCAGCATGCGAGGGTAGATTTAGGTAGCTGTCCGCTAGGTGGCCTTGGCTGAACCAACTGCCACGAAACTATTCATTGTAAAAGTTTAACTTATAAAAGTCGTAGAAAAAGTACCGCATGAAACTCAATGTTATGGGTATTCATACACTCGAGTGAAGTTTACGATACTCACTCGTCCCTCGCTCGCACCATAATATCACACTCGTGTATGAATACCCATCATTACATCATCGTTTTACAATATACTATTATTATTTAACGGAAATCTATGATGCCCCCTCCCCAAAACGGCCGGACACCATTGGACTAGAGCAAAGGAAATAATAACGCGACTGGCAGGTAAGGTCTTGTTGCAAGGCTGACCTGCAATCTGGGCTACAGCTGACCTGCAATATGGGCTATAGCTCCAAGAAAACCTCGTCAGAAGTTTGCACCTGTTCCGGTAGCTTGCAGACTGCGAGCGATGGCCCTCGACGCCGAGAAGCGGCGTGACACACCTCCTTTGCAATTCCTAGAGTGCAGGCGGGCGCGCCCTCGGGCTTGTCTATATGCACACGGAGCCCATGTCACGCAACCTCTGGTCTCCCCCATGCAAATGGTGTGCGCGCTGGGACGCCCCGACCAAGGAGCGCTCCGCATAGACTTCGAGCAGCTCCGCGCTGCCCTTAGCCATCCTCTGCATGAACAGGCTGGCTGCTTACGCCGCCAACGTGTAACCCTCTGCTTGGCCGTTCGGAGTAGAGCAGTGTTGTCAAGGGCGATGCAAGGCACGAGTGCTACCACGAAATCGCCCCTCCGCGCAGTTGATCAACCCGCTACGATCACTTTGTAAAACGGCGGGGTTACTAATAGTTTCCTTTAGTTGCTAGTTGCGCAGAGAAGCTCGTGGCATTCTGCGGTGTCACAGGGCGTGCCACTGCCACCAGTTAAAGACCTTGACACCACTGGGCTAGAGCAAAGGAAATAATAACGCGACTGGTAGGTAAGGTCTTGTTGCAAGGCTGACGTGCAATATGGGCTACAGCTCCAAGAAAACCTTGTCAGAAGTCCGACATGGCGCGGTCGCGGTCTGTTGAAAGCGAATGGAAGGTGCAAGGCTCAGCGATTGCGAAGGGTGTGTGCGTGTACCCGCCGAGCACACTGCAGGATGAGTAGGCAACGGAACAGTTACGTCAACAATTTCATAACCATTAAATGCGATTTATCACTACATGTTTATTTGCAAAAAATATAATCTTCAATTTCCTACTTACCTTACAAGTTTACAACATGAGTCGTAACTAACCTGCATAATACTAAACATGATTTAACACATTATAGTGAACATTTATGAAAATAAATCTTGTTTGAAGCCAATTTAGCTATCAGTTTTTTAGAGAACCCTACATTTGGAAAGTTCAATTATTTCTATAATTAACTCCAGAGAGCGTGATTTCATATTCCCTTTTAGAAATCTGACTGTATTTCTATTATAAGAGAAGCGTGTGTAGGAAGTGCCCACAATTTCTGAATTTATGATTTTTTTCCTTCAGCCTTTCATGCAATGCTACTTTTGTTGCATTCTAAATTACAGTAAAATCTGTTTAAACCGGAACCTGTACAAGCCGAAAACCAGCTGTAACCGGAAAGTTTTTCTGGCCCATGAAGTTATGTAGTATTTTACAGAGCATTAAACGGAACCTGTCGAACGCGGAAACGGAACAGTTTTTCATGTCCTACAGGAGAAACACTTTTTATAAAACGGAATTCCTGTGAATTTAATGCGATTGGCAGAGACGCGGGTTTCTCCAACCAGGTATCTCCCACCAGCGGGGCACCGCCCTAGCCGGGACAAGCTCGCAGCTCCCGACCGATTTCTCGGAATGTGTGTGGTGCATGTAAGTGTAAGTAACGGGTTGGACAGGACAAGAAATGGGGAGAAAAGATCCCGCGCGGTCCGTGGCCCATTTTGTAGGGTACTGCTCTGGCATTCTCCCAGTAATGATCGGAGAAACCACGGAAAACTACCGATTAGAGCAGCCGGCCGCTAGAATTCTCCTCCAGGCGGCCACTGCATTCGACTTAGCTCTCTAGCTAGTATCGAAAATCCTGCCATCATCGTGACTCGAACCTAGGACCTCCCGGTCAGGGGCACTGCATTGACACCAGTTGATGCCCTGAGCCACCTCTCCCGGGAACATTTAGGCAAATCCTAGAGAGGTAATCATGCAAAATTTTAGTCTACTTGAGATTGTTGCCACACCTCATGAAAGAATCCAATTTAGTCCCTCTGATAATTTTTATAGTCGTTTGGATACGTTGCGTTTTCGATATCTAACAAAGTAAGAATCGAAGATTAGGACCGCTGTGTTTCAAGTTGAACTCTAGTCTGTCCCTTGTAAAATTCTTATCCATATGATTTTCAGACAGTTATAATGTTTATTCAAATATACACATATAATGATTCAATTGGCACTTTGACTATAAGCCAATTGAATCATTATATGTGTATCTTTGAATAAACATTAAGACTGTCTGAAAATCATAAAGAAAATTAAATCATTATATGTGTATCTTTGGATAAACATTGTGACTGTCTGAAAATCATATGTAACTTTCATTAACTTGAGACCACTGTGTTTCCAGAAATCGCACGTACATGTGCGCAGTCCGCCCGCACGGGCATCTATTCCTCTGCCACGTGAGCAGGGAACTCGGTCTCATTTCTTCAGGGTTGTCCTCCCTTTCGGTCGTAGATTTATTGAAGCCTTTTCTCATTTATTTGCTTTTACAAAATAATTTTGTACTCTGACCGTTGTACCTAGTAATAAATGTATTTTCGCTTTATTTTACTAATTGATAATGTATTTACTTGAACTTGTCAGAGCCTTTACAATTCAGTTTCTGCAACATTTCCCTGATCATCAACGTTGCACACCCCTAACTTACGTCACGACCAAGGGTACTGAATCCCTCGGCCTCCGCAGATCTCGAGTTCCAGAGAATGCGATCGCCCCGGCGCGTGCACGGCGCTGCACAAAGAGAGATTCCGCCGCTTCTAACCTCACTCAAACTCCGAAACAGAATTGCGCGCCGCGTAAAACTACCAAATTGTGCCACCAGATGGCGTTCCAATAGCAATCCGGTCTTTAATTTGGTTTTTAATTTGTAATTGCTTGACGGCTCACTCCATACTAAACATATTTTCGCAGCATATATTTACATCATAGGAAATACTAATCAAAAAGTTTCTATCTTGCTTCAGTTGTTCAAACGTCACGATACAATTTTTTAGAGTCGCAAGAAATTGTGATACTCGTATTTTTAGCAATATATTAATGATAATCTGTTAATGATATTTCTAGCAATTTTTATTACCAAATCTTTTTTTTTCATTTTCTTGTTTCGATATCAACTCCATTTCTCAATGTTTATAATCCTACAGCCTAACAAAACGGTTATTGCTTTGTGAGCGCATTATTTCATTTTAAATAACTTCTTTGCAGAAAAAACATCTAGAGCTGACTTCTCATAACTGCTGTTTTAATGAGTAGACAAGAATTATGGAACATGAAAGGATGTTTATGATATATCCTTGATAGGTGTGAATATTTGATAACAATATCACGGAAGTCACGAGAAAAATGAAAACATGTCCTTGGGTACGTCAAAGATTTCACATACATGAAAGAATTCAAAAGAAGACAGGAAGAATTCAGTATTAGCAGTCTACAAGACAAATATAAGACGTCTAGACAAGACTTAAAAGACAGAAAGAACTAGATAAATTATCTCAAAAAGATAAATAATTAAATATTGGTGACACACCAACTGCTATCAGAGAAATGGGAAGACAGATGACGTGATGGTCTTTGCAAGGCAACTTTGCCAGGGCTGGCTATACTAACCTAATACACGCCAGTAATAATGATGGTGATAATGAATATAGATGAAAGAGCGAGCAGAAACTCACACGGAAGCTCATCTACACTTTTACACATGTTGAGACACCTGTCAGGAGCTAACTGGAGCTTGTCCAGGCTGGGTCGATGCCGCGCAGGTGGAAGATATCTGATTGAGGAAAATCCCGCGAATCGACATGTAGGTTGTTACCAGATCTCGCTGTCCAGAAAGAGAGAGAGAGAGAGAGAGAGAGAGAGAGAGAGAGAGAGAGAGAGAGAGAGAGAGAGAGAGAGAGAGAGATGAGATCTCCGCCACCTCCCTCGATGAAAACAAGAACTAAATTTTCCGGACTAATGACTTAAGCAGTTGACGCGCCGGAAAACAATAATCAATCAGAAGAACACGACTCTTCAATCCGTGGTGGTCGGAGTAATCTCGGCGTAGCGACCTTGGTTATTCCGGGCGGTCCAGAATATGTCAATTAGTTTGTGAATTTACTCGTAATTAAATAAACCACAATTTGTTCGCTGGCCTCTGCTGCCAATGTGAGAGTCCCTGCCTTGGAAATGAAGAGACAAGGAATAGGATATAACATTTCGCATCTCCCTCCTACAGCAGCACATAAGCTCGAGTCCCAGCGGAAACGTGTTAGGTCCTGAATGAGAGGAAAGTTTAGAAGTGTCCCGAGACGATGTTGCAGGGAGAGTCGACTCGTGCGCGGAGGCGGGCAAGTGGAGCGGGTGTGAGGGTTGGTGGGTCAGAGCTGAGCGGGAAGGAGCGGCGCCCGGCGGAACCTGGACTGGATTGAAATAAAACTGTCCTTTTCAACGGTTGATACATTTCATTACTTTTCATGTCTAAAATTCATTCATTCAATCGAATGTTGTAAAAAATATATATTTAATTGCGAGGTTTAGTAACTTTAAACATATTTTTTAGCCAGCCACTAGTAAAAGCAGTTGCTTTTAGGCCATGCTCAGAGTGCTAAACATTCAAGTTTTAGCACTAGGACCTAAAGTGAAACGATGCTCAAATGTTCAGATGAAACGGTGGATGCGCCAAAGAAAACAAAATATTTTCGTCTGATCGTATCAACTACTACTGATATTAATGTAACGTAGTACCTAATTAAGTGATGTTTATACTTTAATTACACTAAAAGGAAAGTCCGTAAGGTTCTCTGAAAATTTAGTGTGCGGCACACGCGGTAAAATTATTTTATTTTGCTCCTAGGTTTACGCTAATCGGTCTATCGGCCTATTGTCGCAACGTTTCATACTCGCAAAAATAAAATGCTATTCTTACTGCTTCTATAACGAATAACGATTACACATTTCCATACTAAAGTTACTAAAGGTACTGAAAGACAAAGACATATATCAAAGAACGATTGGTATTTGAGATAAGCAAAATTAACTGGAAATTCTGTACTCTCTAGTACAAAGTACCCGATCCGTAACCCACGCGCCGGATTCGGCCTCTGACGAGGTTTCTTCCGGCCCTCGCTGCTTCTAGATCAGGGTCTCCTGAACTGGGCGGCGATGCTGAAGAGATTAGCCAGAAGGAAGCTGGGGGCACTGAGATACCATGGTTATGTCACATGTGGGATATGTATCGTGAAAAATTAAACAGATGAAATTTAGCCAACATCTGTTATCATGAACACCTACTGCCGTTCGAAGATTTTACGATGAAATGCATTTTGAATTGCATTTCGAAAATAATCCGCGTCGTTGCACAATTACAATCTACGACGAACAATAAACCATATTGCGTAAGACGCTCTCCCTCTGTGGAAATATTTTGCAATAAGTTGCCAGAAAAGTTTTATAAAAAACAAAGTATATTTCATTTTCAAAATTGGATATTGTACTTCAAATTCTTGGAATTTGTCGTTTTAAATTGGTGTGCATATTTAACACTACTTTGCAAGATAAAAAATGTTACATCATTTATTTACAATCTTTATTTTAATGTCTATTTTTATTACAATACACTACTACTGATTCCAGTGTATTTCGTGTGTGTATTTTTGTAAGTTTTAATGTTAAAAGTTTCTGATCTTTTTAAAACAGACATTTTCACATTTTTTAGAAATTTATTGCCTTTAATAACTTTTTTGTAATATTTTCCAAAGTATTTGCATCTGTGTCTATGATTTTAAAAAAATGTTAAAAATTTAAGACTATGTGCACTTTGTAGAAATATTAATAATATTAATATTCGAATAATAATATACTATAATCGAATCGAATAATAATATAAATATTAATATTATAAATATTACAAATCAGTGGATAAAAACTATTGGTCCCTGGATGAAATTATTGAAATGACCTGAACAACTGCGTCGAAACTTCAATAGAATGCTCAAAAAGTACAAAGATGTGTCTTTACGAAGGTCAGACACTATTAACAAAAAAATAACGGTATAACAGATTTAACATAATTCTAAAAAATGTATATAAATTACCGTCATGCTGCAATTGTAAAATTTGTCTTGGAAAATTTGCGAGCTCCTTCCTTATCAAAACACGTTCTGGGATGATTTACGAGGGAATCGTACTCAAACGTAGGCTCACCCCACGATCTGACGACTGGGATCAATTGTTCATACTTTCCGCACGGCATTTCACGGGCATGTCTGCCGAGAGACGTGATTACCTCGCAATAAAACAAGTTACAAGTGCGCGCCGAGTCGTTTGGAAGGTAGACGACCGTTTTTATTACAGCACTTTATCATAGTCCACAACAAAAACCGCATCTGAATGAAACAATGAAATGTTGGACTTAGGGAGTAACTAAATAGCATAGACTTCAGTAGACCCTCAATCACCTCTCTGATTGGAGTAAGTACTCGTAGAAAACATATTCTCGAATGTAAAGTGTAGTAGAAGTAAACGCTTTGTTACAATGCTCAAGGGATTGAGTCCCTATTAGGTTATAGTTTTCCTTAAAAGAAGGCAAAGTATCAGTGTATGGATAATAACATAAATCAAATAAAATCAAATAATGTTTACGTCGTTACAAAAATGTGATAGAAGAGATTTTATAGTGCACTAGTAGAATTACGCCCCGCGCCGCCGTCTTCCCTCTCCCTCAGCGCTATTATGACCTGGTGTTCTCGTGCCGCAATCGCCGTCTCCTAGCTCGGCGTTAGTTCCGTCCGGTATGCATCCGCGCCGCCCGCTTCTCCTGGCCTGCTCGATCGCGCCTCCCCCCGCCACACGGCAACGCCCAGCAACAATGAGGACCAGGTGGATTGGAAATAGTATTTAACTGAAGCGTCATCTTGTGCTGCAGCGCCTTCTAGAGAAGAGCTACAATAAAATGAACAGCATAAAAACCTCGTCTGTGAAAAAAACACTTAGATATGCCAACTCTCATGGAGATCGGCCAAACAGTGTCGGAGTTCATCGATCTCAAACAAGCATCCATTGCTTATACTGAGACTTCTTGTTTAGTTTTCTCATAATTGGTGTCGAACCAACAGGAAACATGGTGCTGAAACAGCACATACTTTCTCCCTTAGTAGTAGTTACGTACTACTATTTAAGTCGCAATTTCTCTCCGAATTCGCACATCTCAATCATCATTTTTTGTAAAACTAATTACAAATTGTAGAACATTAGGTGCGGTCGCGTAGATCTGTGGTCAGCAGGCTCGGTCTTTCGCGACAACACATACGTGATAGAGAAGGGTCTAACAACGATGCCCACGGTGGGTTTCGAACACGCGACCCTTTGGAACCAGGCGCTGAGTCGGGACGCTCTAGCCACCTCAGCCATCCAGGTCGGCGACAATTATACTTAGGTTTCATGCAGCTAAATCATGTCCCAACAATTAGACGTAATTCATAGAACAAGAGCTGCCGTCTCGCGGGGCGGAATGCTATTGTCCTATTCCAAACTCATATTTCCTGAAGGCTAGCAACTTTACTTTCAAATTACTTTGAAATCGTATTTAGAAGAGAGAAAATCTGTTTGGGTTACTTTCATTTAAGGTTTGCGGGTTGCTTGAACGAAAATACATCTATACTTTAACAATGCAAATAGGTTCCTTGCAACACTGACCAAAAACATTGATTATCAAATAGGATTTAAATAATTTCTAAAAGATTAATTTGTAAACGTATAACAGAAGCTTCAGTGTAAGAAACGAACAAAGAAAATGAAATAATAAACACATTCTAACTTACGTAGCATCCAACTGCCTCCAAACACCTCTCAAATTACGTTCACGAAACGCAGGAAATTCGAAACAGGCAACAGTTTTACGCCAAATTATACAAAAAATATTCATATTTTTGAATAATTAAACTTGACCTTATTTGAAAATATGTTTTTGATGAACACATTCCATTAAGAAAAATAATTGTATCTTCACAATTGTAGTTGTTGGAAGACGCCGACATTTTCTAAATTTTTTTCAGTTTTCGAAAAATCAGGGATTTCAACGATAATAAGATCTATACCATTCACTTAAGCGGTATATACGCTATCTAAGGTAAAAATTTAACCCAAAAAGTTTGTGCTGTTTTAAAGTAAAACTAGTTTAAAGAAAATAAAAATTGCTTATGTCTGACACAAAATTTAGCAAAAAATTGACAAATTTTCGAAAATTTGAACATGACATTATTTTAAGATCTGTTTTAGATGAGAACATTTCATTAAAAAATGTTAATTTTCATATATTGTAGTTGTAGGATGACGCCAGAAAAATTTGAACATATGCATTTTTCGAGAAAGCAGGGTTTTCAACGAACGTGAGATCCTCTTAAACGTTCTTTACACTATCTCAGCAACAAAATTTAATCAAAAACTTTGGAGCAATTTTGTAAAAATTTTGAAAATGTCCCTAGGGCTTCATGTAAAGTAAACCCATCCCCCAAAATTAAAATATAGCTTTCAAAAAGGAGCCGCGACATCAGTCAGATTGATTGGGGAATATCAATTTTGGAGATAATTGGCTGAACGGTTTAGCCTCTAACGTTGTTCACATACGGACAGACGGACGGAAGAACAGAAGGACGGACTAACGGACAGACGTTTTGCCGTCAATCGATTTTTCGGTGTCTAAGACCCACAAAACATGGATTCTGGCTGCAACACCTAGTAGAGGATTTTTTGTACATTGAGCAACTGAATTTATCCACATTTTCGTTACCAGGATCCGCCAATTAGAGATTTTTCACCGAAAATTCGCCGATTTTTCTCGCAGCTTTCAACTTACTCTCTACTGCGTAAGCGGTTCCGAGATATTAAAAAGTGTTATATGAGTAATTATTCTAAAGCAAATACTTTATTGTGAAGGGAGTCAGGTCCACAAATTTGAAAAAGTATCAGCTCTCAAAAATCTTGGCGATATTCCAGAAATGTTTGAATTCCAGAAAGTTTGAGTAATAAAATGAATGTGTAGCGCAATAACTTCTACGTTATTTTAAAGTTTGAAGTTTTCAGCTATGTGATCTAACGTAAAGACTTGTGCAAACGATACTTATTTAAAACCTGTTAGACATAGAAAGATATTGTCATTGATGTAATGGCTTTCCTTGATGAATTTTGCGTGTATAATATTGACTTAACTCTCAGCAAAAAGCTAATAATGCAATTTAATAATGGTTTGTAAAGTTTAATATGATATGAGGGTGAATTTTAATGCTTTTGCTTTTTCACGTAAATAAGTGTCGGATCCAGAAAGTAAATTACGCTAAATCGTCAATAAAAATTAAACACAATTTCACAAAAAAACTTAATTTTAGCAGGTTCATCTCATATTGCACCATTTTCCCACGCAATCACTGTCTCAACGGAGACATTTGTGATACTGAGAGATTAACATTTGCACCCATGTGTCATGAATGTCTGCCGCCTCGAATCCTCAGCAGTGTTTGACAGTCATACGCAACTCTGCTTCACTGTGATATACGTAATGCTGACCGAATAGGGAATTCATAAGAAAAGATGGAAATCTTATGGTGAGACGCGAACTGTAGGGTGAATGATCAGACACTTCCCGACAGAAATGCTTCAATGAGTGTTGTAAACTGATGCCGTGGGTGGCCGAGAGTTATCGTGCAGGAAGACAACGCACGCACGCTTCGCTTGTTCTGAATGGCCCTCCGCATGAAGTGTGCAGTGTTGCACATGAACGTTCAATGTGGCTGTCAAACCCTGGTATCTATCACAGACGGCAGACTTCTACGACACAAGGATACAAATGTTGATCCCACGTTATGACAAATGTCTCACTTATGGCGGTGATTATGAGGAGAAATAGAGCAATGTGTGCTATATCTGCTATAATTTTTTCCATGAAATTGGGTTTTCTTTTCGATAACGACCCTGGTAAACTTTCTTTCAAGACGTGTCTCGTATATCAAATTGGAAAAACTTATTATCTAAATCAATTAGACCTTTAACAATATTCTTTATCTTTTAAAATCTTTTAAAATGAGTTGATAACACCCCATTATTTATTTTGCGCAGACCATGTTTCAGTTGAATTAGAAGAAAATATGATAGAATTACTATAGTATTACTAATTAATACATATGAATTTTGGAGAAGAAGAATAAAACAACACTAACACCTGGCTATATCCGAAAAGATTTCTTTGTACAAAAATAGAAAATTATTTAATAACAACGACGTTTTTACAATATTGTGTTTCAGTATAAGAAGTAGATTACATTTACACGCAAAAGAAAAATATATTAGAATATTACTTTCTTTTTTAAATTGACACATAATACATGAAATGAAAAAAACAAGAAAATGCTTAAATTAAAACAGAGGTAAATATCCAAGTTTCAGAAATTGGAAATGCATTGCTCTCAGCATTAGCATTAGCTCTTTATTTCATTGCGTCTTCCATCTACAGTAGGTTGAGACGAAATGTATGAGGAGTGAAAAAGAGAAAGCGGTTTTCTAGGAACTTGAATAGTTTGGCGTGTAACACAACTTGTCACAGAGCAAGTAGAATTTGTTTCTTCAATGTATCTCTGAGTCCATACCATTTATCACTGTGCGAGAGTGGTCTTGATAAATGCTGTGCTCTAGTTTTCCTCTTCCTTGGGAACAACAAGTGTCGTAAAAAGAGATAATAAAAATGACATCTGATTTTTCTTGCTCTCTTTACAGCTGGTATATTAAATTGCCCCATCAACTCGTATAAATGAACTTGATAGGTTCTAATTCATTTAATTTTTTACACATTCTTTCAGGCTCTTCTTAAGTCACGCGTTGTATTTACAAGTAAAAAGAGTTCTTCTTCGACTATTCCAAGCGCAACGAACGCACGTCACTCGTCAGAGAGACAACTAGGATCCTGTCAACTCTGGATTGGTTTATGAAGCGAGATTTATGACGCTGCCGTAAACGAAATTGCTTCCTTAAAACTGTTTAGCGATAGTAAGCGAAACGATATTTCCCTTGTAATACTCATCTCGTCGGCGCCGCGCCGAAGCGGCGGCGAGCGGGGCGGGGGCTAAGCCTGCAGCACGCCGGCGCGCCGCGGCGGCGGAGGCGGCGTGAGTGAGCACGCGGGCGCTATCGCTCGGCGGCAGCGCCTGCCGCTCCGTTGGCCGCCGCCGTCGCCCATAAGCCACGTGCTGAAGGACGGCCGCGCCATCGCTCACCGCGCCCCCCTCCCTCGCCGCCCGCGCTCACGCCGGGCGCGCCGCGCCGCTCTGTTGCAGCGAGACCAACGACGTGAACACGGGGCTGCTGATCGAGGTGTGGTCCAAGGGGATGCTGTGGGACCGCGCGCTCGGATACAGCTGGCTGCCGCTGCCCCACGTCAAGTACTCGAACGAGGTGAGCCACTCTCCGCCCGCTTGGCCACGCCCCCCCCCCCCGCTCCGCCCCCCGGCGCGCGACCGATCGACTGCGGTCCGCCCCCGGCCCACCGCTCACCGCCGTCGCCAGATTTATGTGTTTGCGCGCAGCCACCGCCGCCCACGCCGCGCCGGGCGCCCTCCCCCGCCCCCGCCCGCGCTCTCGCCCTTCGCCCGCGTCGCCGTCGTCGCCGTCGCCGCCGCCGCCGCCGTCGCCCGGCGGCCCGGCGCCGCCCAGCCGCCCCACGTGGATAATGCAAGTGGCGTGCGGACCGCCGGCGCCGCCGCTTAAACTTTCAGCGGCGGCGCGGCGCCAGCGGGAGCGGCAGCGGCAGCGGCGGCGCGGGCGCGAGCTCGGGCGCGGGCGCGGAGCGAGCGCAGAGCGGTGCACGGCGTCGGCGCCGGCGCGCGGCCCCAGGCGGCGGCGCTCAGATGGGCGACGGCGACGGCGGCGGCGCGAGCGGCGTGGCCGGCGCGGGCGAGGCGGAGGCCGCGGCCGAGGCCCAGGGCGGCGGCGGCGGGCGCGCGTCGCCGCGCCGCCGCCCACGCCTCCACCGCCGCCGCCGCCTGCCCGCGCGGCCCTCGAGGCCCCGGCCCGCGCCCCCGCGCCGCGCCGCCTCCGACGAGGCCGCCCCGCGACGCGCGCTGCCCCGCCTGCCGCAGGAAGGCGCGGGGCAATGGCTGGAGCTGGACGCCGAGCTCGTCATGCAGAACGGCGAGGTGGTGGGCACGCGCACGCCCACGGGCCACTCGCTGCTGGTCGACTGCCGCTTCGAGCTGCCGTTCGGTGAGTACCGCGCGTCTGCCCCGGCCCCGCCCCCCACGCCCCACCGCCCCTCCCCGCGCCCGCCCGCCCGCTCGACTGCCCCTCCCCCGCCCCGCGTGCAGTCCCGCCCGCGTGTTCGTCGTGGCCGCCCCCGCGTGCCCCCCCGCGGACCTCCCCGCCCCGCCCTGTGTATGTGTGTGTGGTGTCGCCGGGCGTCGCCGCCGCCGCCAGCACTGCCGCCGCCTCCGCCGGCGCCGCCGCCGCCCGCCCGCGGCCCGTGCGCGGCCGCACGCACTGACGCGCGTCTTGCGCAGGCCGCTACGACCCGCCCACCGGCTGGAGGAGCTGCCTGGGCGGCGCCGCGGTGGCGTCCGCGTCCGCGGGCGCGGCCTCGTCCCCGGCCCCGCGGCCGCGCACCGCCAGCCCGCGCCACGCAGGTAGGCAGCCAGGCCGCCCGGCCCCAGGCCGCCAGCGCCGCGCTGAGCCGCCGCCAGCGCCTCGAGCGAGCCGCACCGGCCGGCGCCCCCAGCCAGCGCCGCAGCACCGGCCGCCCCGGCCGCCCCCGCGCACGGCCCGGCCGCCCACGCCCACGCCCACGCCCACCGCCCACAGCCGCCCGCCCGCCCAACCGCCCGGCCACGCGATGGCCGTAGCCGTCGCTCGCCGATCGTTCGCCCGCGCCGTCGTGAACTGTGACTCGACTCGCACGCTCGCCCCTCCCCTCCCCTCCCCTTCCCCTTCCACACCTCCTCCTCCAACACCACTTTGTGTCAACCTGCACGCTGCTTGTCTGTCCCTAGCAGCGAATCTTGACCGCTTTCGTCAACCCGTACTTGTGTGGCTTGACTTCCATGTGTTCTCCAACCGCAATACGTTTCCCATTTATCTGGTAGTCGTCCCTCATATGTGTAAACGAGTTGATAGACATCACCTTTAACTCACGTTCACAGTTCACGACTTCATCGAACGCATCGGTTGAACGACTCGCCACGAGCGACTCTCTCCAGTCGCGGAGAACCGACTCATACCATGAAGCGGTTCACCCCATCGCACTCTGTCCGCTCTCTCTCTCTTCGAGGCTGTCTACTACTACTACTGTCTACTCTACTACTACTGCTGTCTGCCCCCGACCGGCAGGTCTGCCGCAGACTGGCGGACGCCGCACTCGCACACACAAGCTCTGTCTGTCTGTCTCTGTCTCTGCCTATGTCTGTGCGTCTTTTGCCTATGTTTGTCTGTCTGTCTGTCTGCCACCCCGGCATGCCCCCGCCCCGGCCCGCCCCCGCCCCGTGTCTGTGCTTGGCCCGCCCCCCGCCCGGACTGCCCGCCCGCACGCCGCCCCCGCCGCCCCCCGCCCGCGCGTCGCGCCCCGCCCGCCTCGCCCGCTCACGCGTGCACGCTGCTCGCAGACGCCGAGAACACGGAGGGCGCGGACCTGCAGCGGAAGCTGGAGCTGCTCAACTCGAACCTGCTGGACCCCAGCTCGCGCGCCGACCAGGCGCGCCGCCAGCTCTACTACGGCCACTGTGAGTGCCCCCGCGCGCAACGCGTGCGTACGTTTCATTCAGAATGTGGTCGCGGGATGCGCAGCACATTCCTCGATTCCCAACGTGTTCAATTGAAGACTTGAAATAAAAAAGGATGTAAGTGTTATTTCTGTTAAATTTACGTTTTCACCAGGATAATGATGAATGAATCAAGCCCCATAACATTAATAAAAAGGTTAGTCCAGAGACATTTCTTGATCGTGCAATGAGGGATTATAAATGTATGGAGATGTACACAATAGGTTTAACGTACACATAAACTCATTTTTCTCGAAAGTGTGACAATGGGACTTACATCCTTTTCTATTTAAAGCCTTCAATTACAAAAACATTCCGGTAACATTGATATTACAGTGCGCCAGGGAAGTCTCTCCGCACTGGCTCCAGTGACTGGTGAGAGTACTAGCAAGAGAAATTATGTTGGCAACACGAAGGGCAGCTTGTTACAAGTGAAAACGTAAATCAAATTCTCACCACAATCATAACTGACAACTGGAAGTGTTGTCCCCTACAGTTGTTTCCCAGTAATCTCATTGCTAGTGGAATAAATACAATTTTTAATAGGAGCCTCTAATTCGACTCGGTATGGAGATACTTTCCTTGCGCACGTTATAATGCAAACTGAATTCCTTGGGAAAGGTCAGTGCACGCCTAAACAACAATTTAAACATACTGAGTTTCAGAGTTCTAAATCAAATCTTCAAAATAAGCTTAGACATTTGATTAAGACAGCAAAACGTTCAGTTTGTCTTTAGGCTCGTCTATAAAACAAAAAAATGTATGAATATCTCTGTTACACCCACAGTCAGATTATACTTTTGAGGCGATGGACTGGACTGTATGTCAATATATCAACACACAGTGCTAAATGTGACTAAACCTCAAAGGACTGAACGCATCGAATAGACAGAAACAATAAAACACAAGTGACAGTATGAAGGTCGGAAACGATTTGTGCTGTATGATGGCCCCTGCTGTCCCAAACATCAGTGTGTAAACAGCTAAATTTAGGTCAACGTGTCAACACATATCCGTCGAATTGGAGTCACCCTCAAAGGACATGCACTCACATCAATACACAAACAATGTAACGAGACCCAAATAAGTTAGCTTTTCTTTCGCAAAACACTTGCATGTTGCATTTTTAAAGTACTATCTTATACCAACAAATGTCATTTTATGCCTAAACTGCTGTATGTGTATTTATATCAAGGAGTCAATATATGCCACGCGTACGGGAGTCAACCGATAACATATTCAAGCCTAACATATTCAAGCTACCTTACGAGCCACAAATAACATGACAGGAAGATCTGCCTTTGTAATCAAGCCTGATCGTCTGTTAAATTACTAGCCGTTTAGAATTATTTTTAATGTCTCTCAAGTTTTAGGTAAGAGTGACTCCGGGAGTTTAATTTGACCTTGGTTTGTAAGAACAATGATTTAAACTTCTTTCATACCCCTTTTCCTTTCGTTTTCTTCACATACCCTTTATATTACATCCGCGCTAAAAATTCTCTAGTTGACCATCGGAATTAAGATAATTTAAAAACACTGAAGATCAGTAAAAATACTATCGTGAGCTAAATTTCGAACCTCTTTGACTGGCCGACGAATATTCAGGAACAATATCAGAAATAGAAAATATTTTACACATGTCAGTTAACTACAAATAATCAGTGCTACAATAATAAATGCGATTATGAAGTCATTTTCTTCTCGTTCAATGCACGTGTAGATTAAATATGTGAGAGAAACTCGGTGAAATGTTTTGAAGAATATCAGCTACACCAGTTACCAAGACAACTCAGGTTGAATATTTCTTTGTAAAGACTATACCTTAATTAGATACCTCTTCATCAAAAATGTAATTGGATGTTGTTAAACCAAGCTACAATCTCTTCCGAAGACAATTTGTTTCCTTAACTTTTTTGTAGAACGGCTTACGGTAGAAGTGGAGGTTAGGCATTCATTGTACATTTTTAGAGCTGGAAATGAAACTTTCCGTTTCACAGTTGCGTTTTTCTTTATCGACTTCGTGCTTTCAGGAAACCGAACGTTGGCGTAATTCCTATAATACAAATACCTCCCGCGTTGAGGAATCGACGTCAAACCATTTGGAAGATTGGTGGCCGTTTCGAGGCTATCATTAGTTTCTTGCGTTTGTCCCCGTCCTCTGATGTAGAAACTGGGTTACGATGAACAACTCAACAAAGCGTGCTTTTGTGAGAGGCTTCCTGGAAGGCATCTGCATGGGTACGATTTACACCTATTGCAATGAAAGTATTTCAATGGAATATCGATCGGTGCATGGTACAAAGCGTGGGAAAGTCCCTGAGTCACTTGTGCAAAAACTTTCTTCTGTAATTGATCGAGGTTGTAAAATGCGTTCTTTCTAGAATTCACTTCGACTGTATCACAGCCATAGATACTTTCTGCTTCAAATGTCAGACCGTGACATCCTCCAACGCTTTATACGTCATACGACTGGGGGGAGAGTGTTCTTTTTGTGTTGCTGAACACACTGGCGAGGAGGAAGGAAAATTGCGTCAGCTGTAACAAGGCATACGTCTTCTCGCGCTACAAATATTGACTCTCGGTGAAAATAATGGAGCTATAAACCCCAGTGGAAGATACAGTATTAGGGCCATATTCTGTTATTTTACGAAGATGTTCGCTCGTGACAAATGGCACGACTTTGCAATTGCTCGAAATTGTTCCGCTTTTTCCTCAGGAAAAGATGTTCTCACAGGAAACCTACGAAGTTTTCACAACTCAGGAAACATAACATCGCCTCATATAATAGAGCCCCTGTGCTCTTACAATTTTAGCCATTAAATAATTATCGAAATTGCATAAAACAAAATTATAAGTAGTATAATTACATTTAATATAATAGGGATTCTGAATGATTATTTATTATTCACAAGCATTACATACACATGAAATATTAAGTAAATAAATAATAATAAATAAAAAAGGAAAACATTTTGCAATAGAAAATTACAAAAACAAATGTACAGTAACGTGGTGAAGTAGTAATTTCAGGGGCAAAGAAAAATATTTTGAATTGAATTGTTAAAACCTTAATAACAACTTAGTATTTAGTATTACGAACTTACGTAAAGAAAGTGCATAGTTGACCGTCATGTACCATAGTTTTGTATTTGTATTTAGCCATTATATGTCCCATAAAGGGCAATTGGCCTCAGCGCCTTTAAATCCCGGGGTCCCTAGTCGGGTAGCCAACCAGAAACCCGCAATGACTCGAATTCGTGACTTCACGTAGGTAACGAATTCGGCTAGCGACGCTGGTTTCGCGCTCACGGCCTTTCAGTAGAACCATCCCAACATTCGCCTGGATGACTGAAGGAAACCACGAAAACCCAGGTCAGGATGGGTATTGAACCCGGGCCTCCCGCATGCACAGTCAGCGTCCTACCCCGTGAGCCACATCGCTCGGTCATGTATCCCGATAACGCGCTTTAATGTTGTTTTCGAAGCGTCGCGGAGCGTAGGCTAGGCCAACGCGAGGCGGAGTGGCCTTCGCCTGTTCAGTGTCGGTTGTGGCCGCGTGAGCGCTAGTAGCAACGCACACTGGCCGCAACCACCACGCGCTGAGCCGCGTGTATGCCAACAGAAACTCTTTCCATCGCTATTTCCATCCATGGCGGCTGCTGCGTATGGGCTCTAGGGCGGCGCCCTCCTCAGAGAAACTGAGCCCGGGAAAATTTGCAGAAAGTATTAAAATTGCAATAATTCAACTGGATTAATATGTGCATATCTTCAGGGCAATTTTGGAGGTCGAATTTAGTTTTAAGTGCCCGATTTTGCGAAAGACGAATATTTTTGGAATGGGTAGCATCATGGTCTATCGAGAGTCCGTCCCTAGTGAGTGCCTGTGAAGCAATGGAAGCTTGAGGGAGAGTGGAGGATTTGAATTTGGTTAGAGGCAGAGTGCTGCTATTAGGGTTTTGTTCGGAAGAGTCCGCTTCTATTAACTAGTATAAGAATATGGAACCATTCATCTGATTTCACAGATTACTGTTCTGTTTGCTAGAAATGTTTTTTTTATCTGTTATTTTTGCGTAAGCACAGTTGTATCGTCCATTATGAATGTTACAGTTATCTTAGACAAGGATTAAAATTCCGCTAGTACAAATCGGTTTTATTCTACATACCATAGTTTTTCTCACGAAAGAAATATTTTGAAGAGGTAAAATTATGTATGTGATAGTTCGTACATTTATGCCGCCCCTCCTTATTGTATTCCACTGGCCGCCATTGTTCTAAACTCGAGAATATGTGGGCAAAATAGTCAAATAACGAATGCTAAGTTAGTGTTCCGCTTCCATTGGGTATTTTTATATTGAACATTTTTATATATGCGAATCGGGTTCTAAATAAAAATAAAAACGCAATTCAATTATCTGGCTCAACTATCAGCTGGAACAGAATAAATGAATGAAAAATATCATTAGAACTTGTATTTTTTACGAACATTTAGATTTCATTAATAATTAGGTTTAACTCCCATTAATGTTATGAATCATGTTTAAAGGATTTACTTGATACCGGAAGGGAAGGAAGGTAATTCACATCGTTTCACCACTGCAAGTGCCCTGAACATGCCTTCGACGTATTTCTTTCTTTCTGAATTTCTTACAGTCTATTGTAGAAAGATTGATCAAAAATTAAATTTTGTCGCTAATGACCGAGTAGTTGATGCGGCCTTAAATAACCCAAAAAAATTAAACTAATCAATTTGTCTTGTCCAAAAGAATAGAACAATTTATAGCCTCACACGATGCCTTAAAACTCTCCTAGAACCTAACAAAACTATTTTTTAGATAAAATATTTACCTAATGTCATGTAATATTCGTAATAATATTCGCAGCATTTGTTGTGTTGATATTTGACTATTTGGTTTTCTGGGATCCACGGGATTTTTGTTATTGATTACGTGAAGTAGGGTGGAGGTGGAAAATGGTCTGAGAGAAAAAAAAGTTGCTGTTTGTGTTGGATTATGTATGTATGTATGTAGTCGCACAACAGCTCTTACGAGCTAAGAGCTAAGACCTACCAACGGCGTCCTGGCCTTGCGGCCGTGAGTTACGGGTTACTGTGGTTAGCACATAGCTATCCCTACGCCGTATCCCTGGTCTTCTCGACCTTAGAAGTGAGCTTACTCGTCACACAGTAATAGGTGCTGTGACATTGCAAGGACAGCGCACAGTTCATTTTTGCCCCGACCGTGAATCGAACCCGGGGTCGCGTCATGGAAAGCTAACCAACGTGGTCGTGATTTCAAGAACTACTTAATCAGATTGTATTGGTCCTTTATTTAAAAATAGAAAATTATTTTAGATAACTGTTTTATAGCAATATTAAATGTGATACATAAACGTTATAAGAGCAACGTTTCGGAAATTGATTATTTCCATCTTCAAGCATAAAAACAAATGAATAAAATTTGTTTTCACAAATAAATAAAATTATATTGATTTGTTTTGACGCCTGAAGATGGAAATAATTTCCGAATCGTTGCTGTTACTATTATGTATCACATATAAGATTGATATCAAACAGTTATCTAAAGGAATTTTCTGCCTTTAAATAAAGAACCAATACATTCTGATTAAGTAGTTCTTGAAATCACGACCACACTATTAATTCTAGGAAAGTTAATGGTTTTTGGTCAACTATTAAAAATTTTCCTTTTAGTTCGCCAACGTTTCGGAACTTTATTATTCCCTCATCAGGGCTGTGGGACACATATTTACAAATATGTAGCACACATATTTACAACCAAGGTGGGTTTATGATACATATTTTAATTACAATTGTTTAGTGATTTTATTAGTGTAGGTTTAAATCTCAGTGTAGATATTTATTTATACGTTATGTATCCAACTTGGAAAAATAACGTTGTAAATATGTGTCCCACAGCCCTGATGAGGGAACAATAAAGTTCCGAAACGTTGGCGAACTAAAAGGAACATTTTCAATTGTTGACCAAAAACCATTAACTTTCCTAGTATTAATAGTGTAGTCGTGATTTCAAGAACTACTTAATCAGAAATTGATGACCAAAAACCATTAACTTTCGTAGGATTCTGATTAAATTAAGTCGCTGTGGCCGTGCGGCGGTGTCGCCGACGTTGCGCCCACTGCGCGGGCAGAGCGTGGCCGCGGCGGCGGCGGTGGCGGCGGCGCGACTGCGCACGCGGCCGGCCGAGTGGCGGGGACTCGCGTGCGGCGTCGGCGCCAGGCGTGCGCGTGCCCGCGAGCGCGCGCGTGCGCCGCCGTCGGCACGCGACCGCCACGGAGGGGGACGAGGAGCACGCGGCCGGCCGGCGCCCGCCCCGCCCCGTCCGCGCCGCGCCACGCCACGCCACGCCCCCCTCTCCCACGCGGGGGTCGCCGAACGGCGCAAGGCGGAAGAGCACCGGCGGGGAACGCAGTTGAATGGTCGGCCACTGGCTCGCTGGGGCGTTTGCAATGGGCCCTTGTTGACTGAGCCAATGGAACTGTTGTCTGCGCAAACCGCTTTCCATTGAATTGTTCTGGCTACATCTTTGGATTAATTACCTCTGAAACGAAGTTGATATACAATCACGGTATTATAGTTTATTTTAGACATAGAGAATGAATTTGAAGTAAAAATGACGTATTTTTAAGCATCATCAGTATTTTATGAGAAGAACTAGGTAGTGCGTTTTCGTCGATGCTCGTCTTTGCATAGAATTTTTGTGATATTATAAATTTTCACTATTAGAATAAGACCACGGATAGAAACGACAAATTAATTCAAAAAACACATACTATTTTTAGTTGATTGGAAAAAGAGAATATTTTATTTTATAAGATTTCAGAAATTTGTTTCGCGTCACTGTTTACTGCTTACCAAAAAAAAGTTAAAGTTCGTTTTGCGTTCAGAGTTATTTGAAATATAGAAGATTTATTCCGATCTAATTTGTTGTAGTTCTTTATGAGTGAAATAATTAATTTCTTTCCAATGTTTTTTTTTTATTTTGATGAGATTTTTTCGATTATCTTATTTTATAATCTTCCTAGTGTCTTTGTGTGGGAGACACGTGGCGCATACGCAAACAATCCTGGGAAGAGCAAATACAACTTACTCTGATCCCAACCCTAGTGGAGTTGCATGCGTGACGTATTCAGGAAGGTCGATGGTCCGTCGGCCGGCATGGGATCGAGGGGCGGTCGAAGGAGGGTCGCTACCAGACGCCCCGCTGCTCTCCAGAGGCTGCCTGCCCATTACCTCTCCCCGAACACGGCGCCACCATCACCCTGCCGTCACCATAACGCAGCCTCTCCACCACTCCCCACCCCCTATCCTACCGGCACCGTCGGCTCCCACCACCCTCGTAACACCCATCGGCCCGTTGTCTCTTGCCTTCGCACTTCCAGCCACTGTCTCGAGGAGACTTCTAGCGGCCGGATGCTCTGACAGGTTGATCTGCTTTTTCTTCGATCAATACCAGGCGAATACCGGAGCAGTACCATACCAAACGGGCCACGGACCCCGCGCACTCTTTCCTTCCTATTCCTTGTTCTAACCTAAACTTTGCACACACTTACGTGCACTTCACTACCACACATGCCGGGAGACCGGTCGGGAGCATAGAGCTTGTCCCGGCTGGTGGGACACATGGCCACTGGGAGATACCTGGTTGGGGAAATCCGCGCTAGCTAGGTCGGCGCCGGATCTCGCCATCCAGCGGGGCAAGATCACCACCGCGTCCCGAACAAAAACATGCACTACACTTAAATACCGTAATTATTAATTAATAAATTATCTTAGCAGTTGACCCGCCTGGAATCACTAGTAATCAATGAATCAATCACTTTCAGCCACAAAGCAGTCCTAGCCTCAGAGCTCACGCCATCCCTGTCGCCCCGTCCCATTGCTTCACCTCCAGGCGCCCAACCAACCAGCGGTCCCAGCCCCTGTGCCGATTTCCATCCCCGCCGTCCCATGTGCCCGCCTCTCCGGTCGCCGAGCTCGCCACTGGCCTCAGCCTCTCCCACCGCCCTCGCCGCCCTCGCCGCCCCAGGGCGTCGTGGGCCAAGGCTTCCCGGAGGCGAGGCCAGACGGCGGGGCGGGCGCCTGTTAACGGAGATATCGCCCGTGAAGGTTGCGTAACGGGCGCGGGGTGGAAACGCACGAACAGTTGGAAACAAAAGGCGAGCGGTCCATAAAGAGTGATGAGAGCCCCAGAAAGCGGAGCTGCAGATGGTGCGGACGCGAGATGTATCCGGGGCGCTGCGAAGGCCGAACGGGCGAGGGCGGAAGGAGCGGGGGTATGGGGCGCGAGCGAAGGTCGCTGAAGGAGGAGACCCGCGGCGAGGGGCGGAGTGAGGAGGAAAGGGGTAGCGCGGGAGGATCGTGGAGGGGAAATCTGTGTGAAGTGGGACGGAGCCACAAGGCAAGGCGTTGCCGGGCGGAGCTAGGTGGACGTGACTGGCGAGCGGGGCGGGGCGGGGAAGGCGCAGGGAGCGGGGCGGGGAAGGGGCAGGGGCGAGGCGGGGAAGGGTGCTGGGGTGGAGTGCGCCGGATGGGGTGGTGCCGGACTGGTAGGGCAATGGCGGGGACTGGCCGAGGGAAAGGAGACCAGGGGCGGGACGGGGCGCGACGGGACTGTGGCGTGAGGGTGAGACGGAGTGGGGGGCTGCGAGGAAGGTGGAAGCGCAGGGGCGGTGACGGGGATGGGGTGGGGGCGGGACGGCGTAAAAGAGGAGGAAACTGCCGTAAGTTATTCAAGCGCCGGTCTCGAAGACGGCGCTGAGAAGAATGCGCTCGTTGAGGAGAGCTCTCTCAGAATTCAGTTTCCTTACGTGAATATTACTCATATTCCTCAAGGAAAACGCCAGCGAAATGGCTGCAGGCTCCGCGACTGTGCGCGACCGAGGAGGAGCGTTTATGCGCGGAAAAAGAGCAACCAAAGCGCTTCGGCCCCGGGCTTCATTACTTCCTTTAATACTGGAATTAGTAAAGTCTTTTGAAATCTCTTGAATTCTTGTACGATGGACACTTTTACCAGAACGAAAATTTGCTCCAGTATAGATAGATATATCTGTACTTACTATAAAACTAATTAACAAATGGATAAGGATAAATTATTGATTATTATTTTGTATTGCTCTCAGAACAAATCATTAATGTAAACTAAAATTGTGCTTGGCTGTATAAAACTATTATCGATGATAATAATAATAATAATAATAATAATAATAATAATGGTAATATAATAATAATAATAATAATAATAATAATGGTAATATAATAATAATAATAATAATAATAATAATAATAATAATAATAAAAATAATAAAAATAATTTGTCCATTTGTGGCGAGGCTCAGGCCTTAATGCTTGCTCTTCTGCTCACTTATAAAGGAAGCTTATAAAGCCTTCGTAAGGCAATTATAAAGCCTAAACTTACGCTCACTTATCACTCACTCATAAAGCAATAGGCGAGAAACCGATGTCAACGTCTGCGGATCTTCGGAGTTGTAATTAAGAAAAGTTTCATACATTACTCCGAGACTCAATACATTACTTCATAGTAAAATTCTTATTATTTTTATAGGAGTTAATTTTAAAAGCAAATCTTATGCGTTGCCCTGTCTCGCCAAAACAGTCCAACCGCGCCCTCGAGTTCCTCTGTCTGCATCTCTGAGACGCAATCCCTTCAAACACGTGTGCAATGCGGGTGGCGTTCTCTTTTAACACACTTAAATGATGTACCATTTTAAACATCATTCTTCTATTCAGCTATTTTTTCATCTCTATCTGAGAAGAATTTAAAATTATTTTAAATAAACACCTCGCTAACTTTATTGTCAAAATATTTGTTTCATATTTGAGAGCAGGTGATTAAAAAGTGTAAGTGGTTCACTCACACATTCACTTTCACATTTTCACTTTATATAATGGGTTGGTGCAATTGAAATGGCTGTTAAGAAATTGCAAATTACAATATGTCTTATTACTAAAAAACTTACAAATTCAATCAAAATAATTTCCATTCACTTCCACACGCTTCTCCCATGGTAAAACAAGTGCAGATATTCCTTTTTGAAAAAAATCTGGAGATTGTGAGTCAATAAACTTCATAAATTGTTCTTTTAAATGGTGCTTCTTCTTTGAAGATAGTGCCCACTAAAAATGCATCCAGATGTCTGAAGAGCTGATAATCTGGTGGTGTCAGGAGAATACGGAGGATGAGGGAGAATTTCAATACCCAACATGGCGAGTTTATCAACAGTTTTATTGCGACGTGAGGTATGGCGTTGTCGTGTAACAGCAAAACACCATGCCTATTAGCTAATGCTGGCTATTTAGTGCAGAGTTATTTGTGCATATTCTCTATTTCCTGGCAATATTTTTCAGGATTTATGGCTTCACTTTGTTTAGTAAAAGTGTCAGATCTCCAATCGTTTCATTCGGTCTGTTTCTTTGAGTTCATGAGGAACCCACTTATCCATCTCGTCATTCTTTCACTTGTTGTTCCTTCACCAATTGCAACATTAATGTTCCGAGATGCCTCAATTGCAGTGTGATTAAATTTGAACTCGTGCAAATAAATTACACGAATGTATTGTCTTTCCATCGCCGATAAGGTACACACTGGAACACTGAGTTCACAATAAACTGCAACAGCAAGCTGTACACATAGAGGTTACTGAGTGTCCTCTGTAGGACATATATGTTCACATGCAGCATATTTACAGAGCCATCTCTCAGAAGAGAAAGTAATTTCTTGAAGCGAGAAATTCAAAATTCTAAAACCGGCCATTTCATTTGCACCAACCCAACAGTATATTGAGTCGTAGGCATCAGCTACGAAAATAATGTGATTGCTTTTTGTCAGTCCACAAGATGCTACAAGACTGGTTAGTTAAAGTTTCCATTATAATTTTCAACTAATTCCGGCACGTAAACAAACAATTTAAACAAAAAGCATAAACGATTCTAAATCTCACAACCCTGGCACCTGTCAACGTCAGACTAAAAATTGGCTAATCATCCCACGATGTTAAATTCTTCGCAAAGCTGAGAACAATTATTCTTTGATAACTCGACAACTTCGAGAAACTAGCTGCGAGCGGTGATATGTGAAGGGAGGTGACACTCCCCCTCATTACTCTGGCGCGAAGCACTAGGAACACGACTCCGAAAAGTGATTCCGTCCATCATTCGCGTAAGGATGATTGTCAGCTGCCAGGAGGCAATCACCTGCAGCTCAAAAAAATAATTCGTAAACTGCAACATTCGGGTGATTTGCCGGATAGGGCCAGAGTAACCTGCTCCTTCTTCCCGTTCAAAGTTGCAGGAGAAACACTTGAAGGGACAGAGGAGAATATAAGCCACAAGAAGGGGGAACTTTGGATACTTTTCGCGCATGCGCAACCCACTATTTTTTTTGGTTGTCGAGCTATAATCTTCTTTTATATAATGCTAGCTGCCTGTGACATCTTTAATAGCACCGTCCATCACACAAAATGAAAATACGAAAATATGAGACTCATGCAACCAACATGTGTACACACAAAATACAAAGAATTGTCTTGAAGTGTGCGAATCTCTTCAGATGAACCCTCATTGTACCTTGTGACTAATGCACCTCGTGCGAAATATCAGTGCTCTCTTCTGCTCTTATTCTGAGAGCCCGCAAACCATTTGATGCAAGTGACTGCTCTCTTAAAAACTCTCACATCATCTTATTTGTATCATTCGATAATACTGCGACAGTTTGAAATTCATTCTCTAAGAATTATTAAAATTTCTTTTGATTTTGTGTTCCTTGTGACTATCATTCCTTGTGTGTAATCACACCACTTGTCCTGGCCTTATCGTGAAAAAAAGTTTTTTCGCTCTTCATTAACACACGCGTTCCAATCTGATTTACTGCAGTCGTGAGTAATATTGTCCATGCAACTCCTTGCAAGTAATTCAAACAAATTTTTACTAAGAGCGCTCAGCTCCCAAAGCTCCAGTGGTTCATTCCTAAAAGGTAATTAGCCGATAAATTAAAGTATTCCCATTAAATGTTCACACCAACCGGCTTTCACAATGTGTCTTCGCTTTACTTTACTTACACACTTTACACACACACACATTGCTTTACACACGAAGCTATTCTAAAACCTTGACCCTTTCATTACAGTCTCCCCACCGAATATCTTCCCCCTTTTCCAAGGATAAACTTAATCCTTCTTGGATTTTTTCTTCCTCAACTTTAAATTCAATACTAATTCGCCTTATTGCGTAAAAGTGTCTAATTACTACTCAATAAAAACCATTTCTAATTACAATTTGATATATTTATTTTTATATTTTTAAGAAACAATACAGAGAGTATAAAGTACAGTGCGTTCTAAAAATGCTTGGTACTAATTGTTTTTAAAATATGTTGCCATTGGTGATACATTGCATCAGGAAAGCCTCTTCCCGCCGAGGCGAATCACGTTCTCCTATTAAACATTGAATTTATGTTGGTAGCAGCCAGATCACTAGGAAACAAGCGAAAGGCAGAGCAGATCCATCATCTGTTATGATTGTGGTGAGTATGCAGTTTACATTTTCTTTTGTTACAAGTTGCAGCTCATGCTACCAACATAATTTCTGTTGCAAGAACTTTCACCAGCAAGGTGCCACTTCGGAGAGTGCTTCCTGGTGCTCTATTTT
The DNA here is from genome assembly GCA_031308135.1 of Acheta domesticus. Taxonomy (NCBI): domain Eukaryota; kingdom Metazoa; phylum Arthropoda; class Insecta; order Orthoptera; family Gryllidae; genus Acheta; species Acheta domesticus. Next base: position 27,776,223 of record JAHLJT010009436.1, read on the forward strand.
ATGTTCCCTTCGGTAACCGCAGGGTCAGTGGTTGCCACTGTTAACTGTAACTTGGTCTCTGTACGTCGAACAGAGAGAGCGGGAGCCATTTTTGACGGAAGGCAAATTGTGACGTGGTTCCCGCGTGTGCCCGCAGCCGGCTACTCGGAGGACAGCGACTACACGAGCGACTTCAACTTCCCGGTGGGCAGCACGCCAACTCGTCGGCGTCGCAGTTCCGCGGCCTGCCCACGCCCGACGCGTCGCGCCAGTCCAGCTACGAGCTGCGCGGCGACGAGGGGCCCCGCGCCAGCGACGACGCCGAGCCGCTCTACTACAACTCCCGCCCGCGCGACCACAAGGAGTACAGGTGCGCCGCCCACTCTCAGCCTTCCCGTTTGCAGGACATGCTCATTGACCTTTTTGTACTTTGTATGTCCCGTAAAGGGCAATTGGCCTCGGCGCTGTTAGATAACGGCGCCTAGTCCGTCATCCAACCAGGAACCAACGATATCTAGAATAATAAATACTAGCATCCAGATTTTCCGTAATTGCTAATTAACAGTCGCTTACTTTTTTGTAATTTGTATTTAGCCATTATATGTCCCGTAAAGGGCAATTGGCTTCGGCGCTGTTAGATCCTAGTTGGTCATCCAACCAGAAACCAGCGATGACTTGAAAAATAAATACTAGCCTTCCTATTTTCCGAAATTGCTAATTAATAGTCGCTTACTTTCTTGTATTTTATATTTAGCTTCTATAGGTCCCGTAAAGGGCAATTGGCCTCGGCGCTATTAGATCCAAGGGTTCCTGCTCGATCACCCCAACCGGGAACCGGCGATATCCCGAATTTGCTTAACCTTCGTTACATACGTAGTTCACGAGTTCAGCTAGCGACACCGGTTTCGCGATAGTGGCCTTTCAGTAGAACCATCCTAACATTTTCCTGGATGACCGAGGGAAACCACGAAAACCGCGCGCAGGATGATTGGCAAGGCATTCGACCAGGGCCTCCCGAATGCGAAATCAGTGCGCTACGCCCTGAGATTCTGTGCTTGGTAATGGTTTACTAACGGGGTTCAATGATGGAACCTCACTCATTTCCCATCTAACTTTATTTCAATTTAATGATGCCTTATTTTAGTGCCTCATTCAATTCAGGTAAAAGTCTTTGAATCCCAAACATATTCAAATTTGTATTCATGTGTGTGCAAATACTCAACAAACTTAAACTGCAAATGTACTAATTAACAATTTTTAATCAATATTTCAGTTTAATTCAAATATATCTCATTTTAAGTGGGGAGACTTAGGCCATCAGGCCTGCTCTCCCGTCTGACCATGAAAATTTTGCTACGCTCCTTTCACCATATAGTGAAGAAAGAAAGTATCTCTCAAACGACAAAATATATGATTTAAATTTGGCTCAGAAGCTCCTTTTAGACTTGAGGATCTTTTACACGCAGTAAATCTATAACATTGGACAGTCGGCTTTACTTTTCCCCCTCCGAAGGATTTTTTCGCCCTTAAAAATACACGATTTCAATCGTGTTTGAACACGTAAACTTGGGAATAACAGCCCGAAATGCTAACCGTTATACCGTCGTATTTAGTGAAGGAGCTACTGTTTCGTCACTCAGGACTTTATTGTTAGAACCTTTCTTAACTGTAAGTGACAGTTTCGTATGTCAATGCTTATCGGATATTTGAAAAAATATAACGAACGTCATGTGTAATCGCTATGCGGAACCTCCGTCATTCTCTTACAGTCAGGTTTGCATATTAACAAGGTACAATCTCATTTAGTATCTCTCGATGCAGATAACAATAGTGCAATCGGGCCATAGTAGTTCTTTTCTCTAGTTATTTATAAACCGTTTGAGGCTATTCGTGTCCTCTTAGAAATCATTGCACGTGCAGAAAATGATCGAAATGTACGTCTGACCTTGCCATACCACAATATTTCATCGCAAACTTGCAGGAAATATTTATAATATACTGTTTAATGAATAGCATAACTTTATAAATTTAAAACAAAATCCTTCAATTAAATTCCAATTTATTTTTGGGACCGCCATTGGCACCGTTCATCAAAGTTTTCCTAGTAACCAAATGGCATTGGTATGCGACTGGTAAATAACGATAATTCCAACGAAAATTTAAGGGGACATGACAGCATTAATCTACTAAACCGGATGTCATGAAAATGCGTTTCATCTGATACATTTGATTTTTGTTGCAGAGAATACTTCTGCAATCTTTCTTCTTTCTTTCTCTTTTCAGCTCGTGTCCATTCTCTTCACCATAAAACCTTATTCAACTGTTATATGCAAGATAATGCTAATTATTTGCTGAAAAATAATGTTGGTACCTGTATAAATTCACCCATGGGAAATCTTTGAAATGAAACAGGAATTGTCTGATGCATCAAGAATGTTTTTAAAAATTTCCATGGTTTAGTAGCTCATTTCTTTGCTAAATATTAAGCAAATCTAAAAATATTTTTGTGTGGAAATGTGCATGGTATTATAATGTGCGAGATGAAGGCAGATTGTAAGCAATTGTGACATCCTGAAAAGTGTGGATACACTATATTCAGTTCTAAGGGAAGAATGACGCGCGAGATTTCCAGATGAGTTTGTCGAAGAGGAGTTTATTTCTTTATTGGACAAAGACGATACATACTTTGCAAAAAAGAAGAAGAAATTTTACCGAAGTGTTGTGACTGAAAGCTAAGGATCGGAATTGTAAAATGTGAGGAAAGAAACGTTCTGTGGGTTTGTGACATACAAGCGCAGAGGGTCAATTCAAAAGTTTGGTTATAATTCAAAGAAAATTCGTTATTTGGTCAAATAATGCAATTATGACGTATCCTCAAATGGCCGATCAAAATAACCTTGAAATATTTGGGTAGATATTTTAAAAAAGCTTAAGATACTGGAATTATAAAATTATACATTAAAATGAATTTTAAAAATGAAGAAAATATTATAAATTGAAGCATCAGCATATTTTATTGTACTTTTAGATCAGTGAATATTATTTGTCCCTTATCCAAGAAAATTGTGAAATTTGAAAGGTAATAGGGAGAGAAATGAATATTAATTTGGAGCACCATTAGTCCGTCGGGATAATAAATTGTTCTGCAACATTAAAGTGCATCAGTAACCTACTTTCTCACCGATCGCGTTTCCTAAATGACATGCAGCAGAATTTGGGAAACTAAGTTGGAGGAAGAGACGATCGAAATGCAGACGGCACGAATTCTCTTCTTGTCCCTTCACTATGATGTCAGTGAACCTGATGACTAATAAACGATGGCAATTAGGGTCACAGAAGGCGATAATCGATACGAACATCCAATGACGTCAAGAGCATCGATGACAGCAGCACTGCAAGCCCCACGCGAGGAAAGACGGTCGCAGCGATGGCGGAGTCAATCTTCGTGACGTAGTGGGGAGCGGCGATGACGATAGCGCCGTTTCAAGTGCGTCACAACGGTACTGTCTGGCAAGTTAATGAAGAGAGTGCCTTCTTCCAGTTGTTTAGCACGAATCACAAACTAATCTTTTGTAAGATTTGCCCACACGTCGGGACATAACGTCACGTGTCATGACTTTTTCAGATCTTTTTACGTGATTGCAAATATTTCTAGATAGGGACATACATTTGCAGCAGGGATTAAATATTTGCAAGATAATCGAATATGATTGGTGAAATTCCCACTGACGAAGTTGGACTGTCTGAGATATTGAAATAAGTTTTCAGAATAGCAAGATGATTTTCATTAAACAACATCAACAAGCGTTTTGATGTGGTGTAAAGTCATTCAACTGTACGTCCTTTCACATTCCTCTGGTAGAATTTGTTTAGTGACGTTGGGTGCGTTACGAATCTTTTGTAGAAATGTTTGGTGACGCAGAGACATTGTCTAACAAGTCTTCATCACATCAAGAAGTACTGATGAAAATTAAAGGAATCAGTATGTTAATGAATGAGCAGCGATACTCTAAGAGTGACAACACTTTTATTGTTGAAGGCTTCAAATTATTTATAAAACAATGCAGATGATTTGAAACTCATTAGTTTTATAATCTATTGATGCATATACAGATTCGGACATATCTCGCCCTGATGCGTGTAATTTAGGGGAGCAGAATGTAGCCGCTGAGCGCTACGTCAGCAGGAAAACGGCGCATGCGTAGACGAGAGTCCGTCACATGCGGCGCGTCACCCCACTCGCCCCTGCTGCCACCGTTTCAGCCGCCCACCCCGTCCCCTTCTCTGCCACTTCCACCGCTACCACCACCGACATCGACCCCGTCGACGCCCCCACCCCCGCCACCACTACCTCCACCTCCACTCCCAACGCCGTCACCGCCATCGCCCCCGCCCCCGATCCCACTTCTGCCTTTACCTCTGTCTCCGCCTCCGCTTCCGCCTCCACTTCTGCCTTTATCTCTGCCTCTGCTCCCGCACCCGCACCCCTTCCCCTCTCAGTTCCCTTCCCATCCCTGCCCGCGCCGTCACCACTGCCGCATCTGCCTCTGCCTCCGCTTCCGCCACCGCCGCCGCCAACGCCACCGCCGCCATCACAGCTACTGCCACCCCCAACAGTGAACGCCACCCCCAACTGCCACTGCCACCGCCAATGCCAGCGCCATCGCCAATGCCACCGCCACGGCCAATGCCACCAGCACGGCCAATGCCAACGCCACCGCAACTGTCATTCTCAACCCCTACCATCGCCACCCACAAATGCCAACGCCACCCCCGACCCCCAGCACAACCGCCACCCGCCACCCGCAACCACCAACCGCCAACCGCCCCCGCCAATCACCACTGCCAACCGCCACCGCCACTTCCAACCGCAACGGTCACGGCCACGGCCACCTCTACACCCACTTCCACTCTCCACCGCCTCTGCCTCCGCCATCGCTGATATCGCCTCCGCCAGCGCGGCCGCTGTCTCCGTTCGCTGCCATTCGCGGTCGATGCTGAGGCCGCGGCCGCCGCGAATCTGGTTAACGATTGCTCTTAAGCGGCGCCGTCTTCACTTATTCATCCGCGGGCAGAGCGCCGGGGGGGAGGGGCTGGAGGGGGAGGGGGCGCGCGCGCGAGCCGTCGCCGCCGGAGGGGAACTCGTTAAGGCCCAACGGGTGCGAGTGAGAAGGCCGGCTCGTGCGGTCACTGCGCAGGAAACTGCTGGAGACTCCGATCGTCCACGGCTGGGTGGAGGCGCCAATCTGCAGCCCAAGTCATGCTAAATTGCTCGCAATTGGGCCGAGCGAAACTATTTTGTATATGCGCAGTTGCTGTCCAGTGGTTGAGTGCTCTAGAGCGGTATCATTTAGAAACTGGCATACTACGAACGTATACGGGAAGCAGGTGAACAAGATAGAAGAAAAGGAGAAAAATCTTAATCTTAGAATCTAAATTTACCATGTATGCCCACATGTTTACTATCTTGCAAACGTAGTAAGCAATTGTGTTTAAAAACTTCCTACATGCTAAACTAGAGTAAATTATTTCACGACTTTCCTAATTTTTTGTATTCATATTCGACATGAAATATCTGCATTTCGGTTAGAAGACGCTCACGACTCAAAAAAATAGAACATTTCTGTGTATTCTACATAAGAAGCCAAAAAGGTGTGTTCTTTTGATGGGAAACTATCACACGTGTGTCAGTTACAGAGAGCCTTAAACCAACATCACATGCGTTTTAAACATTATATAGTTCACTACTGCGCTTGCGGGTGCGTCTTGTTTGTGTTTTTTTCACATAAAGCAAGTAAATATAACCCAAAACAATCTTGATTCTAGAAACTGAAAAATTCTAATGCATTTTTATTCCAAAATATTTTAACCGAAAATTTGATGTGCTTTACTTGCGCAGGGATTACTAAGTCAACGCAGGGATCCGATCTTCCTACTCCGCAAATTCCATAAAACATTATCGAGACTCGTCCAGCAGAATTACTAATGAATTTTTATTTCCAATGATTCAGATATTTTCTCTCCACTTCGCCTGTTCAACAGAGCCCGCAAAGAAATAGTCAAGTTAAGTAAAGATTCTTCAAAATTGAATATTTGCAAATCTTTGATCTCGTCTCCGAAAAAATGACTTTTTACGATTTATGAAAGTTCTATTTTCCCAACAACGTTGTGTTAATTTCTTCAGTATTGTGAATGGAACGATTGTAGAGGTTTGTATTCATTTCTTAGCGCAGGTGGGAGATGAGGTTTACTCCCGCATGTAAGACCATTCCCTTGGCAGGTGGTCATATTGACGATTCGCTTTTGCCTTGTAATGTGTGTCGAATAAGAGAGTAATGATATGGTATATATAATGTTGTCATTATGGACATGCTTTTCAGATGACATTGTGGTACTAAGAAAAGCCACCACAATGAAAAAGTGACACTAATGGTTTGCAAGTGCTTGATCCCGCAGTCTTAAGGTCTGCGTGCAACGATGCAGAACCTGCGCTACCCAGATCAACTACACTAAAAATGTTCACTAATTTTATGACATAATATGCACGTGCCGGCTAGGTGCTGCGCCTCTTTACGCGTTGCAGCAAGGTTGTGAATTCAAATCCCGCGGAGATATTTTCCGTCACTTTGTCGAATTCTCATCCTTATTCGTTAAAATAAAGTCAGATTTTTCAGATATTCAGCTACTAAACGGTCCTTGAACTTTTAGACTGTGGAATAGAACGTAGTGCGTGTTGTTTTGGCATTTTTGCCTTCTGATGATCAGAGAAACCACGTAAATCTACCGATCAGAGCAGCCGGCCGCTAGAATTCTCCTCCAGACACCGGCTGAATTCGATCCAGCTATCTGTATCTAATGTCAAAAATCCTGCCACCACCTTCGGGAGTGATACCCTAGGATCTCCCGGTCAGAGGCACTGCAGTGTCATCCAATTGATGTCGCGAGCTACCTCTCTCGGTAATAGTTCTTGGAGGTACTGTGATCAGCGCCATTTATTAGGAATCTAGCTCCCACACCTCCAATTCGGCCCACGCGGCGACGCGACGTGGGCTGATGAGACGCGTCGCGCACCAAAGGAATGAACTAGACTGTCAAAGGAATGAACCAGAATATCCAAGGAATGAAGCAGACTGTCAAAGGAATGAAGCAGACTATCCAAGGAATGAAGCAGACTATCCAAGGAATGAAGCAGACTGTCAAAGGAATGACGCAGACTGTCAAAGGAATGACGCAGACTGTCAAAGGAATGAAGCAGACTGTCAAAGGAATGAAGCAGACTGTCAAAGGAATGAAGCAGACTGTCAAAGGAATGAAGCAGACTGTCAAAGGAATGAAACAGACTGTCAAAGGAATGAAGCAGACTGTCAAAGGAATGAAGCAGACTGTCAAAGGAATGAAGCAGACTGTCAAAGGAATGAAGCAGACTGTCAAAGGAATGACGCAGACTGTCAAAGGAATGAAGCAGACTGCCAAAGGAATGAAGCAGACTGTCAAAGGAATGAAGCAGACTGTCAAAGGAATGAAGCAGACTGTCAAAGGAATGAAACAGACTGTCAAAGGAATGAAGCAGACTGTCAAAGGAATGAAGCAGACTGTCAAAGGAATGAAGCAGACTGTCAAAGGAATGAAGCAGACTGTCAAAGGAATGACGCAGACTGTCAAAGGAATGAAGCAGACTGCCAAAGGAATGAAGCAGACTGTCAAAGGAATGAAGCAGACTGTCAAAGGAATGAAACAGACTGTCAAAGGAATGAAGCAGACTGTCAAAGGAATGAAGCAGACTGTCAAAGGAATGAAGCAGACTGTCAAAGGAATGAAGCAGGCTGTCAAAGGAATGAAGCAGACTGTCAAAGGAATGAAGCAGACTGTCAAAGGAATGAAGCAGACTGTCAAAGGAATGAAGCAGACTGTCAAAGGAATGAAGCAGACTGTCAAAGGAATGAAGCAGACTGTCAAAGGAATGAAGCAGACTGTCAAAGGAATGAAGCAGACTGTCAAAGGAATGAAGCAGACTGCCAAAGGAATGAAGCAGACTGCCAAAGGAATGAAGCAGACTGTCAAAGGAATGAAGCAGACTGTCAAAGGAATGAAGCAGACTGTCAAAGGAATGAAGCAGACTGTCAAAGGAATGAAGCAGACTGTCAAAGGAATGAAGCAGACTATCAAAGGAATGAAGCAGGCTGTCAAAGGAATGAAGCAGACTGTCAAAGGAATGAAGCAGACTGTCAAAGGAATGAAGCAGACTGTCAAAGGAATGAAGCAGACTGTCAAAGGAATGAAGCAGACTGTCAAAGGAATGAAGCAGACTGTCAAAGGAATGAAGCAGACTGTCAAAGGAATGAAGCAGACTGTCAAAGGAATGAAGCAGACTGTCAAAGGAATGAAGCAGACTGTCAAAGGAATGAAGCATTTTTTGAATTAAGAAACAATGTAGAATATAATAATTTGTGTTTCAAAGGTTATCCACGTTTCCCACTCATGTTTTACGTTTTCTCCACTTTCATGCTCTTTTTTACAGCCAAGTCATGTGAAACGCTTTAAAACCCTCAAAACCTCTTACAAGTGCAATGAAACGATGTTACGTGGACAAAAGTCGTTCTGTAGAAAATGACATGAAAAAGTAGAGTAACCTTTTAAGACCGCTGTACTTTAGATAAGATTATATGCTACTCCATTTCTCCTTCGTAGCATTTCACAAGATTTCCTCGTAACGATCAAAATGATAGAAAGTAAGTGTTATCTCTCGCACAACTGGTTTTGTATTGTTTGATTAGTGATTTTGGGCACGTCAACGGCTAAGCTCATTAGTTTCGTAAGTGCAGTGGAGGTTTTTATCGTGTGATTTAGCGAGCATTAGACGACGTCAATAGTGATGTCAATAGTCGTATAGTGACGTCAATCGATGTCCTGAGCAACATAAGCCGGTCTTGCACAACTAGTCTACGCGGAATTTTGAAAGTCGAGATTCCGTATCAAGATGGCCGGAATTGTATGGTAAAGAGGCACGAAATGCCATCGGCGCCCTCCGGGAGCGCGGCGGCGCGGGCGCAGAATAACGCCGCGTCTCCAGGGAGCGCGAGGAAGGTTGGGCGGTGGCGGAACCACGGTCTGCCCCGTGGGACCTCTGCCACAGCCCGCACCCGCCCCCTGCCCCTGGCCTCTCTTGAGCCCCCGGCATCGAACCCTCCTTCGCTCCCGCCCCCGCCCCGCCCCCGCCCCCCGCCCCCGCACCTTGCACCACGCACCACGCCCCTCTCCCGTCCCTCCCCTGTCCCGCCCCCGCCCCCGTCCCGCCCCCGCCCCGCCCTACCCACGCCCCGCCCTACCCACGCCCCGCCCTGCCCACGTCCCACCCTACCCCGCCGCTGTCCCTGCCCCTGCCCCCACACCACCCCGCCCCTGTTCCAGCCCCTGCCCCTGACTCTACCCCTACCCTTCCCCTACCTTGCTCCTGCCCCGCTCCAGGCCCCACCCCCGCCCCGCTCCAGGCCCCGCCCCCACCTCGCTCCAGGCTCCCCCCCCCCGCTCCAGGTCCCGCCCTGCACCCGGCTCCGCCCCTTCCCCGCCTCCGGCCCCGGCCCCGCCACTCGGCTCCTCCCCCGCCCCCGGTTCCATCCTCACCCCCGTCGCTTCCACCGCCCTCTCCCTTCCCCTGCCCCTGGCCCCGACACCACCGTCACCGTCCCCGTCCTTCGCGCCTGCCTCTTTGCCTTCGCCGCTGCCGCCACCGTTAAGGCCGCGCACCGCCTCGCGAACGGGTTTTTAAGGACGACTCATTGAAATTCAATGGAAGTTGATATCGATGGCGTACGCGTTGTCTATGCAGTGCCACTAAAATGCTCGTATACAGTAAATGAATGATGTGGTACAAGTCCAGCCTTAGACACCCTGAACGGCTTTTAACATTTATAGAGTTGAAGCGCCTGCGATCGTCCCATTTATTATCCTACTCTTTCAATTTAACTACGCCTCACTTTCCTTGTATTTGCCGACATTGTTTTTATCTGCGTGCGCTTCTGAATTACATTTCAAAGATGAATGACAGCATTTATTCACGTAATGTATGAAATGTTTATGCAAAACGGAGCTATTCTTTGCCAATGTGAAAAATATTGAAGAAGAAACGTGGGAAGTAAAGACGAAGAAAGAACAAAATAAAACAGATTATCAGAAAGCGTAAATCATAGTACAACTAATCCTCAGCATTATTGCAGTAAATCATGTTGAAATATTTCTGAAAATTGTTCGTTCTTGCCCACATTTATGTGCCATTTGTTGGCGGTCCTTGACACTCGTGAATCCGAAAATTGTGCTCGTACGTGGACGAGAAGACTCAATAATGCAGACAAAAGGGTTTTCGCCTCTGCAATGGCGAGCGACTGTATCTTTCCAAAGCCGTCCCGCCCCGCCGCTCCGGAGACGAATCAGCATCGGTTAGAGCTGGCGACTGTCCGCGTCAAGCGGCGAGGAAGCGAGCGGAGCCGGCGAGGCGGCGGCAACGGCGGCGTCAGCGCACGGTGGTTTGAAAAACGCAGAGAGCGGACAAAATTATTTTTTATTAAACTTCCATATTAATGGAAACAGCTGGAGTAGTGGTCGTAGTGAAGGAAATTTTCGTCGTTTCTTAAAATTCTTGGGTTACAGATTTAAATTCGTTTTGTGTAACTCAGTGGATGATTAACATATTGTTTCTGAATTTTCTTATTTTTTATTTATTTCTGAACCTAAATTTTTACACGGAAGTGGTCACTTAAAAATTGAGAAATGTTGGTAATGGTCAGATACTGGACTCAGTAATGTCCACTTGAGACACATTCAAACTCAAGGGAAGTTTCAGTTCTTTTGTCATTAATTATGTGGGATTATTAATAAGATGTTTTAAAATTATTTATTATATATAAAATAAGGCAGAAGACATAAATTTCTCTTATTCTAATCCTCGACTTGAAGTCGTAAGCTCCATGTTATTTAAGTTTGACGCTGGTGGGAAGGCTTCAATTCGTACTTTTCAAATTTTGTACTTGAAGGAGCCTGTAGTGAGTTACTGACAACTAAGACTCAGGCACACATGAAAAGAAAAATGTTCAGTCTCTAATGTGTCATACTACCTTTGCATAATAATTGTTGGTGCGTTTCTGGGAAGAAGGCCTGCAAAACTGGGAAATTATTCAAAATATGAAAAGTTATAAACTCTTCGAATATTGGAAGCAGATCTCTCTGTAATTATAGTTAAAAAATTATCTCTCTCGATAGCCCGTATTAACATATTTTTTGCAAAAGAAAACGGCAAAAATTGATTTGTTTATTGTTATTTGTAAGTTTTTAAGAGAGCCAGTTGAAAGCAATGTAATATTTGCGTATGTTGACTTTTAGAAAAATGTATAAACAAATGTACCATGAAATATATGCTAGCGCTACAAAACTACAGCAGAGTATGTTCGTGAGAGTTTCATTTGCAAGTCTTCCCAATACGCAACTGCAAGTAAACTTTTAATGCAGAGTTTTAGGTTAAGGCAGAAATTAAGGAAGAATCACTATCAGAACGTGGCCCATTCGCTTAAGGCAGAAGCTGATCTGGAAGTATTACAGGGGAGAGGGACAGTTTGAGTTTGAACCTGTAAATAGTTTTGATTAATTATGTTTTAATTGTTAACTTGAAATAAAAAAGTACGTGTATATTCATAAAGGGAAGACTGCGCTGGATGTGATGAGATATACTGTCACACCCAAGGTTCGTTATCGAGCCACACGGTGGCGTCGATTGTCAACCACAGCGTCGAGCTCCGGCGGCGTGGGTGTGCGCCGAAGTCAACGAGGGCGGCCCGGGCCTAGCTCAGTCGGCCAACTTTGTCACCTGCTTAGAATCTAACTCGGATGGAAGGAGTCGTAAGGCGTTTGCTAACTACAGAAACAATTCAGTGGTTGGTAAAGCAAATAAAAAGGTTTATTCCCGCCTAATAATAGGCCGGGGAAGTTACAGTGATTCAAAGAGTTAAGAAAGGCCCTACCTGATGAGCTCAGTTAGAAACGAAAAAAAAATGAGATAAAACTTAAATCTAAAAAAAAAGAGAAAGAACGAGAATTACAATTAAATTCCTTTACAGGCCCCAACAAACTCTAGGCCATTCGCCTTCTGGCTGACAATAATGAGGAAACAAGTGCCTAAGCGCGGCACAGCAATGCACAATAGTTCTTTGGCGGTCGTTGACCGAAGTTTATGCCTGAATGGGGCGGCGTGTAGGCGGCCCTCGGCGTCGGCGGCGGGGGTCGCGGCTTCTCTCCGTCTGGGTCGGCGGCTGAGATGGCCCTGCCAGGCCGAGAAACGTCCTTCCACAGTAGCTACCAAAGGAGCGGCGGCGGCGACAGCGGCTGCGGCGGTGACGGCGGCGGCGGCGGCGGTCAGCTGGCCCGGATCGTGAATGATCGCGAATTCCGTTCACACAAATTAGCAGTTCTCACGGAAAGTTCTCTGGAGTTATCACGATCACGAATCTCGGAGAAAACTAGTCACCGGTCACTGCCCACGGCAGAGCTCAGTGTCCACGAACTAAGTCCCAAAATAATAATTCTCCCTCGAACGCGGCGCCGGAGCTATCGCTTACTCCGCGGCGCTCGCCACCCAAGACAAGTCGAGTACACGTAGCCCTCGAACGCGGCGCCGGAGCTGTTACTCGCTCCGCGGCGCTCGCCCCCCCCAGCTCAATCGAACAAGAAGAAGTGATCTTCTCCCCTACGCCGCTAGCGTGGAGGTCTCCTCGTTCCGCCACCCCGAAAAATCAAAAGTGCCCCAAAATCGCTCCCACCCCACGGAATTTTGCCCCTGATTGGCTAAGTGCTACTACGCCGTAATTTTGTCCTCGGCCAATCAGGTCCGGTGATTCTAGGAATTTTCCGTAGCCCTATCTCTGTCTGGAAAACGCTCTCCGTCTGACTTCGGAAGTAGGTCAGTAAAGGGTACGCGGAATGTCCGTTGGGACCCCTGGAGAAAACTGCGAAGGACGGTCTGGGTACTTAGTGCGCATGATACCCGGAACGGCGGGATCAGCACACGTCTCTAATCTCTTCTTCGGCGCCCGGGTGCGTGACGGGATGAGGGTCGACTCGCGGACGATGGCCATAAACTTTAGAGGAGCGCGTGCTGTCATCCCTTTCATTAGCGGAGGGGGCGCGCCGACCCGGCTGGCGGCTGCGGGGGTGACGCCTCGCATCGACAGTTATTTGTGAAATTTAAAAAATATTAAAAATAGCGTACCGCTACATTGGCCCTCCCCTCCGAATAGAGAAAAAAAATTGGGGCTTTGAAAAATTGAGATTTGGAAATGAGAATTTTTTTTTCTCGTCGTGATGAAATTTCAAAAAAATAACATGGCGATGCCTAACATTAAAATCATTCTACAGTAACTAAGAAAATTGCAACTACTACTAGATCTTAATTCTAATTAACCCTACAAAATTTAACAAAGAAGAACATGAACTGTACCGCGAGCCCAAGGTACTCCGAATCGTGTGCAGAGGTTGTCAGTGACTTCTACTCTTTAAACGGACGGAGGTTGAAAAAATTGAATTTTCCGGCTGGAAGGCCGTTTTCGTCCCGCAGGAGGCATACGTTTCCAGACGTAGGTTAAGCCGTTGTATAAGAATCCCGTGAACTTCCTATCGTCGGGGTGGATGGAAATCTGCCAATAAGAACTCGAAAAATCTAAGGCCGAAAAATTTTTAGTTTTGTTGAATTTCCAAAGAATTTCGTCTATGTTTTGAGGTGCCTCGTTTTCTGGGACTGTAACTTCGTTGATTCGTCGTGCATCTAAACAAATTCTAACTTTCCCGTCTTTCTTCTTGACAACAACAATCGGGTTTAAGTAGGCCGTGACTGACCTCTCAATAATGCCTTCACTAATCATGTTTTTGATCGTTTCATCGACTTCACCCCTAATGGACTGCGGAATAGGGTAATTTTTCACTTTAAAGGGTGAGTCATCGGTGACCTGGATCCGAAAGCAAAAGTCTTTTATTGGATGCACGGGACGATCGAAAACGTTGCCGTATTTGCAGAGCAATTGCTGCAGCTGATGGCGCTCGTGGTCATTTAGTGAATCATTTCCTAGCAAGCACTTGTTAATGACTCCACTCACGTCATCCCCCGAATCCCCAAACCCACATGAAATGCTAATGTCCGGTCTGTCCTCGTCATCTTGTATCTCAATTTCCCTACCCTCACCGAAACTCACAATATTCCTGGAAAAATCCACTATCCCGTTATTTTCCCGCAAGAAATCTACCCCTAGAATAACATCATAATTCAAGTCTTCTATGACTAAACATGGCACGTCGAATGAAACTTCCCGAAAATTTAGTGAGATTAAGGCCTGCATGAAAATCGGCTTACTTTTCTTCTTCCCGATTCCTACAACGAAGCATTTACCCGTAGGCAAAGTTGGCACTGGAATGCGCTCACTTATTAGTTGCGAGTAAAATTTCTTTGAAATTGCGCTAACCTCACTGCCGGTATCTACTAGAGCGCGTACATTAAAATTTCCTGTGAGAAACTCGATTACTGGGCACTTCCGTGCGAGTTCCTTCACATGTTCATTCGCATCGTCATTTAAGTCATGAAATGCGTAGTTCACTGACACTACCTTGGAAATTGGTACCTCTGACACAACTCGTTCGGGACCCCGGTACCTTACTGGCTCGAACGGTTCTAATTTAACGGGCTCTGTCTAGTGGAATCATGCTGACCGTTTCTGTCCCCAGCGTTCCCGCCTCGATTCTCATTAGAATCCGGTGGTGGGCGTCGCTCATTTGCAGCGTTCCCCCGATTCCGGTCATCGCGACGCCATGACGGTCGGTTCTGGCCGTTCCCTTGGTTTCGCTCCCAATTATCCTCATAAGAAATTACCCGAGTCCTATCAAATTGAGCGAGCAGCTCCTGGAATCGATCGAGGTCCTCACATCCTACACTATTAATTAAATTTTGCACATAGGTAGGGTAATGCGCGGTCAAAAGCCAAATGACCTTTTTATCCTCTATCATGGGGTCACACAATTTAATAGCGGAGATTTTCTCCATGGCGTAGTCAAGGTAAGATTGGTCGCGTCTTTTGTCCCACCTGTTCTCTAGAATCTTTCTCTCGAATTCGTAACGCGTTTGTTCGTTCCAGTAACGCGCAAGGAACTTGGTACGAAACTCTTCGTACGTTTGTGGGAATGGTGCAAGCGCAGTGAGCCAATGGGCAGCATTTCCGCGTAGAAGTTCCTGCATGAATTTAGGTTTTAATTTGGACGGTACTGCCTTCGTCAAATCCATGTAATTCTCGGCACGGTCGAGAAAAACCTTTGGATTTTCATCTGCTTTTCCCCAAAAACATAAATTTTGTGGAGGGGCCCACGAGAATCTAAGCCCTGATCCTCCCGATGAATTCGCAATAGGACCGTTCTCTTTCTCTTTCTCGATTTCCTCCCTTACTAATTTTATTAAGTTCTTGTCTATTTCTTTCTTTAACTTTTCTTCCCTGTCCCTGATATTCTCCCCTTCAATAACTCCTAATTTCTCGAATTTGCCATGGATTTCACTCACTTCCGTGCTGAGTTTGGTTTCAATTTTCGTGAATTTGCCGTTCATTTCTGTTTTAACCTCGGCAATATTCTCAGTAATTGATTCGCAATAAGCTTCCACTTTCCTGTCACATGCCTGAAGTTTCTGACTAATTTCTGATTCGATTTTGATAATATTTTCCCTTGCCTCGGCCCTAGAACTTTCTAACTCCTGGCCTAAGTTCTCCACGCTAGTTTCAATTTTCCCACATCTACCCTCTAACTGATTCTGCAAAGTTCCTATTTTGTGATCAAATTTCGCCTCCAAATTTTCTAGTTTCGCGGCCTGGTCAACCAAACAACTGTCTAGCCGGTCAAATCTTTCCTCATGTCTTTTATTACTTTCTGAGATTTGTCTCGCATGTCTCTCGCTACTCTCTGAAATTTGGTTCATCAATTCTAGTTTTAAATTCTTACTACTTTCTGCAATCTGACTCGCATGTCTTTCGCTACTCTCCGAGATTTGCTTCGTGAGAACTCGCATAAGTTCACTTAGGGTGATCTCGGGCGCAGGCTGTTCCCCCGAACTGCTCTCTCCCGCCACATCGACGCCTGATTCGTCCAGCATTTTGGCTGTTTTGCGTGAAACGCGCACACGGTATTCACAACACACAAAGCACAAAACAATAACACTTATACACAAAATACAATAATAAATAATATCATTACCAGACCACAAATTGTTCTTTTCGTAGCAGCGTCCTTCCATCCATTTAAAAAAACAACAGTAATAGAAAATTAGGTTCTGCGACTATTATCAAAATGGCACTGAGACATGAATTGATTCTAGGGCGTTTTACTGGGGTATCTGTGGTACTATCGAGCCCCACTTGGGAAAGCCAATTGTCACACCCTAGGTTCGTTATCGAGCCACACGGTGGCGTCGATTGTCAACCACAGCGTCGAGCTCCGGCGGCGTGGGTGTGCGCCGAAGTCAACGAGGGCGGCCCGGGCCTAGCTCAGTCGGCCAACTTTGTCACCTGCTTAGAATCTAACTCGGATGGAAGGAGTCGTAAGGCGTTTGCTAACTACAGAAACAATTCAGTGGTTGGTAAAGCAAATAAAAAGGTTTATTCCCGCCTAATAATAGGCCGGGGAAGTTACAGTGATTCAAAGAGTTAAGAAAGGCCCTACCTGATGAGCTCAGTTAGAAACGAAAAAAAAATGAGATAAAACTTAAATCTAAAAAAAAAAGAGAAAGAACGAGAATTACAATTAAATTCCTTTACAGGCCCCAACAAACTCTAGGCCATTCGCCTTCTGGCTGACAATAATGAGGAAACAAGTGCCTAAGCGCGGCACAGCAATGCACAATAGTTCTTTGGCGGTCGTTGACCGAAGTTTATGCCTGAATGGGGCGGCGTGTAGGCGGCCCTCGGCGTCGGCGGCGGGGGTCGCGGCTTCTCTCCGTCTGGGTCGGCGGCTGAGATGGCCTTGCCAGGCCGAGAAACGTCCTTCCACAGTAGCTACCAAAGGAGCGGCGGCGGCGACAGCGGCTGCGGCGGTGACGGCGGCGGCGGCGGCGGTCAGCTGGCCCGGATCGTGAATGATCGCGAATTCCGTTCACACAAATTAGCAGTTCTCACGGAAAGTTCTCTGGAGTTATCACGATCACGAATCTCGGAGAAAACTAGTCACCGGTCACTGCCCACGGCAGAGCTCAGTGTCCACGAACTAAGTCCCAAAATAATAATTCTCCCTCGAACGCGGCGCCGGAGCTATCGCTTACTCCGCGGCGCTCGCCACCCAAGACAAGTCGAGTACACGTAGCCCTCGAACGCGGCGCCGGAGCTGTTACTCGCTCCGCGGCGCTCGCCCCCCCCAGCTCAATCGAACAAGAAGAAGTGATCTTCTCCCCTACGCCGCTAGCGTGGAGGTCTCCTCGTTCCGCCACCCCGAAAAATCAAAAGTGCCCCAAAATCGCTCCCACCCCACGGAATTTTGCCCCTGATTGGCTAAGTGCTACTACGCCGTAATTTTGTCCTCGGCCAATCAGGTCCGGTGATTCTAGGAATTTTCCGTAGCCCTATCTCTGTCTGGAAAACGCTCTCCGTCTGACTTCGGAAGTAGGTCAGTAAAGGGTACGCGGAATGTCCGTTGGGACCCCTGGAGAAAACTGCGAAGGACGGTCTGGGTACTTAGTGCGCATGATACCCGGAACGGCGGGATCAGCACACGTCTCTAATCTCTTCTTCGGCGCCCGGGTGCGTGACGGGATGAGGGTCGACTCGCGGACGATGGCCATAAACTTTAGAGGAGCGCGTGCTGTCATCCCTTTCATTAGCGGAGGGGGCGCGCCGACCCGGCTGGCGGCTGCGGGGGTGACGCCTCGCATCGACAGTTATTTGTGAAATTTAAAAAATATTAAAAATAGCGTACCGCTACAATACATATAATTATTTTGATTAAATTCTGTAAAATTAGAAAAAAAATGTTGGCTTGAGGGAATAGGGCATGGCCCCGTCTCTTCTCCTGGGTCCGTCACTGACCTAAAGCAATGCTGGCGCATCCGCTAGGAGTGATCCGAGGAAATCAGATACAAACGGTCAGAGCTGCAAAGCATCTGGAATCCACTCATCTAGTGAACATCTAGACTCAGTCTCATAGCTGGTGTCGAAACCTCTTACTGGGTAAACACGAAATGAAAAGCTTCCTTTCTATGGAGCTATAGTGGCAATTTTTTCTTTTTAAATCAGCATTTAGATGCGCCATGAGCTGAGCGTGAATCATACCAGTTTTTTTGTCGAAAACCACGTTTTCATCGATTTTATATATATAGATGGGAAAGCTTCACATACTACTACATTTTTTAAGTAATGTTGTCTGCTTCGTCAGACTCGTGTAGATAGACACGGAATAGCACAGGATCACAATCATGACCGACGCGCGATTCAAACCTTTCGACTCGAGTTACTTACAGAACTCTCGCCTTCCAGTCGCGAACGCGAATTTCATTTTATGGAAGAAAGCTGTTTTTGCTGGATTTCTCCTCGTCCGCCCCACAGTGGCTGCGCGGCGCGGCGCGGCGGGGGCGGGGCCGGGGGCGGGCGGGTGGCGCCGAGCGAGCGAGCGAGCGCCGGCGGCCGGAGCGAGGTCGCGGCGAGAGACAGTGCGACGCGGGTGGGGCCGGGGGCGGCCTGGGACTCAGCCAACGCCACCGCGTGCCCATTCAATCGCTCCAGGCCGCTGTGCTGGCTGCCGCCCAGCCGCGTCGCCCTCCTCTCTCCGCCACGCCTCGCTTCCGCCGGCGCCACCCCGTCTCCTCGGGCCCCGCGCCCCGCGCCCCGCCCCGCTCCGCGCTCGCTCCGCGCTCCGCGACTGCCCTCCGCAGATGCCCTACTTAAAGAGTCCCCTAATTGGCGACTTCTCTCCGGAGCGTGCGTCTTCGTCAGCTGCGCCGGTCGGCCGCTGCGCCCGGCGCCGCTCCCCACGGCCACTCTCTCTCCACAGAGGCCGGCGCGGAATTCCACAATCCGATTGGGGGGATTTCAGTAAATCGAGTTCGTTGTATCCAATTTATATCGGAGCCCAAAGAGTAACGATCGTTTACAATAGAATCGTTCCCGTCAGTAGAAACGATTATTGGGAGAAGCACGCGCCGCGGAAGGCGGCTGTTCTGCTCCGCGCGTCGCGGTCGGGAAGTTCGTCACTTGGCGCTTGTTGAGGCACGGGGACGTGAGAGGCGGACTATTTTTACGCGGCGCAATAGGCGCACTCGCGAGATGCGCCGGCCGCGGCCTCCTCGACGCGCCCTCCGCCCTCGGGCTCGGCGCTCGCGAGGGCAGGAGGGCAGGAGGGCCGGCCAGTGCTCAAAGGCGGCTGATGAGGCCTCGGGCACTACGTCGCCCCGGGCGCCACTCTGCCAGCTCGCTCCGCACCCTTCAACGCCCGGCCCGGGCAGGCCCACCCCGCCCCGCCCCGTCTAGCACGGCTCCGCGCTTGCCTCTCCCTTCTCACCACGGGCCGAGGTGAGCTCGGAGCCGGAATTGCTGTTCCTTCTGCAGCGACTCCTCCGGGAAGTTCTAGATTTCGTGTTCCGCCGGTGACGGATTTTTTACGCTTGCTGTAAAGCTAGGTCGGATTCAGTGGCTGTCAGGAGAAGAATGCTAGCGGGTGACAGCTCTTATTGGTTGTTTTCCGCTGTTTCTCCGATCACTACACAGCGAGTGTCCGAGCAGCACCCTTACAAACGCGCTACGAACCGCTCGATCATTCCGTGTTGCTTGACCCATCCTCTCCCCTTACACACCTTTTATGCACATACCGGACACCTTTTATGCACGTACTATTACGACGGGAGAAAAGTCTGGAACTTGGAGCTTGCCCTGCATTGGGCGGTTACCCGCTGGGGAGATACCTCGAGAATGAACCCCCGTAATCTGACATGTAGATTGGCGCCGGATCTCACCATCCAGTGGAGGAGGAAGATCGCCACCCCTCGGAATAAAAAAATCACTATACTAAAGGGAATAAAGACCACAGCAGTTGACATGCCCGAAATTTAAAATAGTCAGTCAAATCCTCCTCGCCGCATCCGTTCCACCTCGCCTCCCTGCCAAAGCCCGTTCCACCCCGACACACACGCACACACCCTGCACCGCCCACCCTCGGCTATCCTCGTCTAGCCCGTCTCTATCCCGCGACGTCTAGCCCGGGTCCACCCTGCCTCGCTGCGTTTCCCTCTCCCGTTCCGCCTCGCCATGCCCTGCCTCATCTCACAGCTCGTCGCACAACGTCCTGCCCGTCTCTGCCCGTCCGCGCTCATTGCTCCGCTCCACTCTTCCCAACTCTTCCCTGTTCCATATGTCAGTTCCTCTGACCCTCTGACTGGGACCTCTGCAGTCCCTCTGACCGGGAGGTCCTAGGTTCGACTCCCGACAGCGGTAGGATTTTCGACACTAGCTTGTCAGCTAGGTCGAATTCAGTCGCTGTCTGGAGGAGAATTCTAGCGGCCGGCTGCTCTGATCGGTAGTTTTCCGTGGTTTCTCCGATCAATACCAGGCGAATGCCGGAGCAGTTCCCTAACAAACGGGCCACGGACCGCGCGCGATCTTTCCTTCCTCTTCCTTGTCCTATCCACTCCTCTTACATACACACACTTACACTAACATGCACTACATTACCACACAAGTCGGGAGACCGGTCGGGAGCTGACAGCTTGTCCCGGCTGGGGCGGTGCCCCGCTGGTGGGAGATACCTGGTTGGGAAAGAACTAGTCGTCGGTAGGTCGACGCCAGATCTCGCCATCCAGCGGGAAAAGGTTCATCGCCACCTCCCGAGGAAAAACACGCACTACACTGACGGGACTAATGACCAAAGTAGTTGACGCGCCCGGAAACACGAATCAATCAATCAACCTACTCCATCTCTGTCCAGCCTTCCCATTCCCCGCTCAGCATTGCCGTACCCTGGCCTACCCCTTTATTCCTTACCTCGCATTAACCGTCCATCCTCTTCCCGCGCCGTGCCACTGTATGAACGTCAGCGCTCCTTGCTGGACCTCCTGTTCCGTCCGCGTCAAGTCATTGTTCTCAAGAGCATTTTCAACATCAGCGCGCCGCCTTCGGAACTGCAGGACTCCTAAGCGTGCACATTATGAGGAGGAAGGAGGGTCGTAGCTCCCCTGCAAATTGCAAAAGGCGTATGTAATAAATGACGTGATTTCTGTGAATATAATTAATTCCTCTTTGTCCTGTTTTTTGAGATAACAGTTCAGAGAATTGATACACTACATTTGGGAAGAAACTCTGCAAACCATTAGGCAACTCTGTAAATGGTTCGACATTTAATCAACTATATTTATTAGTTATTCAATTATAAATTAACTTATATTTTATTTATAAATTAAATTATAACGTAATTTATAATAAACTCAATTATAAATTAATAAACACTGCCACTCTCAAACTATATGCTTTCAAACATCGATGTGTTGTTGTCAAATTCGCATCCCTAGTTAAAGAACAAACACGAAGGAAACCAAAAAAATGCAATTTAGCAGTTGTATCGCAGATTCACGACTATTTCGCACTTTGTGTGTGATTTCACATTTTGCAACCGATTTCGCTTTTGAACACAGATTGAAAACTTTCTGAAATATACTGTACTGACCGTCAATCACGCAATTACTAATTTGTTCAGCGTTTGGTGACATTTTGCATTTCTATCAATTGTTAAAATCAACCATATCTACCCATTCATTATCATCCACTTCTCATAACATTAAATTTTAATTATATGGAGCTAGTTATTAATGATTAATGTTGATCACTGATAGTATTGCTTATATTTTAAGGAGGAGCAGTTGCTGATTTGGTTTTCTCTTCCAATATCCGTGCATTAATTTGGTACCAGCGACTTTTCGAGTTTTTAGAAACACTCTATTTAGTTTTACGTTCACCATAGAAACTTAACTCACAAGAACAGTCTTCAAACCGTAAATTCTAAACGTAATAAGTATAAACGTTTGGTTCGGAATGAGATGTTAAATGAAGCAGAGTGGGATTAAAAGAGCTTCTATGTCCTGACAGTGAGCAAAGAAGCTCTGGTCTTCGGACGGCAAGGAGAGATCCTGTCGAACCAACAACCACGGCCCAGACTCTCACACCCGGCCACCATTCCTCTCCCCGCCGCGCCACGCACCGCCCCTCCCTCCCCGCTCAACCCCGCCCTCCCCGCCCCACCCCGCCGCGCCCTTCCCTTCCCCTCCCCTTCTCGCCCCATCCGCTCTGCCCCGCCGCCCCCGTCCCCGCCATTTCTCCACCGCCTCGGCCTCACCATTCTCTATATCTGCCCTCCCCGCCTCAACTCGACCAAAGCCTCCCTCCGAACGCAGATCCCCGCCACAGCGCAACCCAAGCCACATTAACTACCCGCGCGCGACCCACTTTGTCCGTGTCCGCCACGAGCCTCCCCACGCTCTCACCCCCTCCTCTACTTTTCCCCACCCCGCCCATTACCCTTGCCCAACGCCGTTCCCACCTCTGTCTCCCGCCGCCCAGCACCGTCCCGCCCCCAACGCTTCGCTCGGAATTCGAATGCGGCGCGGAGGGAGACCCGAACAGCCCGCGATCCTTTAATATCAGGAGTCATTAAGACTCAAAGGATGCCTCCCCGTACCCTGGGCACAGTGGGATCTGGTGCAGCAATTCCATGGCTCCCTAGGAAGGCTGCGCGATTTCTGTACGGCTCTCCCCTGGACTATCTTCACACCTTAACTGATACGTTTGATAAAATATGTATTTTTATAAGTGTTTCTTATGATGCCATTTCATCAGGAACAGATCAATTTAGATCAAATAATATTTAGGCATGTAAAATCAAAATGAAGGCTATCGTAAAAATGAACAATCTACTATTATTTACGAAACGTTCCTCTGTAAAACAGATAAAATTTTATTTCTTCTGACAAAAATGAGTCTTAAGATTTATCGGAGATTTTGAATCTTGTTCCCGAATGATTATTTTTTAATTACCAACCTGTACTCGTATAAAACGTACGACGACTTTTTTATAATTCTGTTATTTTTTCGTGAAAGGGATGCCTAGAGCCAAATGGGCAGGGTGCCATCGAGGCAAAGCTGAAATGAGAGCTGTTTAATTCCAGCAACATTCCACTTTCATTCCCTTTCTCAGTTAAACTCTTGTCTTCACTGAAACCACACAGGAACGAAATGTTGCACGCAGTTGTGCAACCGCAAACAATTAAAGGAATCTTCTTCCAATTATGAGAGTGTAATAATTGAGAACATTTACATTAGAATATACAGAAGAGTTAGATCTTTAGCAAGATGAAAACCACGAGCGTGTTGCCGTCCACAAAGTGTACGCTGACAATGCAGACAATTTTATTGCTAGATTTTATTTTCTGTCTCTCATTTACAAGAAGGTAAAATAGCAAAGATTTTATTGTGCAATTTGCATATTTTACTTTTTAAGTATATTTTACAATGTCTGTAAGATGTAAATATATTATTGAAAAGTAAAATGAAGAAAAAAAGTAAAATGAAAAAAGTAAGTTAGATGAAAATATGTTAGTAGAAATAGTAATGAAATTGAAAACAACTGAAGAAGAATTCAAAGAAGTTCTATACTTCATTATAACAACTTTCATTGCATTTCATGATTTTTAAAATATCTCACGCAGTTTAAGTACCACACAAAAATCGTAAAAGTAATAAGAAATATCCAAAGTTAAATGTACTTGTTGCGATTAAACGATGAAATATTGCATTTACTTAGCACAAATGAGTTCATTCTGTGCAAACTAAATATTTTTATTCAAGGTATCTATTGCGTATCAAGGAAAGCGTTTTCTTACAATACGTTAATATACACAAAAATCCAGAGGGCAATTTAGAACAGAGTGTTTGTTGTTTGAGAAATGTAAAAAAAATACAAAATTATAGCATTTTATATGGGTTCTAGCAAATATCTTCATCGATTCAGCCCAAATCAAGGTCGGAATCAGTGGATTGCGTCAAAGGGACGGGCACGCTCTCTACTCTTGTTTCAGAATAGTAGGTGGATTTACTCCTTTTCCGATTTTGTGTCTGTTTTTTTTCCTTTTTGGATGAAATCCTCTTGAACGAACATAAACTGTATCCCGATTTGAATGACCATGGTTGTACATATTTGCGCCCTGCTGAAGCAATGTGTTCCCAGTACTGCACATTGTCCTATTAAGAACACAAGGGGTATGCGATATCAGGTATCAAGTAACTTAACAACACTCTTCTCTATCGCAGAATAGACTTTAATAGCGGCATTTTTCTTGGCCTTCAGTACAGTTGAGTATAAGCTACTTATTAACGGACAGTTAGTAGTGTTAACGTGACAAATAGTAACCACGAAATTTTTTCCTAATATTAGGAAAAATCAAAGGTAACTCATTCAATCATTTATCATATTTTACAACTTTATTATATCTTTAACAAAATAGTAGTAACTTGACATTTCGGGAATTGATATATTTCCATCTTCAAATAATATTCTCAGCATAATGTGCTCAAAGCAGATAAATATTTTCAAGAAAAATACACAACTGAGAATAATTAATAACATAATTAAATTATAACAAGAAAAAATTCAATATGTAATGTTACAATCAAACAATGAAAAATATGATATGCTACAAATTGTAAGTATTGATATAAAACATTATATGATGTATTGATTTATCTTTGGTCATTCGTAGTATTAGGGGAAAACCTCTCAATGTTCCGTTGTGGATGTTGGCGGTGGGCGAGGGGTGGGCTAGCAACCCAACGCACTGTAGTTCGCCTGACGGTGGGGAGCCGTTGAAATCGTGTTGGGGGTGGGCAGTGTGGCGTGACGCGCGCACGCTCTCTCTGTGTGCATGCTCTGCCCGCCCGCTCCGCCCGCTCGGCCCCGCCCCGCCCCGCTCTGCCCGCCCGCCCCGCTCCGCTCCGCTATCTACCGACTGTGTCTCAGGCGCCGCAAAACATGGGACACCGACGAGAGGTAAGCCGGCCGGCCGGCCTGCCAGCCAAACTACTGCAGCTGCCAACGCCGACGACGCCGACGCTATAGCCCGGCCCGCAGAGCACGGCCACGGCTTGCTGCACTGCCACTCCGCCACGCCGCCTCACGCCACGCCTCCACCGCCACGTGCCAGCTCGCCACCCTGCGCAGGGGGCTGTTCTCACGAAAGCCGCACCCGCAATCAACCACATGCATTTCGCATCGCTTTATAGAGCTGCTGTATTTCTCACTTGCGTTTATCTTGAGTACCTTTCATGTGCAAATATACACCCATTAATGTCTGCACTGAACTACACCGAATACTCGGCTCTGATGGTATGCTGTCCAATCATGACAAAACACTGCTACACAAACGAATGCTTTTGGAACATTATAGATCTTTAAGATGCTGTGTCACCTTAACTGTTGAGAATGCTGTGGTAGTAAATGCACAATATCAGTAATGGTAGATAATTGAATAGAATTATCTTATTTGGCAATTTTATTTTCAGACACTGAGATGATTTTAAAATCCCTGCTGTTATTTATCTGAATGGGAATGCATCATTTCCCGTTTTCTCTCGTAATTTGAGAGTAAATCGCTCGAGCAGAGATGCTTCCTCGTATTCCACTGCATGAATCATCACGCTCTTTATATGCTTGCGCTTTTCGCCACAGCTTGAACGCTCCTTGAAACAGAGCTTTGGAAAGCGTACAAATCGTGATGATGATCTCGGCTTACAGAGCTAACAATAGAGATCAACAGTAAAAATTATCGTTTTTCTCCTTTCTGCTGTGCATACCAGTCGTGGATCACTGAAGTCACCGAAATGTATGTACGAAAAGCAATATTGCGAGACGTCACACTGGTAGTGTATCCTAAATATAAAACAACAGCAATAATAAATGTCTTCAAAGCATGAGCGCTTATTTCAGAAACTAAATGCCAAAATTCTTACTTGCCCTATGTGCCATGAAATGAAATTAAAAGTTATTAAATGCCTAAAATTAACATAGTACAAAATAAAAAGATGTTTTTATTTCTTATACCAATAATAATAATAATAATAAAAATAACATGTTTGTTAATATTTCTATAAAAGAAATAAAATAGCTACTTTTCTATTAATACGACTTGTTCTGAATGAGACACGAACTAATGGCGTAATTTTTCACAAAATAAGTGATAAATATTTTGTCGTAATACCCTCACTGAATTTATCTCAGAGAAATAGAAATGTATGAATACTGTCTGCTTCCTCGTATGCAAATTAATGTTACTGTGCAAATTGAATATTATTCTTTTACATTATATTTTCACAAAAATTAAAGAGTGGTTTATTCTACGACGAATAGACTTTCCAGGATTAGTTACTAAGAACCTGCTGACGTGTTAAATGAAGAGTCAATGAATTTCGAGCAAAAGATGACGTTAGGTGCAAGCTATTACTTGGAAGTGCACTAGTCACAAATGACACATTTTTAGAAGTACGCACACCTGTAGTCATGCATTATGAAAATTAACACAGTTGTTCACATTCCATTTTAGAATGCACCTTCTATCACAGTGTTTATCTCTCAGACACACAAACGTATTGATGCACTATAATATGTAGAAACTACAATGATGTACCGCGCGTTTTCCTGTAGTGACTGTAGAAGAATATTCGGAAGTTAATGTTGCTAATTTTTAGCAATTTTATTATACAGGACTGCACATTATTTGTAAAAATATTACAATATTGGCACAGTTGTTTAGATCTTTTCACTAAAGCATACAAAATATAACTTTATCCAAAATTTATATTATTATCCAAAATAAATTGTAAAATTTACAATTTAACTATTTAATATCTGCATTGTTTTGCTATTTCGCATATTTTGTGTGGTAAATCTAAAATTAATATTTTCTGTCCTTGTTTCCAAGGTCAATTTCTATAAATGAGAAAATAATGACCAAAATGAATATAGTATATTGCTTAATCCCTAAATTATAATATTCCTTGGAAAGGCATAAGGAAATGAAATATACAGAATGTCTCTGAATAGGTGTGAAAAACTTCTAGGGCATGTGGAGGGATCAAAGATGGTCGTTTCTTGCCATTGGACATGTGGGGAATTACAAGTAACATTACGAAATTACCCATGTGACATTGGCTTCTCATTTTTGGACAACTTTTCATGCGATTCTGTCAATTAGGTAAACGAAATCTCTGTAACTGCACCTATCACCAGAGCATGAAGTTATGTCTAACAATCAGAAACAAATATCACATGTGTAATTTCGTTATATGAATTTTCCTACCTCATGCTCATTGGATATTAGTGATCATCCTCGTTTCGTCCACATGCCGTAAAAGTTTGAAACATTTACTCTTCGTGACCTTCTGTACGTACGACAAAAACAGAATGTAGCAGTAATATGGCAGTTGTGCTAGAAAACTTGATCTTCCCGCTTTGCGGTATGTTTCTGCTGCGGCTCTGCCAAGAGGCCAAAATTGCTTGTAAGCTCCCAGTGCAGGTGCTGCGGGCAGGCGTTGCTTGGTGCGCTGTCGCTGCCCTTGTCTTGGCTCGCCTCGCCTCAGCGTGCGCCGTGTCGCTTCCTGTGCGTGACTCGCGTCCGCTCCTGTTGCAGCCCCGACGCCTGGTACAGCACGAGCTCCTTCTCCCGCTCGTACTCGCAGGAGCAGGACCCCGAGCCGGGAGGCGGGCGCTACCTGCCCGACGGCGCACCCAAGCGGACGAGAGGTGAGATACAATTTATTCTACTACATGGTTTCCCAACTGGCGGCCCGCGGTGCCGTAAATTACGGCCTGCGAAAGGTTATTCGACAAAAATTTACAAATTTTCTTTAAATGCTGTCCCTGTTATTATTATTATTATTATTATTATTATTATTATTATTATTATTATTATCATTATTGTCTTAAAATAATTTTAAGTTACATTGTATTTAATTCCTAATTATAATATGTAAATTTAATGTTCCGCCACCAAGTTGCATAAACCTATTTTCGGAAAAAATAAATACCTGTCTTGTAAAAAAGGTTTGAGGAGATAAACGTCTCAGAAGCAGAGTACTGCTTTATAATTAACCTCTTGGAGTTGCCATTGAATATCAAGCACTTGATTTACAATTCAAGCTGTGATCTTCAAGCTGACATGTTCCTAATGACGAGACAAGAAAAAGGACATGATTTTTCAAATTGCAATCTAAGGAGAGATACCCAAACTTGCGAGATTTTGGAAAGAAAATGAAGTCAATTTTCGGAAGTCTCTGTCCATAAAAAGTCCATAAAAATTAAAGAGATAAATAAAGTCCATAAAATCACATCAGACACAACCTACACGATTCTTCCTTATTTTATCTCATGAGATTGTCTACAACTCAATCAGAGGGGGACATTCCTTTGTTGATGGATGCGTCCTTCCTTCCATCCTTCCCTCCTTTCTCCGTTGGTGGATCGACCACTGTTTTCACGTTAAATACTAATTTTCATTGTAATTGCAATGCTTGTCTTAGTTCTTCAAAGTATACTTAATATTTCCCATGAACGTAAAAAATAGCATTCGAGCAATAAGAGAAAATAATATTACATTTTGTTTTATTTTATACTTTATATTATTTCTTATTGTTTCTTAAAAAATAATTTATTACTACATACCCCGCACCACGTCTTAGTTGTGGCCTAAAGGTCTTAGTTAGTCCTTGCATGTTGAGCACCTATATATCTAGAAGCTGAAGCAACCCGGCGTTGCTCAGGCATTTATTTAGCACAATCAAAAGTCAGGTGAAGGAATGGAAGGAATGAAGGAATTCATTTATTTAGGATAATTTAATAATGTGACCTTTTACGGATTTAATAACGGATTTAATAATGTGGCCTTTGGACCCGATTTTTTTGGCAACCCCGTAAGCGCAGATATTCTTTTTATGTTTCTGTATTCTGCCACCGGGCAACATCAGCCCAATTGTAGAATAAACCTTATATCTATTATATCTATAAAATTGAAATAAGATTTCAAGCGGCCATCGCCACCACAAAAGCGCTCAGTCCCACCCGAACCCTCCCCCGTCACTCCATTCCGCCCCTCTCAAAACGCCCTCCCAGCCCTCCTCGCCCTCCTCTCCCTCCTCGCCCTCCTCGCCCTCCTCTCTGCTCCAGCCTGCATCCTGACCTTCCGCGTCCACGCAGCACCGTCAATATTCCGCTCGCACTTTCTTCCTCAACCCTCAGAGCCAAGAATCCTTTTGCGGTTTGCGAAAGTTTCTTTATATTTGTAAATACGTGGTGACTCAGAATAAATGTTACAAATTTCTAGGACATGTGGAGGGATGGTCGAAAACGATAACATTTTGCCAAAGAACATACAGTACGAATTTGCTTGTAACGGATTTAATAATGTGCCCTTTGGACCCGATTTTTTGGCAATCCCGTAAGCGCAGATGTTCTCAAGTATATGAAATCTCCTTAACAGATTCAGGGCATGACTCGTACACACATCTATGCACACAAACATTAAAATACACAAACACGCTCCAGAAACATAAATATACTCTTTACACAACATTTATTTAAATCTCAAATCAAAAAGAAAAAAAATTAATTTCTGTAATTCAGATGAAGGGGAAATAAACTAAAAAGATGAAGTTGGGAACTATGGTTTGTAAATCTCCCATCTCACAAAGGCATGCAAGCATCTGAGGCGAAAAGTAGGTGAAAACGAGCCCTGAAAATTTCAAGAATCTAAATATCGAACAATGTAAATTTAGGAAATGAGAGACAGATAATCAAATATACTTGATGTGTAGAGAGTGGTGCTTTGCGAGACTTTAAATTAGAAAGAAAAAAATCCTCATGTATATTCTCAAATGAACTTCATAAATCCTGTGTCCTTTGACTCAATATTATCAATGTTGCTTTCCCTTTTGCTTCGATTTGACGAGTTATTTAAAAATCAGTGAGGAAAAACATTATATTCCTAAGATAACTGAAATAACGTATTCTCTTCATTTCCTATCCCCTTTTACTTTTCTAATAATAGAAAAACCTCACACATTTCTTCTACATTGCATTACGGAAATCGTTTCTTGGAAGGGCAAAATCATTTTTTCTTGCGTAATTTTTTCATTGGTCATTAAGCCAACACTTTTCTTACATGTTAATTTCTCTCAACCAGCACTCAAGACCAACTCACCATTTCATTAAAGCTTTGGAAAACATGTCGTTTTTGACGAATAAATGGGCCTTCAGGAAGCACATACACTAAATTACTCCCTTACGCTGCAAACCAATGGGTGATCAAAATCGAAGATGTTACGTACTTCCTTATGGCTGGTGCCTCCCCGTACTTTAAGTTAACAATTCACCTGCAACGTAATGACTACTCTCCTGTCACACTGGCTAACATACATTGACACAGGTAAATGTACACACGACAAAGAACTCACGCGCAGACACACACGTACACTGAAACGTGTATCGACCAGGGGCGGCTCGTCCTAATGGGCTTCAGAGGCCGGGCCCCACCAATATTTAATAAAGCACAAAAATGTTTATTTATCTTTACAGTAATCTCTTTTTGATAATTGTAGTACTTTATTGGAATTCTTTATTCGTGAAGATCGACAATTCGTCCCCAGAACTCATTCCAAGTTCCAATAACCAAGAATTGATGGTCATAGTTCCTTACCGCACTCAAAGATAGCGTTAGTAGTGCTCAAGGGGCCCGGCTTTCATGGGTCCCAAAGCGGTAACTCTACTCTGTTTACAAGGTCAGCGCCCTTTCGCACTGGGCACGGCCACTGCTTGGTAATTGTAACAGTCCTAGAGGCCCGCCCCAGCGGGCCCTTCCCAGAAAAACGTCAGTCTGAGCGCGCCGTGATCAAAGTGCACGTGAAGTTCTGCGCACTTTAAGATGAACACAGTGGATTTATTACATTGTTTTCCGTTTTCTTCACGGGGACTTGAAGAAAAAATGATATTAAACGGTTTAGAGCACATAACCGAGTGACTTATTATTTACACAAGTTGATGAAAAGAAGAAACGAACATTCTGTAATTCGAGGTTTCAGAAAAAAATTATGGTTCACTGTGAGTGAAGAAAACCAAAGCTAATTTTGCTTTTTTTGAGATTGTGGACGACAGTAGGCTGTAAGGATCTGAAACATTTGAGCGAAAGAATAAATAAACACGAAGAAAGTGCAATGCATTTAGAAAATGCTATCAAATTGAAAACTTTTTGAACAGTGAATATTATTGTACAGATTGTTTAGGCGATCAAAATTTCAATCTAGATACAAATGAACAAGTCGCAAAAATTAGACATATTTTAAGTAGAATGAGTGTTTAGTAAAATACTGTGGCAGTAATCTTTCATGAACTAGCATCGAGAGGGCATGATGAATCTGGATTCAAAAGACCTTGGCAATTTTGTAGACTTATCGTTACTTGGCAATCTACATAGTATGATCACTTAAACAGTTCTTCTATTTATAAATATAACTCAAACATGACAAAGAAGGAGCATAGATTGTATGTATGAAGTATATTTGGAGGAAGTGACGAAAGATATAGATATAGCTGATTTCATTTCTCTGCAAGCCGATTAAACAACTGGCATAACATGTCAAAGTCAACTTGTCTTAATTTTACGATATGTTCCTCTTTCGAAATCTCAACATTCCAAAAGATAAGCTATGGCATAAGCGTAATTTTTGTAAAAATCTTTTGTTTATATTGACATACCAATATTTGGTTAAATGACTTAATAAAATTCCTACTTCTGTTTTTTGTAGAAAACCTACAGATTTAAAGGTTTATTTATTTATTTATTTACGTCAAAAACAGTTAAAAACTGCGTGTGACGAGCTATGGGGAGAAGTGAATTTTGTGCACGTTTTCATAAGTCTGTGGTCTCTATCCTAAACCATATTCTAGTCGAATTTTGAATACAGAAAAGAGAGGTTTTTTTCGAGTTTTGTTGACAAAATATTCGCTCATATATAATAAAATATATTTTCAAAGGTAAATTAGCTATAAATTCCTGCCCTGAACCCTCATGTTCTTCATGAAAGAATAATACTTTTTGCCGCGATAATATGAAAAACGATAATTTGAATAACTATATTGCCCACTGAAATTCAGAAGACGTGCACAAATAATGAAGTTACATTAACTGAAGTTTAATTAACTGATAATTAATATTAATGAAACGATAGAATAAATGACGATTCTTTCATTAAATAAATTATTGATTCTGAGATGATATTCGTGCTTTTACCCCTGGCCCCACCAGGAAAAAATGTCACAAGCTGCCACTGGTATTGACTAACCATTTAAGACCAATTATACACATCTACCCGTTATCTTCTTACTTCATAATCTCACTTCATATTCTTTGATGGTGATTCGTTTCGTAGAGACGGTAGAATCGTGTTCAACTTGCTAGCAGTTATTACACCGCTTTTTTATCAACTTCTTAACTATTCAGAAATTTATTCGTTATCGTCAAATCCCAGAAAACAAAATCTAGTGTGAGGGTGAGAAAATTAAAAACTAACTGTAATGAATTATTTATATGTTGATTTTTCATTATCCATTCATTATTTTCATTACCCATAACATAAATAATATGTCTAGATTATCTAATTTATATTCATATCTAGATTCAATTGAGAAAATGGTTACTTCTCCTGACAGAATTTTGTTAAAATTTCATTGGAATATTCTATAGCAATGTTTTCATAGTCGATTCAGAAAAATAGGCTACATAAATTATTTTCTTAGATTCTACTCATGCAATGATATGTAAAGTGGGAGGCTTGATTGAGTTCGTACTCCAGGAATAGTTTCCTATCAGGTTACTTGAAAAGCAACTAGAGACATTGTTTCCACCGATTAACATTGAGGATGTACAATTTGCAATTGTACAGCGAATTGGTAATTAAATAATATCATCGTGGAATTAATTGCAATTAATTGCTTTCTTTCGGCAAAAATTACGTAGCCTTAATCAGCTAATTTTTGACCATTGTTTATGAATAATAATAATAATAAATTTATATTTCTCAATATAACAGTTAAAATTTTATTTAAATTCGATTGCAGATACTTTACATGTATTTGCTCGCGTTTGGTTGATAAAAAAATGCCAGCTTAACCTACTTCAGACCTGAACTACCGCCCGTTGAAGGCGCATCATTCGCTTCAGACCTTTACACAATATTTCTGTAAACTTGCGGATGTTAACACGTTACGATGTTACGTATAATAATATAAGTAATCTGATCGACACGATTTGGCGTGTATTTAGTTTTTAGTTAATGCTTTATCTGCTACTAAAAACCCGTCGTATAAGAAATGTATAAACCACAAAACTCATTGAAAAGCACACAGTTATACACAAATTAATATTAAAAGTGGTGAGGTTCAAATCTAAGAACTACACGACACAGTAAATAAATTTGACACAAACTTGTTTTCTTCATTTTTATGTATTCCCGTGGTTTTCTCTGCTTTTTAACATTGGAGAATATAACACGGATTTGATGACTATAACGGAGGCGATGAAGACTATAACGGGAGTCCTGTAATTTCCTGTAATTTGATCCTGTAATTTCTAAAATACCAATTATAATTAAACACTAAACATAAACTAATCACGCACTGTTAAAAATATATACTCTCTTTTCGGATTCATTTCCCCTAAAATATGATCAGAAATTGACTTGCATACACGTCTGATGTACTCGTCTCATTTACAGTGAATATATTAATGACCCTCCAGAGTACAATTTTTTATTCATGCGTGAGAGCGAACCAACTCGACTCCTATCTTCCTCTCAAAATTTAAACTTCATCACATGCAAATAAAATCACATTTTGCTTTTTTTTAACCATTCAATACAGTCACGCAGAAATAATTTTTGTTGCCACCTGGCCTGTATCTTTTTTAAACGACTATTTGAATAACGCGATAATATGAATAAACTGCAATTAATAAGTTTTAAAAATATTAATATGGTTCATACCACGTATAATAATAGAAAAAAAGGCAAAAAAAAAATCACAAGTTTGAATATTTAAATGATGGAGTTATCATACCTCAGCAGTATTTAGATGGTTGCCCT
Source organism: Acheta domesticus (assembly GCA_031308135.1). Classification (NCBI taxonomy): domain Eukaryota; kingdom Metazoa; phylum Arthropoda; class Insecta; order Orthoptera; family Gryllidae; genus Acheta; species Acheta domesticus. Next base: position 27,810,413 of record JAHLJT010009436.1, read on the forward strand.
CTCATTAGCAAACTCTCTGCATTCGCGAACTTGTTTTTTCTAACAGGAAGTTGCTCAGCATCGTCATCTTGGGTTGTCTTAGGGAGCGGGGTGGAAGTTGGAAAAGTGGGTCAAGGCCCTTCTTCGTTCGCGAAGGCAAAGTGCGTGAGCGGCTTTGGGAACTGGTTGCAATGCGAGCAGAGCACTGCGTGAATTTACATCCAAAATGAAAGTTAATTACACTTACAAATTGCTCAGAATCTTATCACTCTTCATTCTAATTAATTCAGCTTTCTTCTCGTTTCTAGCCGTCCTCTCCATCGATGCGGTGCATATTCAAGGCTTTCTCTATTATACAGCAAATTATGAAGCAAACGAGCGAAGCATGTTTTTCCTTATACTGTTAAATTCTATTAGATATGTTTCCTATCATCGACTTCATCAAGATTCTCAAAGTACAAAAAAATGAACGTATACTATAAATTTTATATCTTGGTGAAATTAATTTATACGCTGTATTACACGTATGCCCAATTCATAAAGCATGATTTTCTTACGTTTTCTTCTTAGTTTCTCACCACTTTAGACTGATTTGTGTAACGTAAATGATCTAAAAGGACCCTACATAGACGTTGTTTGCGTACGTAGCTTTCATATGTTTATATTTAGCATTATTTATGCTAAAGAATGTTTAAATACCTTAAAGTTACTTAGTAGTACTATTAGAATATATTTATGCCATTCAACAGTTATTAAAATTCTGTTAGCATTTAGTTTTCTTGTTTGTTTCTTTTCTTACCCGACTGAGCGAAACGAAATGGTGGATTATGCTCTTTTGGTGGTGTATCTGGGTTTCTTCCCTTCTACCTCTCGACCGACTAATTCGATTAATATTATGTGACATATGCTTACATACGTCTGGGCTGCGTGCATGTAAAATACCCATAAATCTATTAGGTCGGGCACTGGCACCATTTATATCATTTTATTTTGTATAAAATGTTTGAAAAATTTATCTATGTGATGTATGTCTAAATTGGCCTTTAAATTCTGCATCTCATATGCTACATGAAGTTAGTACTAAAAATCTATGTAGCTCTATTTTGTTAATTTATTATTCATAGCTCATTGTAATTTTTTTAACACTACAAAAGTAGCGGATAGTCTAGTGATGCTTTTAAAACTTTTTGTTATTCCTATTATTATAGATTAATTCAGAGGCCCAAGGAAACCACGTTCTCTCGCGTGCTATGAAAAAGAATGGGAACTGCAATGCCGTCTGCGCAACGGCAGAGTGTGTACAGTGTTTGCTGCTCTGTTGCAGGCGGCCGAAGACCGAGCCTGGAACGGCAGACCACGCTCTACGATGACGTCTACTACACGGACGTCTACGCCCCCGCCGAGCACGCGTACAGGTGGGTACGCCTCCGAAACGACCCGCCACATCGCAACATGACACGCATACGCCAAAACACTTCATAAACGCACAATATTATACAACTTTAATGAGGGGAATTTTCCGATTGAAAAATAGGTTCCCTACTTTCAGAATGTTTCACAATATATTATTTTCAAATGTTTTACTAAGAAGGATAATAAATGCTGTTTATCAAAGTTCAATACTCATACTATTATATTACAAATAGTACTATATTACGCAGATCTACATTTATCCATGTGGTTTTCTGGCAGAATAGCGGACTTGAAGTATTCAGATTAACCTTGATAGGGTTTTATTTTCCGAATATTTCCACGAAATAAACATTTCTTTATTTTCTAAAGTTTGTCAGGAGTGACGGTTACGCCCCATTTCTAACTATGAGCATTTAGCATAGAGCAAAACCAAGACTAAATTCTCAGGATTGTGTAATAATACTCTTGAATATCATAGTGGACTCTAGTAATAATATTAAGTGAAACCATTTATGAGGATGTGTTTAGCTCTGATTCAAATCGGGCACTGTTAGGCAAAGGGGTATTTCAGGAGACGTCTTGACTGCTTCTTAGATACTCAGCAGATATTTTAATGAAACATACACGTATTTTTTAACAAGATGATTGTGCTGTACTTAGCTGCATTACTTTCTACCTGACTAATGTTGCTCTCAAATCATACAGCTTTCCGTCATTAATAATAACTTTTCATAAATTCCAACATTTCACGCAGAATAGATCTTGTACAATTCTTATTATTATTGTGTGTATGTATGTATGTATGTATGTGTGTGTGTGTGTGTGTGTGTGTGTGTGTGTGTATGTACGTATGTATGTAAATCTCGTACGTCGGTTTAAGAACTCTTAATAGCATTAAAAATATGAATATAAACACAGTACATTTATTAATTATATATAAAATAGATGATTTGTGTGAATTTTAAGATAATGATTCGAATTAGTCTTTTTTGTTTCTTGTTAATACAGTTTTCAACAAATTTCAATTATTTTTTCTCGGCTCTCTGGCACCCGCCGACCGGTGGCGGGAGCAGTGCGTTTCTCAGTCCCCCAGTCTTCACGACACCTCAAGTGCTCTTTTAGTCAGCCCATTAAAACGCCCCCTCTCCCGCTAACTACTTACGTCATTTCGATCGACTCTTATCCCCGTTTTACGCCCCACCGTCCTTCTGTGACTTTCAATTATCCTTTCTCTACTTCCCCTTGCGCGCAACCTCGTCCTGCAACGTCGCATCTTCTTCTCGCCATTTGCAAATTTTTATAACCCAGAGGAAAAACATACATTGTGTGTGTTCATATGTTTGTTTTAAAACAAAGGTTTTGGCGCAATTTTGAGTTTAAAAGAGGCAATTTAAACAAAATTTTCGTTTCAATCGGCTTCAGTTTTTCAGTCAAAATCAGCTTCAATTTTTTCTTTTGCCTTTTAGCATGGGTAGAGTTAAAAGCACTGCGTAACTTGACATAACTATTTTGATTAAAGATTTTGGTTTTGTACAAAATTACGTAATGTAATTTATTCATATATCTTACTTCGTTAATATTTATTTTACGAGTGTATTTTACAATTCAATGGATTTGTGAACACAAGAACCTTAAATGAACTCTTATTATGTTTCTCAAAATTTCTAAAGTTTTTATGTGTCAACGAATTCAAAATTGAACATTCTCAGAAACGCACAAGCTACACTTTCTCACTAAAGACTTCAATTTTTTAAAGAAATATTCATACAAAATGAGATCTTGATCTTTCTACCTAAAATCTTTTTTCTATTTTATTATTAGGAAACGGGAAAATTGAGAAAATGTGAAAAAATGTAATACGTAATTTTTGATAAAACATAACACCCCCAGTATAAACATTAAGGAGGTTTCCGGCCTTAGTTTGCAATTCGATTCAGATTTTCCCCCATATTTGGATGTATAAAATATTGTTATTTTCAGAATATGATGCTAAAATATACACATGATAAGTACTTACAGCGAAAAAAACAGTTTTTTTCTTGTTTAAATTTAAAAATATTCATTTTATGGCATTTATTTTATATCTTTGCTTCTGATATGGACTTTGCCGTAATAACTGGTTAAAAAGTTGACTTTTAGATGCCTTTCAGTTCATAAATAAAGTAATAAATTGATTAAAATAATTTTTTTCTATAAAAATGTTAACCAAAAATTATTTTTTTAATAAAAATTCACTTAATTCATTAACTTCGCGAAGGAGTTTCAGATAGTGCTACTTATGAAATGTAGACAATTTCATATGCTTTTGAGTGCTCCAACCGGCAAATGTCTTGGATTTGATTTACGAATGGAGAGCCGATTTTGTAACCATGCGTTTTTACGATTTCCGTATTTTAAGTAAAATATGTTTTAATATGTTTATAAAATATGTAATATTGTCAAAATTGATTAATAAATAATATAAATTTTTTAGTGTTGTTGTAAATCTTTATTGTACATCGAATAATTATTTTTTTATTAAAAATGCTTTATCTGTCATAAAATAATAAATCGAGAGCAAATTTATCAATTCTTTTTGTCAAAAGAACGTTTGTTTACATTTATTGGATTTAACTAGAAACAAATTCATGAATTGCATCAAAAGTTATCTATGAGAATATCTATGAGAAACACGAAGTTAATGAATTAGGTGAATTTGTATTAAAAAAATAATTTTTGGTTAACATTTTTATAGAAAAAAATTATTGTAATCAATTTATTACTTTATTTATGAACTGAAAGGCATCGAAAAGTCAATTTTTTAACCAATTATTACGGCAAAGTCCATATCAGAAGCAAAGAAATAAAATAAATGCCATAAAATGATTATTTTCTTAATTTAAATACAAAAAAAACATTTTTTTCGTTAGAAGTACTTACCATGTGTATATTTTAGCATCATATTTTGAAAATAACAATATTTTCTGCATCCAAATATGTGGAAAAAAATCTGAATCGAATTGCAAACTAAGGCCGGAAACCTCCTTATACCGCTAGAGCCCTTGATGTTGATTGTATTTAATGCTTAAGTAACTGGTTTGCATTGTTGCTGTGGAAACGAATGGTGTCAACCTTTGATAGACAGTTTCAATATTGCAAAGTACATCTTGTGCCGTGATTACATCAGTAAGCTAAGTTTTAGTCATTTAGTCAATTTTCACTTTTTGAACATTAACATATTTGCAGATTTAACCTGCTGAGGGTCATAGGCTGTTAGGACTCGAGTTATATTTGTCTTTTCTCAGCATTTGTTTCTTCATTCTAGGGTCCTCTGTACTAGGTCCATAACATATTAACTGCTAACGTTTTGAGAAGTTTGGAGACAAAAGTGTAGGAAACCATGTTCAAATAGTACTCATTTGGAAGAGAGGCTGAATGCACCCCAGGATAACCCTAAATAATAATCACCCTAAATAAATGGAACACCGTCCGAAGGCCCTTTTACTCGCCAGATGAAAACCCCATGTGTGCTGAGATTTAACCTTGTTCTCTCAGACTAGCAAACGTGTGTCCTCACCATCACACTTCCACGGCTCATCATACTATTATTTTTTGTTCGTCAGTTTAGTATTATTATGTCACATAATCGTGTTTACAAATTCAGTCGACTCCGGTTATAATAAACTTCTGGGGACTAACATTTTTGATTCACTATATTAGAGGTTCACTGTATCAACTGTTCACAGATCTCAAAATGAAATACAATTTCTCCACAATGATTAATCTTATTAATATAGATACAGCAAAATTCATTAGCAGGACCAACTGAAAATGTTAATATATTTATTTGACGTTAAAAAATCAATTATTTTCAATTGTTCGCTCTGACTTTTCGCTAGTAATTTCTCTAGATCCTTCTCCAAAGTTCGTGCTCTCCCCATACTTGATTCTGCATTGTACACAATCTCTAATTATCGTAATGCAGTGCTGATCCTTCAATACCTCTTGCACTGTTGGAACACCGTCCGAAGGCCCTTTTACTCGCCTAATAACATACGAAATCCTCTATTTAACGACATGGCGAAAGCGGCTAATGAAACTGATCGTTGAATGAAACATTTCGGGTCCGCTACCTCAACCTCAGAGGGCACTTCTTGGATTATGGCCTTTGGCCGACAATATTATTTTAAGCTCTCTAGTGTTGGAATTTGTGGAACTGAGGCGATATATTTTTTCACAGGAGATAATTAATTTCTAGGACGTATTTCCTAGGTTCACTACAAGTACTAACTTGTATAGCCGAGGTTCAGAGTTCCCTATAACCGAATATTTTTGTGCTTCTTCATAATGCAAATGAAACAGGGACAAGGACTTAGGTTCACTATAACCGAGAGTTCACTATATCCTAGTTCACTGTCACCGGAGTCGACTATACTTCTACCGCCGACAAGTGGGTCGGCCTCATGGGTCATGGTTTGAGGCACGTGTTCGTGCACCACGTTGCAATAATAAATTCTGAAATTTCAACGAAAATGAGACATGTGCCATTCTTTTTTTCATTCTTTACCTGTCCGAGGACAAAGTTAAATAAAAAAATTTGGAGTCATTTTGAGACAATTTTGAAAATATTATTGTGACATCATATAAAGTATCCCCCAAAACCACAATATCGTAGTACCTTGAGGTTGTCCAGACTAATTAAAGAATTTGAATTTTGGAAAACAAGAGTCCGAACGGGTGTGTGTTAGCGTTGACCACAGAAGACGGACGGATAGAGAGAGAGAGACACGTATTATACGCATTCAATCGATTTTTCGGTATCAAGGGCCCACGAAACTTAAATTTCAACTTCACAATTTTCTATATGTTGTATTAAATAACATACACTTCTCACCCAAAGTCGTGGTAACTATGTAATTCCTAGGCATTTTAGGATCTCTTGGGTTCCCTAGACTTTTCCCACAGGACCAAGACGTTCCTTTTCTACATTTACTACCAGCAATGCTAAATTGCTCCATCATAGTTTACAAATTGTGTGTAGAGCTTAATAGAGCTTCTGAGAGCAATTAACGAGATAGTAGATCGCCTCGAGACGTGATTCCCCACGACTTGAGGGCACTGACTGTGGATCTTGGCATAGCCCCTGAATCCTGTCAGTGGGGGCTGGTACCTCACCAACGCCAGAATCCTGCCAGTGGTGGTTGATACCTCACCAACCACCAGAGGCAGAATTCTGGCGTTGGGCACTCCATGGCGTTGGGCTGCCACGAGAATGACTGGTTGGTATTTTACCACCTTTTCCTCTCCTGCTTTTAGAAGGCTAGACCCATCCTCGTGGCGGACAGTCACATCGACCACGTGGACCCCTTCCCGGCTAAAGGGGAAGTTATTTACTTCAAGGATTTATCCTCATTTTCGACACCACTGCCCCACAATACGACCTCTTCTATAAACAATCTCCGTTTTCTGTCGCAATTGCACTTTGCCATTATATATCCCGTGAAGGGCAATTGGCCTCGGCGCCGTTAGTTCCCGGTGTTCCTAGTCATTCCCCCGACCAGGAAACGCGATGTCTCGAATTCTCTTAACCTCCGTGACATGACGTAGTCAACGAATTAGACCAGCGACGCCGGTTTCGCGGTCGTAGCCTTTCAGTAGTACTATCCCAGCATACACCTGGATGACCGAGGGAAACCACCAAATGCGAAGTCAGTGCGCTACGCCCTGAAGCACTTCCCTCGGTAGTATTACAATACATTCTCTTCACCAACGTGAGAAAGTAAAAAGATTAATTTATTGTTAATGATTCCGGGCGCGTCAAATACTGAGCTCATTACTCCCTTACGTGTAGTGCATGTTTTTCCTCGAGAGTTGGCTGTGATGTTCCCTCGCAGGACCTACCGTCGACTAGCGGGGTTTTCCCCAACCACGTATTTCCCACCAGCGGGGCACCTCCCAACCTGGACAAGGTCTAAGCCCCCGACTGGTGTCCCAGCATATTTGGTAGTAGAAGAGATACGTGTTAGTAGAAGTATGTATGCGTAATGGATGAGGATAGAACAAGGAAGGGGAAGGAAAGATCGTGCGCGGTCCACGGCCCGTTTGTTAGTGTACTGCTCCGGCATTCGCCTGGTGTTAATCGAAGTAACCACGGTAAACTACCGATCAGAGCAGCCGGCCGCTAGAATTCTCCTCCGGGCAGCTACTGAATTCGACCGACCGCTAGAATTCTCGTCCAGTAAAGAGTCAGGATTACTATGAAGTGGTAATGAATTGATGTTTTCGGTGTTTGTTTTTTTGGCCTGTGCTGTCGGTGAGCTACTCCAACATCGCAGAGGTGGCGGCGGTGGCGGCGCAAGCGCAGGCCGCGCAACAGGCGGCGGGGGCGGGCAGTTGCGCGGATTGCCGTGCCTGCACCGTCGCCGCCGCCGCCGCCGCCGCCAGTCGTTAATTAGGCGCTGGGGTTTTAGTGCGTGTCGTTGGTGCGGCTTTACGGCCGTCGCGTCTCGTCGGGCGGGGCAGGGCGGGGGGTGGGCGGGGCAGGGCGCGGGACGTCTCCGCTGGCTCTCTGTGGCGTTGCCTCGCGACGCGGTGCTGCGACTTCAGGGTCACTCCACTTGCTTCTCCCCTGTCTTTGCGGAGGAAATTTTTGGATTCTCTATTTGTGAAATTCAGACAATTAAAGTTGTCAAATTTGGAAGTAACTTTGATAAGTGAAATTTGGAGCTGAAGTCGGGATGATGCAAGGGAGTAGCTTGCGTGACCTCGGAAAAAAGATAAATATTTATTAGATAAATATTTCGGTACATTCGGTACACGGTTGAAATATTTATCTTATAAATTAGCCAGACTCTATCTTGATTCTCCATATAGTATTATTTATTCACAATTTCTAAGGACATGAATTAGTATTTAAAATGTCTCCATACGGATAACATTGGACGATTATGAGAAAAAATGCTCATTAATTGTTAAATAAGATTACTTTTACTATAGAAAATACCATACCAAGTTTCTATGTTCAATTAATAAAATAATTTATAATTATTATATTATTTAATCCTCTACATGTATAACTAAATTCTATTACATCGATTTTTCCCGCCCATTAAAAACCTTTATCTTTCTTTTAATTAATAACACAATGCTTAATCATCCGTTTATGAAACTTACGCATACTTGACTTAGTTTTTCTTCTTGGCCGTTTTCTTTTCCCAGATTACGCAATCTACTCCCTTGCATCATCACGACTTCAGCTCCAAATTTCACTTATCGAAGTTACTTCCAAATTTGACAACTTTAATTGTCTGACTTTCACAAATACCGTATACCACGAATATTCTCTTGTTGTTAAAAGATTTGTCAGTGCAACATAAGCCAAAATGTCCTCTGTTGAACTTTTCATTCCTAGGCAAAGTCTCCTACATTCTTTCATCTATTCAAGCCGACCAATATCCACCTAGTTTGCGCACACTTCACCTGCGAAGCACTCACAAGTCACAGTCCAATACAAATAATATTCAATATAAAAAACTACATGTAATATGATATATTACAGTACAAATTTCTAGGACATTAGGGGATCCAGAATAATTATATTTTGCCAAAGAACATATGCTGGGAAAGCTCGATGTATACAGAATTCTTTTTTTTTTGTAAGCAAATCATGTAGCTCTGGTATATCATAGATGCCCGAAATCTCTTTGACTACGCCAGAACCTGTATCGCCAAATAGCAGTGACTGATGTATTCAGGAGAAAATGTCACTTGCTTAAATTCATTATATGAGATTTTCCTCCTCATACTCACTGGCAAAAGGTTATTTTCCAACCCCATAAATGACACAGAATTTTGTAGCATTTACTCTGAGACAACCTAAATTGAGATATTGCTATCTATGAGGTCATCAACCCTTCAGTACTGTTAATTACGGACGACAAATGTCAGAGTAATGAACTAAATTCTATTTAGTACAAAGGGTATATAGTACATTTAGACTTTTATCTCAATTTCAGTTTGAAGCGACATTGAAAACCTGTAATGGAATTCATCCCGTCTCTATAGCAATATTGAAAAACTGAAACTATTCTCTCAAGAGTAATAGAAAATGTTTTTGCATCAATAAATGAACCCCAGACTTGATTGTTTAATTTTGCTAACAAACTGTCAACAAAAAACATTGGTCTTTATTCCTACGATAACTATCAAAATGAGAGCACAACAAAGCCTGCGCTAAGTGAATCTATATTCATGGCCAGAATCAAAAGAAGGGGCCTTCTCAGCATTTCCTCCGCTGATCTAGCTGTCCAAACTCATATTTAAGACGTTTCTCTGCCTCTTTGGTTACGTTTCGATCGCATGGCAAAGCAACATCTGCAAGTAGTCATGATTTTTCTCCCAAACCCGGATAACAATATCCGGTTTGTATGCCGCTGTCATGCAATTTGAATTTGTTGATCGTACAATATTTCACTAGTACAACAGACGTCACCGGGTTTGCTGAGTGTTCGTACCACTTCAGGCATGTGTTTGGAACTTGGAGGGCAGTACAGATCTGCCTCCTCCTCCTCCTCCTCCTCCTTCTTCTTCTTCTTTTAATATTTATTGTTGTTGTAGATAGATGGAATAAGTTTTAAGTTCGTGATATCTACCTAGATTGATTCTATATGGTCCAAAACTACTTAAAGCTTACTATCTATCTGCAACATTAAACTAGGATCAGCAGGAATAACTAACAACAGTTTCAACTATTATTATTATTACATTTTTATTGATTGTAATTATTTTTCTTATCATTATTTTTCTCATAATTAATGCTCATATGACCAAATGTTGGCGCTTTAGAGCTCTCTAATGGTATAATTTAGCAACGCAACAAAGAATAAGCACTAAAATTGGCAAACACATGTAATTTGGATTTCGAAATCTCTTATCCACTAATCACCAAATTCTTCGTTTAACAACAGAAATTTTATTAGCATTTCATAACTATAAATTTCTTAGTGCAGTCCCTTTAGATATTGAAAAAGCGTCTGATATAGTGTGGCTTCCTGGTCTATTATACAAACATTCTCTTCTAAAAGATCCCAACTATTTATACAATTTAATTACAAACATTTTATAAAACCCTGTCTTTCATATTTATTCAAAACATCTTTCACTACCTAAATCAATTTATGCCGCAGTCCCTCAGGGAGGAGTATTATCTCCAACTCTTTTCAACTTATTTATTTATGATTTTCCTTCTACTAAAAATACATTCCTAGCTTTATTCGCTAACGACTCTTTCTCTCATTTCTTCTCAATTTTACAAACCGTAATATCATGTTTACACACTCATTTAAATCGGGCTCGCAAACTGACACATAAAATTTAATATTTAAAAATATAACGCTTTAGTTTAATATTCGTATTTCCTTTACGTCAAAAGGAAAATACGAATATATTTTACAATGATCCGTCCCATTCTCAATTATGCTTGGCCATTCTCGGGTTCTGCTTCAAAATCATCGATTAACAAAATTCAAATATTTCAAAATTCATGCCTCAGAACTTATTTAAAAATTCCATGGTTTATTCTCAATGAACAAATTCATAACGAATTACACGATCTACCTATCAAAAATTATCCACAACCCTCCACAAAATTCTATTTCCATATAACTCCATTTACAGCTAGGAAAACATAACCCTCACCAAAACAGAATCTAACGAAAACTTCCAAAACATTTCTTTTATCCTCCTTAACCTTTATTATCAATATAGCTCACCTACAACAAATCAATTTAATTTATTTTTCATATACGGCATTATCTGTACATTTTGTTTTTCTCCTTCCACTCCTCAGCTCTCAAATTTCGTATTTATTCACCCTCTGCCCAAAAGCCTCACAGGCCAACGCATATGAATATTCAATAAACTAGTTGTGATACAGAATGGCACAGACTTTCCCGTATTAGTTTGCTATTACCTTTGGTCTCGGCTAGCAATTCAAACTTGACACATACTCTTGCCAGCTGCCATATATCACCGCCCAAATAACTTTTTTCACTTTGGAGAACAAATTTTATTTGGAGGAAAAATCTTTATCTTCCATTTTGGATTGAGGAAGACGCCGAGAAAATTGAAACTTCAGCAGTTTTCGAAAATTAACCTTTAATTACTTCGAGTTAACCGTGAAAATCGGACGTATGCCACCTTTATAAGTGTAAGAAATTTAAAGAAAAAATTTGGTGCAGTTTTAGAGAAACCCCCATAAATTAATGAATGTTTTTCAAAATCTCAGAGCTTCGACTCAGGTCAGTTGGACAGAGGTTTTTTCAATTTGAAAAAAAACCGTACGTATAGTTTAGACGCTAGTGTTGTTCACATACATCGGACGGACGGACGAACGGACGAACGGACGAACGGACGAACGGACAACAAGAATTAAAAAAATAAGAGTGAAATCTTCATTTCGAAAAGGTTTTTTGTGCTGTCTCCTTTGAACCATTGAGGAAATGCTAAGACAGCCCCATGTCTTGCTTCTGGACACTAGTATAGATTCACTATGCGCGGACTTAGTTGAATTCTCATTTTGCTTGATTGAACGTGTTTGTTGCTGTTTTGTTAGCAAAATTAAACAAACAAAATTGTGGTTCATTTATTGTTGCAAAAACATGTTCTATTACTCTTAAGAATAAATGTTTAGGTTTTAGATTTTCAATGCTGCTAATTCCACCAGATTGGATATATAATTCACGAATTTATAGGTTTCTTCCCATAAGTCACATTTTGTCTTAATTATACCAGCGCAACTCTCTCACATTCCCTACGAGGACAAGATATTATGAAAGAATTGGAGTTTAGATATAAAACACGAGGGTCGCAGAATGCTTTATAGCAAGAACATAACCCATGTGACCTATTAAGACATGAAAGCAACTTAAAACATTCTTGCATAATACGTATTTTAAACCTAGAGCCTTAGTGTCCAGTACTACATGAGATCACCTGACACAACTCCCCGTTTCACCAGGTTAAATCATTCTACAACATATGTTACCATCATCTATGGTAATAATAGTTATTTGGTAGATATAATAAAGAAGAAACATAGAAGAAAGAGTAACTAAATTATTCCCAACTGACTTAAAGGAAATACAACCGGCATACAAAATGAAATATTTGGAAGTAATTATTGATAGTAAATTAAATTTTAAAGATCATATAGAATATGTAGTAAAGAAAACTGGAAAACAGATTAATATTTTTTTGTAACAGATTAATATATTCTGTTTAAAATGTTAAACAGTATTGGCCAGTGTATAAATGGCTATACAAGATGTTTGATATATAAATCCATAAGTGCTCCACATTTTGATTATTGTGCAACAATACTTGTTGGAGCCCAAAAAACTTGAATTAAAAAAACTTCAGATACAACAAAATAGAGAAATTATGCAAATAATTCAATGCAATAGATACACTCAAGTGCTAGACATGCTAGACACTCTGCAATGTATGTCAATAAAAGAGAGATTCATTACATTTTTATTTTTAAATTAATTTCAAATCATATAACAGGATATTTAGCTAACAAAATCCAAAGAGTGAAAGATAAAATAAGGGAAACAAGACAAGCACAACATGCAGTAATTAATTTCAGTAAAACTGTACAGGTAAAAATTGACTATTTGACAAAGAATTTGAATTATATATGTAATTACCGTTAGAAATTAAAAATATGTGAAGAAATTTTAAAAAAATTAAAAAAATTATAAAATACCTAAAAGTAGAAAATTAATTTTGTACACAATTAATAGCGTATAGTACGTACAGATGTAAACTATGTATGTGTAAATATGCATTGTATGTAACAAATAACCGATAAGAATAAATAAACCAAATATATCTATAATGTAATTGAAACTTACAGTTTTGTACATACGTGGCATGTAGCGTCCTTGCAGAATTGAAACTATACTCTCACTTAGTTTGACTTCATTCGGTTACGTAGCAACAATGCCAACAAAGTTACTTTAGTATTAAGAGTGTAATCTCTCAGCATCGCACTCAGTAATGAATAAATTTCTCAAAATTAAATAACTTTATAAAACGTAAAATAAAGTATTTACAGAACTTCTCAATTAACTCAGTGGTTTGGATTTTGTCCAGTATTAGTAATATCCAGTAATATTTAAATTTGTTCAAAGAATTGGTCGGCCCAACCGGGATTCGAACCTGGACCTTCGGGTTTATCCCCAGTTGCTCTGACCACTAAGCTACCGAGTCAACCAACCCTTTGCACAGTTCTCACGAGCGCACTACCGCTTCTTGTATATGTATATATATATATATATATATATATATATATATATATATATATATATATATATATAGACAAGCACAACATGCAGTAATTAATTTCAGTAAAACTGTACAGGTAAAAATTGACTATTTGACAAAGGATTTGAATTATACATGTAATTACCGTTAGAAATAAAAAAAATGTGAAGAAATTTTTAAAAAATTATAAAATACCTAAAAGTAGAAAATTAATTTTGTACACAGTTAATAGCGTATAGTACGTATAGATGTAAACTATGTATGTGTAAATATGCATTTATGTAATATATATATGCATATACGTGTACGTATAAAGGTGATAATTATATAAATATTCAGTAAATTACATTTTATCAAAACACATCTAAATTGTTTTACATTTTCTCAATGTTTTGTTTCACTAATTGCACTATTCAAAAATGACTAAGTTCTTGGAAGAGTAAAATCTGGTTCTATATTGAATATATTCATTGAAAAATTTTAAGCTAGTTTGGGAAAATGTCGTTTGGGCGTTTCTTAAAATGAGTGAAAATTTCCTGTGTTTATTTAATACTTTGTATGCCACTAACCCACGCATGGCAGCCGATGAGATTGATTTCGTATGGATTTTTTAGATCACTTTTTTACAATTTGGTCATATAGCGAACACTATGATTGTTTTAACTGTAGGGGAACTGTAGGAAGAACATATAACGACATCATGAACACTCACAAATATCAATGCCCAGGTGGGATTCAAACTTGCGACCCTACGGCTCTTCAGACTTATCTACCTCGGCTACCCAGTCTTTCATATGAATTATTTTATAACAACACTGGTCAACGTACCTTTTGGTGCTTTACATACTCCTGGCTCCGGGGTATTTCGATGTCCCTGAATCCAATAATAACATTAGTTTTTCCCTATTAGCTCTAGTTTTGTAAATAGAGCATTATCACAATACTTGCACATTGTGTGTGCATCTACTTGCACATTGTGTGTGCTAGGATTTGGGAGCATCAACGACATGTGGACATAAAATATTTACATAACCGGTATTAATTTGTATTAAATTAAATTACTTTATTTTTATAAATAAAACATGTTAAGTAGATTACTATAAATCATATAATTTCTTATGAAAATGTTTTACAAATTCACAATATCAACCATTCATTCAACAACCAGAAAGTTTTTTTAACTGAATTTTTGGAGTGATAAATGCCAAATCAGTCTCGCTGCATGTTCCAATAATAATCTGTCATCATTTGTGTATCCCATTTTCCTTGATATCTCTTCAGTTGTTTGAATATTTTGGTAAAATTTTTCATCGTGCTCTTCAATTAGATCACCGAGATTATGTGAAAACAATCCAAGTGGTTATGTGGCTATGTAGGAAATAGACCTTAATACTCATATTGCAGCCAAGCACATGGAAATTGTAAAGCATTGTTTCTACTAATTATGAAAAGTTGTCTCCTTTAAGCTTTCCTAGAAAGTTTTTCACAATTAGAACAAAAGAATATAGGCACTCGATTCAGTTTTGCTTGTGGATTCTAAGAAATTTCAATCATTGAAGAGCTTTCTTATTTGAGGATCATCGAAAATCCCTGCTTTTATTTTCTCTTTAGTGATTCTCTGAAAAGTACGTAATATATACTGGAAGCACAAACTTCATCTTTGTTTAACGACTGAACAAGTTTCTTCATTAAGCCTAGCTTGATATGCAAAGGAGGAAGAATAATTTTCTCTCGAGCACCTAAAGATACATTGACCACATTGTTTTCCCCTACAACTATATCTATCCTCAGAGGCCAAGTTTCTCTCAACCAATGCTCACTTTTGGCTCTGCTGTCTCACAGGCATATAAGGTAGGGATACTTTGTGTAGCTACTTTTTTGACCAAGGAGAAAATTCACAATCTTCAGATCAATACAAATTAACCCCTGATGTTCATGGTACTTAATCTTTTTTTTAAAACTAAAGAAATTGTCTTATCTTCTTTCAGGCAAATTGAGTGGCCAATTGTAACAGTGCCGTATTTGCTGTCGTTGTTTAAGAGTACACACTTCAAACTTATCCTTGAGCTGTCAATGAAAAGTCATCATTCATCTGACTTATATTCTGATAAATCCAACTTTTTCAGAAGACCTTCTACATAGTTGCAAAACATTGGGTGTCTTCTTTAGTTATGATAGGTAGCAAATCCTTCTCCCTCTGATAAAAATGTATATTTGACCCAGGTAAAAGTAAATACTTTTCTTTTAACTGCAATTCAGAGGCGATTTTGGAGAGAGTAAGTCATTCAATTCTTTTCGGTCGAAATATTCTCGTCTTGATGAAGCACCTACAAAATCACATTCGCTATTTAACCGGTCTACTAGCTGAATCTAGGTCAGGATCTGTCCATTTGCTACGATTGTTTCGATTATTACAATTGATGTTGCCAAAACAAAAATAACAGTCATTAATATGGTTTTTAGGCTCCCTCTACCCCATCGATACGTCGAATTTAAGTAGTAACATTCGTCCCATACCTAAATAATAAAAACAATAAACGTTTCACACTTTTAATGTTGCGACCACAATAATCGGTGCAACTCTAATATATTTTACTCTAATACCTTGAAGGTAGGAGTAATAGGTAATGGAGATGAACCGATTTCCTGTTCATCTGCATTACCTGTAGGTAGTATATTCCCATCGTGTCTCCAACTAAATCACAATACACTGCACAAATCCACAAAATTCACAGATGAAAAAATTACACTCTGAAAAATAACCAACCTGAAATAAACACATTCACACCTATTTACACTATATTAATTCAACAACTCATTTGTACTTCCCATCCTACTACGCATGCAGGCTATTATGGTAATTTAATTTTAAAACTTAATGATCCCAGTTAATCGCTAAACAATCTTGGCCTTATATTAATTTCAAGTAAAAAAGTTATTCACCTTTTTTTACTGCAGCGATGCCAAGATTAGGTTTCACCATCTCTCGTTCCATCTCCTCTCAGGAATCTTCACTTCTCTCCATTATTACATATCTCTACCTTCACTTCATGATACATGTACTCATTTCATAAAACTTTCACTGCAAATCGACATTTTGGAAAAAAGAAACCAAATGGCCTGATTCTCACCTCAGAGTTAAGTCATTACTGTATCATTATGAGTGTATAATACTCTTATTAACATGGCATAGATCCGATATTCACGGATAACTCTGAAGTTTCGAAAATTGTGATAGTTTGAATTTTTTTCGGTGTCTTTCTCCAACTACAAAATTGAAGATAGAGATTTTTCCTTCAAATAAAATGTTTTCTTCGTAGTGAGTTCTTTCTTTAAGGTCATGTACACTTTATTGAAAATTTTAGTAGTTTTCGCGCAATATTGCATGCAACATGTGCAACTTTAAAAAATTACATAAACAAGATTTTCTCAAAAACGGCTCCAAATTTTTTCTTTAAACTTGTGATAGGGATAGTGCTAAATGTACCCTATGAGATGACATAAACGCCATAATGCTGTATTCTTTTGTTTTTTCAAAAATTGTAAAAATGTATTTTTTTACTTGTCTCTCACGTCGTTAATATTTATACTAGCGGCGAATTGTTCACATTATTATATTTATGAGTACACGTGCTTTAAATAATGTCAAGTAACGTTTATGAAAACACAACTATTTTCTGCGAAAACTAACTCAAATTTCCACATTTTCAGAAACGCTCAAACGCCATTTTCTCATAAATGGCAAAAAAAATTCTTCAAACTTTTCGATCGGTTAGTCCTAATTGTCTTTAATACGATGTAAAGTTTATTTTGAGGTATTTTTTTGTTTTTTCAAAAATTGCAAAAATGTAATTTTTTTGACTTGTCTCTCAGGTCGTTAATATTTACATTAGTAGCGACTTTGTCACATTATTCTATTTACGAGTACATGTGCTTTAAATAATGTCACGTAAAGTTTCTCGAAAACACAACCGTTTTCTGTGACACTCTTTAATATGACGTAAAGTTTGAGTTAATTTTTGTTTTTTCAAAAATTATATAAATGTAATTTTTTTTAAAGATATCTCACATCTTTATTATGCACACCACTAGCAATTTGTAAATATTATTATATTTGTGAGTGTAAGTGCTTCAAATAACTTCAAATAAAGTATTTTGAAAACTCAAAAATTTTCTGTGAAAATGAGCTTCAAATTTAGCATTTTAGTGGCGCTAAAACGCAATTTTCTTTAAAATGGCACATACTTTTTAAAAGAAAATTGCCATTTAAGACTAGGTTTTTGTGTTCTTTAATATTTTAAAATTAATATTTCCGTTGTACCAATAGGAAACCGAAAAATTAACAAAATGACAAAAAATGTGCTTTTGGCGGTGATAGATGGCAGCTGACAAGAAAGAGTATGTGGCAATTCCGTATAGCTAGCGAAGACCCAAGGAAATAGAAAACTAACACGGGAAAGTCTGTGCCATTCTGTAGCACCACTAGTTTTCACTCTCTGAAATTCACGTAGAAACCTCTGTTTTTCTACTCAGTCGATATCAGAGACACAAGACTTAAATAAATATTGCTTTGTTAACAATTTTCTCTCAATTACTAGTACATTCCATAAGCCCTTTCACTATTCAACTACCTAATATTAATTCGTTTTGCCTCTGACCTAACAGAGAAATGGTAATTTTGATTCTTGAATTACAAGCATTGAATATTTAGATATAATACAGATTGTGTTTGACTGTCCAGTTATTAAGATGATTATGACGCAATTTTGAAGTCTCCATGGTACTAAAGCTCTTTCAACAATATTATTTGCTTCTGGATTTCCTTGTGTAAAATGTGTTTTATTATTAGTGCTGACAACTGCAAGTCTATTATCATATTGCTTCCTTGTGCTTATTTAAAACTATGGTAATGGCCTATTATTCGGAACAGTGAAGTCTGTCCGAGCATAGCTTTCAACTGGAACTGAAATTTGTAATTCCTTCCGTATTCATGAATTATATTATTCGTATTATCGTGGTTATCTTGTAGGTGGTAGCAGTCAACACTCTACAACAGCCAAAAAAATGTTCGATGTCTCACTACTGCTCACACATCTTGTACATATATAATTTACTGTCAAGGTCTCTCGTGTAAAGAATTATAACCATTTTTTACTTTTCTGTCGTCCGTCCGTCTCTCCGCCTATCTGTCTGTCTCTGGTCAACGCTAGTGCCTAAACCATTCAAACTAGAGTATTTTCATCAAAACTGGTATTCCGCGGTCGATCTAAACGAACTCAAGGCCCTGCGAATTTCAAACGGATATTCTGATTTTTGAGGGTACTTTACATGGCTTCAATTACATTTTGAAAATGTTCTCAAAAATCGCAAAAGTATAATATGGAAGAGATATACTTCTCTAGAATGAAACCTCTTTAAAAAAATAAATCTATTAAAAGGTCATACAATAAATTTTGAAAAAACATATTGCAATGGGGCAATTTTTTCTTTATATTTTTACTTTGTAAATAAAACCACTATTATTATTATTATTATTATTATTATTATTATTATTATTATTATTATTATTATTATTATTAATTTAAAAATCCGCTATTTGTCCCATTTCAGGCAAACTCTATTTTCGAAAATTGCAAAAAAATGATCATTGCAAAATTACAATATTGTAGATAAAGAATTTTGTCTTAAATAAAATATTCTTAATATAAAAAAGTAGTCTTAAAATAGTCTTAAATAAACATATAGTATGTTCTGTTTGTATTGTTATATCAAACAACGTCATGGATATTTACAATAGGGTATGTTTTTATATTTTTGCATTTGTTAGTACAACCGTTTGAATTAATTTTTGATGAAGTATTTTAAAAAACCAAAAGTTTTCTGAGAAAAAGGGCTCAAAAGTTTCAAAAACCCTCAACCAGCTTTTCCCAAAAACGACACCCATTTTTTCCTTTAAACATTTGATACTGATAGATCTAAATGCACTGAATTACATAACATACACGAAATTTTGATGTATTCTTTTGATTTTCAATTAGTACACAAATGTATGTTTTAAAATATCTCCAAGGTTAATATTGACATTTTTATACATCATTGTGTGTTTATATATTATTGTGTTTGCGTCTACAAGTGCTTAAATTATTTCCCATGACGTTTCTCAAAACTCAAACGATTTCTGTGAAAATTATCTCAAAATTGCACAATTTCCGAAACGCTCAACGACATTTTCTCAAGAGTAACTCCAAATTTTTCAATGAAATTGCCTATAAGAACGTATTTTGCTCTTCTTTAATATGATTTAAGACATATTTAAATCATGTTTTTAGGAAACCAATATATAGAAAACCTAAACTTTTTGAATGCTTTTTTCGGTAATATAAAACAAGAATAATGAATTAAACGGAAAAAATGTAAACATGGTAAATATACATAAATCTTATTTATTAAATGCGTGAATGGTGTATAAATGAGTGTGAATGAGTAACTATCCATAAAGAAATAAGGAGTGATTTTTATCCATGCCTGAGAGCAACATCAAAATTGCATGTTATTGTATACCTACAAGAATAAGGATATGAAATACACACCCTTAAAAATTCCCATGGAATCTAGAATATTCTCACGGAAATCATTCCAATAAATTCAAGGAAATGTGGTTTATCCATAACATTTATTTATTCTCACTAAACTTTTCCATTAGTGATATTTGAACAAAACGTTGAATATATGCAACAGTAAAACGTTTTAACATAACTATATAGTTCAGAATTGCATTATTTTATGCTCTTAAAAAGTCGAGCCACCGTTGAACGTATTACATATTTCAATAGAAATAAATACTCTCTAGAATTAAGTTATTATTTTGGATATGGCCATTAAAACGTATTCATTTTGAAGTAATAACCACTGTTGAAGTACATGTCGCGGTCAGACTTTGAAAAATGCATTCTTAGAATAATTGTCTTCATTTGTTTAATAACTTGTAAATAATGAATTTAGCAGCATTTGATCAGTAATCATCTTGTTTGAATAAAATAATGTTTTTCTACTCATTATGTCACAAGCAATGTACACTAATGTGAGTATTTTCAAGTTACAAATATCTGTTGAATTTTTTCATTACAATTTTATAGAGCCATGAAATAAAATTTAGTGAATTTGATTAAAAATATCTACAAAAAACTGTCGAGGCAACATGACGTGAAGTGTTATTAACTACTGAGTACTTTGCTTAACAACAATTAAATAATTTTTATAACAAATTGGAAATATTTATGAAATTAATTGCGGTGTTCCTAACGCTGTAAGGTAAGGTTCGGTTCGGTTTATACTAATCTCCTCTCCGAGAGTAATTGAGTAAACTTGTTGCTCATTAAACACCCGCATTATCAACTTACTACATGGTGGAAACTATCTTTTAAATGTCGATTTGAACACGAATACTTAATCAAATACAACTAAAGAACAAATATATTCAGTGGTTTCTGAATCGCCTCCACGCAAGTGCCTCGTGGAAAGCATTCACAATGAAAGAGGCAACGTCTGGCGAGGGCCCAGCACAGAGCGTGGAACGGGTGCGCCTTGTTGCAGGGACTACCCGTACGGCTACCCGTCTTACGGATCGCCCAGCTATGAGTACCAGGACGACAGGTGGGGCTAGGGCCGGCCGCGGCAGCCGTAGTGGCACTGTGTGTCTCTGTCACTGTCTGCTTGCTCCGTTCTGTCTGTCTGACTGGCGTCTCTGTCTCTGTGTCTGTGTGTACATACTTCCGCCCCTCCCTCGCCGTAGGAGCAGAGAGCCCTGGCCGGGGCTCGCGCGCCGTAGGCTGCTGTGGTGTCCCCGATGACTTGCGAGCGGCGGAAGGCGCCTCAAGGACAAGTGCCGCCTCTGCCCTCACCCTTTAGCCCTTAGCCCTCTCTTCAACCCTTAACCCTTGCGCCCCCGCTTGCACTTCGATCAAAACAGTCCTTTGATTTCACTAGTTGAAAATAGGGGACACTGTCATCCAATCGGGAGCGTCAATACCAAAATTTTAAGCCAAAACGATGCGTGCGATTCGATAACAGTGTCTCCCTATCCTGCCAGCTCTGTGACCTGGAAAGGACTTTCAATTTTAATCGGAGTATACACGCCTATTTTGTTCCTGGGAGTATACTATGGGGTGAGCACGTGGGCCATAAGGCAGTGGAGTGCTGCGTGCCGGCATATCCGGGTTTCAGCGTGAAGGGGGTGAGGATAATAGTCTCAAGGCCCAGGTGACCACCCCCGAGTTTACTCCGGTGAACAGAAAGATGTATAAGCGGGTAACCGCGCACTCCAATTATCGTCCCTTGCGACCACCTCCCGACCCCTTGCCTGCCCGTCCCAGAGGAACTTCAACCAATTTCCCCGCCCTTTCCCCAACCTCAACCCCGCCCGCTCTCCAATCCCTGTGCTGTAAACCCTTTGATCCCTCCGCTCTCTGTTCCTTCCACCCTCAATTCTTACACCTCTTCTACCCTCGGTCTTCCTTCTCACTCCCCGAACTCTCGTCTTTCCCTCTCACTCCCCGACTCTATCCCTCCAGCTCCATCCTCCTTGCCCTCCGACCACTCGTCCGTCCGTCTCAGAGGAACTTCAACTCACTGCATCGTCCCCTTTGCCCTTGGAACGCTCCGCCCTCCCTCTGACAAAACCACCGCCACAGCCCCTCGCCACCGTCTCTCCGCTCTGGGCCTCACGGTAGGCACCGCTCCCCCATAGCGCGCACGCACTAGAAGGTCCCGGGTCTGGGAGAACTAGCAGCAAACTTCCCGTATCTGGTCACTTCTCCTGATCACCCTCACGTATTAATGCTACCTACCACTACCTTAGATATGAGTTACTTCTTCTTTGCGTCTGTCGTATCTCGAATACACACCAATTCACACACATAAACACGAACGATGAAGAAATTTACCAAACTCCTTATGAATAAACAATTTAATCAACAAAAAGGGTTGCAAAAACATAGGAAAACACCAATATATAATACATGTAATCACGAATCTTTCAACTGACTCAAATATTAACACTTTACACGAATATTTTTTCAACAAACTAAAAGTGGTGAAAGATATTTATGAAATCTAGTATTCACTTGCTATAAGAATTTGGTGATGTTTTTCCTCAAATGTGGCCTCGCCAGAAAGAAGAGAACAAACATGTGAGTTGCATTAGGGTGGAACACGAAGCAAATTAAAATTTTATTCAAAGAATAAAAAGTATTCAATTCGAAACTCTAGGCTCAATGAACAATATGGCGTTTGATTTAATACAACGAAGCTACCTTCTTTACTTGACGTATGTACGATTCAAATTTCGAAGGGTAATGATATACGAAATCTTGTGGAAATGTGTAGTCATTATTCTTCAATTCTTTCTTAACTTGTGAGTCGTGTATGTGACAAATCATGTTCAATAGACTACAGACATGAAAGAATACAACAAATTGTTCAATATTATTTGTTTTAAACATTAAGATTACATGAAAATACATTTGAAAGTATTACATGTTAATTCATTTCTGTACAATTCGTTTTTATAAACGTTCATGTAGAATGAGTACATTATCAAAACGGTTTACTTCTGACTCAGAACTTTTCCAATTCTGTATATACTACATGTTATATATCACACAATGATTCTTGGCTGGCAACGATCCTGATTCTTCATTCCATTTACCTTCTCAAACCAACGATCTTTCGCTTTAAATAAAATGTTGTCGGCTATTGGATGTTGTATTACAAAAGTAAATTGTGGTGCATGGAAGAGTATATGCTGATTGTATTTTGTTCAATGTGTAACTTTTGTTGTAGTTTCTGGCAAGGGCGCAGAAGTGTATAGATGTATCAACGTAGTTCCAAGACGTATTAATGTGTATTTATAACAAAGTGTGACTTGGTGGGATTATTTGATCATCTTTAATAAAGAAATTATCAATATCGTCATTATGTTCCATGTTGAGAGAAACAGTATTTTGATACAAAATGTTTTCTTTAGATTAATTTTTTTTATTTCAACTTTAACAATGCGCAATGGGATTGTTTTATTTCTTTATCGAAGATGATCAATCTCAGAAACACCGATCTACTCCTTCAGAAGGCACCATGCTAATTAAGGGTTCAATATTAAAATTCTTTCAGACATTTTTTAATTGTGTCATTTTTTTTAATATTTACTGTTTTCCTAACACTAAATTTAAGACAATTACCAACGTTTATTGTTGATATTTTACATTCCATTATCATTCATGACTATTTTACAAACTTGTAATTCAAAATGGAGCGATTTGTTGGAGGATTACATCAATTCAATAAATCGCAATTCGCAGTTTCAGTTGTTGGGAGGCCAAAGAAGTAGGTAAATTGCCAGGTTGGCCAGGGAGCCTTTGGCAGGTGCCGAGGGGTGGTCGGTGGCGCGGTCGCTCCGGCGCGAGGCGCGCGCCGGGCGCTCGCACGTGTGCTGCTCGCAGGTTCGGCCCCGACGACGAGGACCGGCAGTGGGACAGCGGGGGGCGGTCGGGCTACTTCACGGCACAGAGCTCTCTGGACACGGGCCCGGCGTCGACGCCCGGCGGGGGCGGCGGCGCGCCGGCGGGCGGCGTGGGCGGGGCAGGGGCGGGGGCGGGGCCGGGGGGCGGGTCGGCGGCGGCGGCGGCGGCGGCGCGCGACCGCCGCGAGAACCGCCTCAACGCCCAGCGCTCCGCCCGCGGCCGCCGCTCGCTCAGCTACGAGGACGAGCGCTCGGCCGCGGCGGGCGCGCCGCTGCGCCGCCGCGCGGGCCGGCACAAGCTGCCGCCCACGCCCGCCGCGCCCAGCCCGCTGCTCTCCGCCACCGGCGCCTACTTCAGCGCCTCGCAGGACTCGTACGCCTACGCGGAGGCCTACGCCGCGCCCGCCGCCAAGGCCGCCAACGACCCCTACGCGGCCCTCGACGGCTACGGGGACGTCGACGCCGCCTACGCCAAGCAGGCGGTGGCGGACCCCTACGCCAAGCAGGCGGCGGACGCCTACGCCAAGACCAACGTCGACGCCTACGGGAAAACGGCTGTGGACGCCTACGGCAAACAGGTTGTGGATGCGTACGAGAAGACGGCGGTAGATGCCTACGGCAAACAGACAGTAGACGCGTATGGAAAACCAACGGTAGACGCGTACGGGAAAACGGCAGTAGACGGGTACGGAAAGACGATCGTAGACGGGTACGTAGATGGGTACTCCACCGCCGTGGATGGTTACGGGACAGGAATGGATGGTTACGGGACGACCGTCGACGGTTACGGCAAAACAACCGTCGACGGGTACGGAACGACGGGAACAGTGGACAGTTACGGAAAAACGGGTACCGTCGACGGGTATACAACGGCGGTGGACGGGTATTCCACAGGCGTGGACGGATACACAACAAGTGTGGACGGGTACGGACCTGTGGTGGACGGTTACGGGAATGCCGTGGACGGGTACGGCAACACCGGTGTCGCGGACGGGTACCCGGGGTACACAGGAGTCGTGACCACCACCTCCACAGACATCTACAGCATGTACAACACTTCGCAGGAAACGTACACCATGTCGCAGGACGCGTACAGCTCGCAGGATTACAGCACGTCCCAGGACTACGCCACGTCGCAAGACTACAGCTACCGCAAGGACAGCAGCGGCGTGAGCGTGGGCGGCGGCGGCGGCGGCGGCGGCGCGTACAACGAGAACTACAACTACGCGTACAAGAGCACGGACAGCCTGGCGCAGGGCGAGGAGGTGTCGTCGCAGCGGTCGCCGGGGCGCGCGCGAGCGGGCCTCACGGCCGGCTCGGCCTCGGACGGCGGCGGCTACTACGACGCCGACGGCGCCTACTACCCGGCGCAGCAGCCGCAGCAGCAGGCGGCCCCGGCGGCCAAGCGCGCCGCCAGCCCGCTGCTCGCGCAGAACACCGACTCGCTGGAGTCACGCGACGACGAGCTGCGCGACTCCTTCGAGACGGCCAACAGCTCGGCCGCGTCCTCCGCGCACGCCGCGCAGCGCCGCGCCGCGCACCCCGCCGCCGACTACGACTACGGCGGCGGCTACGGCAGCGAGTACGCGGAATACGCCGAGTACCAGGAGGTCGGCGTCAGGGACCAAGGCGCGCAGCAGCCCGCGCCCGCGCCAGCCCCCGCCCCCGCTCCCGCGCCCGCCCCCGCCTCCGGCAAGAGCTCGCTGCTCAACGTCGGCAGCATCGTCAACTCCGCCCAGGGAGCCTTCTCCTCCGCCTTCAGCAGCATCAGCAGCATCGGCAGCATGGCGCAGCAGAAGCTGCTCAAGACGCAGCAGGCCACGCAACAACAGAAACAAGCACAGCAGCAACAGCAGCAGCAGCAGCAACAACAAAAGCAGCAGCAGCAACAACAAGCACAAGCCAAGCCGCAACAAGTTCAGCCGCAGCAGACGACGCAGCAACAGCAACAGGCGCAACAAGAGTTGCACAAGAAGCAGGAAGAGCAGTACAATGAGCAGCACCTGCGTGAGCAGCAGCAGCAGCAGCAGGCGGCGGAGGCGGCCGCCGGCGGCAGGGGCAGGAGCAGGGCGGCGGCGAGGGACGGCGCGGGCGTGCGGCGCCAGGACTCGCTGGAGAGCGACCGGGCGTACCTGCGCGGGCAGGCCTCGATGGACAGCGAGCGCTACTCGCCCGACCGCGAGGACCCCTACCTGCGGCGCCAGGAGTCGCTGGAGGCCGAGCGCGAGCGCTGGCGCGAGGAGGACGAGGAGGGCGTGGAGCTGGACGCCGACGGGTACCCGATTCGCCGCCAAGACTCCTTGGACGAACGCGGGTACCCGCGGCGCCAGGACTCGCTGGAGGAGGAGCGGCGCGGCTACTCGCGCCAGGAGTCGCTGCAGGAGGACGACGAGTCGCTTCGCGGCGGCCGCGATCGCGGGTACCCGGTCCCGCGCCGCCAGGACTCGCTGCAGGACGAGGAGTCCGCGCGCGCACGGGCCGGGTACCCGCCGCCGCGCCGGCAGCTGTCGCTGGAGGAGGAGGAAGCGGCGGCGGCGGCGGCGTCCTCCGCGGCGGCGGCGGCGAACAGGCGAGCCTACCTGCGCTCGCAGCCCAGCGTGGAGAGCGCGGGCGAGGGGGCGGGGCTGGCGAGGTCGCGCGCGCCCGAGCCGCCGCCCACGCAGCCGCCGCCGCCGCCCTCGGAGGAGGAGCCCGTGACGCTGGCCGTGGGCGCGGGCGTGTCCGACTTCGTGCGGCCCACGGTGCCCGAGCGGCCCTACGACTCGCCGCCCCACGCCGACAACTCCCTCATCGAGCCGTACCGGCCGGCGGCGGCGGGCGGCGCGGGCGGCGCGGGCGGCACGGGCGCGTCGCCCCCGGGGGCCGGCGCGCCCGCCGCCGGCGCCAGCCCCACGCTGCCCCAGGACGCCGCCGCGCCCGGCGACAAGAGCAAGAGCGTCTCGTTCGAGGAGGAGGAGGCGGCGGCGCAGGCGCAAGGCCAGCCCGCGCAGGCGCCCGAGCGCCGCCAGCTGTCCGCCAAGGAGCGCTGGCACTGGGCCTACAACAAGATCGTCATGCAGCTCAATGTGAGTACCCCTCGCTCTTTTTTTCACACCCCGCCCCCTCCCCCCTCCCCCTTCACCCCCACGCCTCCGCTCAGCCACTTCGTGCAATCAGGGAACGAGGGACCCGACAGGCTGGACTACGATCTCACCGACTCCATCAAAACTTGTAACTGAATTTACGGAAACCATAATGGAGTAAAGAAAGACTCCTATACTCCACCTTGGGCCAAAATTTCCGCATTTGTAATACTGTAATACTAGGAAAATTCACTAGGAAAACTGCTGGACAACATGTCTTACGTTTCGTTCATACATTATCCGAATCAGACTGTGAGGGTTCTGAGTTTATTGCTCTTCGTTCGTGCCCATGTCATTCTTTTGCGCACAGTACATTTATTCATTTAATTTCTCCATGCAAGTACCTGAGCTTTAGGATTCTTTCTTTGGTTTTGAGTTCTTTTCAACCCCAGGGCTTAAATAATCATGACTTTACGAGAAGACAAATGATAAAAGAAATAACAGGGAAGTTACATTTTCATTCGAAGGTTGTGACATTCACTTATTAAAATTAATTTACTTAAATTAAATTGAATATTAAAGAGGCATTAAATTGTGGTGCTTTGTATAATTGATCAACCGAATATAAATAATTAATCAGATTTTTTATTTTTATATTCCATATTGCAAAACAAATTATACTATATTATTTTGTTTTACTACAAAACTCTTGTTTCGAATGGAGTTACCTTACTTTTTTATTCGATCATAAAATTTGAACCTAGTTTACCGTAGTTTATTTACGCTCCAGTTTTCAAAAGAACAGAATGGGAATTCTTTGTTGAAACTCTCTTTTTATTTATGTTCTCCATGAACCCAAGCCGTACAAATAGATACCCTCTCAGCCTTGATTCAATCTGGCCTCATATTTGAAAGTATCAAGGCCCTCGAAATAATGATTACCTGTCAGTCTCTTTTGTTGATTCTCATCCAGATAATACTAATCGCTTCAATGAAACATATTGGAAGTATCACTTTCCGACAGGACACATGATAACTTCACATATTAGGAAACTTTAAAAGATACTAGGTGCTTTGTACTGTTAATAAGATAAAAAAAATTTATTTCGTTGCAGAAAAGTTGCTTAGAAAATAAAATTTAAATAGCGTTTTCGGATTTTTCGCAATTACTCAATATTCATACAAAGTTATGCGTTTTCCCATACCTTATAATTATACAAATTTAATGAACTAACTATAAATGGCTTTTACATAAATCCGTGAAATCGTTTAAGAAGCCAATGTTCCAGCAATCACGGACAGTTTTACGTACTCTCCTTTTGCACATGCGCGACTTTGAACTAATTACAAACATGTCCGCTATTGAGTTCTGCTGGAACAGGTAAGTGCAAAAATCATCCTCTAGTTGCCTCTGTTTTTGTTTCAAGGGTAGTTACAGAATTACCCGGCAGATGTCACTAACTTCGTTTTCGCAAAAGTGAGCTTCAAACGCTACAGGTCATTACATACTTATTCTCTGTACTTCGTGCGCTACCTTCCTACATATTAACTTTTTTTCATTTTCTTGAGCTCGTTTCTATTTACGGATTTTGAACCTGGTAAACTGACACTTAAACTTTCGTTTTGAATTATTTTTTGGATTTCAGTTATTGGCTTATATTTTTCGTTTTCGAAAGTTTTTAATTTTTTTATGAATAAGCGATAGTAGCAGTTTGGCAGATGCTTTTGAATCTCCCGTGTCTTCACACGAATCAGAATTGCGCGAATTTCTAGTTTGGTAGAGAATGCACAAACCGATAGTGACTATTTTTAATTGCTTTCAAACTAATCAGCAACCCTGCTAGAACGACCAATCCCCAATCAGAATCACTGACTGCCGCACTGAACATCATTTGTGTTGGCTAGTTCGTGACTGTTCTTGGCTACTACAGGAATGAACCCATATTAGATTTCAAGTTACCTGTAATATGTAATGTCATCCGTCTGATACATAGAAACTCTTCAGTATCTCAAACATTTAATTTTGTAAAACCATTCAGTGTGCAGCGTAATAAATATTGCCCATTGTGACACCTCTAAATTAGCAAACATTAGGTACGTTCATTTTTGCTTTGAGTAATGTGCTTGGTAAAAATTAGAAAATGGTGACTAATAATAATAAGATTCAAAAAGCTTTCTAGCATTGGACACTTGAATATTGTGAGTTTTTAGTGTCTGCTGTATTGATTTTAAGTAAATGTATTCTCCATGAATCTAAAAGTGGAATAGTTGGTTCTGTTGCTTAATTGATAAGTTATGGGAGACAGAATGAGCTCATTAATTTCACGGAGAAAAAACAACCTTCCATTCGCGCAGTCGGTGAGACAGCCTCATGCAGTGACTGTCCTAGCTCGGGCGTCCCTCGCAGGGCCTCCCGCTTGCCTGGCGGTTGAAAGGAAAGGCTCCAGGCGCGTGAAGCGCCTGGCGCGGTGCGGAGCGGAGCGGAGCGGGGCGGGGCTGGTGGGGCGGGGAGGCTCCAGGCGCCGCACGTTGCCGCATGACTGAACGCCTGCCTGCCTGCCTGGCAGACAGAGGCGCCACTTCTTTCACCGCCCGTTTGCGTCCGCCCTCCCCTCCCCTCCTCTACCCTTCCTCCGCCCCGCCCTCCCCCACGCTCTTCCCACCCCCTCACCCTCTCCCCTTCCTCCCCCCTCCACCCCCTCGCGCAAACAATGCCACCTGCTCTGTTTAGGGGAAATCGCGTTGCTAATGTCGCTTATCTGTCGGAGAGGGAATTGCTTCAGACGTTTGATGCTCGGGGTTTCGGTTATGGCATTCTCGTATCAAGCAGATCTTCCTCATATTAGACTTTCCACCTCACTTTGGTAGTTACTAAAGTCCAATTAATTGAAATTTTAAAAATATGTTCTCTTGTTGTTGATGTGGAGATGCAACAAACATATTGCTTGAAATGTAATACACGCTGCATCAAACAAGGAAATATTATCTGTGAGCGTCATACTAAATTATTGCCATACATAACACTTCATTGGTACGTGATTAATTCATGCACCGATAAGCGAATTTTAATTATTTGGTTTTAAAATTTGATCAACATTATTGAAGTGTAGAAAATGTTCGGTTGTAATTTCTAATCCCTACGAATGAAAAGAATAATTTTACTACTATTTTATTTGAACTACAAACAACTTTTGTGCGCCATCTGTCTGTCAAGCAGGTCGGAGCTTCAGCCTAATATCCACATAATGCATGGTCATTTCAGTATACCTGAAATATTTCTGTCTTGTTTTGTATTCTTACTTTAGCATCAGGTAAGTGATCACGTGTATTTCTTTGTTGTTGTTTGTAATCACTTTATTTCAGTACGTCGCAAATGAATTTCTTGTTACACATATATGAGAGAATATGTTGCTGTTTTACTTAGAAACTGAAAATATATCCCTATGTATATGTCCTATAAAACTTGTACCAATGGCAACACTATTTTTCAGAATAATACGTTGTGTAATCAGTTCTAAAGTCTACAATGATTCAAATTACCGAGAAAACACGATTT
This sequence comes from Acheta domesticus, assembly GCA_031308135.1. Classification (NCBI taxonomy): domain Eukaryota; kingdom Metazoa; phylum Arthropoda; class Insecta; order Orthoptera; family Gryllidae; genus Acheta; species Acheta domesticus. Next base: position 27,841,245 of record JAHLJT010009436.1, read on the forward strand.
TTTAAAAGAAACGTTACAGCGACCGGAGATGCTCAACTATTTCCTTCGAGGTCAGAGCAACTTACTGGATCACCTTTCGATTAAAAATTTTAGTTAAAATTAAGGTTGTTTTATAACAATATTCTGCCTTGGATATTAATTGATGCGCATATAAGACGACTGTATCAATAATGTACACGTGATGTGTTAAAAAGATTTCTATGGATTGAAACAAAGAAAGTATGAATTAAATACATGGAAAGATCTACAATTTTATATCTCAAAATTGAAATATATTATTATTTTGGGAAATTCGTACTTTGAATATAATATTTCTCGCAATTAGGCTTAGATACGTAATCATATCTGAGGCTTATCGGCGATGTGAAGCAACCAACTGTGACTGGGATCCTGTTGGTATGGCTATCTCAGTTTCATAGAATTACAAGGTGTGGTATACTCTCTAATTGATGTTACCTTCAAACGAACAAATACATTTTCGACGAATTTTCATAGTGACACATAGAAGTTCTTCACTGCCACAAATGTCTGTGTTTAATATAATTTTGTACGAATGATTTTTTTGCATTTTCTGATCGTCGGAGCAACTTTGTAATTAATTGAATATACTTGAATTTTTCATCCATTATATTTTGACTGCAATTAATGAAAGAACATGTTACCGCTTTCTGATATGATTCTTTCATATATAAATTTGATAAAACTAGAGATATGTATTAAAACGCATTGACATCTTTTATAAACAAAAGCTTTACTATATTTAAGGGCTACAGAATTTTGTAGAAAATATGTTTTTAATTTATGATTACTCGTAAACTGGACTCTACCAAATTCTTGTAATATCCCATCCATTCGTCTTCTGCAGAATCCTTGTAGGCGCCTGTACGCCTGAGAGCAGTGTGTTTGTGTTTGGCAAGGGCATTAGTGTCTAGCAAGGAACTTTTTGTATTTCTTTATTTTAAGTTTATTTTCTCGAATACTTTTACCTTTAATTGTCCGATTTAATTTTTAACGCCATTTTCTAATAAAGATAACATGAACTGAAATATAACTAATATTTTCATTAAGGAGTTTTTGTCTTGTTTATTACTCATGGTTACAAGAATATACTTTGTTGTTACACATGGAAATTAAAGAACTTTGATATATTATTATTTATCAGTTAAGTTTACTAACATAACTTGTAATGCAATATATTGCACATAAATGATTTTATTTACGCCATTAGTTTAGACTGATCGATAGACATATCACCACAGTCATGGTATTTTCCCAGCAGTTATTTTTGTTTTGTTTTGTTTTCATTACGCATGATTCAATACCGCTTAATTGCTTAGGTTTTTATCTAGAAAAATGTGGAAACGTGTTCAATGTTCTGCCACCCTCAACATTATGAATGTATCCATATCTTACATTACAATGCCCGCTTTTATCACCGACGATGACCTCACTTGTCAAACACAATCAGTGAAGCCTAAACATCAGGCTCCATTTCATCATGTATGCATGCGACATCACCCTTCCCTTGAGTGCCATTGATATATTTCCGACACGTCTCTGAATAATTGATACGAGTACCGTTCGCAGAGATTGACATCTCTTTCTGGAAATAACTAGTTTCTGTGGTGGTCCAGTATTTCTGCGTAGAAACTCCGTACGTTTAAAAGGGCACCTTGCTCGCTAATGAAAAGTGGAATTAGCGAAACACGAATTACATGCATATATTCTACAAATTGAGAACGTTTATAGGGTCACGTCTGTGAATGTTATTAATATTACATTTTACTTTATTTGCCATCGTTATGTATAATAGGTGATGTTGATAATTAAGGTTCTGGGAGAGTTAATTTTTACTCTTGTGCGATTTTAAATCTACTACAAATGATCTTTTCAACTTTGGATTAAAGTATAGAATGTCGAAATAAATTAATAATAATATAACTCATCACATAATATGTTAATTTTATTAATGACTTATCTAGGAATCCAGGACACCATTGGATTAATTATCATCAATGGCTCTTAATAACAGTATATTGTGGAGTGTGTGAGCTTTTCTGACAGCATTTTGCTTGATAAAAATATTCGAAAATTGCACTGGGTATTACTTGTTTTTATTAAACTGCTAATATTTGCGACGAAAACTATTTAGAGAGCATTTTGGGAGACAACCTTTTTTTGGAAAAGATGTGAAAAATGTATCATCGACTGATGTAAAAGTTAATTTGAAAACTGATAGAGTTCATTTCTAAACGAATATGTGACAAAGATAAATGATGCACAAACGACATAATCAAATGCTTGTTGTTGGTGGTGGCACATCATTTGTAAGGCAAACCTTTTCAGGCCTCTGATTTATGACTCAACCTTTAGGCTCACTGTAATCACTAGGAATCCAAATTGCTCTATCGCATGTGAGCGAACAGCTGTTTACACATACCTTGTATGCTATATTGAGTGGCCAAATGGAGTAAGTACGATCATATAACACGACAAATATTTGTCTATTAACACCAGTTTTGTGAGGTACCAAATTATCGGCAGGCAAATCCAATAAATGTTCTTGATACTACCATTCTTAGAAACATTACTGTGCATCTTCTATGAAAGAATATTTTCTAACATTATTATTTCTTTATCGGCCCATCAAACAAAGGCCACGAGTTTGGCCGTTCAATAGATGGAGCTCTAGGAATCGATGAAAAGCTAGAAAGAAGAGTACGGTTATATAAATACCTTATTGCGAACCTCTTCGCCCGAAAGAAAGGAGGTCTTACACACACACACACACTCAGGGTGAGTCACATAACTTTAGCACCTCCTGTAACTTTTGAACGGTTAAAGTTATTGCAGTTTTCACGAAAATGCATGAGGGAATGGCGCTAATTGACACGTGGATTCATTTCTATTTTATCATTTGTATTTTACGAGATATTTGAGGTAACTTTGTTTTTTCAAATGGAACTATACATATTTTTCACTCTATCATGACGAGCGTAACAAGACAAATCTAATGATATACATATAGTCATATGTTAATTAAGCATTTCTTGTGCAATTTTGGTTGTTGTGCGACTAGTGTTTAACGATTATTTTAAATATAACAATCCGCCACTCAAGATCACACAGCGCTCCACCAGCAAACGCACGCTCGGGGAAGGGAAGTAATATTAGTATTTGAAGATACGAAACATATTCCAAATATTCAGAAAAATGTTGCAGCTTTTGTCCTGAACTCTCTTTTCCATCCTTCCGCATTTTCAGATTTTTTTGTATTAAGGATTGAAAATACGGATTTGTCATAAGTAGTGTGTATTGAAATAAGACTAATAAGATATAGTATATAGTAGACATAATAATATACGAGAGAGATGGCTCAGTACATCAACTGATGTCACTGCAGTCCCTTTGACCAGGAGGTCCTAGGTTAGAGTTCCGACGGCGGCAGGATTTTCGACAGTAGCTTTTCAGCTAGGTCAAAATTTCAGTCGCTGTCTGGAGGAGAATTCTAGCGGCCGGCTGCTCTGATCGGTAGTTTCCCGTGTTTTCTCCGACCAACACCAGGCTAAAGCCGGAGCAGTACCCTAACAAACGGGCCACGAACCGTGCGCGATCTTTCCTTCCTCTTCCTTGTCCTATCCTCACCCCATCCACACACACTTACACTAACATGCACTACATTACCATACATGCCGGGAGACCAGTTGGGAGCTTAGAACTTGTCCCGGCTGGGGCGGTGCCTTGCTGGTGGAAGATACCTGATTGAGGGGAAAACCTCGCTAGTCGACGGTAGGTCGGCGCCGGATCTCGCCATCCAGCGGGGCAAAGATCACCGCCACCTCCCGAAGAAAAAACACGCACTACACTTACGGGACGAATGACCTCCGCAGTTGACGCGCCCGGAAGCACGAACAATCAGTCAGTCACTTAATATATAGTGACGAGACATAGTCGATGCTAATAGTTTGAATTCTTGTAGCCATCGCCTTGCAACTCAGCGCCGCAATAATCGCGCATGAGGTGACACGCTTCCAGCGAAAGCGAACGGACGGGGGGGATGGCGTGGGCGAGATGACACTTTGCGGGTCGCGTGGCGGCGGGAGGGAGCGGGGGTGGGGCAGGGAGGGGCGGGTTGGGGGATGTGGACGCTGCGGGGGGCGGACGCGCCGCGGGAGCCGATGCGGGCGCGCTGTCGCCCGCGGGCGGTCGCAGCCACCCCGGCGCCTCACCAGCGCCCCACGGCGTCGCCCCGCCTCGGGCTCCCCGCCCCTCACCCCCGCCCCCGCCCCGCGGGGCATTGCGCAGCGGCTGGGCGGAAGGCGCCGCTAGAGGGCCTCGTGACCCACGGAGCTAAGCGGAACGGAGCTAACCCATTCTCAGCTCTCGCCTTCTTTATTCCGTGCACACCGCATGCGACTAATATCCTTAACAGTCGCATATCAATGATGGGGGAAAGCAGCGATAGACTCCAGTGTATTTCGTTTTGTATTCTCGTGCTTTAGGTAATGAGTTGCTGTTTCTAGTTTAAGCATTTTGTTATTGAAACCTTTCTTTACCCCAAGAGAGAGTTTTGCTTTTCAACGCCTATCGGTGGTTTACAAAACAATTCGCAGAATTGCATTGTGGAAACTCCGGTGTTGTTTTACAGCCGGATAAACACATTGCAACCTTACTTTAGTACTGTCGGTGTAGAGAGCAGTTGTGCATTTGGAGTATTTTGGTGAAAGTTGAACTAGCTCTTAAAGAAAAAAGATTGTGACCATCTGTGACTCTGCGGAAAGGTCACATTTATAGAGAACAAATTTATATGTCCTTGCCACATCCCAAAAAAAAAAAAATATGCAGAGAATAATAAACACCAACTTGAACAAAATAATATATCTATATTTATAAAAAAGAATTCTACGACTTGTAACCGACATTGATAGCACAAGAAGTAGTGTATGAATAGATACGGAATTTTTGCAGGCTTTTTATTGAGGCAAATGAATAAAATAAATAATTTAAATAATATCTCGGTAGATGCGCCACTATCATTATTTTTCGCCTGTCGCTAAAAACAGATTGGTTCTCAATATAGTTCGCCAGAGGCTAGTAGCGGTTGGTAAGATCACGTAATAAGATTATAAAATTTTAAAATTCTAATCGTTAAACCATTAAACGAATATTTTGTAACAATATTGTTAACTGTTGCTTTCAAGTTCTTAAAAACAAAATAAATTACATACATTCACTCGGTATTTGTAATACACCGTAGGTGGAGTGCGTGCAGTGTTAACCGTCAAAGTGCAGTGGATGCATCAATTATATATTGTATTTTTTTCAGTACATGCGATTTTCATCCTAAGCAGTTCGGACTGCGAGCTCACTTTGTGAAACCAATTAGATTAAATATAATTGTCTTAAACACTGTGGTCTATATAAAATTGATATTTTTCACATCCCGGCAACAGTGGGTGTTATGCTCGTTGCTAAGTAAATATAGCATTCGTTCTCAAATGTAAATATTACTATTCCAATTACTTTACAATTTATTCTAGGGTCAGTCATTGTCGATCTCCCAATACCGCAGTAGCATTGGTCTCAGACTAATAAGGTCTCTCGAATTCACACTCAATATCTCTTAACCCTTAATGTGAACTGGCACTAAAATTATGCTGGGATTGAGATCAATAAAACTTGAAGCAATGAGGGAATGAGCGGATGGGTAAATAGCAGCGCCTCTCCAAAACAACCTTGCCGTGGTGGTACCACCACAAATTCCAGACGGACCGAGCGGGGGTTGAGCTCGGGTCCGAGCGGCGAAAGATCAGCGGTCTGGCCACTAAAGGAAGAAACTTAAGAAGAAGAGTAAATTTTCTGGCAAATAGAGGAGTCGAAAATGATCAATGTTTGCCAATGAATCGTATAACGGAGTTACACTTGAATTACTTGCCTCTGATAGGCTACTTCGTTTGCGCTGGCGTTCAGTAGGTTAAGAGAGATTACTATTAACAGGGACCGCTTTGTCAGTTGTTGTTTGACTACTGCTGGCAGCGTAATTGCAAGTTTTGTCCATGTACTCATTTTGTCTGTGTGTCTGTTCATTTGTAAATGAGTTCATCACTTCTCTCTTCCAATGTCATCGTCCTGCTAGACGTTTGTTTTCAGACGTGTCGAAGTGATCCTTTCTTAGAGTAACTCCTTTACAAATAACATTTTCTCACTGTGGCATAACATGTTCTACAGAAAACTTGTGCATAAAGAGTTGCTTAACAATTAACGGCAAATAGAATATGCGTAACTTTGTAATATGAAGTCTCTTTCTATATGTTCTTTGCCTTCACATTTTCGGGTCCCCCATGTGTCCTAGACGTTTCTACCGATTATTCCGACACATTCTGTATAACCCAAGGGAAATGTTTGTCAACATTCTGACCACAGTAAATATATTCCTGTTAAAGCAAGATTCTGTCAGCAAAGTGACGACTTTTAAGAATACACTTGTGAGGTCTTGATGGCATTCTAAAATCGGAGTTGATGCATTTGCCAGAGGTTTTATGTATTTACATTAGTGCATTTCGATTAAAAGTCAGAATGGGACTACAGAAATAGTAAAGATAGTTGAATGTGCTAGAATCATGACTTCAAAATGACGCTTGTGAGGACAACTTAGCTGTTAGTCTAGTGAGAAAAAATGTTGTTAAAGGTGACATAAACTTCAGATATTTAGAACAGATGTCATTGCAGTGCCTCTGATCAGCAGGTACTAGAGGTCGAGTTCCGACGGTGGCAGGCTTTTCTACACTAACTAGATCGCAAAGTCGAGTTCAGCCGCTGTTAGGAGGATAATTCTAACGGCCTATTGCTCTGATGAGTAGTTTTCGGCGGTTTCTCCGATCAATACCAAGCGAATTCCGGAGCAATACCCCAACAAACGGGACATAGACCGCGCGCGGTGTTTCTTTCCTCTTCCTTGTCCTTTCCTCACCCTTTACGTACACACATACACTCACATGCACTACACTACTACACATGCCGGGAGACCGGTCGGGAGCTTAGAGCTTGTCCAAGATTGGTCGGTGGCTCCACTTTTAGGAGATACCTGGTTGGGGAAAAATCCCGCGAGGCGACTGGTCTGTCGGCGCCGGATCTCGCCATCACGGGGGAGAAGATCACCACCATTTCCCGCAATAAAGACATGGCCTACACTTACGGGACTAATGGCTTTAACAGTTGACACACTCGGAAACACTAATAATCAATCAATTTGTCAAAGAAGTATACCTGACAACAGACAGCATG